>CM039727.1:11607396-12807396 GCA_022539455.1 Dendrobium nobile
TTTTCAAATATATATTACTGATTAATAGTACTGATACAATGACTATTTTATTGATTTGACAACGGTACTAGTTTACTAATTTCACTATTATATTATTTTGATGGCTTCCATTCTATATTGTTTTCTTGATTACATAATTAACAATTTCGCAATTCCGGCCAGCAATTCAAATGGGACCGACGGCAAGTCATACGAAACATTCACGACTAGCTGAGTCGTGCAGAGGGTATGTTGCCCGCGGAGGGGTGAGTCGCAAACTCACCAGCCATGTGGGACCATCGCTGTCTTATCAGAAAAAAATAATATGCACGATGTCCGGACGAGTCACGCCACGCAATGCACAGTACATTAGATGATATGGCCCATTCGATTTAGCCTCCAAACGAGTTCAAACACCGCGCACAGAATAATCTCTCCTTTAGCACAGAGCTGGTAGTTGCCTAAGGCAATGAACCAATGACCAGCATCATTCATAAATTTTTATTTTTATTTTTTCATTTGTTTCCTGCAAAAAAAAATAAAAGAATTCATTTTATAATTTTGTCGTATTAAACAGTTTGTATTTCATGTTAAACAGTTGGGCTCCCATTAGTAGCGTTTGAGGCAGGTGCAGAGCATTTTTCCTTGTAAGGCCCTTCTTCTCCTCCCCCCAACAGCATCAGAAACAGCATAAACAAGCTAACAAATCTCTCAAATCTCACTTGATCCTCTCTCTCTCTCTCTCTCTCTCTCTCTCTCTCTATATATATATATATATATTAACTCCCTATTAAAAACTTTCATATAGATATCCAACCTCACTTCCTCTCTTCTCCGCGGCCATACAAACATGGCGTCGTCTCTTCTTCTCCTTCTCCTTACAGTGCTTCTTTTCTCCTCCGCCGCTCTCGCGGCCACCATGCCTGAAAAAAAGGTCATTATTTTTATATATATTTATTTCTCTCTTCGCTTCAACACTTTAATAAATTACTGTAATTAATTTCTTAGTTGTTTGATAAATCATTTATATATATGATGTTTGCATTCAGAAATTCATAGTATACCTCGGCGACGAGCCGCACCGCAGCTTCGACGCCATTGGCCATCACCACCGCCTTCTCTCCGATATTCTTGGAAGGTTAATTTGTTCTACTCTATCATCTCTTTATTCTAATTATATACATTCTGATTGATGACAATCAATATCAAAGCTCTTGTGTATCTCAAAAATTTTATTACATTTATTTTGAAATCAACATAATAGAAATTTTAGATAATTAGTCATGAAAAATGTTTCATGTAATGAAATTTTAATAATTTTTTTGTTAGAATGTATTTTGAAATTACTTGATTTGCATTAAGATTAGTGTTTTGAAATCTTTTGTTACTCATTTATAGTTAGCTCGTCTCAAAATAAGTCTAATTACTTTTATACTCATTCTAAATAAAACTTTTGCTCACTTTGGGCAACTTTTTCATTTTTTCAAAAACCGACGAAATTTCTTTTTGGCTATTGTTTCATTGTTGTTTTATCACTTTTTTTTTCTGAAAGTTTTTGTGGTGTAAAACTACTAAGCTGCTTTTCCTACTTCAACATTTTAATCAATTTTATAAATCATGCAGCTATCCCAAATAGGGGGTGTAAGTGAGCCGCCAACTCGAGCTCGACTTGTTTATGGACTTGCGAGCCGAGTTTATTGAGCTGACGAGTAACGAGCTCGAGCTGGAGCTTGATGCTGCTCGGCTCATGAGCTTGCGAGCCGGTTTGAATAATTTTATTTTTTAATAAAGTAATTATTATTTTTATAAAATTTAAATCTTAAAAAAATAGATGGTTGTAGTTAGGTTTTTTTTTAAGCTACAATAGTTTTCAAAAATATATATACATTAAATATTGAGATATGTTCTCAAGAGAAGTCGTTGTCAAATGTCAATGGATTAAATGATTTATATAAGAGAAAAAAAAAACTCAAGCACCATTTTTTATCCACCCAAAAAAGCAACGGACTGTGTGCGGACGAGGGCCTCGACTCAGGCGTCTGTAGTGACGATGCCGAGATATTGGGCGGGAATAAAAAATCTAGCTGCTCGATGAGCTTGTTTGTGTGTCACGAGTTGAGCTCGAGTTTGACCTTTGAGCTCAGCTCGAGCTCAAGCTCGGTATTTGACTCGCGAGTCGAGCTAAAACACCCTTGACTTGAGCTCTACTAAACTCGTTTGCACCCCTAATGGGCCTAATTCCAAACATATTCTTAGGCTTTGTTTGAGATAACTTTATTAATATTTTATAAAGTAATTTTTCAGCTTAATTTTTTTTTATTTAACTTTACAGATCTTTCACAAACAAATCCTTAGTATTATATCGGGCCCGGCCCAAATTATTTTCATTAGATTTGTTTAATTTTTCTTATGTTGATTTTTTAAAAATAAATCCAATATCTATAATGTTGAATCGAATCAAAATATGTTGACCCAATTATTTTTCATATATCTGAATATCGAAATAAATATAAGCAGCCATGATGCCGCCAAGGATTCCATCTTCCACAGTTACACTCTAAGCATGAACGCCTTCGCCGCCAAACTCTCCGACGAGGAGGCAGCTCAGCTGGCCGAGCTCGACGGCGTCGTCTCCGTTTTCCCCGCCCGTACCAGGAAACTACACACCACCCGTACTTGGGACTTCATAGGCTTCCCTCAAACCGCCCCGCATAATCATACACTTGAGAGCAACGTCATCGTTGGCGTCATAGATTCCGGCGAGTATATAAATATATATAGACCTGTATTTCTTCAAATTTATATTAATTTAGTCATTGCCTATTTCCAGGGATTGATCCTTTTTCCGCGAGCTTCAGCGGTAAGGGCTACGGTCCACCGCCGGCGAGATGGCGGGGCAAATGCACCGGCACCAAAGTGTTCAAATGTAACAAGTAAGCCATTTATAAAAAGAATAAATAAAATTTATTCGCATAATATAATATATGTAAAAATTAAGTAATTAACTAATATTCATGAGTGATCACTCCGGTAACGCAGCAAGCTAATCGGCGCGAAATGGTTTCGGCTAGACCGCAAAGCCCCCTCCAACGACGTGATGGCTCCTCAAGACAACAAAGGCCACGGAACCCACGTGGCCTCCACCGCCGCCGGCAATCCCATATCCAACGCTAACATATACGGGCTAGCCCAAGGCACAGCCCGCGGCGGCGCCCCGTCGGCCCGCATCGCCTCCTACAAAGCCTGTTACGCTGACAGCGCCTGCAACGACGAGGATATCCTCGCTGCCTTCGACGCCGCCATCTCCGACGGCGTCGACATCATCAACCTATCCGTCGGCGAAGATCCCGGAAAGTCTTTCACGGACGCCCTCGCCGTCGGGGCTTACCATGCCATGCGTCGCGGAATCCTGACTGTCGCTTCGGCGGGCAATATGGGACCGATGCATCGCACCGTCATTAACTACTCGCCGTGGATGTTGACCGTCGGGGCCAGCACGCATGACCGGCAGTTTGGGACGGATATTGTGCTCGGCAATGGGAAGAGGATTACGGGGACATCGGTTAATACTTTCCAGACCGATAAGGTTTTCCGGCCGTTGGTGCTCGGGATTGATGCGACCACCATCGGAATGACATTCTCGGCTCAGTAATAATTCACCCATTATTTGAGATCTTTACATACATATAATGTTTCGAGTAGTTACTGTTGATTTTACTGCGTGCAGGATGTGTGGGCCGGACTCGTTGGATCCGGAGAAGGTGAAGGGGAAGATCGTGGTGTGTAAGATCACCGGCTCGGCAGAAACGGCCGACAAGGTGGTCAACGCCGCCGGCGGGGTCGGGTTGGTTATTGAGATGATAATGCCGGTGGACCGGGCGGAAACATTCGAGCTTCCGGCGACGATGGTATCCAAGGAAGGTGGCGCTATCATTAGAGAGTATATTGATAGCCTCGGCAGTAAAGGGTATATATTATGCAATATTTTAAATTTATGATAATTATGGATTAGTTAATCTAAAATTATTTTATTATTTGTTATAGGAAACCGGTGGCGAAGATTGAGAAGTCACATGCCGTCACTACAAAAAATATTGTGATCCCTTCCTTCTCAGCCCGAGGTCCGAATCCTCTCTACACTGAAATCCTCAAGGTAATAGATATTCAGAATGTTTTTTTTTTTTAACTCTTCAGTATCAAAATTACTTTTTCCAAGAAAAAGTTTTAGATTTGAAAATTTGAATTAATTTCAAAAAAATTATCTTTCAAAAATACATTATTTTTTACTAATTATTATATTTTTTTCAAAAAAATATTCTAAAAGCTGTTTAAAATAAAGCTTAAATATAATGTAATATTAAAAATTTACCCATAAATGTTATTGTCACAATTAAATTGTATATGCATATATTTTAACTATGCGTGGATTTTGTATGTTTAAAAATTAAAGAAATATATTTAAATTGCCAAATTTAAGCTTAAAATAATATGAGAAATTGTTAATATTATTGAATCTCACATGTATTAAAACTTTTAATTTTTTTATTCTAATAATTTATTTTAATTTATAATCACAATGCAATTATATATATATATATATATATATATATATATATATATAAGAAATATAATTTAAAATAAAATAAATGGAAAATATAATAACTTTTTGATCTAAAATGTATGTGCCGTTAAATTAAGAATAATAACAAAATTAAAAGCATATAAATAAAATTAATATGGCAGTAATTAAAAGGAAATAAAAAGATTTAAAAAAGTAATTATTGAAATATTTTTTATCATTAAATATTCCTTCTAATGGATATCTTTAGTTGAAAATTTACTTAAATAAGGAATTATGATAAATTTTTTTAAGTATTATGATTAATTATCGGGATTCGTATCTGATATTTTCATGTTTTTTTATTTCATATATGTATGATTTATGCATAATAATTCCTAAAAAAAATGCATCATAATTCCTAAAATTATTTTTAAAATCCAATACTTAAATTTTCATCTAATATTTAAAACTGGTTTTCTATAAAGTATATCATTTTTTTTATTTATGCATATAATATAAATAAATAAAATTGTTTTTTAAAAAATTAAGTATAAAAATCACATGCTACTCTTTAACTCTTTATGAATAATTAATATAAATTATATAATAGTAAAACTTGTGGATTTCTTAATAATATAACGGCATGTATTTTAACTGTGCTCGCAGCCGGACTTGGTGGCTCCAGGTATGAACATCTTAGCGGCCTACCCCTACTACATCCCCTTCACCGACGACCCTAAAGACTACCGCTACGGCTCCTTCCAAATAATGTCAGGCACCTCCATGGCTACTCCTCATGCCGCCGGTGCGGCCGCCTATGTCAAATCCTTCCACCCTTCCTGGTCCCCTGCCTCCCTCCGCTCCGCCCTCATGACCACCGCCCGCCCCATTCCCCCTCCCCTCCTCCCCAACTCCACCACCAACTCCACGACCAAATCCAACAAATTAGACCTCGAATACGCCTACGGCTCTGGCCAAATCGACCCTCTGGCCGCCGTAAACCCCGGACTCGTCTACGACCTCACCGAATCCTCTTATCTCCGCTTCCTCTGCTCCAAACACCCCAACACCACCGCCGTCTCCATTCTCACCGGCTCTCGCAACTTCGACTGCGCTCCTTACTCAAAAGGTAAAGGATACGACGCGCTCAACTACCCGAGCTTTCACTACGTCGTGCCGGACTCGGCCAAGGCCTCGGCGGCAACGTATAGAAGGATTGTGACGAACGTGGGGCAGGGGGCGGCGGTGTATAAGGCGGTTGTGGAGGCGCCGGTGGGGGTGGCGATTGAGGTGAAGCCGGCAAAATTGGAGTTTGCGAAGGTTAATGAGAAGAGGGTGTTCGATGTGGTGGTGAGGGTGGCGGCGGTCAGTGGAAGGCCGCCGTATATTGCATCGGGATCGCTCACCTGGAGTGATGGCGTGCACAGAGTTAGAAGCCCTGTTGCGATTCATTATACTTGACGGAGATGGACGAGAACTTTCAGCATCATATATAATGAATGTATGTAGCAATTTAAATGTGATGAGTGATTATTCTTTTATTGTTATTAAAAAGGCTATTTTTCTAATGTAATTTATTTTTCACGAATATTTTATAGCTTATTCCGAGCTTCTGAGGGGTTTTTAGACCATCTAAAATTAATTCAATGAGTTTGTGAGATTTATCATTATTCAAAATTTTTAGACAGATTTATATGTACGTCAAATAATTTTTATAATCTACATATATAATTATAGAAAATATAAAATTTCAAATTATATAAAAACATTATAAATATTTTTCAAGCGAAATATATAATTTTATGTAATCGAAATATTAAAATATAATCTAAATAAATTTAAAATTTAAATGTCAGATATATAAATATTTAAGAGCTTAAAATTTCAGTTGAAATTGAATATAATATATTAGGTTATATTAATTTCAATTTAAATTATAATTTTAAAATCAATTATGTTAATTTTTTTATCAACACAAGTTTTTTTACCTTTAATTCTATGGCATGAATGAAAATACGTCAAATTTTCGTAATATATAAATTTCTACATCGGCCTATATTAAGAAAATTCGACAATTTTTTGTAATACGAGATCAAAATTGAGGGAATTTGGAAGAGGTTTTGGAACATGGAAGGATGGCGGCGTGGCATTCATCTCTTCGCCGAAAGCCACCTTTACTTTGTTCATGTCCTTCGTCGGCAGCTTCCCTCTCATTGACATTATTGCGCATACTCTAATCCCCAATTCATTAAGTTCTTTGCCACCTGGTACGTCACTCGCTGTTTGTTCTGTAATAAGATTCATCGTTAGATCAGTTACAATTTGTCTCATCAGTTTCGAAGTGCAACCGCGAATAAAAACTTTAAGGTATTTAAATGTCTAAGGAATGATCAATAATTGTGTGAATCAACATGAGTCCTTCAATAGAGTGTTTGGAGCGTATATAAAAATTCACTAAAACACCACCATTTTTATATGACATGAACTTTGAATTAAAATTGAATAGAACTTAAAAGATTATAATATCAATAGCTCGGTTTGATATTTGACACCAACGATTACTTTTAACAATTATATCATTTGATTGCCACCATCCTACTATCGTCACTTGATAGTCATGACCTGCTATCCATTTCTCAACTGTGGTTGCCTGATTTTCCACTGCATGACTATCATGGTTTGATTATTGTTGCTCGACTTTCATTGCTTCACTAATATCTTTTGATAATCATCGACGAGCTTTCATTGTCAGAACATCATCGCCTGACTTTCATCTCTTGACCAATGTCATCTTATCATTATATCTCTCAACTATTTCTATGTGCAATTCATATTAGAGACATAAAAGGTCAAACTAGTGTTCATCAAAGCAATCCATATTATATCTAATATCTTTATTGATTTTTAACTAATTAATTAATCAAATATAATAATTTTCATCAAAGTAATTTATAAATAATATTAATTTACATGAATTAATAATGAATATTATTATTAAAATTACTTTAATCATTTTAAATAATGGGAGATTTATAAATATACCACTATATATTATTCTATTTACATATATAATATCTAAAACTTTAATATTACATATATATCACTTATAGTTCACCTTCATATCAAATAATATAAGATGAAATATATATATGTAATATTAAAAATTTAAATATGATATAGGTAAATAAAATAATATAAAGAGGTATCTATATAAGTCTCCCTTAAATAATTCTTGCTCCTTTCTTTTCATAGCCTACGCCCTAAGTTTGCTTTTCTCATTTATTTCTTCGTTGTATTTCTTCTTCATCTCCTTGGTCGCTGTTGTTCAACTTCGCCACTTCGCCGACGTTCCCTTCCTGTTGGATCGGAAGTGACGACATTTTGATCGGAAGCAATGACGGGAGCTCGCTCACTGTGAAGGTAACGTTCTCCCTTTCGCGCGTCCTCGACCAAATCCGTAAATCCGCCAAATCGAAGGATTTCGTAAATCCGGGATTTACCACGAAAAGAGGTAATTTTGAATTTTCCTTCAACCGCGGCTTAGATTTACCGTGAAATTTGGTTTTGCATTTTCGGCCGTTTGGTTGGATTTAGCTCAAATCCGCCCAAATCCGGCCTAAATCCTGCATCCAAACAGCCCCTAACCCAGCCCTGACAATCGCCCGTCATCAACCCCGCTGCCTTCGCCGCATCGTTGCTCGGCTAACCTGCGAGAATAACTTGCTGTTTTTGGTACAACTTGGAAGCGTCGAAGCTAGAGTCGCGAAGGGGAAGATGGTTCGTGCTTACCGAATTAAGGTTCCGAAGCCCATGAAGCGGAAGAGGTCGGAGGAGGAGATTGGATCCGAAACTGCAGATAACATAGATCATGGCATAGATGACGAGGGAAAAACTGAGGATGTGATCGGAGACATGCCGGGGATCTCTGTCATGTCCCTAGTGGATGGGTCGAAGAAGCCTGGTGTGATATTCATTCTCGATAAGGCCCCGCTTGAGATCGGAAAAGTTGGTAACGTAAGTGGAAGTTTATCTTTTCAGTTGGTGTTTTGATTTCGTTTATATTTTCTTTTTTGAGAATTTTTCGTTCTCATCTGTAACCAATTTCAAAGATGTGGAACTTACTTTACCCTGATTAACGGGTTCCATAAGGTCTACTGTCTTGGGCTGTTTCTTCATGTTTTCTGTTGGCAGATGAACGCAAATTTTAGTTCGTTGGCAACTCCTTGATTACTCTTCTGGTGAATTATGGAAAACAGAGATAGATGAAAAGAAATTTGAGGAATAGGATTATCAAAGTTGATTTTTCATTGCTCCTTTCTTTCGCAGATTACATCATAATATTGTAATTTGGTACTATGATTTGCAAATTAAAACCAGTTGTACCATCATTTGACAAGTGCCGCATTCTAAAATATCCAAAACAACCCATCCAATGGTTTAAGGACACCTCTTGCAGAATTTTAAGTAGACTCATGTATTATTCACACCCTCCACACCCATTACTATCCTACATCCAATTAGTAATCCTTTGGTGTTCTACATTCACACTGTGGTTGAGCTATAGCAGTTGTTGCTTCGGGTTAAAAAATGCTGACGCTTGTATCAATTTATTGTGCTCTTGAAAAACCAACCTTGCCCTCAAGTTCAGCTCATCATCAATGATGCAGCTGGCTTCTTGATGTATGACTAAATGCATGGGCAGATTTTAAGTAGAAAATTACACGTTTATTGCAGAGTAATCTCAATTATCCACTTCTATCAATTTTAAATGAAAGATTAAAACCATAAAGAGATTAATAGATTAGGCAATCAGTTACACGATAATCGTAGGAGCACAAAATAATCTTTTTAAATCAAGCTTTGCAATACATGGCAGTTTTAAAAGAAAATCATAATGTTAACATTTATACTAATCACTATGAAAAGAAATCCCTCACTCAATTCTTTTAATGATTGGTGAAAACAAAAAGAGTTTACATATCATTTATGATGCTACAATGAAGGGAAAACTTAGAAGAGAAAAGACTTGGAGGAAAGAAATTTCATCTTTCTCTTGGTAGATAGTGGTGATGAGGGAGAAGAGGATCTTCTCTACGTAGTTTTCAACGGATTGGTCGTTTGCAAAGTCGATGTCGAAGAATGGTGAACGGAGGACGTCGATGGACCCTTGATCATCAAATACTAATCCGTGATCAAGCTCTGGTTCGGCCATTCATGAATGGACAACAAATTGAAGCTTGGGGAAATTCTAGACAACAATTTCCTTGCTCCACAAAATCTGGACAGCAACCGAGAAAACTTCCGATCTTCCATGTAGTTGGTCCTAAGGTGAGAAAACCTAAGTAGTTGACAAGGGGAATATAGGACAACAGGTATAAGAAATTTTTGGGAGGTTAATTAGAGAGATTTGAATTTGAATGACAAAGAAATAAGGAGGGAAAGGGACGGGCGGCAACTTGATGGATGGAGTGATTGGGAATCCCAATTGGAAAGGTGATTAATTTAGGAGAGAGGAAAGAAGGGAAGGGGGCTGGCGGCTTGCATGGGGATGGGGGTTTTAATTGGTGAGTTTAATGGGGTGTTTTAATTAGATAGGAGAGAGAGGGAGGGGGTGGCAGCCCTTGATGGGCTTGATTGGGGATTTATCTGAAGGAATTATTAGTTGCTAGTTTTAGAATGTTAAATTAGAAAAGGGGTTTAATGCCAATCCTATATGAAATTCGATTTGACATAATTTGAGGGACCTTCCAATTATAACTCCCCTTATCTTAGGAAAGAAATTTAAATTCAAATGCAATGGAATTTGAATTCAAATAATTTCCAATTTTAGAGGAACTAATTTAGGAAAGTATGTGAATGCATAGTTTGGAAAGTTTTGAGATCCCAGGGAGGGACGAGGTGGCCGGCAGCTAGAGGGAGAGAAGGGTTTAGGGTTTGGCCGGCGGCTAGGGAGGAGGAGGAGGGCTTAAAGGCTGCTGCTAGGCGAGGGATTTTGGGGTTTTGGCCGGTGGCTATGGAGGAGGGGGTTGGTTAAGGGTTAGGTAAGGGTGACCGGCGGCAGGTGGGGTGGAGGAGGGGATGGGGCTTGGCCGGCCGCTTCTGGAGGGTATATGGCTAGCGGATAGTGGAGGAGGAGTGGAATTAAAGAAAGAAGGTTAAGCACAAGCCCTGATGCTTCCTGCGGCTGATGGGTGCTCCGTTGCCCTCACCTAGGGACTTCAAACACTCATATTTTATATTTTAATTAATTTAATGGTTTAATTTTGAGGTTTACACCTCACCTTACGGAAAAAAAAAAACACCTCAATCCATGATTATGTAATTTCATACATGCGGTGCTCTACTAAAACAGGAGATTTTCTTGTGAAATATCAAATCATGAGTTCATTGGTGCTCTGCTAAAATGGTGGTTTTCTTGTGAAATATTAAATCCTGAGTTCTGAATTTAGTTACATTTCCCTTGTTCAGATAAGACTCAGTACGTAGGTGAGGAATGCATGTTTTATGTAAAATGGTTTATGATTGTGTTGAATAAGACGAACTGGTGCTTTTTGCACGCTCAAGTAAATTTCATTTTTGGGTGCTCTTCTGTTTATTTTATTTTAAATTTGCAGCATCAATGTTTTTCCAATTAAAATTTTACGGTGTATTTAGTGTCCATTTGCATTAAAAAATGATTGGAGTCAGACATGGATGAGTATACTTCAAACTGTTTTTCTTATCAAATCTCTGTGATGAATACTTCTTATTTAATTTTAGAATCTCTATGTAAAATGTGACGCCCTTTATATTTTTGATTTCACTAATTCAATTTCTTCACACTTAATTAATTCATAAATGTTTACAAAGTCCCTCATGTTTCTTTTTTTCAGAAACATGTGCTTCTGAACTCTGATGAGCATGCAAATTTTCTAAAAAAGCAGAGCAAAGATCCTTCTGAATATAGGCCTGACATTGTTCATCAGGTTTGTGATAAATTCATAAATCTCCTGTAAATTTTGACTCTTTCGTTGCTAGTTGAACTATGGAGTTTTCTCATTTGTCTCAGCATAGCGTTCCCGACTTGGGAATATAAATTTACATTTAATTAGCTTTAACATGACATTGAACTTCAATTCTTATGGTCTTCCTCAAGATTCAGAGGCAATTCATGCAGCTGGTTATAACTTAATCTTTTTTTTTTATTATTTTCAACATAGCACAAAAGAAATCTGCATTCCATGTTTTGCTAAAATGGAAATTATATTATTAAACAACTACTCATACAATGCATGGCGATTTCAGGCACTTCTTGCCATATTGGATAGCCCCTTAACTAAGGCTGGTAGACTGCAAGCTCTATATGTACGTTCGACACGGCATGCACTCATTGAAGTCAAACCACATGTTCGTATTCCAAGAACTTTCAGGCGATTCTGCGGTCTTATGGGTTAGTCACAGTTAGAATATTCCATATTGTCCGAGCATGTCTGTTTGTAGCCTGAATTGCATTTTTGTTTTCAAATTTATTGCCCATAAAGGAATTGCATGTTTATAGTATTATTTACTAATATGTGGCATCTTTTTCTTTTTCAGTGCAGTTGTTAGAAAAGCAAAAAATTACTGCTGTAGGCAATCGTGAGAAGCTTCTCACTTTGATTAAGAATCCTGTAACAGATCACTTACCTGTTAACTCAAGAAAAATAGGTGATTCCTAAACCTTTTTAATATTGATTTATTGTTGGAATGAATGCTTAACTGCGGCTAATTCTTCTTTGTTTTTGTAGGCCTATCATATAGTTCTGATAAATTAGTTCAAGTGCGTGACTATGTTGCTGCTGCTAGTGACAATGTCAATCTTGTTTTTGTGGTATACTATAATGGCCCTTTTAGTCTTTCGTTTTGTGCTTTCATTCTTTTCATTTATTTCCAAATTTTGGCAATTTTCAGGTGGGTGCTATGGCTCATGGAATCATTGACAAAGGATTTATAGATGACTTCATATCAGGTATATTGTTCTATGCTGAAGGAATTTTGATTTAATATTTTTTAAGGCTTTATATAAATTTATTTTTCATTCATGAAAGATACTTCGGCCTCACAATTCAACAGGGTGCTAGATTAGATTAAATGTGTAGTGGTTGTTGCATGTCTTCCTTGATTTCAATACAGCATGGTCTCTTTATATTTTCCTACTCAATTATTACTCATATCTTATTTATGATCAATGTAAATGTTTCAGTTTGGTAATTTAATCATTTATCTTCTGCAAATTAGTGTAGCCTTGGATTATTTACCTCCTATAACAATCTTCTATTTGAAAGCTACCTACAAATGTGAAAGTAACAACTACCCTCCCTCCATTCCTCAAAGTAGCAGTATTTTTAATGATTTTTCCTCTCTGCAGCCTACCATAATTTGTCTCTCTTTGAAAGTTATTTTTTCATTTGCGGATGTTTGATTCGTCTCATTTGCGTGTGTAGTTTAATGTTGAAAATAAAGGTTTGAGAAGAAACAGGTTTGCTTTATTCCATAATTTCTTCCCTATTTATAGATATATACAAGAATTCTTAATATAGAAGCAAATAATTACATAATAACTCTAATAGAATCCTTCCTAAATCAGCTACTTCAACATGGAAAGAATTCGGGCGTCAGTCATGCGTCCCACGGATCATGCACCGTAGCCGTTGGATCTTATCTGCATTGAATGGCTGGATTTTAACAAAAATTTTTAAATGAAACAGATCTGAAAATATGTTCTATGTTTTCTATCTATAAGAAACTAAATGCACTCGAACTGTAAATAATTTATCTTTTTTAAATGCTTGATTTGTTAGCTAAATAATTATAGAACTTGATTTAGCCACTTTATGTTTTCCCTGTGCTTCCTACAGTTTCAAATTACCCACTCAGTGCAGCTTGCTGCATAAGCCGGATATGCAATGCGCTGGAGCAGAAATGGAACATATTATAAGTCAGCTTCTTCATCTCGGTGTGATCTTTTTCAGACGCTGGGACTAATTCTGAGTAAGGCATGTAATTATTTGAAGCATGTAGTTAGTCAGAGTAATTGATTAGTTTATAGGTACTTTATGGTGAGAAAATTTGAATGCAAGTTTTGGAAAATGTAGTTATTCAAAGTATTATAAGGATAGTTTGCTGTCTTGCTGGTGGAATGAAAGATATCTTTCTCTGTGGAAGCCTTTTTCCTATCCTTATTTCAAGGTTTGGAAAATGCTGCAATATTTATGTTGAGAGTAATCTTTCTCTGATTTGGAATCTTTGGATAAATGGCAAATCTATTTATGAGATTTATTGTCTCTTTTTTCCTGCTTTGAAATATCATTCTAATATTAAAGTTAAAGATGTGATTACTAGAGGCAGATAAGATTTTTCCTTATAACTGGCCTAATATTATTTCTACTGCTCTCTCTCTCAATTTTATAATCTTCCTGGCGATTATCAGGCTTTTTTCAGCTTTGTAAAAGATGGTAAACCAAATTTCAGATATTTTTTTGAATAAATCATAACAAAGCCCAAGAAAAGAGTACAACAACAACAACAACACAAGCTTTTATCCCATTACGTGGGATCGGTTACATGAATTCTTTTTCTTCATTGTGTTCTATTAAAAGTCAAATTTTATTTAAATCTAATAAAGAAAGATCATTCCTAATATTTTATAACCAAGTTCTTTTAAGTCTGCCTCTATTTTTTTTAACATAAGTCAAATCTAATACTTTAGGCTAATTAAAATAGGTGGTAATGTTTCACGCACAAATCCATCTAATCAAATGCATATTTTGGCATAAATATTTGAATTACAAAAAATATTTGAATTATAAAACTTTTAGAATGGGCTTTAGAACTATCTAAATTCTATTTCTAGTAAACTTACCTCAAAAAATAGGAATCTCGACAAGATAAATTTAAAAAGCATAATATTGACTAATTCTAAAGTCTTTTAAGAGAGCTATATTCTTAGAAAATATTATTTGGTTGAGCGGAACAACATAAATTGTTCAATTAAATGTTTTGATTTTTGGTCAAAATAATCACAATGTTTCTTTTCATAAATATATAAATTGATCGTAGTTCTTCATACCTAGGGATTATAAGAGAGGCCGTAAAAATATTTCAAATGAAAGAATTCAAAGCTATGCCTACAAGCACTTGACACCCACTGCCACAACCAAGGCCAACGCCAATAGTGAATAACATTGATGCCCTGCCTTGATACTAGCAGTTGTGCATATCATCACTAATAATGTTAATTTCAGACATCAATGCCAATACTAATGCGCATCATTGTCAGAAAGATTGGTGTCCCGCTATCAATCGTAATGTCGACATCTGTACCAATAAGATTGGCAATACCAATGCCCATCATAAAAAAAAAAAAAACATTGTTGTTATCTATTGCCATCATCAATATTGAAAATTCACGATTTTTTTCATTTGGCCTTCAGACCAGCATCGATGAGTTTAATTTAGACTTGCTATATAAAAAAGATAATTTACATAATTAAAAAACTTATAACCAACAGAACATGAATCATGATATTCATATTTTCTTACATTACACCTATAATTTCTTCCATCAAATCATTATATTTTGAAACCGTTGTACAATCACTTCAGTATCAGTACTATTAAAAATATATGTATAAAATTACAATTTATTAGGTTGAAACACAATTTTAATTTAAGAAATCATAAGTAATCATTTTAATAAATCATCCTTGTAATATTTAAATTGAACTCATCTACTACATGTGTAAGTGCATTATTGACTATTCATTTCAAAGTTGAATAATATTTAATTTAGAAATTGTTTTTGCCTTTAGTTAAATTAGAAATTCATTTGGAACCCTTCAAATGTATTAGTTTACTTACACTCTTCTATTTTATTTAAGTATTAGAGTTTTTTTAGGAATGCGGCTACATCAAATACCAATTTTTTATGAAGTACTCATTTTTCTTCTCATTTTTTTTTAATTTGCTTGTTTTTCATAAGTTTCTTTTTTCAAACATATTTGTGCACCACAATAATGATTTTGACTATCTAGTTGTCTTCATCCTTCAAGAAATCATAAATTGAATTAATGTAAGGATTGTTATAAGCTCACTAATTCCATAATGGAGTTTATAATGATTTTCGTAATTTAATCAACACACTCTCTTTTTCTAAACTTAATTATTCAATCTTGAAACCATTAGCCAGCGCTTAAGTATTTTGTATTTGAAGTTCAAGATGAGATATTTCCTGATATGTTTTGTTTAGTTGATTATTATAATTTTAAATTAAAAATTGTTATCATATGTTCATCCAGTTTAACACATAAGATTTATATTATTCTAAATTTTAAATAATTTTTAGATGCTATTTTTAAGTAGGCTAATTTAGCTATCAAAATGCTAGCGCTATGATGAGGACAATTTCAATAGTTAAGCAATGTAGGTAATATTACTCAAATGAAAAATGTAACTGCACAACAATAACAACAATTACAATAATAAAATAATATACATTTTGTTGGATATTTGTTCCTAGATTTAAAATTGTTTTTAGTATTAGGTTTCTTGCTGGGCATGTATGGCCAATAGTGTAGTTATTTGTATAGCTTTAAAAGTGTATATATATAGGAGATCTTTAGCTTTAATAGGGGGCCAAGAGAGAAATAAAGTTTCTGCATTTTTGGCTCTCCTACCTCTCCTCTCTCCCTCCTCCTCTCTCTCAAGATCAAGAGGAAGTGCTTCTTCCTCAAGATTTCTTACATTGGTATCAGAGTCACGGTGATGACAATCTCGAGGTAGAGGAGAGAATGTTTCTTGTCTAAAGAAACTGAATGAGGCTTGTCGGTTGATCAATTGAAGATCCGTTTGGCAAGATCGGTCGTCGAGCGAGAGCAGACTTCGATCGCAAGAAGAGGCGGAAGTTGGGCTTGGCGAAGGGAGCACGGACGGCTTGCAGAATAGGGGTCGGAAGGTCCGACTACTTGCAGGTGGTTCTTGATCAGGTCAGGGCGAGCACTGTGGGGCGGAGGCAAAGCGGCCTGGTGCCGCGATCTGATGCACTCCAGGGCAGGCGCAAGAAAACAGCTGATGGGCGCGGACGTTCCGCGATTGGCATGGTAGGCCGACATGCTTCTTAGCGGAGGTGCACTAGGGGTGTGCGAAGGTGCAGTGTACGCGGGAACAAGGTCCGAGCGCTGGGCTGGCGTCGTGTGAGCCGGTGTGGTGTTCAAAGCCGACGGAGGAGATCCTACGGCTTCTTGTTCGCAAGACATGGTCGTGAGTCAGAAACTAAGAGGAAGGAGCTCTCATGTGCCAGCAAGATCTTGAATGCTGCTTGTTTCTTGGGAATGATGGGACGGTCGTCGATTGCTCGAGAGAAAGCAGGAAGGATTGGAAGTTGGCTGAATGGGTCGTTCCAGCTGGAGGAAGATAACACGTTGTATGCAGTGGATTCAAGTGGATCTGAAAGCTTGAATTGGTTTGCCTTTTGCAGTAATAAAGAAGAGATCAGATCTTCTTTGGAGGTGGAGTTTTGAACTTCAGGTGGAGTCCGAGAGACACTTAAGTGGATTCGGCATGTTTTTGGAGAGCAGTGCTGGGAGTGCGGAGCGCTTGGAGGTGCGAGGTTATGCGGTGCACGAGGAGGTCGCATAGGAGCGTAGGGCACTGGTGAAAGACACGCAGGACACTGGCCGGACGCGGTAGTGCAGGGCTTGGGATTGTGACGAGCGGAGCGCAAGTGAAGGCGTAGGGCTTGCTGTACGGGTGGATACGTGCAAGATGTGGTTGGAGATAGACCACATGAGTGTAAGGCGCGGGCACTGAGCACGGGCTGGAAGCGTAGGACGCGGGTTGGAGGCCTAGGGCGCGGGTACGAGGCGCAGGGTGCAGTTGGACGCACAGAATGCGGAAGCGAGTGTTGACCTCTACTTATATGGCATGGTTAATGCGAGAAAATGATATCCTAATCGATATTGATAAATAAGACATTGCTCAAAACGAAGATCAGAGTGCCTCGATCATAATGAAATGATTAAAGCTTTGTCCGATTACAAAATGGATCATATCGATGCATTCAGGACATCAAATTTATCAAATATAAGTTGTTCGTATGCGACTCGATCGAACGATAATATGCTAGTGGACGCGACGTTAGCAAAACAATATCCAAATGTCCTCCACTTGTTAAACAAGCCTTGTCGATGAATTTAGAGCATCGAATTTATCCAAAGAGAGATCCCGCGTAATTAAATTGAACGAAAGCGATCGAAATCGACGGACTACGGACATACTCAATGTTGCCCAAATGTCATCCGTTTGAAAAATGAATTTCTCCGTTATGTTTGAAACGTTGAAAATACTCAAGATTGACAATAATATTGTCTAAATCCTTGCATAAGGGAAAATATAAAATTCGGTGTGTGAACGAAAATATAAAATTTGGCTTGAGTTGCGATGCCCGTTAATTGAAAATTTTGTTGGCAAATGAGGCAAGATAAAAAAAAAAGTCATAAGAAAATCAAAATTAAATAAAAAAAAAAAAGTTATTTCAAAATATGTCATGTAAGTAGTGTAAATTTGATAATAATATTAAAATTAATAACCTAAAAAAAAAAAAAAAATCACCAGGATCATCTAATTTAATAATATTAAATTATATATTTAGATGATTAAAAAATATATATATAATCTAAAATAATATGTATATATCCTGTATATATATCAATATAAATCAACTCATATAACCTACAAGTTGACGTTTTGCTTCTACATATTTTAATCCACGTGCCTTGCTATTAACTTGCTTTGGCAAATTATTCCTTTGATGTGTCTTCTGCTACAGCAAGGGGCCAAATTCATCTACTTATGTGTTCCTTTGCATGCACATCACCGCCTTATCCTAGTAAATCCTAGTAAATAATAAAATCAAATATAATGAAAACCCAAAATATCTATCATATTCTCGCATTTATCTCGGGCTCTTTCTATTCTAAAGCCATTCTCACGCCACTCTATCCTTCTGTTCTCAAGCCCAATTCTCTCTCTCAGCTCACGCCTCACTTCACAACTCCCCTCTCACTGCTTCTGACATCAACAATCACCCAAAATCGAATTCAGTCTTCTTACCAAGCACCTCATCAAACAGTAGCTTTCTCTCTAGCTTAATCTATCTATTCCTATTAGTATTGTCTTTACTATTATTATTATTAGTGTTAAAAAAAAGGGCATTCTGTGTGTTTGATTTCTCGTCGTCATTGCCTCGCTCGCTCGTCAAGGTATATTGTTTGCCAAATTCTAACACCTCAAATCTCATTCTCGGCGTTTGCAACGAACCGGCGAACCACCTATACGCGCTCTCGTAGCACGGTAGGAGGGAGTCCGGTGCGGCGCATACGGCGAGCCCTATACACGCTCTTGTAGCGTGGTGGGGAGAGACACGAGTGTTCTTTTACGGGTACTTTTGAAGGCCCCATACACGCTCTTGTAGCGTGGTGGGATGAAAAGATATACGGCCCGGTGTCCCCCGACACCTACCATACACGCTCGAGTAGCGTGGTGGGATGGCCCAGTTGTCCGTAGATGCCCCCAACGCGGGGGAGACGCCGGGATGCTGCCAAAATTTTGACGACAAAAGCCTGAATAAAATAATTTGATATTTCTTAAGCTCAAACAAGATAAATTTGAGATATTTCTTTGACTCAACTTAAATACTTTTTTAAGATTTATTGAACTCAAATTAAATAAATTTTAAAGTATACTTGAGCTTAAATTGAATTATTAATATAAATATAAATCAAATAAATATCAAATTATTTTGGATGAAGACGTTTCTTTGCTATGCCTATTGAATCAATGTGGTATGGGAAATTCTCTGGCAACATGTTCATAAAGATAAAGTGACAAACAAATTTTATTATAACATGTAGTTTTGTGTTTACAGCAACTTTGATCTTAAAACTTAAAAAAAAAAAAAATTGATTGCTGGCATATTGAACATATTTTTGTTCTTATAAAAAAATGAGCCTTCAGGTTATATATAAAAAAAAAGAGGACATTTTAGTTGAGTATATTATTTAAAAAAAAAATGGAAATTCTAATAATCTTAGTGAAAATGGAGAAATATTATATTATTTTTCACTAAGAATAATCAATGCAAGAGTTGAGCATTCAGGAAAATTCATAGGTCAATACATAAATGAGCTCCATAAAGTGTCATTAATGTATTCATAGAAATTAACAAGAGAAATATATCAAGTCGGAGTTTATGTATTTAACACTTGATATAAAGCTGAAGTTGAATCACCTTGCTGTAAGAGAATCATTTTTGTTGGGAGTTCTGTTTTTATACATATTTGCAAGTTTAACATAGATTTTGATCATTAATTGTCTTGCACATGATCTGTAAAAATATTAATAATACAAGGAGCAGCCAACCATTTTGATTGAAATAAAAAAAAAAGGGGAGCAGTCAACCATTTCTTCACATATGAAGTGTTAATCATGTATGCTGGAAGTATGGATAAAGCATTTAAAATAGCTTTTGACTTTGTTAGAAAGTACAAGATAAATAATGCAATGTTTCTTTATAAAAAAATTATGGGAAAGGATAAATTATTAAAGAATATAAGCTACATTCATATGGTGAACTTCTTCATGAAGAACATTTTTGATATGTTATTTGTTCAATCTCAAAGTTCTATTTTGAGAAGCATATAGCTATTTGAATAAGTGTACAACTACTCCAATAAGTGGGAGCCAAATTTGAGAAATTCAAAAACGCCATCGGATCCGCACCATTTTTACAAGCGGACAGAAGGCGTTTCATGCCCCCTTTTGCATTCAAAAATAAGTTTCTCAATTTCAATATAATGCATCAAGCAGAGTGTCGACACCTCTAAGATGTGTGTAGCAGCCTTGGGAAGCAAGTGACTGCCCCAAGAAGAGTGCTACCGTCTTGAGAAGCAAGTCAGCTCGAGAAGTATGCAAATTAAATTTTAAAAGTCTAATATACATGCTATTAAAGCCCCGATGATGACCGTGTTGAATGTTGATATCAACCGGAGGGGATTCTATACCTTCAAATATTTCCAAATGCTTATAAAATACAAATATTTTCAAATGCTGAAATTCAGCCTCGATGATGGCCGTGTTGAAAGCTAATCTCAACCGGAGGGGACTTCAAACATTTAAAATACCCCCAAAATTTCAAAATTAAATCATGTTTGAAATAAAATCTCAATAAATTTTAAAATATTCAAATGAAATTTATTATTTAAAACTTAAAGCAAAAATTCATTCATCATCCGCAAACGTTTGTTAAGGATGATAAATTTCAGAATAACTTCAACTCACAAAGAGCAAAATGTCTAATTGAATGTATCACTGTGATTCATTCTCAAATGATTTCTCGCCAGCGGAGACGTGGCATGTGCCCTCTGACCGGGTGGTTTTGCTGCAAAATAGCACCACTATATTACGGTTACGGTCAAAGCCCGTATGTTCTCCAATGGTTAAAAGCCCCTTGAGTAATGAATTATAGGGTGCATTTAATAAGGCATAAAGCTTTCTGTTAGCTAAGGTTGACTAAAATTTGTCTCCTTAAACAAGCATCCACCCCATGTCTACAAGGTCCCCTTGGACGAAGCAACCCATGGCTGCCGACAAGGATCCTTCTGTCAGGTTGGGTCGACTACCTCCTTTGACTAAGTAGACTAGGGACCACGATAGCCCGGGACGATGGAACCATGGGATCTTGATCGGGCTCATCATCATTCCCCCCACCATCCGCTTTAAGTATATAAATAATAAATTTATAATTCCAATTTCATATGTTGCTACTATATGCTAGGTATTTTGCACCTACTTCATGACTAGTCTTAATCGAAAGTTCTCTCTCGTAATCGAGAGGGGTAATTAACTATAGGGGCTTGCGCCTATAGGAAACCTAGAACCAGATCATAAAGTTCCCACAGCGAGGCGCAGGGTGCGGGTCGATGCACAGGGCGCGGAAGCGGGGCACAGAGTGCTCGGGAATTGAGTGCGTTGGACGCAGTGTGACAGGTGAAGATCTGTCAGGAGGTGGAGCTAGATCTTGTGAAGAAGGAAACTCAAGAAGATGGTGGAACAGTTCTTGAGAAAATTATTAACTGTAGGTGTCGCTTTTGGCGGAGGAGATCGGCAGGGTTGTTCTTTCTGAATAGTGGTTATCTTTTTGTTATGTAAATCTAGGACCAAGGTGGAGATTGTTGGATATTTGTTCCTAGATTTAGAATTGCTTTTAGTATTAGGTTTCTTGTTTGGCATGTATGGCCAATAGTGTAGCTATTTATATAGCTTAAGGAGTCTATATATATGAGCTCTTTAGGCTGTAATAGGGGGCCAATAATATACATTTAATAAAAAGGAGATAACTAAATATTACAAAGAAATTAAATATATACTTAACATCACATAATACAATTGGGTTGCCTCCCATCAGTGATAGGTACACTAATGTGGGTAATAGTATATATAAAAAACCTGGGAGCTTGGCACCATAGCACTCCCTCATATAATTTTCAAGAATGTTATTAAATTCTCGCTAATGTATCATAGATCACCATAGTAAGTGTTTATTTCATCTCCATCAAGTCACAATGAATAATGTATATGTTATGTTTTTCCATGTTCAAGGTTGACTCAATATTCGTTGCTCTTCAAGGTTTGTATGCCTTTTGGTTACTAGCATCAATCCATATTGAACACACATTTGAGAATATTGAATCAAAATTTATCTATGGATAACATATGACCCTAGTAATAAGTGACTGATATATTAGAACTATAAAATTGGATTAGGCATGGTAAGTACTGAGAGTTTGTGAAAAATTATAGTATCTCAAAAAAAAAAAAAACTCCAGCAACATGAAGATACAAAATGTGTGCACTCCTCGTTTATTTGTAGGATTTATAGGGCTAAATGGAATATTACACCTAAAAAATATAAAAAATATAATATGAAGCGACTTTTATACTTTGATAGCGACCCTCCCTCTCAGGAGTCTTTGAGGGTGAGTAACTTCGACAAGTCTTTGGGATTTGACTGAAGACCGTGTCCATAAAGGAGAGTCCTTTAGACATAAGGGAGAGCTTCTAGATATAGAATTCAAACCTCCAAGCACAAGCGGTGAGTCCCCTTGGATAGAAGCAACCACAAATCCATGATTGAACTAGATAAGGAGATCATAGTCATAGGCTTCTAAGGTAATTTATATACATAAAACTTAAAAAGCTATTTCATTTCATTTATATATTTAACATCTAAATTTAATTATTGATTTGCCATGAAAAATTGATATCCGATACATACTTGAATTAAAAAAAAATTAAATTAATTTAAACCCGAATTTTAGCAAATCTGTACTCAAAACAAACATCTAAAAAAGACAAAACCATAGATGCCAAAAGTGATTTGGTCTGAGCCTAAATGAGCTCAAATCAAATGCCAAAAGCATAACTTAAAATTTTAGAGTATTAATTGAATAAGAAAATGATTTTCAAAACTATCATGCTTACAATCAAATTGATTATCTTAAGAAGAAGAAACTATAGAACCCAACATAACTAAATTCCAACATCATTAAGACATTTACATGTAAAAAGAATGATCTATTAAAGAAAGTTATATTATACAAACAGTAAATTATGCATTAAATACATAAATATGATAATTTTAAATATTAATGTATGAAAATTAAAAAATTATATAAAATAGAAAAAGAAAGCTCAGAAGATCACTGAAGAGAAATGTACGGTTGGAACTGAGAGCAAGTGGAGTATGGCGAGAGATTTTTTGTTGAGGACGCTTCGCTATTTCAGGTTGTGTTCTCCTAGACTGCCAGGGTTAAGCTCTTAGTCGTCTCGGCTCAGCAATCCTCCCCTCCGCCGTTCCCGTCGACGTTCGCCGCTTGCAAACCCCAGGATTCTGCCCACGGCTCCGTCGACAGTCGCACCGGCTCCCAAACTTCTCCGGTATCAGTGTGCATTTTTATAATTTTAATAATTGCGTGTATGTCTGATTTTTTAGAAATTCATATGAATACAATAGATTTTTATGAATTTGTCTGATCCTATCGTTCATGGATACTTTTTTAATAATTTATTTTTATAAGGAGCTTCTCAACTAATTTTTCCCCAAATTCATGAGAAATTATTATGCAAAAAGTGAAAATATGCGGTTGTGTATTGTTAATTATGTAAATACACAATTATTTATTGTTAAGCCATTGAATGCATAACCGTGAAAGAAAAATTTTAGTTGATCATAATGAAAATCACATTTTTATATTTATTATATAAGAAGAATTTGTATTATATTAATCTTAAAAAATAAAATTTAATAAAATTTAAATTCTTTCTTATACAATTTGTAATTTTGTATCATGACATAGTTTTTTTCATAATAATTTCTGCAAAAATTAAGAGCTTCTTCCAAGCTATATGCCTTTTAATCCTTCGAATGCTCAAAATCCTCCCATTTCCTATGTTGATTTCGTCCTTCAATCCTGACTCCAATGGTGATGGGATCAATTTCACCACCCTCTCCGCTTTCCTCAACTTCTCCATTGACGCCATTGACGCTCCCTATTTCCTCGTCGAGTTAATCCAGGACAGCCCCTCCTCCCTTGTTCTCCTCATGGACCTCCTTCCCCACAAACGACCTCGTCTTAATGTTGATTGTGCAGGTAACAAGGATAATTTTACCTTTGTAAGTGCAATGTTAAGATCCGTTGAGGGTGAACATCTCTTTGTTGCTAACACTCTTATTGAGCTTTGTTCTATATTGAGTATGAAGATTAAGCTCTCTTACCAGAGTTCCATCATGAGAGGGCATATTCATTATAATTAATTTAGTTTATTTTTTTATTTACATTCTTTTAAACCATTTGATATTCATTAGTTAGGCTTAATTTGATTGTCGCAGGGATATTTGTAACGTCCTTAATTTAAATCATGTTCCTTGTAATATATTCTTTTGAATAAATATGAAATTATTCCAGAATCTAATAACTTTAGGCATAATTTTTGAGGAATTTCGTGGATAGGGCAATAATAAAAAATATTTCATTGATGGGGGCATCATTTACTTTGATCAGAAAGAATGCTTTTGAGTAAACGACTAAGCTTTCTTGTGGACTTAATGTCTGCTACGGTGCTACCTCAGTCACACTCATGAGGGCCGTGTTGTTTGCCTTGGTGCATAATAATGCCATGAACATCCCCTCTCTACTCTCAGAGGGTGAAAGAGAGAATTTTTGGATTTTTTTTTTCTAAGGATGGTTTGATGCATTCCACTTGTCCATCTTTTGATTATGCCAACATTATTTCCTCATGGTTAAAATAAGTTATGAGTTGATTTGGATGCTATGTAGATACTAATTGAAACTTTTGGTGAAGTTTAGATTATTAGACTCTAGTGTATTATATGTAGTTCCTAGGTTCTAGTCATGAAACATCCTCTTTATAAATGTTGGGATGAGGTTACATATAATAACCCCTCTTAGGGCATGCATTAGCAAAAGTTTCATCCACCCAGAGAACACTTTTTATTGGTTACTTTCCCATAATTTACATTTTCGAGGCAGTTATGCATTTAAGCCTTAAAAAGACTAATAAAGTTATACTCAATTATTATATATTGATATATCATTAAAAAATTATCTTTATCGGGCACGAATCTCAAGGCAAAAATCAAGTTGGAAACTTCAAAAATTAAATTTGGGATCATTTAAACTCCGATTTCAGCAAACTTAAAGTCGAACTGATCGTCTCGGAAATACGAACCCAACGACGCCAAATTCAACTCAATCCGAGCCCAAATGAGTCCAAATCAAGGACCCGAAGCGCTGTTGGAAAGTTCGAACCACAATTTGGATTACCAAATGGTTTTCAAACGTGACATGCTTATAGTCGAATCGAGCGGCTCGACGAGATGAATCCAACGAGCCCAAGATTGCCAAATTTTGATATCATTAAGACTTTCAAATGTCCGACGAACGTTCCACGATCAAGAGATTCAATATTGGCCGTCCATCCAAACTACTCTACATTTGCCCTTGATCCTCCTCCTATTTACGAGTCATGCCACTCTCAAAAAATTATTAATAGACCCCTCATTTCTCTTGAGAAGAGGGGGAAGCAAGGAGAAGAAGAGAAGAAGAAGAAGAGAAGAGTAGGAGGGAAGAAACTCCTCCTCGACCACCGCCGGGATTCTGTCCGAATTCCAAGTGACGCCGGAATTCCGCTCGACTTCCAAGTGACGCCAGATTTCTGTCCGACTTCCAAGTGACGCCAAAATTTCGCCCGATTTCCAAGTGACGCTGGAATTTCGCTCGACTTCCAAGTGACGTCGGAATTCCGCCGGACTTCAAAGTGACGCCGGACTTCTGCCCGTTGTCAAACTTTTGCCGGACATCTATCCGATGCTGGATTTCTATCCATTGTTGACTTTTACTTGGCGCTGTACTTCTAACCTCTGTCACCCACCGACTACGGTTGATGTAGAACGGGAAAACGGCTTTGCAAGGGAGAGGTCTCTTCTCCAAAACCTGAAGGAAATTCTGACTTCTTTGCCCAAAACTTGAGAAGAACCTCAGATTTCTCTCTAGAAAATAGAGGTTCTCTTGATAGGAGAGAGGCTGCAAGCTCTAAACCTCTTCTCTTAAAATCTGAAAACAGTTTCAGATTTCTTACAAAAGTCTGAGATGAATCTCCAGATTTTAGTAGAATAGAATGTAGAGAAAATTGAGGGAGGAGTCAAGCCTTAATGGCGATGAGAAGGTTGAAGGTAAATGCCAAGCCTCAGGTTTTGCACTAGAAATTCCGTCTGGAGCAATTAGGAGAGAGGAGGGAGGCGGTGGAGTAAGAGACCTTTGTCAATGAAATCTGAAAGCAAATTCAACTATTTTGTTTCCAAAAGTTGCTTAGAAAATTCGGACCCCTATGCTTGGGAATTAATGACTTGGGGGAGAATTTAAGGCTCCAAATTAATTCCTGTAATAGCATAGGAAAGAAGATATGAGAGGGAGGGAAGTGAGGCGGTGGGAGAAGTGAGGCGGTGAGGGAGAGCAAGGCCAGCGGGATATTGAGGATTTGGGGAATCTTTATTTCCTAAACCAGTGAGTTAATCCAGGAACAAAAATTAGGAAATATGACTTTAGAGAAAATTCGGCCAGGGACAAAATTCTCAGATTTTGGAATTATTTCCAAAGAGCTTTTGAGTGAATGAAGAAGTTAATTAGGAGCATTAATTGACTCTTAATTTGGCAAAGGAAGGAGGAAGAGGGGCCGACCTAGGAAAGAGGGAGGGAGAGGGTTTGATTTCAAATAAGTGGGCCCCAATTACTTAAGTGAATTAATTCTTAAATCTGAAATTAAATTTCAGATTTAAAGCTGCGATTAATTCCTTAATTAAAGGGAGGATTTAACTCCTAATGCAAAGTTGAATTTTGAATTGGAGAGTTAAAACCTTCCAAATATGTATCAAACCCAATTAGGAAAGATTTCAAATTCAAATTCAAAAGGATTTGAAATCTTTGATCATCCCAATTAAATCATCAACCTAATTAGGAAATTTCAAGGAGACGGAGAAGTGGTGATGAGGCCGGCGGCTAGAGAGCCATGGCCGGCGGTTTGGAGGATTTTCTGGTGAGGTGGCCGGTGGCTTATGGTGGAAATGGAGACGACGGCTTGGAGATGGAGAAGATGAAGGTAGACGTAGGTAGAGGATGAAGATGAAAACTAGGAACAATAAGAAGGAACAAAAACAACAACAAAAGATAGAAGACAAAAACCGCGATCCTTGGACTCTTCCAAAGACTGATGGGTGATTCTTTGCTCTTCTCCAAGGGACTTCAAGTCACGAGCCCAGACCCATCCTGCGGTTGGTGAAAACTCCGATTCCTTCCCATAGGAATCTCACTATCGTCCTCTCAAAAAAACACAAGTGTTGAACACAAATTTTTAATATCAATAATCCATCACTATAATACAATAGCTTAAGGTCCTATATATAGGCCACAACATAAGAAAACTCAAAATACAAAATTGCCCCTTGGGCCACAACACTCACATAAACCAACCTAGGGGTAAAACAGGAAATACATCAAATAAAAACTAAAATTCAGAAAAATAACTCATAATTGAAGATTTAAATTATAGCTGTCGATTTACGACGCCTCCTGTGATAGATGCGCCAAATCTTCGTACCGATGTCCGCATCAACGGTCCTCCTGACTTACGTTACCCACCAACTACAGTCCTTCCGACCTCTGTCGTCAGCCGACTACGGTCCTCCTGACTTACGTCGCCCACCGACTACGGTCCTTCCGACCTTTGTCGTTTGCCGACTATTGTCCTCCTAACTTACGTCCCCCACCGACTATAGTCCTTCCGACCTCTGTCGCCAGCCGACTACGGTCCTCCTGACTTACGTCGCCCATCGACTACAGTCCTTCCGACCTTCGTCACCCGCCTACTATTGTTCTTCTGACTTACGTCGCACACCGAGTGTGGTCCTTCCGACCTCCGTCGCCTGCCGACTACGACACTTCCGACTTATGTCGCCCACCGACTACACTCCTTCCGACCAAACAAAAAACATCAACAGAGATTCTTTGTATTCACATTATGTAATGTATTATATAAGATGTATATCAAACTAAGGTCTTCCCCCAAGGAAGGGCCTCATTTGTAATCAACTGCAATACTAGTGGATTCATTCAAACTGGGCTAGGCCCCGTGGCTTTTCCCCCTTTTCAGGAGTTTTGCACGTAAAAATCTTAGTGTCTCATATGAATGCTACACCCTCTCTCTCTTATCTGATTGCGTGCCGGATTATCGTACAACACTAAGACGCTAAATTTTATATTTCTTCACCTCCGCGAATACTCCTGGACGCAACATATATATATATAGGGGGATTTACATCCATACCACTTTATTTTTTGTATATTACATATTTAACACCAAATACTTAAATATTACACTACTACAATCCAAAAACTATTTTGACAACAAAAATACCACTCCGTCAATAGAATCCCTCACTCCGTCTCTCTCATTCGGCAATACCTAACCACCCAACGACGGAACGTCCTCATTGCTTGTGCTGAAGGCTTCCAGCACATTTCTCGTGGAACCCTCTGTTGTCGTTTTGTTCCGGTGAAAGCTGTAGTTTCTTTTGCATCTTCTTTAACTGAATTGCAGCCGGAAGGATTCACAGAAGGAGATAATGGAAATATATGCCACTTGAATAAACCTATATATGGTTTGAAACAATTCTCCCAGTCACTAGTATAATCAATTTGATAAGTTTATACAAAGCAAGGTTTTAAAAATGCATCCAAGACATTTGCGTCTACCTCGGGCAAGTAGCAGATTCAAGACATGCAACTGATTCCAGCTCATTTGCATATGTAAGGCAGCTCTCATACTCATCCCTTAGAACAATGTTAGTTATATTTCCCAATCCATTGACTCTTCAATTGAAAACGAACAAAACATAAGTTTTCTGATCTGGAAGCCACACTATCTTCTACAGAAACATAAGTATTTCTTATGTTCGCTAACCATAAGTTTAACTTGGGAAGAAAAAGGAGGATAGCTAATGCAGAAATGCATAGAGAAGAATAACTAGGGAAGAAAAAGGAGCAGAGCTCACCCGGGAAATGAAGAAACGGAGTGAGCTTGGAAAGAGTCGCTACAGACATACTCGCCGGAAAAAACCTATTCTCGTGCGGAAAGCTCACGCGGGAAGAATGAAATAGACGGAGTGAGCGATGTTGTTGATGTAGTGGTATTTTTGTTGTAAAAATAGTGTTTGGGTGGTAGTAGTGTAATATTTAAGTATTAGGTGTTAAATATGTAATATATAAGAAATAAAGTGATATGCATGTAAATCCCCCATATATATATATATATATACTTCATAAACATGTAATTTAATCATTTGATGCACTAGTTTTCGAGATGCCTTCAAGAAATATTTGAATGCAAAAATGCAGCTTGTTTAAGCTCTTCACTTGGCTTTGAATTATGGTATTTTTAATTCATTGGAGTGCTATCTATTGTGCAGTTTTTTTTTTGGTACGGGGATTTCATTACTAATTTGGCAGAATGTTGTTGGAGTTTCAGGCTGTTGAAAACATGCTTTTTAAGGAACCTTCTCTTTCTCCAGAAGAATCTCTTCAAGCTGAGCATCAGACTTCTTTTCCTCTTATGTCTGATGAAAAAACTGACTCTGGAAAAGAGCATAAAGCAGTGACCAAGCAGGATGGTTCCGTAGGCTTAACCTTGGAGTCACAATCACTTGCGTCATCACAGAGCTCAACTGGACCAGTTTCTTCTCTAGAGAATGCTGTAACTTCATCATTAGAGTTACGTGGTAGTCCCAAATCTGATTCAATACACATTTCAAAAGATAAACAGGATTGTTCTGCTCATCATGAAGATGACAGCCGTGTTATAGATGGTGAGTTTGCTTGTTCTGCTGCCAGTAATGCTGGAGAAGCTGCTTCTTTGCTACCTGAAGAATATCACAGCACCTTAGCAGGTGATGCTTCGAAGGGAACGGAATCTGAATTGTTCTGTCAATATGAAGGGAGTAGTCCGCCTGTATTTGTCGATGCTCAGACCAATAACAATTTTTTTGTTAATGAGATCAGTAAGATTGAAGAGAAGCTGCCTCTTAAACTCAACGGTCACCATCTTCAGAGCCATGTGCAAACCCCTATAAAAATGAAAGCATCAGAATCGGACGTTTCTAATGAACACTTCAAGAAAGTGAGCGTACATAGAGGGTTTGTTGACACTACAGCGCCAATTGAATCTGTTAAAGAAGCTGTATCAAAATTTGGTGGTATTCTAGATTGGAAAGCTCACAAAGCCCTCACTATAGAGGTAAGAAGAATTTCCTGCAATGACTTCTACAATCTTAACTGTGTTATTAACTTTTACAAGCCATTCTAGTTCCCACATGTTGACCTTCATATAATACCCAAAGGAACAAAAGAGATGTGGTGTTGACCTTCATATAATACCCAAAGGAACAAAAGAGAAGGGTAAATATTAGTATATTACCGTAACCAATCTGAGGCACTTGTTATTAATCCCAGGTTAAATGTAGCTACAGCAATAATTCCATGCAAAAACATGAAAGAATAATGTTCTGCTAATGTTAATAAAAATGATATCAGGAAAAGTAAAAAAAAAAAAAACCCTTTAATGATAAATGATTTCTCAAAATCTCCGAAAAAGACTCATGATGTGGTGTTGACCTTCATATAATACCCAAAGGAACAAAAGAGAGGAGAAAGCAAAGTGAAAATCCAACATATACATCTCATACCCGACGGATCCACGAAACTTGCCGAACTCCTCCAGAAATTCCGCTCAAATCACGCTGAATCACTGCGCATTCGGCGCCGTCCAGGTCTCCTCGCGGGATTTCTGCGTACGCTTCCTCGGTCGCACCTCCAATCTAGTCGTTAAATACCGACTCAAAGGGATCGTTGGCTGCTCTCGACTCCCGTAGCTGCTTCCACGAATCCCTCTTCTCTCGACTCCCATAGTTGCTTCCACAAATCCCTCTGCTTCTCCGACTCCTCTTCCCACATCCCACGACACTCTCGGCTCTTCTCCTACGCACGACTCTTCCCCCTCTTCCATTCTCTACCCACACGGAAGTCCGCTCCCTGCTTCCTCTGTTCGACCGCAAACCTCTCCTGGATCACGATTCCTCTCGCAGCTCTCGACTCCAAGCTCCCAGCCGACCTCCTCCTCCCATATTTCGACCTGTCTTCTTCCTCTCATCAAACCCATCTGCCTTCCAAAATTTACCTCGGAACATATTCAGTTAAAACTCCCTCGCCGAATAAAAGAAAAGCTGGCGGAGGCCGGGGCCGAATTTTCGGAGCCCACAAATTTCTGGCTACTCCACTGAGGATTGGTTTCTCTTTCCATCTTTGGCTAGTCGTCTCAGTATTATAGTAGCATCCATATCGATCTGTACTTAAAATTTTAAGTATCCTAAGAATGATCGTTCAAATTTTTTTTTTCATTGAGATAACGTATTTAGCAGTATTTTAGATTTATATTATTTGAAATGCCCGCTAATGTTATTTTCTCTTATTTTTTTGTGTTCTGTGCAAGTCTCTGCATTTTGAAAGTGCGGGGTGATGTATCAGATTCTGATTACTAACCCTTGCCTTTCATTTATGCAGATGGATCTATAGAACACCCCAATGACCAACTGGGACGAGGAGCCAGGATCCAACTGGCTAATGCTGTCATAGAAACCGGAAACTCTGGAGCTACCATCCAATTTGGTAGTGTTGATTTTCCTGCAGTTGTTGCAAGACATGTCGGAGCTCTTACTAGTCGTGTACATCTGTCAGTACAACGACCTACTACTAAAACTTCTCGTGGGAGGATTTCTGTGTTTGAGAGGCTGTCACAGCCGGAAGCCCCACCAACCAAGAGGATTGTAGCTGACGGAAGAATCTCAGTGGTGACTGCCAACACCACTACTTTGCCGACCAGGTTATCTGTGCCTGGAGAGTACAATGCTGAAGTCTCCTCATCTGGAGGGAGGCCTACTAGAAGACAAAGGAGAAAGATGAATGCTGAACTCCGAGCTCAGCAACAATAACTCCCTGTTCACCCTTCCAATCTGCCAGCCCAGGTGCCTGAAGCCAATGTTCCTACCCGGAACAAGTTTTCTGATTTAAAATGGATGAAGATGAATAGCTCCACTGGTGAGCTAAAGAAGTCCTTCTGGGAGCAACGACGTGAAGTCCCAGCCCCTCCAAGGAGGAATGAACCTGAGACCTTATCATCCCAGGTCTATCGGGTCCTGAAGACCGTGAAGGAGAAAGGTCTTAAGAAGAAGAAGTTCCAACGGCCTTTAGTGATCGAGGCCAAGAGAACCCCGCCAAGAGAACATCTATCTGTTGTAGCGGAAAGAAGAGAAATAAGGTATACCCCACGCGGTGAACATCGGGGTGTGACACCTGAACCGCATGTTCATGGATCCACTGCCGAAAGGTCCCGGTGGAAAGGAAAGTAAGTTGGAGGCCAAAGCCTCAAAGAAATAAGGAAGAAAGGAAAGAAATAAGAGTTGATCTGGGCGTGACATCTGGTTCTGCTTCCCGGAGATCCGCTACCGTCAACAAACAACGTCAGAAGTGGGCCCCAAAAAGGACCAATAATGACACTCCTCTAGACGGTAGACACCTTGGAGAATCCTCCAGGGGATCCCGTCACCTTCCATCCCCTCCAAAGAAGAGACTAACTTCGACCGCAGCCCACTGATCGAAGAAGTCCCCTTGCCTAATCAAGAATCGGAGATCCGATGACGTCGCCGCTCGGAGATCCGGGTACTAGAAGAAGAAGGAAACATGGAAGGGGGAGACAATATTGAAGAAGAAGAATTCCTTGAAGGGGAATACAATATTGAAGAAAATATTGATGAATTTATGGGGGAAAACCTAGAAGAAGAAATACAAGAAATAAATAACACCTTGGACATGGAGGTGGTCTATATGGTGAGACACACCAATGCTAATGAAGAAGCCTACTACGATGACGATGAAAATGATGATCAACAACCGCCGGTTAGGCAAGTTTATCGACGTCGTCGTGAAGCTGGGTCCACCACTGGCAGAGGTGGTCATTCCCAAGCAGAAGAAGAAAGAGAAGAAGCCGAGGAGAATCCCTTCGCTGATGAGAATGTCACACTTGCAGACATGCAAAGACATATTAGGCGACAAATAAGAGCCAAAGATAGAGAAATCTCTCAGTTGAATGAGAAGATGACTGAGATGATGGCTTAGATGGGGGCAATGATGCAGATGATGCAGAGAACTGCCGCTGTTGGTGCCATGCCTAATCCTCCTGCTGATCCTCCAAACTTCCAAATACCTCAAGTCTCGGGAGTACGAGGTACTCCTGAAGGAGGTTGCGAAGTGCGGGGCATGGCAACAACAGCAGCAGTATGGACTTCGCAACCTCCTTCAGGAGTACCTCGTACTCCCGAGACTTGAGGTATTTGGAAGTTTGGAGGATCAGCAGGAGGATTGGGCATGGCACCAACAGTGGCAGTTCTCTGCATCATTGCCCCTATCTGAGCCATCATCTCAGTCATATTCTCATTCAACTGAGAGATTTCTCTATCTTTGACTCTCATTTGTCGCCTTATATGCCTTTGCATATCTGCAAGTGTGACATTCTCGTCATCGAAGGGATTCTCCTCGGCTTCTTCTCTTTCTTCTTCTGCTTGGGAATGACCACCTCTGCTAGTGGTGGACCCAGCTTCACGACGACGTCGATAAATTTGCCTAACCGGCGGTTATTAATCGTCTTCATCTTCATCGTCATCGTAGTAGGCTTCTTCATTAGCATTGGTGTGTCTCACCATATAGACTACCTTTATGTCCAAGGTGTTATTTGTTTCTTGTATTTCTTTTTCTAGATTTTACCCCATAAATTCAACAATATTTTCTTCCCCTTCAAAGAATTCTTCTTCTTCAATATTGTCTACCACTTCCATGTTTCCTTCTTTTTTTAGTACCCGGATCTCCGAGCGGCGACGCCATTGGATCTCCGGTTCTTGATTAGGCAATGGGACTTCTTCGATTAGTGGGCTGTGGTCGAAGTTAGTCTCTTCTTTTGGAGGGGATGGAAGGTGACGGGATCCCCTGGAGGATTCTCCAAGGTGTCTACAGTCTGGAGGAGTGTCATTATGAGCCCTTTTTGGGGCCCACTTCTGACGTTGTTTGTTGATGGGAGCGGATCTCCGGGAAGCAGAACCGGATGTGACGCCCAGATCAACTCTTATTTCTTTCCTTTCTTCCTTATTTCTTTGAGGCTTTGGCCTCCAGACTTGCATTCCTTTCCACCGGGACCTTTCGGCAATGGATCCTTGAGCATGCGGTTCAGATGTCACACCCCGATATTCACCGCGTGGGGTATACCTTCTTTCTCTTCTTTCCACCACAACAGATAGATGTTCTCTTGGCGGGGTTCTCCTGGCCTCGATCACTAAAGGCCGTTGGAACTTCTTCTTCTTAAGACCTTTCTCCTTCACGGTCTTCAGGACCCGATAGGCTCGGGATGATAAGGTCTCAGGTTCATTCCTCCTTGGAGGGGCTGGGACTTCACGTCGTTGCTCCCAGAAGGACTTCTTTAGCTCTCCAGTGGAGCTATTCCTCTTCACCCATTTTAAATCAGAAAACTTGTTCCGGGTAAGAACATTGGCTTCAGGCACCTGGGCTGGCAGATTGGAAGGGTGAACAGGGAGTTGTTGTTGCTGAGCTCGGAGTTCAGCATTCATCTTTCTCCTTTGTCTTCTAGTAGGCCTTCCTCCAGATGAGGAGGCTTCAACATTGTACTCTCCAGGCGCAGATAACCTGGTCGGCAAAGTAGTGGTGTTGGCAGTCACCATTGAGATTCTTCCGTCAGCTACAATCCTCTTGGTTGGTGGGGCTTCAGGCTGTGACAGCCTCTCAAACATAGAAATCCTCCCACGAGAAGTTTCAGTAGTAGGTCGTTGTACTGGCAGATGTACACGATCAGTAGGAGCTCCGACTGTTCTTGCAACAACTGCAGGAAAATCAACACTACCAAATTGGATGGTAGCTCTAGTGTTTCCGGTTTCTATGACAGCATTAGCCAGTTGGATCCTAGCTTCTCGTCCTAGTTGGACGGTCATTGGGGTGTTCTGTAGATCCATCTGCATAAATGAAAGGCAAGGGTTAGTAATCAGAATCTTATACATCACCCCGCACTTTCAAAATGCAGAGACTTTCACAGAACACAAAAAAAAATAAGAGAAAATAACATTAGCGGGCAATTCAAATAATATAAATCTAAAATACGGCTAAATACGTTATCTCAATGAAAAAAAAATTTGAACGATCATTCTTAGGATACTTAAAATTATAAGTACAGATCGATATGGATGCTACTATAATACTGAGACGACTAGCCAAAGATGGAAAGAGAAACTAATCCCCAGTGGAGTCGCCAGAAATCTGTGGGCTCCGAAAATCCGGCCCCGGCCTCCGCGCGCTTTTCTTTTATTCGGCGAGGGAGTTTTAACTGTATAAGTTCCGAGGTAAATTTTGAAAGGCAGATGGGTTTGATGAGAGGAAGAAGACAGGTCGAAATATGGGAGGAGGAGGTCGGCTGGGAGCTTGGAGTCGAGAGCTGCGAGAGGAATCGTGATCCAGGAGAGGTTTGCGGTCGGACAGAGGAAGCAGGGAGCGGACTTCCGTGTGGGTAGCGAATGGAAGAGGGGGAAGAGTCGTGCGTAGGAGAAGAGCCGAGAGTGTCGTGGGATGTGGGAAGAGGATTCAGAGAAGCAGAGGGATTCGTCGAAGCAGCTACGGGAGTCGAGAGCAGAGGGATTCGTGGAAGCAGCTACGGGAGTCGAGAGCAGCCAACGATCCCTTTGAGTCGGTATTTAACGACTCGATTGGAGGTGCGACCGAGGAAGCGTACGCAGAAATCCCGCGAGGAGACTTGGACGGCGTCGAATGCGCAGTGATTCAGCGGGATTTGAGCGGAATGTTACCTTTTTCCCACCGATTTTGCTTAGGTTATGTTTAGCTTGAAAGAAATACGCCAAATGAAATAAGAATGACCATAAAAGAATTGAATTGAAATGTGTTTTCTTCCAATTGCCTGGTTGAGGAAAATTGAGTGAAAATATTTTTTTCTCTTTTGATTGAGGACAAAATGATTTTTTATTTTTTGTGATGGGAAAGGCCGCGTACGAGTTATGATGATGGAAAATAAATTTTCTCCCCATTTTTTTTCTATGATTGGATAGAGAATTATAAATGGAAATATAAATTTCTTCACATTTCTTAGGTGAATCTCATTTACAATTAATTAAGTTAGATTAAAAAAACCAATTTAGAATTATGAAGTAAAATGCATTTATATTTCCTTCAATTCGTTCACGTGAAATAGAACTTTAATGATCTAGTCATGGAAAGAAACTGCTTAAATTGTTCTTGAAACTTGAGTAACGCAAGTCGGGTTGCAACATCGGTTGGTAGATTAATAATTTGATACCCAATCTATGAATGGACCTCATTCAGCTCCCAAGCTTTGAATTGTATGTGATTAGAGGGTAGGTGGTAATAGGACCACACATAAACACTTATGCTCTTATGTTTGTGTTGATAATGATAATGAAACTCAAAACCTGAGCATTACTTTTTTGTACAACAGGACCATGAAAAAATTATTTTTATTGCGGTTGAAAATAATAATGAATTTCAACCTGAACGTCACTTAATTGGATATAGATTTTGATTTTGGATATAGATTTTGATTTTGGTTATAGATTTTGGGATGATAAATTGTTTTAGGATGTTCTTATTCTTCCTCCCAATTTTTCGTGTTTCATCCACTGATTTTTGTGAAAAATGCATCCACTTCCTATCATCTACTCATATATCCTCCTTTTATTATGTTATTCACTGCTTATGAATGGTGATGAATCTGAGTGCTTTGCGAAAGTAATTTAGGCTCAAAACCATGCAAGGTAGGGGATAGCAATGAAAGATTAAATTGGCTTCATATTTAAAAAGAATGATACATGAAAATCAACTAAGCAACCACGACATAAGACGGTGTTACTAAGAAGTGTATCTTCAATGTTGAAGCCTTGAAGGATAACACAATGATTATGAAGTGTAAAATTTAAGGCTTGTGATAAAAAAATTTCAGCAAAAGAAGGTATTGATTGTAATGAGAAATTTTCTCTTATTCATTAAGCTGTTTACTATTAGATTAATGTTAGTATAGTGGCACCGAAAAAATTTGTATCATAAGTAGTTAGATGTCAAGTAAAATTTTCTTCTGGTAATTTGGAGCAGGACATCTACATGGTGAAACATAACGGTTTTAAAGTTTTTGAAAAATAAACTCTCAAACTAAATAAAAGATTGTATTGATTTCAGGAGAAAATATTATTGAGATCAATAAATTAAAGGAGCTTAACATGGACTTGAGAGAGGCAACAATAATATTTAATTACTTGTATTAGATTTGTTGATAATTAAGTTACCTCAATTTGATTATATTAACAAGGTATTGAGCAGATTTAAATTGCCAAAGGCAATATCTAAAGTACTCCCTTCAGTGGCCACGTCAAGCTTTCAAAGCACCAATTACTTCAAATAGAGGGTCATAAAATATATGGACAAAGTTCCTTGTCTTCAATTGTTAATCACTAATATACATTGTGGCATTCATTCTTGATATAGCTAGTGCAGTGGAAGTTGTAAACAGGTATATGACAACTCTGCTGAAGGCACATTGGAAGGTGATGAAGTGGATTTTGCATTAATTGAAATGTATTGTTTACACTTTTTTGATATCTGATGAGGATGACATGAAACCACAAAGTTTCATTGATAGTGCTTTGGTTGGTTATTCAAATATTTGAAGAACTACAAAATGATAGATGCATATATTAAATGATATTGCTTCTTGTCAGTATTACAGTCACAAAAAATGTTGGCTTAGTCTACCACATAAGTAAAATATGTTGGAGTTACTAAGATTGGCAAAGAAGTGGTTTGGCTGACAATTTCTTGAAAGTGGTAAGAAAAGAGCAAGGTGACAACATTCTTTTTTGTGATAGTGTTATACATCTAGCCAAAATTACATCATTTCATTGCAGGACAAAGCATTTTCAACTTAAACATTATTTTATTTGAGGATAGTTGGAATAAAGTACAGTAAGATTGAACAAAATGAATCTAACAACATGCCTGAAATATCTATAAAGACTGTTTCCTTAGAAAAGCTAAGGCTATGAAAAGCCTTAATTAATCTCCCTAAATAATTGAGAGGCGACATCACATATATTTAATTTTTACTAGTGTATCAAAAATTTGGTCATCAAGGGGAGATGGTTAAATTGGCTTGAAAACTATGATTTGATAATACTAGTCTGCATGATATTTGAGAAGATGAAGCATGGCATCATCATTCGTGGCACGTAATGGTTGTGGAAATTATTTTGCCTTTAAATCTTAGTCGTAAGAGAGATGGTCCATCTCTCTAATATATACCGTTGATATACAAGTTCCCGAGGAGATCAGGTTGGGAATTATTCCTGTTGATTATTTAATTTGCAAATCCCTTGAAGAGGATTCAAAAGGTGAATGTTAGAAATTAAAAATACCAATTGAGTTTTTCAAATTCAATAACGTTTATGAATCAATCTTTTTTAAAATTAGTCCATTAAAAATTAGTTCCCCTTTGGTCATATAACTTGCTCATTTCTTTTTAGGTAAAACCATGGAAATTATGAAATGCTATTTCAATTAAATGGTGTCGGTTAATGATCCATCAACTTAATTTACATAAACAACTGGATTGATATCATTATTTTAGGAGATGTTTTCTTAAGAAATATAAAGCGTTTCATTTTTCATTTGCTAAAGTTGAAACATTTAGGACAAAATATAGTTTAAATGGTTTCAATAAGTGTTTTATTTTCGTAATAATTATTTTTTTAATATTGATAAAAATATTATATCATATTTCATGAATGTGTTCAGTATGCTCAAATTGATCTAAGTTCGATCGGATTTATGACTAACTATTTTAAGCCCAATGTGTTGATTTTCTTCCAGTGAAATGTCTTGATGTCAGCATTATTACTAATAGATACAACTAGTGATCCATGTTTTTTCATGTTATGCCTCTTTCAAAATTTGACTAACTTGAGTCAGTTCAAGTCTTTGATCAAACACTATGTTGATACGTGTTATTATTTTGTAAGTGCAAAAATTTAGATGATTACACCAGTTATTTGGAAGTTTTAGGATTCGTTTGGGATAGCTTTCATTATGCTTCCTAAAACGGTTGTCTAGTATAAAATTTTCTAATTCAAGAAATTTTTGTACTAGAAAGCTCTTTTAGAAAGCAATAAAAAAGCTTTCCCAAACACCTAAATTAGTGGAGGACTCCTCCAAAATTTGGACAAATACACTAGCGGTCAAATGCAATTTAATCTAAAAGCTTAAGCTTTTGTGTTACAGGATGAATTTTTAGGAGTTGTTGCAATTATGTCTTTATCTACGTTGGACTATTGCAATATAACTTTTGCAATCTTTAGGAGAAAATTTAATAATGGACGCACTTTCAGGTCTAATGGACGTGCAACATTTTTGCTATAGACATCTTGGTTCTTGTGTCATTTAGGCTTGATGACATTACGTACTGCTGAGTTTTTTAGGGCTTTATGAGTTTGAGTTTGAGTTTGAGACGAGGATTTACAGAGGAGATCTAAGTTTTTCCACAGTGCTGAGTTAAGGGGGAGAATAGATAGACATATTACTGTGCATATTCCTCTTTATAATTATTCATGTCATATTGCTATGATTGTTTTTCATGATTTTCTTGGATTGCATAGATGAGGTACTTCAGGACACATGCCCTTTATTAGGATTGCCAATTTTGGAAGTTGGGCCACTCTCGGGAATGCCTTTGCCAATTTTTTCATGCTTGCTTTGGGTGGCATTTAAAATAGGAATTTTGTAGTATTTTTTTGGAAGTTGTACTTCTTTCTCTCTTGGCTCCTCTATTAGGTGCGGAGACTAGACGTAGAGATACGTCCGGATATTCACTTAAAATTTGACACGTGGAGTGCACTTTGATTGCACTTTTTTATTCGCTTTGTTTGCGCTTTACATGCGCTTTAGTTGCACTTTAACTGTTCTTTTGTTATGCTTTTTATTGTGCTTTACCTACGCTTTATTTGCACTTTGACTGCGCTTTTGGTACGCTTGGCTTAAAGTTCCGCGGACACATTAAATATATAAAGTAAAAAATAAATTCAATTAAATATCCACGAGTTCACTCCACGTGTCACCATTTTATTGGAGTCCGGACGTATCTCTATATCCGGTCTCCACACCTAATAATTTTCCCTAATTCACACCCCCCTCATTGGTTACACTTTTGAGGAGGTTTCGGTGGCTTAGAGGTGCATGTGAGGTGTCTTTGTGAGGCAGTCTCTTGTTAGAAGTTATAGGGATACTTATTTGTTTTGAATAAGGCTGCATTTAGAATTTAGGAATAGGTCATGATTGTTCGTTCTTGTGTAAATCGCAGTTTTTTTATCTTTATAGTGGAGTGATTCTCTCTCATATACCAGGAAGCCACACAATTCTTGTTCTCTATAATTGTTGTGTTTCTCTCTTTTATGATAACTTTACGGTGCATCATACTCTATCTCATTGCCATTTCTGTACCATTTTTGCACTCTCGTTGTAGCTATATATAAAGTGAGATATAATGGATCTGGTCTTTGGTTCAGGTAAATTGAACCTGTCAATTAGGAAACAGATGTGCTTAATAGAAATGAGCTAGGAACCAATCCTCAACCTCTTTCCTATGGGCTTTCCAAGCCTGACCCTAACCAATAACCTCTAGAAGCTGATCTGAATTAAGCTTTTGGGGTTGTCCATGGAGAGTTCATTGATGTTTTAGGTCCAAATCCCCTACATTAACTGTTCTTGAACTTGAGCAATATTACAAACTCAAGCTCCAGATTTGTACAAGTGTCCAACCTCAAATCTAAAAGCATTCAGTTCTTTACTTGTATAATCGTTTCAAAGTATAACAAGCTAACCTGGATCAGGATTTGCTTTTGCATTAAGCTTTATTATTATTGTAGTTTGGTGATGTGCAGAAACGCAATCAAATTCATTGCGAACTAGAGAAAATACGAGGAGGAATTCCTACATGCCGAAAGGATTCGGAGGCTGCAGAAGTTGCTGAGGCTGAAGTACTGAAGGAGCTGGACAATATCAAAAGGCTTATTGAAGTGCTTAAGCTGAACATAGAGAGAGCTCAAACTGAGGAAGCACAAACAAAGCAGGACGCACAACTCGCTCAGCTTCGAGCCAAAGAGATCGAGGATGGTAGTGCCAATGAGGCAAGTGTTGCATCAAAAACGCAGCTTGAGGTTGCTAAAGCAAGGAGTGGAGCAGCAGTTGCAGAACTAAAAACTGTGAAAGAGGAGATAATGGCACTTCAAGAACAATGCACTTCTTTAGTTGGTCAAGTTGACATCACAATGAGAAGATCTGAGGAAGCACTTTCTGCTTCGAAGGAGATTGAGAAGGAAGTGGAGAACTTAACGCTAGAGCTCATCACCGCTAAAGAATCGCTTGAATCTGCCTATGCTGCACATCTTGAGGCTGAAGAGCATCGCATGAGTGCAGCTTTGGAAAGAGATGTGGATTTCCTGAACTGGGATAAGGAAATGAAGCAAGCTCAACAAGAGCTGTACGGGCTTAATGAGCAACTTTTGCAGGAAAAGGATCTTAAGGTGAAATTAATAGTAGCCTCCAGTTTGTTGGCTGACCTCAAAAAAGAATTGGCTGCATATATTGAATCCCAACTAAAGGAACAATCACAAAACTTTGCAGAAGAAGACAAAGGCAAAGATAGCCTGGATGAGTCCAAAGGATTTCAATTAGCTCTGGCTTCAAAGAAAAAGGAGCTTGAGGATTTAAAGGCTAATGTTGAGATGGCTAAAGATGAAGTCACCATACTAAGAGTAGCTGAGTCCTCACTCAAGTCTGAGCTCGAGAAGGAAAAAGCGGAACTTGCGTCATCGAGACAGAGGGAAGGGATGGCGTTGATAGCTGTTTCCTCAGTTGAAGCTGAGATTGGAAAGACAATAGAAGAAATAAAACTTGTCGTTGAGAAGGAGAAGGAAGCACGGGAGAAGATGGTGGAGCTTCCAAAATTGCTTCAGGAAGCAGCTCTTGAAGCAGATAAATCGAAGTCATCAGCTAAGATGGCACGAGAAGAGCAAAGAAAGGTCATTGAAGAAGTAGAACAAGTTAAATATACTTTGAGAACTGCAAAGACTAGGCTGACTGCAACTTCAAAGGAAATTGAAGCTGCTGGAGCATCAGAAAGGCTAGCATTTGCAGCTGTCAAAGCTCTTCAGGATAATGAGGATGCTGCTGCCATGGGAGACTCTTCTCGAGGAGTTACCCTTCCTCTTGAGGAGTACTACACTATGAGCCAAAAAGCCCATGAAGCTGAAGAGTTCTCTAATCAGAGAATCACTTCTGCGACAGCCCAAATTCAAGTTGCGAAGCTGTCTGAATTAAGTAGTTTGCAGAAATTGAAAGAAGCATACCGAATGATGGATCGAATGAAGGAAGAATTGAGCCTTGCTACTGAGAAGGCTAACAAAGCCAAAGAAGGAAAACTAGGGGTTGAACAGGAGCTGAGAAAGTGGAGGGCTGAGCATGAGCAGCAGAGGAGAGCGAGCCATGGTGGCCAAACTGCTCCCAATACTCCAAGGAGCCCAACGAAGATCTTTGATGATGGCTGTGAAACAAAAACTGAGAACATAGCAGGTGATAAAACGGAACATACTGTTCCAGAGTTCAAGCCAAGGAAGAAGTCATTTTTCCCTCACATGGTAAGGTTCTTAGCCAGGAAAAGGGCACAATCAAGGAAATAGTCAGCTCATTTGGAGTGTGCATATTTTGTATTTGTTATATTTGGAGTATCCTTTATTGTTCAGATCTTGACTTTTTTTTTTGGGAGCCCAATTCCATTAATAAGAAAAAGAGTTACAATGATGTATAAGAAAAGAAAAAAGCAGCTCTCTCGTCATATGAAATAAATAGAACAACATATAGCCAGAAAATAGAAATGTTTTTGTGCAATATGATCATAATTCTGACTGTCCAGATTTTCAGTTGGATTTCATCAAGGATCAGCCTTAAGCCCATATCTTTTTGCTTTAGTCATGGATGTTCTCACTAGACATTTGTAAGAGGTATCCTGGTCTATGCTTTTTGCTAATGATATTTAGGAGTGTCAAAAATCGACACAACCTGAAACTCGGCATGGACCCGAGCCGAAAAAATTCGGGTTTGAGTCAACCTGTTTGTGAAACGGGTCGCGTATGGGTTCGGATTTTCAACCCGCTTGAAAAACGGGTCGGGTTCGGGTTGACCCGGAAATCCGCAGGTCAACCCGAATTGTCCCGAAAGTTGCATTAGTCAGCCGCTCAGGGTCGTGTCATTCGGTCGATCATTTGGAAGTTGCGTTGCTCAGCCTGTCGTTGTCCTACCCACAAGCTGCCTTTGCTGCTGCCGTCCCGCCAGCGAGTTGGTGAGCTGTAGCTACTGTTGATGCCGTCCCTCCAGAGAGCCGATTTTTAGCCAAAGATTGCCGCCCTCCCTCCCTCGTGGGTCGGGTCAGGTAAACCTGGTAACCAGCATGGGTCGGGTCCGAGTTGACAATCCTGACCCGTTTGCAAAACTGGGTTTGGTTAGTGTCGACCTGTTTAAGGTCGGGTTAAGTCGGGTTTGACCCAAAACCGACCCGTTGACACGAATTGACACCCCTAGTGATATTCTTCTTGTTAATAAGACTAGAGAGGGAGTTGAAGACAAACTTAAATTATGGTGGTCAATCTTAGAGTCTGAAGATTTTTGTTTGAGTAGATCTAAAATTAAATATATGGAGTTTGATTTTAGTAATAATAGTTTTTGTGGGGGGTATTATGACTTTGGGTGATCAAACCATTAATAAGAGTACACGTTTTAGATATATTGGGTTTATTTTTTAGAGTGATGGTGAAATAGATGTGGATATTATTAGTAGAATTCAAGTTGGATGGTTGAAGTGGAGGAATGCATCAGGATTGTTGTGTGATAGAAAAGGCCCCCTCAAACTTAAGGAAAAATTCTATAAGATGGTTATTAGACCTGCAATATTTTATGGTGCAGAATATTGGCCATTAGAAGAGAAGCATACTATCAAGTTAAGTGTTGTAGAGATGAGGATGCTCAGGTAGATGAGTGACTTTATTCTTAGAGACATGATATGAAATGAGAATATACGTGAAAAGGTTGGAGTAGCTCTAGTGGAAGTTAAGATTAGAGAGAGTCGCCTTAGATGATTTGGTACTTTGGTCACATAAAATGGCGGCCTTTTGATGACCCGGTTAGAAAAATATATGTATTAGATTTTACTTATGTTAAGAAAGGTAGAGGTAAACCTAAAAAACTTGGTTCAAAAATATGAGAAATGACATTTCTTTATTAGATTTAAATGAGAATTTAATTTTTAACAGAGCATAATAGAGAAAAAGGTTTCATGTATCCGACCCCACATAGTGGGATAAAGGCTTGATGTTGTTATTATTGTAGGTCTCAAGAGAAAACTGGAGCGGCAGGAAACAATTTCAGAAATAACAGAGAAACATAATCGCATTCAAAAAGAGATAAGCTACACTTTTAATATAAAAGTTACAAAAAGAGCATTTCATATCAACCTGCATTCCCTCTTAAAAATCACATTATTGTTTTTAATTCACCAACAGGAGCAAGCCAACAACAGCAAGAAAATCTTTTGCTTTATATGGCAAGGGATGCAAATGAGGAAGATTCCGGGAGTTAAGAGTAGTAGTTTTTAACAATAGAAAAGGTATTAAAAATAGCCTCTTTTGCTTTAAAAACCATCAAGTGAAGAGATTTTTAAAAGAAAGAAGCATTAACGTGAATTTTTTTAAAGAGAAATTTTAGACTTTATAATGCTCAAATCAAATAAAAAATAAACAATATAAAAAAATGTAAACATTTAAAATATATTGCATTATTATTATAGTGTATTCTATTTTATTATGCATTATTTTTTAAGTAAAATAAATAATTAAATATTAGTAAAATAAAAAGTTTATTTATTAAAAATAAATAAAATATTAGTCGAAATTGAGAACTATAGGCACCTTTCCAATGGAAATCAAAGCCTTGGCTACGGCTGGAAGGGAAACTAGAAGGGGAATGGCGATAGATCACCAAGAAGCCCTCTCCTCTTCCTCTCCTGCATCTTCTTCGTTCCATCCAAGGTATTTTTTTCCTTACTCCCTCTTATTCCTTGCAATTTGAGATATCTAAAATCCTATTTCTTTTCCGCAGCGCTGTTCGCCACTTTTATGTCGCGGTCGACCGCCTTTTGTTCAAGATGGTCTCTCTCTCCGTCGTTAATTTTCTTCTCTTGTTGAACGAAGAAAAATGGTGAATTTTATGTTGCAGGATACCCTGGTGGATCTCCTAGGCGTAACAGGGCGGCGGCCGTTTCTTCCCGTTGTTCTGTGCTGCAATTCACGGGACGAGCTGGATGCTGTTTATTCTGCAGTATCCAACCTCACCTTTATCTCTTCGTTCCCGCTGGTATGTTGCGACCTTCAAATTTACTCCTGTAACATACCATGTGAAATTCCTGGCTTAGATTTAGCCATCTTCTTGTGGGATAGGGTTTTTCAGTCATGCCCGTTTATCATTTGTATTCAAGGCTCAAGAGAAGTTGATTAAGTTGTGAAGATCAAGTTATGATATTTATTGCAAAAATCAACCGATGACAATACATTTCATTCGGACCAATGCCAGCATTATTGAATTGAATATTTTAAACAAAATAATTTAAAATCATGATATAAATTCTGTAATTTGAATGGTGGTTTCTGGGTAACTGCTGATACATATATTTTTGTTTATATTTGGGATGCAGTATAGTGATCAGTCTGAAACTGAACGGGCATCTGTCCTTGAAAATTTTCGTCAATCAACCATAAGATGGAATCAAAATGCTAATGCCCATCCTGATGATGGTGTTGATCCTGACAATCAGAAGTCATGCATGATAGTTGTGACAGATGCTTGCCTTCCTTTTATAACTTTGGGAGAGGCTCCTTTAGCTGCTCGTGTATTGATAAATTATGAGTTACCATCGAAGAAGGTAAGCCTATGTGTCATAGTCATATTATATTGTTCGATGATAATTATTTTTCATTGATGGTATCTCCAATAGAGTGCACATAGTTGTCATGCATCAATGATTCAAAAATTTGGATAACACGGCTTTCATGCATCTACACTCACATGCTTGCGTTTGCCTTTGTTATCAAGCATAGTATTCAATGTTTTATTAGATACCATTTTTCCTGAGTGATGCAGAGCATCTTAGTTAAATTATTCCTTAAGCATATGTTAATTGGTTTGTTACAAGTTTGTTATAGGATTCTAAAATGTTTTTGATTTCTCTAGGTTTCTTTGCTAACTTATGAGTATAGGACTTGTGAGAGGGACGTCTAAGGATGCTACGCGGGACAAGAAATGAAGTTAAGTTTGAGCCCAATCCTTTTGTATGAATAGATAGAAGTTGACATAGTTCAAACTATCAAATAAATATATGGTCGCAACATCATCTTTATATGTTCATATTAGGCCTTCAAAGTCTATAACAAAAAGAATTCACTTATAAATGCATAAAGATGATGACGAGCCCGATCTTTTGTCGATAAGTAGATAAAGTCGACAAGATTCGACCAACAAAATGAAACCCATAAGTCCCCAATGATAGCCATATTGATAGAAAATCTCAACTGGTAAAGACCCCAAATGCTCAAAAATGTCTCCCAAATTCCCATAAAATACATTCAATTAACTTTAATGTATTTATGAACGATGTTAATATTTAAAACTAAAATAAAATACTTAAATACTTAAAGAAATTTGAAAATCACTTCAGCTCACAAAAACGAATGTCTGTTCAAGAATATCAGTAGGATTCATTCTCAATTTATCTCTTGTCAGTAAGGACGTGACACGTGTTATCTAACTGGTGGTTTTACCGCCAAATGCCACCACAGATAAACGGTTATGACCGGATGGTTTTGCCGCCAAATGACATCATTAAATTACGGTCATGGTTAGAGCCCGTATGTTCCCCAACGACATCAAATCCTCAAGTAATGAATCAATAAGATATGATCAATAGGGCACAAAGCCCTCTGTTAGCTAAGGTGGAATCAAATTTGTCCTCTTAGACAAATATTCATCCAAGGTCTACAAGGTACCCTTGGACGAAGCAAACCATGGGTGTCGCTAATGATCTTTCTATCAGGTTGGGTCGGCTACCTCCTCTGACTAAGTAGACTAGGGATCATGATGACACGGGATAACGGAAACATGGGATCTTGATCGGGTCTATCACCACTCCCCCTCCATCAGCTTTAAGTGCAAGGTGGTGAATTTCTAATTTTAAATATTGAAGTTTCAAATACCTAGGCTCTGCTGCTACTATATGCCGGATGTTACGTATCTATTGGACGACTAGGCTTAATCAAAAGTTATCTCTCGCTATCGGGAGGAGTAATTAACTATAGGGACTTGCACATATAATAAACCTGAACTCAGATCATAAAGCCCTCACAAAATGAGTTCGAAATGTCTGGATAATGTCTTATTCAAAACCAAATATGCCTTCTGAAAATTTGTCTTGGAACTTGTTAAAACTCTCCTCGACGAGTCCAAGAAAAAGAAAGAGAGCCGCGGAGAGGTCGGGGTGCGAAATCAGAGCCCCGACAATAATAGAAGTTTAGTGTCAAGTTTCTTCCGTAGGATTTTCTAAAAATAACTCATAAATCTCACATTCTGAGACGAGAGAATTGTTTTGGGCAGGACATGCAAATGTAACTATCTCCCTAAAGAAGATAGATGCTATATGTGATGCATCTAATGTCTTATAACATCAAATAAAATGTGTCATTTTGAGCGATCCATCGCTACTAAGATAGAGTTCTAGCATTGTACAGTACGAGGAAATACGAGGATGAAGCTCATATTAAGATCTCATAGTGTTCGGGGGATTGGAAGTTGCATGTATAAATTAGAGTTATGCTTTCCATTCTTTGCCATTTAGCAAGTGTGACATTGAGCAACAACACATGCTACATTTCTCTTATGCCTCAGCAAAAAAAAAAAAAAACTAACCTCCATCATAGCTATTGTCTTGTCACAACCAAAATGACCAGACATGTCTTCTCAATGCTTTCTCAATTAGAAAATTTTGTTGTGAATAATTAGTAATTTAGAGATGTAGTACTCGAAATAGCTAGCCATCTCGTATCTAATAGTCATAATTAATAGTAGGTGCATCTGAATTTATGGAACACAAAATTTGAACTCAGTCTTTTGCAATTATGGCAATTACTTCTGGCTTTATCAAATTCTATGACCTTTACACTCATAATATTTAATAATTTACATATCTTATTTAGAGCATCAATAACTTTATTCTCGACATTAGACTGATACTTAGAATAAATGTGATGTGGACATCGATCAGAGGTTCAAGCATGTGTATTGCCGAAGATAGCGCAGATCGACGGCTACGATTCAGAGTCTTTATTTTTTATTTATTTCATGTTTTATTTAGTTGGCATTTTTATTTCCTAGTTTACCCCTATGGGGAGTGTTGTCTTATTGTAGCCCAAAGGGCATTTGAGTACTTTATTTCCTCATGTTTTAAGACCTATTTATAGGGGTCTCATGCTTTGTAAAAGCTAATGAATATTGGAATGAAGATTTATGTTTTGTTTCTACTTTTCTAGCATGAGTGCTTGAGAGGGAAGAGAGCTCAAGGGGAGCAATTCGCAAGGCCCACCGGTCGTTGGAAGAGTCCGCGGCTCGTGGTTAAGGTCGTTCTATCTTCTTTTGTGTTTTCCCCTCATTTTTCCATCACCTAAATCATCTTCTCACCAACTCCAAATCGAATCCTATTTAATTCCACCTCCACCAACTGAAAGGCCATCCGCCGGCCATCCCTTTGGCCGCCAGCCACCCCTCCCCCTCCACCTCTCCCACCACCTCACCGCCGGCCCCCTTTCCCCCCTCCTCCATTTGCTCAAATTTTGAAATTCAAAATTGAGTAAATTGCAAAACTTACCAAATTTGTCAAGATCCTAATTAGGAAAGTTTTGAAAACGCTTCATGACGAAATTCAAATTCGAATGGATTTCTTCATACTCCTTCCTAGATCTTGTGTGCTGATTTGGAAAACTTTCCATTGCCCCCACATCAATTTCTCCCCTCTATAAGCCGCCGGCCACACTTGGATGGAGCCCCATCAATGCCCCCCATTAATGCATTGATGACACATGAGTTTCAAATCAATTTCAAATGCTTTTTCCCTCCTAATCCCCCCTAAACCTGAGAATAATTTCAGGTTATTAAAATAATTTCCTCTCCTCTCCCTCCCATACCGCCGGCCCCCATTAATGGGCTCTCCCCTTACTAATCTACATGTACTTCCTCGCCTAAGCTAGTTGAAAACTAAGATTCTTTGATGAACTTGCTTGTTATTTCGATAAGTTATTAATTGGTAATTCATTGTCAACTATTCTTAAAATTTCTTAAATGAGCTCCTGCGCATGTTGGTTTCACATCAAAATGTGTACTCTTGAATAAATTGAATCCATTTTGCACATCGGGAGTGAAGTTATTTCTTTTATCTTTTTTAGTATTTATATACTTAAGAGCTTTATGATCATACCAGAGTAAAAACTCTCGTGAAAGTTGATAATGTCTCGCCAATAACATACAACTTGGACGATGACATAAAACTAGCAATCATATGTAAAGTAATGCTGTAATTTCTTATTGAAGAAATCAATTGGATTACCCTTGTGTTTAAGTACTCCACTGATATCAACCCTAGTAGCATCATAAGATGCCTAAAAATTCTTTTTAGAAGTTGATAATTTCAATACCAGTGGAGTTGTTAAAAGTTCCTTAATGTTAAAAAAGGCATCAGTGGCTGCCTTGTCTAGTAAAATTCATTTCTTTTATGGTAGCGGGTGATTGGAATCATAATAATGATAAATCTATGGATAAACCTTCGATAAAAGGTCAATGTAGGCGAAAATTATGAGCCTTATGATTTATGGCCAATGCAGGCTATTCTTGAATGACCTTAGTTTCTCATTGTCCACTGAGACACCAATACATGAAATCATGAATCCTAAGAAGATCCTGAAGTTATCATAAATGAACTTCTTCAAATGAATATATAGCATTTCTTGGCAAAGCACCTAAAAAAATTATTGTTTGCGATGTTTATGATCACTCCTAATTTGAGTAAAAATTAAAATATCATCATATAGATGACCATAAACTTTCCAATAAAGGGATGCAAGATATGAATCATCACATGCATGAATGTGCTCTAGGCATTGGTTATGGCCTTGGAGGAGAGTGAGAAGGAGGCAGCTGAGTTTAGGAACCGGAGGGCATCAGCAGCTTTTATCAGTGTTTCTTAACTTTTGAGTTAAATAGATTAACTAGTAACTTGAGTAACATCGAAACTCTAAGGCTTCATTTGGGGCTCTTTTTTTTACTGCTTCTTAAAGTAGCTTTCTAGTAGAAAAATTTTATTTTTTGTACCAAAAAGCTGTTTTAAGAAGCAGTAAAAAAGCCGCCCCAAACGAAGCCTAAATTAGGCACCCCCCAGAGCTGCTGTCAATTCACTCTAGGTCTAGGTCTTTGCATCCTTAAATAAATCATTGTATTTGGTGTCCAATGAATAAGTTTTGCAACTATGTCTTGTGGAAGAAAAAAAATTGTGTCCAGTTGTGCAGTTCACGCTGATTTTGTAACACTGGATTTCTCTCATCTACCGGTAACGACAACAGGAATAGAATTTTCTATTCAATAATTGTAATTTTGTGCATTTTCTGAGTTTTATCAAAATTTAACCTTATGTTGCTTTTACAATAAATAACACATGATTCATCATCCATTAGCTTGTCATGTTATTATAGCTAATTTTTCAATCTTTTGCAAGCGGAATCTCCATCATTGCCATCATGAACAAAAACTACTTTGTTTCCAGGTCTTTTTAAAAATTTCTTTCTGGGGCACTCTAATGTTATTAGGGAAATTTACTCGAATGAATAGGATAACACCGAAGAAATCCTTGCTGCATGTTTGAAATAAGGTCAAGTTGATGGTGGTAAACTAAGGTTTCATTTGGAAATAATCAATATTCAGAAAGGTGTCCATCATGAGTTGAGTGCTATCTGAGAACAATGCAGAGAGGCAGTACTTCCTTCCTCGAGGCACTGTTCTTATTCTAACAGATCATGATAATAGTTTTCATGTAAAATATCAAGAACAGCTTCCTGATGTGTATTTTTGGAGCAGAAACTGACAAATGAAATTTACTGGAATCATTACAAATATATCATCTCACGAAAATTTATTTTGAAACATGCTTTACTTGCAGATGACATCATTGTAAAAAAACTAGCAAGGAGTTTAACATAAAATAAAAAAAAGAAATATGTAATCCATAAGAGGTATATAATGATGAACTTGATGGTTATATGATAGGAAATACTTGAGTTTGCAAGTAACCTTAATGGGAAATACTTGAGTTCGCAAGCAAACCTAACAATAATCGGTAAAACAGCAAGAAAACGGAAGAAAGTATGGTGGAAACAACAATCAAACGATAGACAATCTTATAGAAAGCAAAGCGAAACAAAAACGAAGCAAAGATACAATCTATCCTCAATTCGAGAGGAGGATCGTTCTCTCCCAATTTCTAGATGATGAATCTAGAGCCCAAAACCCTAAGAGAACTCCAAGAGAATTACTCCAATGCATGCATCCCCTAACCCTAGCCTCCTCTCCTCTTTTAATACAAATCTTCTTAATAAAAGCTAATAAAATATTTCCTAAAATAATTTTTAATTCAAATAGTTTCATATTGCCTTTTCCCTCTCTCTCCTTGCTGCTCTAGGGGGGCCCACATGAGTGGGCGGCCATCAAAGGAGGCGGTTTAGCTTGACTCCTATAGGTCTGAACCGGCCATATCTGGGCCGATTTGGGCGGTTCTGCCAGAACCGTAACATTGTAACGAATATTGATAATTTTCTTTAATTTAGGGAGCAATTTGTTTACTTGAGAATTAATTGGCAGGAAACATATTTAAGACGCATCTCAACTTGCTTGGCAGCAGGTAATTAACTTTCTCAAGTCTCGTCATTCTTTTGTCATTGAATAATTTACTTTTAATTCACATGATTTCCTTCTAGATGGAATTGTGATTAACATGGTTGTTGGAGGTGAAGTAGTGATTTTGAAAGGTCTCGAGGAGAATAGTGGACTTATAGTAGCAGAAATGCCCATTAACGTAAGTTTTACATAAGCTCTATTCCAAATTTATGTTCTAATGCCGGGGTATAAATTGCCACACATTTTGTTGCAGATATCTGAAATCTTATAAGCATTTTAACGTTTCTCTAATTTGGGAAAGGAATACTTGTCTGTTAAATGGACATTTCCAGCAAGCACCATTGTTCATTTAGGATTTGATTTGCCATTTTGTCCAAAGCATGAGGTAAGGGGAAATTGTTTAATTTGTGGTTGGAAAAACTTAGTATTCTTCCATGACTAGTTCAATATGTTTCTCTTCTTCTCATCAAGAACACATGCTCCTACTATTACCATTGCAAGGTTCAAAGCTTTTACGTTTTGGCTATTGCACCTTTCTGATCCAAAATAGGGGGATCATTGTTGGAAAGAGATTATTTCATTAATGGTTCTTGCATTGTTAGCTTTATTAATATAGAGTAGGATGCACTAGATTCTTCAGATGGTTTGCTCTTCAATATTGTTCATCAAATGCAGTATAAAACCATTATGCCTTATTTGATTTCTATGTGATATTAAAGCATTGTGTTTTATTTGATTTCTTTGCTAAGAAATTGAACATATAGTTTGAATATTTTTTTTATACTGACATAGATAATTAGTTATGACTCCGGTTTCTCAAGTTCATTAGTTTACCTTTTGGTTGTGATAAGAATCAGAGAGAATTAGGTTTTGTTTGGGACAACTTTCTTCCTGCTTCTTAAAACAATTTTTTAGTACAAAAATTTAATTTTTTACTAAAAAGTCTGCTTTAAGAAGTAGGAAGAAAGCTGTCCCAAACGATTGTGTATTATTTATAAAGTTTTAGGAGAGTTTTTAATAGGAAATATATAAACTATGGAAATAATAATTATAAGAGTTGACAGGTTGTTGAATAAGTAGAGTGGTTCCCATGTATCAATGAGGTGGCAATGAAAGGAGAAGGAAATTGGGCGGAAATATCGATGAGTTCGAGTCTTAACTAGCAAAAATTATGCAGATGTTTCACAATCCACCTCAAAGGAATGAATGAATATCAGCAATTCCAAATTTGCTAGAAAATTTCTGAAATACAGCCCCTGATAATTATTTAGTAGAATGTCAACAAGTTATTCACCCATGATTATGAAAGTCATTACATATTAGACTACTATGAAGCTTCTCCTTTATAAAGTATATCTATGACTTTAATATGCTTTGTACAATCATGTTGCACAGGATTATGTGAAATATTAATTGCTGAATTGTTATCACAGTAGATCCTCAAATGAAATTTTTATTTAACCGTTAAATCTCATAGGAAATTTTTGAGTTGTAGAAATTTGCAGATTTCCAGTGCTATAGATTTAAATTTGGCCTTTTCATTAGATCTTACTAGCACATTTTATTTTGTACTTATCCAAATTACATTTTATTTTTTACTTATACAAATTACGAGATTGTCTCCTAAGAATGTTTAATATCATGAAGTTGATTTTTTTGTCAATCATATAGCTCACTCAAGTTACATTTGTGTATACTTCAAAGTCAATTCCTCTCTTTTTTTGAGTATAATTTCTTTGCCTTCGATTTTTTTTTATATTGTAAACTTTTAAATACAACAACAACTTCAAGCCTTTGTCCCACTATGTGGGATCGGCTACATGAATCCTTTTTCACCATTGTGTCCTGCAAACTTCTATATACGATGGAGAAAAAATATTTATGTAGCTGAATCCTTTAGATTAAACACCACTGAATTCCTGACAAGTTTGCATCCTAATTTACCTATTTTTATGTCATGTATTTTTGTTATGATATGAAAATTTCATGTCAAGAGTGTGCCACTCAAAGTCAAGGAAGTACTTTAGTTTAATTTTTTCATTCCTTGAAAGTCACTATTGATATGATAATGTTGTCAACATAAACTAGTTGTGCATAGACTTCCTTTGAAGCAACTTGTTTGACTAATAATGTATGATTTTCTTGACTTTATATTTCATGTTTAGAATTATCTTGACGAACCTTTCAAATTGCACCCCTGGAGATTGCTTCAACCAAGGGGTGTAGGCTTGCAAGCTGGCTCGAGCCATAATCATTAAGGTGATCACAAGTCAAGTTCATCGAGCCAAGAGTTCGAGCTTGAGCCTACACTCGAGCTCGAGCTTCATCTCAGCCTGGTTCGGCTCGAAAGCTCGATGGATCGCTTGATTAACTTAAAATATATTTAAAATTTAATTCAAATTAGTATTATACAATATATTTTAATATTTTAAATTAATTCTATATTCAAAATGATAATTATGGTTTTTTTTTAAATTTAAAATTAAGAAATTGAGCTCAACAATTGAGTCAAGTTCGAGCTTTCAAAACAAGCTCTAGCAATCTATTCTAGCTCGACCTATAAATTTTTTAACTAGTTGAGCTTGAGCATAGTAACAAGCTCGAGCTCAGCAAGAATTAAACAAGTTTAGCTCGATTACACAAATACTCGATTCGACTTGGTTGCATCCTTGCTTAAACCTATACAATGTTTATTTTTAGCTCACATAACTTTTCTATAATTGAGCAGAATCCAAATTGAACCTCCATATATATTTTCTCCTCAATGTCATCATAATAAATCATTCCTCATATCAAATTATTGTATCTACCAATCTCTATTAGCTACTAAAGATAATAAAATTCTAACATTATTTATTTTAATAATTGGAGCAAAGTTTCAAGATAATCAATCTCAAATATTTTAATTGTGGGCTTTGGCCAATAATATGGCATTGTACATTTCTAGTGAACGATCAAATTTATATTTTATAGTAGAGACTCATCCATATCTTACTAGTTTCCTTTTTTGCAACTTTATCAATTTTCATATTTTATTTTTTTGAAGGGCTTTCATTTCGTCCACCGTAGCATTTATTTCAAATCACGTTATTTAAAGTCTCAATAACTATTTTAGTGATAAAAATAAATGCAAGCTAGTAAAATAAATGATTGGTGATTATGAGAAATATTTATAGACTCATCTATGCTAAAAGATTAAATTGATTATTGATAACCAGCTTTATTATGGTTTAACATATTTAAAGGTTTCATTCCATACTATAATTTAGTTAAAACTTAAAAATAAGTCACAAGCCGCTATGGCTATTAAGAAAGAAGCCAGAGTTAGGCTTTACCACCTCCAATAAAGAAGAGAAAGGAGAACGATTCCATAAGAAACCCTAGGCTCTCCTTTCTTTGCTAGCCACCAAATCATCACCTCCTCTTTTCTAGTTTGAAGCCCAAGAGCGAGAGAGATTATTCTGTGTGGACGCCGAATGCAGTTCACCATTTGTAGACCAATTATAATGACGGTACCGATTGCGATACCAAGCGATACCGAGTGGGGGTGATGTATCGCATTCTGATTGGTTGTTGGATGGCGTTTGACATCCGCACGGAATAATTTATCCAAGAGAGAAGGATAAAACTCCTCATCAATGTCTATATTTTTGATGCCTTTCACTCGAGCCGCACTTGATCACTTTCCCTCTATATGCTCTAAATGCTCTAATTCAAGTGCTAAAGTTCGTCCTAAATTTTATTCTCTGATCCTCACTATCTCACTATCTAAACTAGCACCCTTAGGTCACGATAAATAAGATTGGGAGCGGTTGTAATAGATCAGATGATGTTGAGCGGCTATACCGTTCCCGTTCAAAAAATACGTCTTATCACATAATCAACATTAATATTTTATAAATATATGCAGTCATCAACTCATGAAATTATTAATAAATTGAACACTTTAGTTAAATAAATTAAAAAACTTAAATGCTTCAAGAATCTTTTGGAATTATTGAGGCTTCTCTAAAAGAGAAGGGTGCCTTGAATATGAAGTGATTAGCAAGTAAAGTGGCAGTACTGTGTTCAAATTTCTTTGTTTTTTAAAGGCATTGTAGGACTTAGAGATGAACTGTTTCATTCTAAGAACAAAGTGGTTGGCATGGACTTGTTTGTACTGGGGCCTCAAGTCCTTGATTGTTACACCTAACGATTTGTCCTTTAGCTTGGAGATAAATTCACCCATAATATTTAAAATTTATCTATTTATAAAATTAAATTAATATTTATGATTTTTTGATATTAAATTCATTTATTCATTTAGATCATAATTAACTTAATAGGAAGTTGATAAAGACAAAAAAAAAAAAAAAAAAAAAAAAAATTGTGAATTTTAACATTTGAGTTAAGAGATTAAAAGATTAAAAGAAGATAAGCTACTAGGTTTTGTTTGTGATAAATTTTTTAAAACGGCTTTTTAGCAAAAGAAAATTTTGAATTAGAAATTTTTTGTTAAAATATTGTTTTAAAAATCAATAAGAAAGTTGTTCTAGACGAAAAGGGATTGCTTTCTTAGTGTTTCTTAAATCAATTTTTTAGTATAAAAATTTTATTTTTTTACTAAAAAGTTGCTTTAAGAAAAAGTATGAAAGTGTCCCAAGCAAAGCCTAAGGTTTCGGTTGGAACAACTTCCTTACTGCTTCTTAAAACAATTTTCAAGTACAAAATAAAAAGTTGTTTTAAGAAGTAGTAAAAAAACGTCCCAAATGAAACCTAAATCAATTGCAATCAAAGGTAAAGATACAGATAAACTAGAATTGTTCACGCTCCATCATTAAAAGATTTTATGATACAAAAAACTAAATTTGTTTGCATATCTTCCATTGTTACAAAAGCTTTTTCACGCCATGAATAAATAAGAGTTGGCTAACAACAAAGAATGCAGGCATTTATATACCATCAAAGTAAAAAAAACAAACAAACAAACAATTTGAATGACAGGGAGAAATTATTAGATTATCTAAGCTCATGTCATTAGTTAAGCATTTTGTTATGTATTCATGGATATGAATTCAGGGCAAAATGCTCAACCAATTTTTATCAGCTCACTTCACCTAATAATTTCTCCAAAATTAGCTCAAAAAAAATGTAGGTATATTTTACATTAAGATGAAAAAATCAGCACTCAAAATTAAAAGATAAATAGTAAAAAATTGAGGATATTTGAATAGGAAAGAATTTGTATCTTGATATAAATTATATTAGAATATCTTTTAAAATTATTAGATTTAATTTGAGATTAGTACTATTGCAAATGTTGACTTTGCATTTCACTAATCTTAAAATAAATTTTAAGTACATCTTAATATAATTTATATCAATATATTATTTATTTATTTATATAGACATAAAAAATAACAGTAGAAATTTACTTTTATGCATATCTATTTTCATTTATATTTAAATATCCTCTTTTTTACTTATTTATTTTCTAATTTCTTTTCATCTTGAAATAAAATATATCACCAACTAAAAAAAGGTTCCTAATACGATTAAAAAAAAAAATTATATCTCAAAGTCTCACTCGCTCAGGTTCCTTCTCCAGTCTGTGACATTGATCTTCCAATGGCCGTCCCTGAACCCTAACTCCTCCGCATTCTTCCTATCTCTCTCCAAATCCTCCATCCTCTCCTTAGATAGCCTGCAAAATCCCTTCAGCCCATCGTCCATCTCATCGTGCACACGCCACCATCGTCTATGCGCGAAGTCGCTTGCATAAATCTTCTGGTCCTCTACGTTCCAATTGCAATCATAATCTCTATAGCAGAGCCATGGCTTCAACCCGAGATAATGGATAGAGTACAACTTAGGAGGATCAGCGGCAAAGAGATGGTTTTTCATCGTGATCTCGGCCGTTTTGTTCGACCAAAAGTTCTTGAGGAAGTTGACTCTCCTAGGCAAGCGATGCCACCACACAAAGATCTCATTGAGGAAGCCTTGGTCACCGCCATTGTAGGAGATGATTTCCTTTCTGTTCTTCATGAGAGCTTTGAAGGTGCAGGAGGAAGGTTCGAGGACCATGATGCCGGAATTGAAGATGAAACCGTCATTTCCGGTGGCGGATATTTGGGGGAAAGAGAAGAGAAGGTCAAGGTTGCGGAGGACGATGATGTCAGCGTCTACAAATACAACTTTGCTGTAATCGGTTAGAAGCCAGAGTCGGAATTTGCTGTAGTTGTATTCATTGTATGTGTATCTTGACGAATAAATGGAGAAGTAACAAACAGTGATCAGCTTCACATCTCAATTTTTACAAAAGAATTGACTGAAATAGGGAAATAAACCTTTGTGCGCGAGGGTTACGGATGCGATTAATTAGCCGGAGTTGCCACCCGGCGGCGGCGAGGGCTCGGAGCTTTGCCTCTGATATGGATTTGTCATGGAGGAGGACGAGGTCTTTTGTGGAGCCTGTCTTTCGGATGCTCTGCGCTAATGTGATGGCTCCACAGACGTAGGTGTCCGACGAATGAATCACCGTTGCATATGCTTCACGACGGCCATGGATGGTGGAGTCAGCAAGCTTTGACAAGTCAAATTCCTCATTAATTGTTCCTATAATTTCAAAGATAGAATTTTAATTTTGCTGAGAAAAACATCGCCTTAGAATATGTGATTAAATTTTAGATACGGTGAATCTTAAAATTAAAATTTTATTTTGTAATGAATATAATATAAGATTTAATTAATTTTTAATGTATTATATTAATATTAAATTCTATCATAATGACCCATAATCACATTTTTTTTTTACTGTCATTGTTATGGGGGGCAATCTTCATAATGGCCATGGGCATGTCGTATTAAAGAAATTTTTAGGCTAGCACAATTAAAAGAAAAAGTTGGGGCAGATGCTAGAATTGAATAATAAAAAGTTTGATTAAAGTAGGGCAATCGTTAGGGGCGGAACCAGCTATAATTTTTAGGGGGTCGGGTGTCCAAAGAGGCAGCGCCTTTGGAACAAATTTTGATTTGCTATTTCTCTTTGTATTTGGTTCATCGTTCCTAACAGTAATACATCTACACAATGTGTTTAATTATAATGGGGTAATTGCCTAAAGATTATAGTATTTAAAAACTTTTAGGGGGTAGGGGGGTCAATTGCCTAAAAAATAAAGGGAGATTTACATGCATACCACCATATAATATTCTATTTACATATTTTATACTTAAAATTTCAATATTACATACATACCACCCATAGTTCATTTTCATAACAAATATGAGTGGTTGAAATGAAATATAAGAGTGGAAGGAAGAAAATATGAATGATATATTTGATATTAAAATAATATAAGGGGAGGGGGAGGGGTATGTGTGTGATATTAAAATTTTGAGTGTTAGATATGTAAATAAGATGATACAAAATGGTATGTATGTAAATTTCCCAAAAATAAATTGAGGAGACAAATTACTTAAAGAATCATATAATATAAAAAAAATTATTTTTTTAGAGGGGCAATTGCCTAAAAAGCTCGACAGGGTTCCGCCACTTCAATCATTGTTTTAAACATTAATTATTTATTAAATTAATATTTTTAATATCTTAATCATCAAATTCAAATACTGAAATTCATAATAAAATTTTAACTCATATTGGATTCTCATTTGCACAAATATATAAATTTAATAATTTAATTTTAGAGAGTAGATTTTATTTATTAATATTCATTATTTCAATAATATATGAATTATTTTCCCTATAAAATAATTGTACTAATCTAACACCTAAAAAATATCAAAACATTCCATTCTTGTCAGCTGTAATGTCATCATAAAACAATTCAGCTGCATTATTGCTAAATTATAATTATTTGATTAATAATAAGTTTTTGTCTGCTTTGGATGCCCAAAATATGACAGTTTAATATGAAATTAATTTTGAGATAATTTAAATGCCCCTTTAGGACGTGCTGCACAACACGAAAAATGAACCGATTTTTTTTTGTATGCGATAGCTTTTTATAGTATAATTTTTTTAAAAAAAGTGAGAAAGTAAAAAAAAAAAATCAAATAAAATTATAATGAATATCTGAAAAATAAATCAGCAAAAAAATTATACCAAACATTGGCTAAAATTGAATTCAATTTGACAATGTTACAGCATTTGCTAGCTATGTTCTTTAGGATTCTTTGTTAAAAGGTGAAAGACTTTGGATTGCTTACTAAAGGCTATGATTTGTACAACTATTATGTATGGCCTACTTAGCAATGAATCATTACAGTTGAAATTTAGTTAAAATTTTGGCCAAAAAAAAAAAAACGATTTTGATAAAAGAAACCAACGTAATAAAGTAAATAAATGAAAGAACTCACCTTCCTTCCATAATGGCAAGGCTAGCTTGCAAGAACCTATAGGCATTGCCACCTTCTCCTCCAACCTTCCAGCCTCCACTTCATACATCCACCACTCCCCTTCTCTTCCCACCATATCATCACACCTGAAAACCTCCATCATCGGCCGACAACCACCGTAAAATATAAGCTTCACCGCCCCTTTCTCATCCCGCTTAACCCTTCTCACCGCCAGATTCGCGGCCATAAGATGCATTTGGAGCCTAAATACATCTCTAGACCACCCTGACTCTGGCCGCCGGCAAGGCAGCCTAACGACCACCACATCAAATTCACCATACAATGAGAAGTCAGGCATTGGCATCTCAGGGCAAGATGGCCCTTCATTTTCTTCCTCCTCATCTATCCATTCAGGAAATATATCCTTCCACTCAAAATTCTCTGATACTTGCTCGAATTCGATTGATGTCACAGCCCCAAGATCTTTCCAATCTAACAATTCATCTTCCCCAATGTTCACCAATGCTATGCTGCTGTTCCCAGGCAGTTTACTAAAGAAGCTGGGAATCACCTCTTTTGCCATTCTCTCTGTCTTCTTGCCTCTACCATCTTCAATCTGCAAATTTCAGTGTTCATTACTAAAATGGTGAAATCTAAAACAAAATTGTAAAGGGTGGAAGAAATGAACTGAATTAAGAGTGGTACTCACCTTACCTTCTTGACATGGCAATTTCGAAGAGTGCAGCGAACAATGGAGGCAGCTCTGTGCTGATAAACAGTGGAAGGTTGAAGAAGAAGGGCAAGACAGGCAATAAGAAAGAAGGAGAGGAGAATGAGGTTGATCTTGATGACCAAAGTTTTTGATGCCGCAGCTTTCATTATTTCTCCCATGGCCATAATTAATAGAAGAGGATAGCTAAGGTGAAGACTTGAGAGTCTCTATTGTTCTCTTCCTTTGTTTCTCAAATGGTTACAGAGAAAAAAGACTGAGGCTTTCCATATGAAAGGTTATTAACTTAATAAGCAAATCAAAGTGACTGCTCTTGTGGTGGTTGGAATGTTGGTAGGAAGAGTAAGGAATAGGAGAAGGCAGAGGATGGCTTAATATTGGTGCCATTCTCTATCTGTCATTGCCTTTCATTGGAGATTTGAAAGAAAGTAGGGGTATGTATTTTAAGAACGAATCTAATTAGATTTAGCTTAAATATTATAAATTAAGAAGAATATCATGTAATATTTAGTCAAATTTATAATTTTATTATATGGAATAAATAATATCTGTAATCTTTATATCACTTGTTTATTGACAATTATTTATAATTCATAAATTTTGTTAATTTAGTGTGTTAATAAATTAATATAGCTTATTTTTTATTTGATCAAGTTTGAAAAAAAAGTGAAACTAAACCCAATATCAAAATAAAAAATAAAAAATAAAATTACAAAAAATAATCGAATGAATATTTTAACAAATAAATTGAATCAATCAAATAAGATAAATTCGATTAATTTTTTTTAGTGTGCTCCACTGGAATAAACTGCTGTGGTATTAAACCTTTTTCCTACTTCAGAATTTCATTTTTTCTCTTGCGTAGGTTTTGCTCTTAATTAGGAATTAGGATTGCTAGCCTTTCGCCATTGTCCGCGTTAGGCTTGAATTGTTCAAAATGGTAATCATTTTTAAAAGAAATCGGTAATGAGGTTGTAGAAGTTTTGTATTGGCTCCATATATTGGGAAATTAGCGAGGTATCTTACTTTGAGTACACCTCCCTTCATGAGCGGAACCCCTTTGAGGGAATTTTTATTAGGTCTGGACACCTGACGTAGCTCTACATCCGGACGCAAATAAAATGTCGCCACGTGCTCTTACTATTCACTGCGCGGCCTGACGACTCGACCCAGACCGGAACCCAATATTGCTATGTATTAGCTGATTTGTACAGACCAGGGTATTGCTAGGTTTTACTCGGTATTGCTCGGTAACGAGAAATACTATTCTGTCAAGACCAATACCGAGCAATACCGAACAATACCTACCAATATTGAGCAATACCTAGCAATAACGAGTAATACTTAGCAATACACGAACATAGCAATACCGGGTTTCCGTTCTGAGTCGGGTCGTCGGGCCGAGCGGTAAAGAGTAAGAGCACGTGACGACATTTTATTGGTGTCCGGATGTAGAGCTACGCCATGTGTCCGGACCTAATAAAAATTTCTTTAAGCGGGGTGGGGGGGGGGGGGGGGGGGCTAATTTTTTTTCATTATATTATTATTTAGATAATTTATCCCACTTAAATCTATTTTTTAATCTTTATTATAAGGGTTTTTGGCAATTGCCTCATAAAAGTTTTAAAATATTATGATCTTTAGGCAATTGCCCCTAGTATAATTAAATATATTGTGTAGATGTGTTATTTTCAGGTCAAAGCCCGTCAGTGAGCGCTGCCCCCTTAGACTCCCGACATATATGCCAACAATTATTTATAAGTTTGTCCTCCCCTGAAAATTATGGCTGGTTCCGCCCCTAACTTCATTTTTATTATTTTTTTATTTTTTTTTGCCCCTAGCTCCCTTGGGGTCTACTTAACAAGAGATTATTACGTATAGTATGGACAACAGACATAGAGCTATGTCCGGACTGAAATGCAAATATGACACGTTGACTAGTGTATTACTATGTATTAATATATATTGATGTGTATTAACTGTATATTTGTGTGTATTAGTTGTGAATTGTTGTGTATTGTTATGTATTGGTATATATTAGTTGTGTATTACTAGCTAATATTCACAATACACAGCTAATTGTTGACTGTAACGGCTTCAAAAACAAAAAAAAAAAGAAATTCCACCGACTCATACTCGATCGGACACGCCGATTCACCCACCGCCTCATTCACGACATAAAAATACTCCACTCGTTCGGTTACGAGACACGCACACTCACGCACAGAGAGAAGGAGATTTTGGAAGACTTACCTATGCATCATTGAAGCCGACCGAACTCCATTCTCCGCTTCAAGCCTCCAGCCGACCCAACGCCGGCATCGACTCTTCTGGCCGACCCAACTCCGGCCGACACTGCCGCCTCCGCCACCTCCGACGCCGACCAGCATCCGATCCGTCGCCAACGAAGCCGCCGTGCGTGACCTAGCCCGATCGGGCTTCTTCCGATTTTGCTCTTCCCGATTTTCCTATCCTCTGTTATATACATATATATTATATAATATATGTTATATAAGATATATATATATATATAATATGTTATATATTATATAAGATATGTGATATAATATATATATATATATATATATTTATTTATTTATTTATATTTATATATAATAAAAAAGAAAAGAAAACAAGAGTGGAGAAATAATTTTTGAAACAGGTGTCGAAGACCCCGGCCGTCGCATCTTAGATCCGGCCGGGATGGTTCCAAAATTGAAGACCCCGGTCGTCGTACCTTAGGTCCGACCGGGATGGTTTAAAATTTGAAGACCCCGGGCCGTCGCATCTTAGATCCGGCCGGGATGGTTCCAAATTGAAGACCTCGCGCAGTTGATCTTAGATCCTGGTGAGATGGTTTGAATTCGAAGCCCCTACGCCGTCGACCTTAGGTCCGGGTAGGAAGAATTTCGGCAGATGCCGCCCCGATTTCTCCCTCGGTGGGGAGGCGACGCCGGGAGGCTGCCGAAATTTTCATTGAACGACAAAAGGACTTGGACAGAAAATTGGAAATTAATTTGAACGAAATTCAGATTTAAAAATCAATTTTAAATTAAATTTGAACAAATAATATTGGACTTAAAATCAAATTGAACTCAAATCTGACTCTACTTAAAGTTGATGTGATCAATGGAGAACAAATCTTCAAATAGCATGCAGTGATGAATGATAAGTCAAAATGACTCAAATTATCCAATCAAAATAATAACATTAAATTTGATCCAAATATAATAATGTAGATTGCGTTAATGGCAAGTAACACAATCTTGTTTTAAAATTAATAATTGATTTTAACTTTAGTTGATTATTCAAGAAAAATTTGGCAACAAAGTTTTGAGATTATATGAAATCAAAGCATTTTGATTTGATGCATCTTGCAACCAAATCAAGATCATGCAACTATAGTCTTTGCTTGAAAATATTTATCGTGTATCTCATCTGTCTTAGCAATGTATAATTGAAGATGGTTCTTTAAGAAATTTGAGAAATTTTATTCAAACTAAGAACCTTAGAGCTGTCTTTAGACTCTTTCTATTGAATGAATATCTCATAACAGATAAATAATAGTTTTAAGAAGATCTATTCAAAGGGTTATGTCAATGTAAGGAGATGTCACCTTTGATTCAAATATACTAGACAACTCATTTAATTGTGTTGATCTACAAAGCTAAAAGCTATGCCACGGTGATTAGAGGTTTAATGACTACTTGCTAATTCAAGATACCTATAGATATAATGAGTTTATATTCACTTGAATGTGTGTAGTGCATTATATACACATCCAAGGTAACAAGTTGCGATGAATGCCAACGCTTGCAAGCAATGATATACACAATAGTCTATCTACAAGTTAAATTGATAACTCTCGAATACTCATGGATAACCCACGAATAGATCCAATAAAATTTGTAACTCCACGCCACCGGATCCGCAACATGTTTGCAAGCGGACAGAAGGCGTTAGTAGGCCCTTAAATGAAATTTTGGGCATTTTCCTAAATAAAATCATTTGATTAAATGGATCATATTTAAATATTTTAAAATTTCCATTATGTATTAAATATGACCCTTAAACTAAATACACCCCTGCATGTGCTCCGACATACCTATTAAAGTTACAAACACAAATAGTCGAGAATGCTGCGCAGGGTCAAATACTACAACCCGCATGTGCTCCGATCGTCAAATATAAATGTCAAATCCAACGATCCGAGAATGCTGCGCGGGTTAAATATTCAAGTTTCATCCTCCTCCTTTAAAGGACTGGAGTCGACACGACTTGAATAAATAAATGCATCCCAAAATTCTACAAAAATACAAGCGACCTCAACTTCACCCCGATGATGGCCGTGTTGACTGGAAATCTCAACCGGAGGGGTCAAATCTTAAATCTCAAATCCAATAAAAGTCTAAATCTCTGAAATAAAATCAATCACCTAAAAAACTTAAAACTAAAAATCATCCGCCTCCTGCAATCGTTTATCGAGGGTGATAAATTTGAAATTAACCTCAGCTCACAAAGAGCGAATGCATGTCGGATGTATCACTACGATTCATCCTCAAACAGTCTCTTGCCAACAGGGACGTGGCACGTGCCCTCTGATCGGGTGGTTTCGCCGCAAAATGGCACCATTATATTACGATCACGGCCAAAGCCCGTATGTTCCCTAAAGGCGTCAAACCCTTGAGCGATGGATCATAGGGTATATCCAATAGACATAAAGCCCTCTGTTAGCTAAGGTGGATTCAGATATATCCCCTTAGACAAATACCAACCCAGGTCTACAAGATATTCTTGGACGAAGCAACCCATGGCTGCCGACAAGGTACCTTGTGTCAGGTTGGGTCGACTACCTCCTCTGACTAAGTAGACCAGGGATCATGACAGCCCGGGACGACGGAACCATGGGATCTTGATCGGGCTCGTCTTCATTCCCCCCACCACCAATTTTAAGTTTATGGTGATAAATTCTAAAATCTAAATTTCAAAATTCAAATCTAAGATTTAAACCCTAAAATTATTGCTATTATACGATATGTTTATAACCTATTCGACCTCTTTTACGACTAGCCTTAATCGAAAGTTCTCTCTTGTTATCAGGAGGGGTAATTAACTATAGGGGCTTGCGCCTATAGGAAACCAGAACTCAGATCAAAAAAGTCCTCACGAAATGAGGGCGAAATCTCTGGGTAGTGTCTTATCTACAAACCCAATCTGCCTTCTGAAAATTCCCCCGGGATCACACATCCTAAAAAGATTTGGAATTTTTCGGAGCCCACAGATTTCTGGCGACTCCACTGGGGATTGGTTTCTCTTTCCATCTTTGGCTAGTCATTTAAATGCTATAGTAGCAGCTAAAATACTATGCTCTATACGGTGAACATTAGGATGTGACATTTGATCCTTATGTCCAAAAATCCATTACTAAAAGGTCCCGATAGAGATAAAAGCTACCATCTCTTATGATGGTAGGGCAAAGAAAAATTAAATGTGTACGGTGAACATCAGGATGTGACATTTGGTCCTTATGTCCAAAGATCCATCAATGAAAGGTCCCGATATAGCTGAAAGCTATCATCTTTTATGATGGTAAAGCAACAAAAGAATAAATATATGTACGGTGAGCATCGGGGTGTGACACTTGGATGCATATCCAAGAATCCATTGTCGAAAGGTCCCGACATAAGAAAAAATGAATATAGAGACTAATATCTCTAGAAAAATATATTCAAAAGTATGGTGTGACATCTAGTGTTTACCTCTAGAGATCCACCATTAAAGAAAATCATCAAAAGTGAGTCCCAAAGATGACTCCTACAGATAATATTTTTGATGATCGACATCTTGAAGAATCATTCAAGAAATCCCATTGTTTTCAGCTATATCTTCTTGGATTGAGGAAGATCCTCCCCCGACTTTCATCAATTCCCTTATGTCTGAAGAGTAAGTGGAAGAAATACAAGAACTTCTCTGTGAATTCAGGGATTGCTTTGCTTGGACATTCGATGAAATGTCAGGCTTATCCCTTGATATAGCTGTTCACAAATTAGCAATCAAACCAGGTGCAGTACATGTTAAGCAAACTCCAAGGCGAATGAGGTTGGAGATCGAAGAACAAGTGATTGTAGAAATCAAGAAGCTCGTCGAAGCACGTTTCATTCTTGAAGAAAAATATGCTGATTGGATAACCAACATTGTCCCGGTGAAAAAGAAGAATGGAAAAATTCGTATATGTATTGATTTTGAGATCTTAACAAGGCGTGTGCAAAAGACGACTTCCCACTTCCAATATCAGAACTGTTAGTGGATAATACGTCCAACTACGATATGTTCTCTTTCATGAATGGGTCATCAGGATAGAATCAAATCAATATGGCATATGAGGATGAAAAGCGTACATCATTCAGAATGTCCACCAGCATTTTCTGTTATTTAGTCATGCTTTTCGGCCTACAGAACACTAGTGTCACCTATCAATGGGTAATGACACATATTTTTGATGAGATAACAAATAAAAAGACCGATTGCTATATTCCTGTTGATAAGGAGATCAATCATCCCACAAAAAAATCAATGATAAATTCGTATCCAATTGGGAGAGCCCCCTTTGTTATCGAGAAGGCATTTCAAGGAGGAGCTTATCAGTTATTTGACATGGAGGGTTAGAGACTTATATCGTCAATCAACAGTCGATATCTAAAGAAATATCACGTATAAAATTGCCCAAGAAAATGCTATGTATTTCGTACACGTTTATAGCAATACATTTGTATTTTGAAATTCTCTTGTATATCAAGAATGCATTTCAAAATATCCCATCATACAGGGGACATTTTAAATATTTATTCGGGTCGACATTGCGCTGCATGCCGAGATCCCCGAATAAATATTTAAAATTATCAATTTAAATATTCTTTTGTGCTAAAGAATACACATATTTGTTTTTCAAAGTATATACAGGTGATCTTTCAAAAGCTAGAGATATCATCTTCTCTAATGAACAAAGACTCAAAAGTCAAGAAAGAGACTTTTGTGGCTACACACTCCTACAAAATTGAGCCGGAAAAGCTTGAAGTCTTCCAACAGCCTAAAGCTAAAAGTTTGAATGAGTGTAAAAGGTCGGATCCAACGCGCCCAAATATGGCCGGATCGCTGGCAGCTCTGTCTACTCAACAAGCCATAAGAACGGCCGTAGTAGCGGAACCTCCACTTCATCAAACCGTCAGTAGGGACTGTAGGAAGCACGAGGGCAAATTTGGCTCGACAAGTTCAAGTGATCGTAGTCTACGAAATTCTCCCAAATGACTAGAGAATCAAAGTTCCAATGGGAAGAAGGAATCTCGAGCAAACTACCAAATGTCTGTAGGCTCCAAATCTTCAACCACAAATGAGAACTTCAAATCTACCAACTTCAGTGAAGTTAGCATTGGGAAGCGCATTTCTCATAGCTTAAGTATGAAACCTGAATGGGTGTAAAAGGTCGGATCCAACAAGCCCAAATATGGCCGGATCGCTGGCAGCTCCGTCTACTCAACAAGCCATAAGAAAGGCCGTAGTAGAAGAACCTCCATCCTAGCAACCAGAGGACAAAGAGCTATCAAATTCTAGCTCTCCCGATCTGATGAACTCAAGTAATCAGATTAAAGTCTTCTCAAGTGGTTAAGGATCAAGATACTACTTACATTCGGTACTATCAACTGAATCCAGAACCTGTAAATCCTTCAACAATCCGTAAAGCACAAAGCGATGATCGAAGGAATTTTTCTTCAACAAGTCCGTCAAAGTACAAAGCAAATGACCGAAGAAAATTATCTCAAAGTTCGCATAAAGTCCAAGGTTGAACTAAGTGGATTCTGTCATCAACAAGTTCGTTATGCACAAAGCTCTGGACCGATGACTTCTCGCCACCGACCTAGTGCAAACCTAAAGGGTTTAGGTCTCCGGCATCTACTCCTTCATCAAGCCCGCAAAAGCTAGAAGCAAAGGGAAGAAGGTATAAATCTCCTGACAAGTCAGTAAAGACAAATCAGATAATTTTTCATCAAATGTCCGCAGCACAAAGCACATGGCAGAAGAACCAAAATCTCAATATTCAAGTTAAAGCTATGAAAAGAAATATCCTGAATAACATCCTTGGTGCTGAGAAGATAATTATTTCATGCCGAAGGATTGGTGGTAAATTTGAACCAAATTGGGAAGGTCCTTTTGTTATAGAAAATGTGTACCAAATGGAGCCTATCAACTCATCGATCTGGAAGGTCGACGACCTATGCCCCCGATCAATTGGAGATACTTAAAGAAGTATTATTCTTAAAAAAGTAAGTTGAAGATCATCCCCTTGTAAAAGGAGATAATAATTCTAAGATGTCTTAGAAATTCTCCCACAAGACAGGGGGCATTTTTAAGTTTAAAAATGCAAAAAAAAAAAAAAAAAAGAATGATGACGGATGAAATTTTCCTTCAAAGCAGGGGGCATTTTAAATATTTATTTGGGTTATCATCGAACTCCAAATAAATATTTAAAATTATTCATGAAGCTATCACAGCATAAATATGGGGCAGAAGCTAGTGCCTTCAAGCAAATAAATACACAATCATTGCAAGGATTGAAGATTCTTCTTCAAATTTGTCAAGATTTTGAAATTCAGTTTGAGGAGATATTTTGATCTGACAACTTCAACAAATCAAATTTGATAAGTATGAACTGTTATAGTACAAGTCCAGTGCTCAAACAGATACAATATCAGTCTCAACAAGCCTATATGCGGCCGAGTCACTGATAGCTTTACCTACTCAACAAGCCGTGATAAGAGGCCGTAGTAGGAAAGCGCCTGTTTTGTTAGCCCGATGACAAATACTATACAATTTAACAAATCAAAGCAATTCAGATTCAAAAGATTTTCTCAACTAACGAATGGATTGAGGCAAAATTCAGAAAAGTCTCAGTCAAGTCAAAGGCACCAAGCCACAATAAAAACTCCTTTCAAATTTAAAGTCATTATCCTTCAATAAATCTGTCAAGCATAAAGCTAAGATCGAAGGAGATTCTCTTCTTCAGCATGTCCGACAAAGCACAAAGCTTGGGACCGAAGAAGTCATCCCACAGTTCATACAAAGCCATAGGCTGAACAAAGGGAATATTGTCACCATCAAAGTCCGCCATGCAAAAAGCTTTGGACAAATGACTATTTACCACCGACCTAATATCATTCTAAAGAATTTAGGTCGTCAGTATGGATTCTTCATCAAGCCCATGAAAGCACAAAGCTAGGGCAGAAGAAATGTTAATTCATGACAAATCGTAAAGATAAATCATGGATTTCTAAAAGACCCTCTATATGATATCTAAAATCAAATTTTAGAGATTTGTAGGGTCAACTAGTTTACAACAAACATGATCTGCTATAGAGCGCATATCATATTTGTTGGGGGGCATTTGTTGACTGTAACGGCTTCAAAAACAAAAAAAAAAGAAATTCCACCGACTCATACTCGATCGGACACGCCGATTCACCCACCGCCTCATTCACGACATAAAAATACTCCACTCGTTCGGTTACGAGACACGCACACTCACGCACAGAGAGAAGGAGATTTTGGAAGACTTACCTATGCATCATTGAAGCCGACCGAACTCCATTCTCCGCTTCAAGCCTCCAGCCGACCCAACGCCGGCATCGACTCTTCTGGCCGACCCAACTCCGGCCGACACTGCCGCCTCCGCCACCTCCGACGCCGACCAGCATCCGATCCGTCGCCAACGAAGCCGCCGTGCGTGACCTAGCCCGATCGGGCTTCTTCCGATTTTGCTCTTCCCGATTTTCCTATCCTCTGTTATATACATATATATTATATAATATATGTTATATAAGATATATATATATATATATAATATGTTATATATTATATAAGATATGTGATATAATATATATATATATATATTTATTTATTTATTTATATTTATATATAATAAAAAAGAAAAGAAAACAAGAGTGGAGAAATAATTTTTGAAACAGGTGTCGAAGACCCCGGCCGTCGCATCTTAGATCCGGCCGGGATGGTTCCAAAATTGAAGACCCCGGTCGTCGTACCTTAGGTCCGACCGGGATGGTTTAAAATTTGAAGACCCCGGGCCGTCGCATCTTAGATCCGGCCGGGATGGTTCCAAATTGAAGACCTCGCGCAGTTGATCTTAGATCCTGGTGAGATGGTTTGAATTCGAAGCCCCTACGCCGTCGACCTTAGGTCCGGGTAGGAAGAATTTCGGCAGATGCCGCCCCGATTTCTCCCTCGGTGGGGAGGCGACGCCGGGAGGCTGCCGAAATTTTCATTGAACGACAAAAGGACTTGGACAGAAAATTGGAAATTAATTTGAACGAAATTCAGATTTAAAAATCAATTTTAAATTAAATTTGAACAAATAATATTGGACTTAAAATCAAATTGAACTCAAATCTGACTCTACTTAAAGTTGATGTGATCAATGGAGAACAAATCTTCAAATAGCATGCAGTGATGAATGATAAGTCAAAATGACTCAAATTATCCAATCAAAATAATAACATTAAATTTGATCCAAATATAATAATGTAGATTGCGTTAATGGCAAGTAACACAATCTTGTTTTAAAAATTAATAATTGATTTTAACTTTAGTTGATTATTCAAGAAAAATTTGGCAACAAAGTTTTGAGATTATATGAAATCAAAGCATTTTGATTTGATGCATCTTGCAACCAAATCAAGATCATGCAACTATAGTCTTTGCTTGAAAATATTTATCGTGTATCTCATCTGTCTTAGCAATGTATAATTGAAGATGGTTCTTTAAGAAATTTGAGAAATTTTATTCAAACTAAGAACCTTAGAGCTGTCTTTAGACTCTTTCTATTGAATGAATATCTCATAACAGATAAATAATAGTTTTAAGAAGATCTATTCAAAGGGTTATGTCAATGTAAGGAGATGTCACCTTTGATTCAAATATACTAGACAACTCATTTAATTGTGTTGATCTACAAAGCTAAAAGCTATGCCACGGTGATTAGAGGTTTAATGACTACTTGCTAATTCAAGATACCTATAGATATAATGAGTTTATATTCACTTGAATGTGTGTAGTGCATTATATACACATCCAAGGTAACAAGTTGCGATGAATGCCAACGCTTGCAAGCAATGATATACACAATAGTCTATCTACAAGTTAAATTGATAACTCTCGAATACTCATGGATAACCCACGAATAGATCCAATAAAATTTGTAACTCCACGCCACCGGATCCGCAACATGTTTGCAAGCGGACAGAAGGCGTTAGTAGGCCCTTAAATGAAATTTTGGGCATTTTCCTAAATAAAATCATTTGATTAAATGGATCATATTTAAATATTTTAAAATTTCCATTATGTATTAAATATGACCCTTAAACTAAATACACCCCTGCATGTGCTCCGACATACCTATTAAAGTTACAAACACAAATAGTCGAGAATGCTGCGCAGGGTCAAATACTACAACCCGCATGTGCTCCGATCGTCAAATATAAATGTCAAATCCAACGATCCGAGAATGCTGCGCGGGTTAAATATTCAAGTTTCATCCTCCTCCTTTAAAGGACTGGAGTCGACACGACTTGAATAAATAAATGCATCCCAAAATTCTACAAAAATACAAGCGACCTCAACTTCACCCCGATGATGGCCGTGTTGACTGGAAATCTCAACCGGAGGGGTCAAATCTTAAATCTCAAATCCAATAAAAGTCTAAATCTCTGAAATAAAATCAATCACCTAAAAAACTTAAAACTAAAAATCATCCGCCTCCTGCAATCGTTTATCGAGGGTGATAAATTTGAAATTAACCTCAGCTCACAAAGAGCGAATGCATGTCGGATGTATCACTACGATTCATCCTCAAACAGTCTCTTGCCAACAGGGACGTGGCACGTGCCCTCTGATCGGGTGGTTTCGCCGCAAAATGGCACCATTATATTACGATCACGGCCAAAGCCCGTATGTTCCCTAAAGGCGTCAAACCCTTGAGCGATGGATCATAGGGTATATCCAATAGACATAAAGCCCTCTGTTAGCTAAGGTGGATTCAGATATATCCCCTTAGACAAATACCAACCCAGGTCTACAAGATATTCTTGGACGAAGCAACCCATGGCTGCCGACAAGGTACCTTGTGTCAGGTTGGGTCGACTACCTCCTCTGACTAAGTAGACCAGGGATCATGACAGCCCGGGACGACGGAACCATGGGATCTTGATCGGGCTCGTCTTCATTCCCCCCACCACCAATTTTAAGTTTATGGTGATAAATTCTAAAATCTAAATTTCAAAATTCAAATCTAAGATTTAAACCCTAAAATTATTGCTATTATACGATATGTTTATAACCTATTCGACCTCTTTTACGACTAGCCTTAATCGAAAGTTCTCTCTTGTTATCAGGAGGGGTAATTAACTATAGGGGCTTGCGCCTATAGGAAACCAGAACTCAGATCAAAAAAGTCCTCACGAAATGAGGGCGAAATCTCTGGGTAGTGTCTTATCTACAAACCCAATCTGCCTTCTGAAAATTCCCCCGGGATCACACATCCTAAAAAGATTTGGAATTTTTCGGAGCCCACACTAATACACACAAATTAATACTTAGTAATACGTTAGTCCACTTGTCATATTTTCATTGAAGTCTTGACGTAACTCTACTTCCGGTGTTCGCACATAATAATTTATCCTTTTCATACAATAATGATAATTTTATTTGGCTTTTATTTTCTTGTTGATTCCTCATATGCTTTTTAACAATTTTTGTGATAGTAACTACAATAGCTAAATTAATTTATCTATAGTAATTTCACAATCAACTTTATATAATACTGCAACTATCCCAATGAGACCTTTAATATGTTTTTTCTATTTTAATTCAACCTAATTACATCTTGAGGAATTGATCAATCCAATACGGTTTATTGAACCATATGATATGTAAATCTTCTTTAATATTTTAAGAGCGTCTCCAACCGAACTCCAGATGACTATAAGACGTCTTTGGTTTGCTCCATTCGAACACGAAAAAAATCGCTAATCGGGTCAAGGTGAATAGTGCGACGCCACTGTTCACCGGCTATTGTTGAAGTTGTGGCGAATTTGTTCTCAAATAATAACTTTTTCTTGTTTTTGTTGATCTAATTCTGATGGCGATTGTGGCTAATGACACTCTTTGCTCCAAAGATGAGTGGATATGATGAAAATTTCTAAGAACTTATTTTGTAAGTATATCATATTACATCATTATGATCATTATAAAATTTAAGTGTTAGAAAATTTCACTTTTCTAATTATTATCTAAACAATAAAATAAAATATAAGCATCAATAAATGCAATAAATTTAGTCATGGTTTGGGACAACTTTTTTGCTGATTCTTAAAATAACTTTCTAGTATAAAAACAAATTTTTTTTACTACAAGTTGCTTTGATAAACAATAAGAAAGCCGTCCCAAACGAAACCTTAGAGTCTATTCGTAATAACAATAACTTTCATACTGCTTTACTTTTCAGACTGTAATTAGAAATTTTTTTGGATATCATTTTTTCGTTGTTTTTAAAGAAATTTATGTATCAAGGAGATACTTTTTATAATAACTTTAAGGAAATTAAATTTTTTTCAAAATAATTTGACAATGCAGCCGTCCAAAACAAACACTTAAAAAGTAGTGTTGATTCATTTTAACTTTATCTCCTTTCATAACACTTTCGAAAATAATCTCTCTCATCAACCTAAAATTTACTTTAAATGACCAATGGGTCTTGATCTTGACTAGTCAATTTTATATTGGCATCTTCTTTGTTTATAGGTAAAGCCCAACAAAAAATCTAAACAAACAGTATAACTTACTTCCTCACTTCTTCGGGCGGGAGAAAATGATTGTGGGTCCTGCACTTGTGGGGCTGGTTGCTGGTAGACTCGTTGAAGGATTAGTTACGCCGCCAAATGCCTCTTTCGAGAGATGGCAACGGGTAGATACCTCCGTTCCAAAAAAAAAAAAAAAACTTACTTCCTCACAAGCGTTTGCCATGAATCCAAACATTGCCCACCAAACAACAAGAAGGGTAACTTACGTCAGATTATTCTGAAATAACTTTAATGAGAATAAATCTTATAATCATTAAATTTATTTAAATATAAATATAATATACATATTTAATTAATTAAATTTTATATTATATTTATTTAAAAGAAATTTGATGATCATAAAATTTATCATAACTAAGATTTTATTTGAGATAGCTTTCTTACTGCTTCTTTAAGCAAATATTTAGTAAAAAAAATTGAATTTTTTTCCGAAAAATTTGCTTAATGAAGCAGTAAGAAAGCCGTCCCAAATCAAACTTAAATATAAATGATAATAATCTGATTAATTTTTTAAGTATTAATTGAAATAATTAACAACGGGATTAAATTGTGATTAGAACTTGGTATTCTCCCTCATTCCTTTAATGGAGTTGGGTGAGAAGTCCATATCGTCTAGAAAAGAGAGCTTGGAGAGAAAGAGACGAGAAGCTCGACTTGTGATCAGCCAGACGTGAAAGCAACACCTAACAAAAAATAAATAGCCAGATTGTATTTCCATTGCTGCAAAGTTTGAGCTAATTAATCAAGGTTAGTGCATTAATCTGTTAGTCAAAAAGTTAATGAAGCGTGGAATTCATTTGTTGGGGATCTCATCGGTTGTTGTAGTGGAGGCTTCGCTCTTTAATTGGTGACCAAGATCCAGCCATTGGCTGGTGATCAGACGGCTCTATGTTTTTGATGAGGGCAAGAATTTTAAGCATTAGGTGTGTGGATTCAATGTTGTGCGAGAAAAGATATTAATATAGAAAAATGAAATAAATTTAGAGGGATGTTATATCTAAATGAATCTCTCAACGAATTAGTCTAAAAAAATCCAATTGATGAGTTAGGCTTCGTTTGGGACTGCTTTTTTTATTTGTATTAAAGATTTGTTTTAAGAAACAGTAAAAAAATCGTCCCAAACGAAGCCTTAGATTTATAGTTGATTGGCAATTGAGAACTTCAAGTGAATTTCAAATTAAGCCCATGCTCAACCAGTGATCTTAATGATTGAAATTTATAGATGCCGACTTCTTTAATCAATAAATCACATATTAGAGATCTCATGTTCTTGTTCTCGAGGGGAATGAGCTAGAGTAGAAAGTTGATGCAAGCACTTAAATATTCCTTGAACCATCCTTGTTGCATGATCCTTCATATAATGGTGCAAGGGCCAATTGCATGCTTTAATGTGATTCATGCACAAATTTCTAGTATTATATGAAGATGTTAGAACCAAAACTATTCATGGAAAAATACTAAGACTTTTCTAGAAAAATGAATTAAGTTCAAATAGTGAAAAGAAGAGAGACAGAAAGAGGCTGGTCTCAAAGAATCTCTTAGAGAATTAGATCCCTAAATAGAGAAGAGAAATACAAATTGAGCAACATAGAAAGCGATCCTATAGGTAGTTCTAAAGTTATTTTTAATAAAATTTCATTTATTTTTTTAAGTCCGCACTCAATCAGTGACTCTTTATTTATAGGTGATGATCATGATGGACATTATAGAATTTGATACATAGTGCCACATAGAGAATGCATATTTTAAACTTAATATAACTATTTTTGTAGTTGATGAATTGGATTTATCAACTGGTAGTTGGAAAATTTAAAGGAGTTCCAATGCCTTTGTGATTTCTTCAAATATGAAACATTAATCTACTAGTGAGTTTTTCAGATGAATTGACGAATTTTGGATGAATAGTTTTGATCAACCACGGACTAGGGCTATCAAAATTGGGTCACGGGTCGGGTTCAGATCCAACCCGAAACTGACCTGGAAATCGAAACGGGTCGAAAATTAGAACCCGAACCAGTCCCGTTTCGGATTCGGGTAGACCCGAACCTGAAATTTTCATGTCGGATTCTAGTCGGATTTTCAGATCGTTTCAATTTTTGACGCCCCTATCAGGGACTTAGTGAGTCTCATGTGTCCATCCAATAGCTTGGTACAGAGGGTCCAGCAAAATCTAACTCTTGGGTGATTTATCGTATATGTAATTTTGGGCAACTTAAGCTTTTATTAACTTTTTAGATTCTCAAAATGACTTAATTAATTTTACTCAAGCAAATATAGATGTGCAAGACAAGATATGATTACATCCAAAGTATGCGTGCAAATACAAGGAAAAAACTGGTACTGTATTCCTGTCCCAAATTCGTTAAGCAGAAGCAAACAATTGCTTGCGTGTTCGTTTTCTGCATCAAGTTAATTTGAACTTGTAATCTTTATGATAAACATGCCGTAGTTGTGGTTCACGTGGCTTTTGTTGATGTGAAATTTTATAGGGTTTGGTTCAGCAGTAGCTATTATGTTGCTGTGGACTTATACAACAATATTAAAATATACCCGACAGTTGTCTTAACAAGGTTCAAAATGCGATAAAATAAAGAGATTCAGTGCAATATACTTAAAAAATTATCAGTTATAAGAGCATATGAACAGAATTATTATTATTATTATTATTTGGATAAAACTCATATATGAGCCTAAGCGTTAAATAAAATGGAAGGTTACAAGTCCTTAAAAGATCGAGCAGCTCACTAAAAATACGATCTTTGAGCCAACAGATCTTAAATATTACAATCAAAACCAGAAAAAGTAAAAGGAAGCCTAACAGAAAACAAACGAGAGTCAGAACAAGGTGCCAACACCAACACACAGCTAGTGAGAAAGACGAACAATCAGCCACCAGCATATGAATAGAATTATGAAGAAGCAAATATTTGATATTTTTATATAAAAATATGCTAATCTTTTTTTAATACAATATAACAAAAACATAAACATCAACATAATTTATCAAACAAAGGATCTGTTTGGGATAATTTTTTTGTTGCTTTATTTTTTAGACAGCATTCACAATTTCATCTGATTACTGCTTTCTTGTTGCTTTCTCATAAATTCTCAAAAAAATTTATAAGAAAATTTTACTTTTTGCAGTCAGAGTAACAAAATTAATTTTTTTACAACAATTTAACATACCCTAAAACTCAAACATTACAATTCGCCCACTCCATTATGTCTGAATAGGTTCAATAAAAGCTATTTTTAATAAATTTATATGATTACTCTTCTCTGTAAACACCATTTGGAAAATTGGCTTCTGCTGCAAAATTCATAATAAATAATGTACAGTTATTTAATATGTTTTTCATGTCATTCCATCATACATACATGAGGAAAAGAGTGCAGGTAGTCCCCTTTCAATGATCATGGCTATAAAAAAACAGTAATATGAAGAAAAGAAATGCACATAATTTATGTAACCTACTCTTCCCTTTGAACTTTTTGTGTCAAATTCAGCCTCTCCTTCAAAAAAGGTGGTAAGTAAAAAAATAAATTGGGCCCCTTCAAACATCTTTCAATAACAAACTTATGATGCAAAAGATGGAGAAGATTACTTAAGAATATCAAGTAGAAGGGTGGTTTAAAGCAATAAGTGGTTGGTTGTAAGGTCAATTAAAGGGACTTTCAGCTATGTTGGGGTTCCTAATGAAGATGTTGATGGATTAACCTATCTTGTTTGTATCCTTAAGCTATAGGCCATGGAAAGGAATTATTTTGTTGTGATCATGATGAAGATACACAAGCCAGTGCTTTCAGTTGGAGATAATTAAGTTTGTTTCCTTAAGAAAAGTTTTCATTTACATAATAATTCTCTATAGCCGTTATCACCTCCTCTTAAAATGAAAATTTTTAACAACATTGAATATCATGAAACAAATATCCATTCAACCACATAGAGATGTCGTGAAAATTATTGCACATTACTTAACCATAAAACATGATATCAATCTAAAGTAATTCAATTTCTTCCTAAAAAAATACTTTCGATATCACTTTGATGTTATATTACTAACATTTGTACCATATAGGTTAATTACAAGAGCTATAACAAGAAATAAATAGTATATAGGCTTTGCTTAAAATAAAAAACTTATTTATATACACTTATTTCTCTAATTTATTTTGTAATTCTATGGAAAAGATGAGTTGGACCAAATAGTAATTTTTTATAATTATATAGCCACCTTTGCATGAAATTTTCATCAAAATTATTTAAATTTTATGCATGATGACATGGATGCTATGTAACTAATCCTTACTTTTTGACCAAATTAGAGGTTACATGTGGATGGAAGTTAGATTAGAGCTCTTCAAACTTAGTCAAGAAAGAAAGGAAAATGTCTTTGCATAGAGGAGGAGAGAGAAAAGTGTATGAGAGAGAAAGTACAAGCAATGAAGATCTAACCTTAGTTATAAAATGAGCAATCAAGAAATGAAGGGATGTATATTTTAACTCACATATTTATGTTATTTTAATTCATTTCGATTCTTATAGCTTTATGCCTTATTGAATTGTTTTAGCTGTTAATCCAGTTCATGATGTAAAGCCAATATTAGCCTTAGAATTCTAAGATGTAACACACTTTTGAAGTATAATTTAAAATTTTGCTCTTTTTCCTCAAAATTAGCTTGCCAGAAAATTTGTTCTCTCTTTTTGTGGTTAGGTTGAGATTCATACCAATCTTTTAAAGAGGTTGAGATGGTTATCCAATTACTTCCTTATCAGTTTTCTTATATTATTTGTGATCTTCTTCCAAAACTCAAAAAAGCTAAAACATCACTGCATCAATTGGTATAAGAACTTTTATTGGTGATTGTGTAAGAGAAGCTCAAACAATACAAAGCTTATAGCGTAAGGTGATGCTTGCATTGGTTTACGTAAACTCAAAATCTAGGTGTATGCACAATTCATTAACTTTGATTGCATATTTTATAAAATTTTAAATTTGGGATTTCTTATTTATTTATTTGCAAGCATAGATACTTTTATGCAATCCAATTAGTTGTTTCTTTATAAAATGTTAAACTCTTAAGCTAATTACTACAAAAAAGTAAGCATTTACTTCTTCTGATACGTCATAAAAAATATCTTGATCAGACATGAATCTCAATATGTATTTGAATTGGAAACTTCCAAAATTAAATTTGAGACCATCTGAACCTCGATTTCAGCAAACTTATAGTCAAATTGAACATCTCGATAAGATGAAATCAATGGCTCCAAAAGTGGTCTAATCTGAGTCTGAATGAGCCCAAGTCAAGGACCTGAAGCATAATTGAAAATTTCAAGATATTAATTGGATGACTAAATGATCTCTAAATATGACATAGTTATAGTCAAATTGAGCGGCTTGATAAGAAAAATCCAACAATTCCAAGATCTCTTAATTCTGACACCATTAAGTAATTTAAATGCTAAACGAATGCTTTATAGTCAAGGAAATAAATATGAGCTATATGATGGAGTGCTATGAATTTTGGCTATATTTTTTAGTAAGTCACCCTCAAAAATCTATAAATAGATCATCATTCTTTATATGAGAGGGGGGGGGGGGGGGAGAGAGAGAGAGAGAGAGAGAGAGAGAGAGAGAGAGAGAGAGAGAGAGAGAGAGACTTTAAGGGTCTTGGAGCACCACCATCGGACCACCATCTCAACGGTCACCGAAGATCCTTCGTTAACCAATCACTACGGTTATGTTGCTTGCTAATTATAACTATGAACAACTGTTACCTAACTACAGTCCTTGAACCATTGTTACACAACAACGGTCTATCCAACCTTCATTGCTCATTGACGATGGCCCTCAGACAATCGTCGCCAAATACAAACCTCGAACCACTATCACATGACCATATGCAAAATATATGCAAAAGCATGCACCCGTATGGGCCGCGATGAGCGTGTTGTCTACACACACGTGCCGTCAGAAGATGTTGCGCGGGTCAAGAAATGAACTCAAGTTCAAGCCTAATCCTTTTATATTGATATATAGGATTTGACAGGGCTCAAACCGTTAAAAAAGTATACAGCTGCGGTGTCAACATCAAGGCTTTCAAGGCATACGACAAGAAAAATTCACCATTAAAAACATCAAGCTGACACCAAACCCAATCCTCTGTTAGCAAGTAGACACAGTCAATAGGGTTCAAACAATAAAATGAATTGCCCACAAATACAGTAATGATGGCTGTGTTGACAAAATATCTCAACCGGAGGGGACCCTAAATATTTGAAAATGTCTCCCAAATTTTCAAATGAAAATTCAAAATTTCAAAAATATTCGAACCTAAGATATTTAAAATGGAAATATATCATCAAATGCTTAAAGCAAAATCCATCCACTCTCCGTAACTGTTTGATGTGGTGAATAAATTTAAAAATTTCTTCAGCTCACAAACAGTGAATATCTGTTTGAGAATGAGAATATTACTATGACTCATTCTCAATTCATCTCTTGCTAGTAAAGACGCGGCATGTGTCATCTAACAGATAGTTTCAGTGCCAAATGGCACCATAGGTAAATGACCGAGACCCTATGAACTATGTGGTTTCGCCGTCAAATGGTACCACTAAATTACGGTCATGATTAGAGCCCACGTGTTTCCCAATGGCTTCAAATCTTTGAAATATGAATCAAAAGGATATAATCGACAAGGCACAAAGTCTTTTATTAGCTAAGATGGATTCATATTTGTTCCATTAGACAAATATCTATTCTAGGTCTACAAGGTATCCTTGGAAGAAGCAACCCATGCATGACGACAAGGATCCTTCTGTCAAGTTGGGTCAACTACATCCTCTGATTAAGTATACTGGGGATTATGATGACCCGGGATGACGGAACCATGGGATCTTGATCGGGCTCATCATCACTTCCTCCACCATCCTCTTTAAGTGCAAGATGATGAAATTTTCAATTTTAAATATAAGTCTTAAAAATTAAACCAATACTGCTTCTATATGTCAGATACCACATATCTCCACGTATTTGTTTGACAATTAGCCTTAATTGAAAGTTCTTTCTTATTATTGGAAGGGGTAATTAACTATAGGGGCTTGCGCCTATATGAAACCTGAACTCAGATCATAAAGTCCTCGCAAAATCAAGGCGAAATCTCTGGGCAGTGTCTTATTCACAATCCAATCTGCCTTCTAAAAATTTGCCTCTCTTCAACGACCTGAAGAAAGAAAGGATCCATGGAGAGGTCAGGGCACGAATTTTCGGTGCCCACAATTATATTTCAAATATTTAGATTACTCATTTTTCTTATATATTTCTTGTTAATTGCACTACATTCTTATTTCAGTTATAGATGAACAAATATTAAAGAATGACTTCATCTTCATTAACTACAATGAAGGGTTACTTAAATACATGCTTACAGTCTTCTGATTAAATGACTGATTATTTAACTAAATAATTTGAACAAACTTTTTATATATATATATATATATATATGTTTTTTTCTTAATAGATTCCACATGAGGCTATCATAATGCTGTTGGCCACAAAGCAAATACTAGTAGTCCCTTTCTGTGGTCATGGCTATAGGAAAAGGGTACCATGAAGAAAATATATGCTCATTTATGTACCTACTTTTCCCTTTAAGAACTTTTGGGGTCAAAAAGATAAATAAAATAAATAAATTGGGCCATTTTAAAAATCTTTCAACAACAAATTTATGGAGCCAAGATGGAGAAGATTACTTAAAATATTAAGTTGGGTTTAAAGCAATAAGTGGTTAGTTGTTAGGTCAGTTAAAGGGACTTGTAGCTAGATTGGATTTCCTAATAGAGATGTTGATGGATTAACCTATCTTCATATCTAATTGTTTGTATCCTTAAGCTGTAGCCCATAGAACAGGAAACAATGTTGCAATAGTTTTGTTGTGAGCTACAGAAAGAGCCACATGGCTGCAAACTTTGCCTTCTTTTGTAGATAATAACAGTACTAAGATGGCAATTGTAAGAGAATAGATATGATCCAATGAGCTAGAACTGTTCTAGTATATCTATATCATAATCCAAGCATATTTTGTTAGTATTAGAGGGTGTGGATCAAAAGGAGATCATATTAGGCATAATATAAGAATGATCAATTTTTACCGAGTTAAAATCTTGACAATTATCTAATAATATCACAATATATTTTTCAACTATTTAATATTAAACAAAGGTTTCGTTTGGAAAGATTTTTTTATTGTTTTTTAAAGCAGCTTTTTAATTCAAAAATTAAATTTTTTATATTAGAAAACTGCTTTGAGAAGCAATAAAAAAGCCTTCTCAAACAAAACCTAAGGCTCCGTTTGGGACGGTTGCTTTTTAAAATAAACTTTTAGTACAAAAATTAGAACCCGAATCTAACCCGTTTGTTAAAGAGGCTGACCCCAAAGTCGAATCTCTAAGAGATTCAGGTCTGATTTTCGTGTCGTGTCAAAAATTTACACCCTAATTAAAACATGTGTTTCTTCCATAAAATATTATGGAGGAGACAGATTTTTTTTAAATTAAATCAAAGCCGACATAACCTATTTGAGTCATTTGAGCAAGAATATTAAGTTCGAAAATCATTAAAAAAACAATTTCCTTATAACGACTAAACAAAAAATAAATTCTGGCAGTAGCAGATGAACATTAAATGAAAAAAAATAAAAATAGAATATCATTATTAGTGGATGAAATGTGCCTTGCTTCCATATTCTGAAATTGATCATTCATAAGAAAGCTTGGTACACAATTAATCGCAGAATTATCTGTTCTAGTTTGTGGAATAAGCACACAGAAGCATCAAAGCTTTTTTTATGCAGAGGATGGGGAATATATTAATAATCAAGAATGGAAAAAACAAAACTACTATGAACAGGCAAAGCTGGCACGGCCTCGTAGTAAAGAACTATACAAATTAATGGAGAAAGGAAAGAAGACTCGGCTCCTCCAATTTAATCAATATATACAATGGCCGATTCACCGAGCAGTTCACCTGAAAATGTAAGAACATCACACTATTAACTAAACTAACAACAATAAGAAAACGGAAACAGTTAAAATAAACTATTGCACTTTTGGAATAATGTAATGCAATGACATAATCCAACCTGTCTAGCAATCTGAAGGGCATCAGAAAGCACAGAACATGGTATTATAGAAAAACAAGCAAATGAGTGTCTAATTAAAATCCAAATTGTAAGTTTTTTTTTTTGGTGACGAGGAACCGTCCGCTGCCACGCCTGACTTCGCCAAGCGTGCTTGGCGGTCCGTAAACCCCGGCCGACCTACCGGGCCACCCACGCCACTGTACCCGCAGCCGGCGCTTTGGGGCCCCCACTGAATGGGCGACTGCCACTCTAGGGAATCGAACTCGGGATGGGGGGTTCCCAACTGAGGACGCTCACCAACCGAGTTAAGCATCGGTGGATCCAAATTGTAAGTCACCTGAACCTCGTACAGCCACACTACCTCGTACTAGCATCCTGGTCTCTCCTCGTGGTGAACATCTTAATGGTGATGCCCGATCCATGTATGCACAGCTCATCTGACAGTTTGAATTTCCTTCTACAACCTCTATTGACTTTTTTTGTGAGTCACTTGCAGTAGATGATTGTTCTCAAGGAGAAGAACATTTTAATTAAAAAAAAATGAAGACTTATCTTCCCTGTTTTTTGCCACAAACCTTCTCAGAATTGTTCATGTCAATCTAACAAGGGAAACTTACATACATGCCATTTTATTTCATGCTATTTAAATATCTAACACCTAAAACTTTAATATTACATTCTCATCACTCATATAAAATTTTAATATCAAATATATCACTCCTATATTTCATTATTATCACCCATACCACCCTACAAACTTTAATATTTCATTCCATGCACCCATTTTTGTTCTATGGTATGCAGGTAATATTAAAGTTTTAGGTGTTAGATATGTAAATATTATGAAATAAAGTGGTATGTATGTAAATCCCCCATCTAACAATTGAAAATTCAACTTGTCAACTCCTTGGATTCATGATGTCGAGATTTACAGGGTGGTACATTTTGTTCTTTGATTGAAGACTTTGCAATACTCATTACTTAATATCTAAAGTTTTTGAATTGAGTAATATGATTAAAAGCTAATAACACATGAATATGAATTTTGAAACACCACTGGTTAAGAATAAATTTTACTTTGAACAAACTTTTACTATTTACGTTACAATCATCAGAAGATATATAGTTCAATAGCATGATGTGTTATGATAGAGTTAGCTCGAGCTTGTCCAACGAGTTTTGTTTTGATCTATGTTCTGGGGATTGATTGCATCGGTGCTCCGATCGTATCGGCGCCATTCATTTGGTAATTGGAGATTGTTTAACCCTTCAAGTGACGCATCATGCGTCAATCTCGCCTCGTTTTATGTGTTTTCGCGTATAGAGGTCAACAATATAAAAAAGGATAATAAATACGAGTGTTTGTTATAAAAATTGATTTAGATGTAAAAACTCTGATAATTGGGAAAAATATAAAGAGACTTGTAAGGAGTCTAAGAAAACAATATGTGAAGCAAAAAATTTAACTTTTAATGATTTATATAATATATTAGATACTAAAAAGGGCGAAATATATATGTATAAATTAGTCAAACAAAGAGATAGGAGTAGTAAAGATTTATTCAAGTAAAGTGCATTAAGGATGAAAATAATAAAAAATGTTTTGATTAGAGGAGGATATTCAACAAAGATAGACGAGATATTTTGCTGAACTTTCAATGAAGTTTGTAAGAATACGATTGACTTTAGTGACCTTAGCATCTTAAATGAAAATAAAGATTTTTATTTTTATCGGTGTATTAGTAAAGCTGAAGTTAGAGATACTTTAAAGAAAATAAAGTATTGAAAAAGTTGCTGGACCTAATGATATTCCAATAATGGTGTGAAAATGCTTAGGAGATGAAGAAATTTCTTGGCTTACTAAACTTTTTAATATTATTTTGAAGATTAAAAAGATGCAGATGAATGGAGAATGAGCATGTTGATTCATATTTTTAATTATAAAGGTGATGCGCAAGATTATGCTAATTATAGAGGAATTAAGTTAATGTGTCATACTTTAAAACTATGGGAGAGTAATGAAGCATAGGTTACGTCGTTATACTAAAGTTTCTCAAAATCAATTTGGATAGGTCTACTAAGAAAGCTATACATTTATTGAAAGGTTTGATGTAGAAGTATAGGCAGAATAAGGAAGATCTTTATATGATATTTATTGATTTAGAGAAAGCATATGATAAAGTTTCAAGAGAAGAGCTATGGAGAGTTCTACAAAAGAGAGGGTTTAATAATGCTTATATTCAAGCCATCAAGGATATGTAAGCAGAAGTTGTTACTCGTGTTTAAACACAAGGTGGTTTGACCAAGTATTTTCCTATTTATGTTGGATTACACTAAAGATTAGCCTTAAGCCCATATCTTTTTGCTTTAGTCGTGGATGTTCTCGCTAGACATTTGCAAGAGGTTGTACCCTGGTGTATGCTTTTTGCTAATGATATTCTTCTTGTTAATAAGACGAGAGAGGGAGTTGTTCGGAGTGACGGTGAAATAGATGGGGATATTATTTGTAGAATTCAAGTTGGATGGTTGAAGTGGAGGAATGCATCAGGCTTGTTGTGTGATAGAAAAATCTCCCTCAAACTTAAGGGAAAATTTTATAAGATGGTGGTGAGACTTACAATGCTTTATGGTGCTGAATATTGAACATTATAAGAGAAGCATAATATTAAGTATTGCAAAGATGAGGATGCTCAAGTGGATGAGTGGCTTTACTCTTAGAGACAGGAAATGAAATGAGCATATATGTGAAAAGGCCGGAGTAGCTCCAATGGAAAATAAGATTAGAAAGAGTCGCCGTAGATGGTTTGGTCACATAAAATGGCAGCCTACCGACGACTCGGTTAGGAAAGTAGAATTATTAGATTTGACTTATGTTAAGAAAGGTAAAGGTAAACCTAAAAAGACGTGGTTAGAAAATATTAGAAATGATATTTCTTTATTAGATTTAAATGAGAATTTGATTCTTAACATGACAAAATGGAGAAAAAGAATTCATGTAGCCAACCCCACATAGTGGGATAAAGGCTTGATGTTGTTGTTGTTGTATAAAAGCTCATAAAATTGAAAAAGATATAGAGGGACCCATAAGTAGTCTAAGAAAGCAATATGTGATGCAAAAAATTTAATTTTTAAATATTTATATAATAAATTAAAAACTACGGAGGGAGAAAAATGTATGTATAATCTAGTCAAACAAAGAGATGGGAGAAGTATCTAATTCAAGCGAAGTACATTAATGATGAAGAAATAAAAATGATTTTATTAGAAGAAAATATAAGTGGATGAGATATTTTGATGAGCTTTTAATGAAAATTATGAGAATATAATTGACTTTAGTAACCTTAGGACCACAAATAAAAACAAAGATTTTTATTTTTATCATCGTATAAGTAAAACTAAAGTTAGAGATGAATTAACGAAAATAAAGTATGAGAAAATAGTTGGACTTGATGATTTTACAATTGAGGTGTGGAAATGCTGAGGAGAGCAAACAATTTCTTGGCTTACTAAACTTTTAACATTATTTTGAAGACTAAAAAGATATTAGATGAGCAAATGAGTGTGCTGATTCTTATTTTTAAGAGAAAGTTATGCACAATAGCATGCAAATTTTAGAGGAGTTAAGTTTATGGGAGAGAGTAAATGAGTATACGATACAATATAATACTCATGTTTCTCAAAATCAATTTGGATTCATGTCGGAAAGGTCTACTATGAAAGCTATATATTTATTGACAAGTTTAAAGAAGTATAGATAGAATAAGGAGGATCTATATATGATATTTAATGATCTAGAGAAAGCATATGATAAAGTTTCAAGAGAAGTGCTCTGGAGAGTTCTAAAAAAGAAATAAGTTAATAATGTTTATATTCAAGTCATAAAAGATATATATGCAGGAGTTGTTACTTGTGTTCAAACACAAGGTGATTTGACCAAGTATTTTCCTATTTCAATTGGATTACATCAAGGATCAACTTTAAGCCTATATCTTTTTGCTCTAGTCATGAAGGTTCTTACAAGACATTTGCAAGATGATGTATCATAATGTATATTTTTTGTTGATGATATTCTTCTTGTTGATAAGCCTAGAAAGGTAGTTGAAAGAAAAGTTGAATTATTGAGGTCAACCTTATAGTCTAAAGGTTTTTGTTTAAGTAGATGTAAAATTGAATACAATGAGTGTAATTTTAATAGTGATAGATCTAGTGGGGGATTGTGATTTTGGGCGATCAAGTGATTAAAAAGAGTAAATAGTTTAGATATCTCGGGTCTATTGTTCAAAATGGTGGTGAAATAGACAGGAATATTATCAATAGAATTCATATTGGATGATTGAAGTAGAGGAATGCATTGGGCCTACTGTGTGATAGGAAAGAACCCCTCAAACTTAAGGAAAAATTCTATGAAATGGTGGTAAGACATGCAATATTTTATGGCGCAAAATGTTGGTCATTAAAAGAAAAGCATAAAATTAAGTTAAGCGTTACAGAGATGAGGATGCTTAGATGGATGAGTGGTTTTATTTTTAGAGATATAATATGAAATGAGTATATACATGAAAAGTTTGGAGTAGTTCCAGTGGCAGAAAAGATTAGAGAGAGTCGCCTTAGATGGTTTGGTCACATAAAACATCGGCCTTCCAATGATCTGGTTAGGAGAGTAGATGTGTTAGATCTAGCTTACATTAAGAAAGGTAGAGGAAGACCTAAAAAGACTCGATTAGAAAGTATTAGAAATTATATTTTTTAATAGATTTAAATGAGAATTTGACTCTTAATAGGACCTAATAAAGAAAAAGGATTCATGTAGCCGATCCCATGTAGTAGGATGAAGGTTTGAAGTTGTTGTTGTTGTATAAGAGAGCATAACCTGTGAAGGTAAAATAAGTAAGAAAAAAACACACAAATATTTGCAATATAAGATAAATGCAAGGCAATGAAAAAAGAAGGGTTGAAAAGCTAAACAAAGCCTAAGTGACGAGGCACGGCACCTGTACAAATACTTGGGCTTTACCTAGTAATGTTGTGTTGTTTCATCACTATGGTGTACTCTTTTGGTAGAAAATAACATCATAGTTATTCTCACAGATATACATAAGCCATACTCAGCAAGTGTGTTGCCTATATAATCATGATGCCATGGAGGAGGTGGACGTGCAACATAGCCATTTCATAAAATGTTTTCCACAAAAATAAGAAGTATAATACATCAGGTTTTTTAAAATCAAAGCTGCTGAAAAATAATACCAAACAAGGTCATAAATTTTGACTTTTTTAGAAAATGTTTCAAACCTTAAAGAAATAATAAAAGAGGAAAAACTGTACCATGGAAAGTCCAGATTGTAATTATGCATGCTCATGGCAACAGTTCCGCATTTTTTGCCTGGTCCCCAGGATAACACTAGGTTCAGATAGCAATCTCCGGGAGAGGCATTTTCCAGAAGTTCCATGAATTGAAATCCTCCTATGGACAGTTCATAAGAGGCAAATTTTATAATTTAAGTAATAAAACCTTTTGGAAGTATCAAACTATGAGAATAGCTGTCAACCACCCTTATATTTATTCAAGGGAAGGTTGTCAAAGAAAGCTCTTTTAAAAGAAAAAGACAAATCCAGTTCGTGATAAAATATAGGTTATAGGTTCAACCTGTTCCCTAGAGGACATTGGAGGAAACATGCCATTTACAAGAGCATGAAGTGAAGTATATGATTTTGTATCAACTCTGCGGTTCACTGCGACTTCACCCTGACCATCCAACAAATAAAAAGGAAAGGGCATGGAATGAGACCAAGAGTAGAAACATGGATGTTTTAGTGATAGTACAATTGGTGCAATTCAGAGTCGGAACATCATAATCGCACCTTGGGATTAATGATGAAGATCTTTCCCCGAGGAATACCAACTTTAAGATAGCTAACCTCATCAGTGTCTCTATTGCCAAAACCAGCATAGAATGGGTTGCAGTCTATAGGAAATAATGCCTTGATAGCCTGAAACATATAGAAAAGCTGTTCAAGCTACTGAATCCATAAAGCTCTAGTCAATGTAAGAAAAGATAAGGGAGACAACTTTACATGAAGAACCAAATAGAATATGTAGAGAATTTCAGTAAATCATGAGCAGTTGAAGGTAAAACAGCTAGTCACAAAGACACGCATTAAACTACTCAGCGACCCCATTGTTATAAGAGATGGAGAGTTTCTCATAGCTATATAAACAAACCATGAATTTGGGGGCTCATGAAGCAATTCTTATTTTAGGTCACTTCATGAAGCATTTCTTATCAAAGGAGTTGAAAGACTCTTAGTTCCTAGAGCTATAATACCACAAATCTTTTCTAAGATGCACCAAATGAACATCTCATGTCATTCTAAAAATTTAAATATCATCAAATTAAATAACAATGAACTTTCCAGCAAAAAGTCAAAAGCCGTGATTAATTATACTCATAAAAATATTAGGTGTATTGGTTAATTCAAAAGACCACTAACCATTCATAAAATTTTAGTCTTAAAAGCAGTTTTTTATGGTCATTTCTCTCATTCTCAGTTATTGATAGCTATTTTTCAAATCAATCTTATAAAATGTCATAACAACATTCATTGTATCTGGCATATCTTCCAAATAAAATATAAAAATCTATATTAAATGGTGATGAATTGATGATAACCTTACTATCTACACACATGCACTAACTCTCATCTTTTTGAAGTGTAAACAAAGCTAAGACAACACACTTAGTCATGCACTTTCTATAAATCCTTTTTAAGCAAATGATCAACTTGTCTCTTAAGATTGACATATTTATATGCATTCATCTTATAATGAGAAAATTAAATAATGACGATTCATGTAATAAATTAATAGCATGCATATCCTTAAAGTGCTGATAATTCATTAGAAAGATCATCAAGAAAACTATCTTAAAAAGCATACAAGAATTGTTTGTCATAATCACGTAAAATCACAATCTCATGCATGACATTGTTCAATCCAATATCTATGAAGGCATAAATCACACTATTCTGCCTATTATATTTCTCATATGCAAGTTGGTTCAAAATATGCAAAAACTTGCACCGCATTGGGAGCACTATATTATTTTGTAGACTCAGATTCACTCATTATTTTGTAGGTTTCAGAACTATCTCATTAGTATTGAAAACATTAGTATTAGACTTTCTAAAATGAGTAACATCAAGGTCAAATAAAGTAAGTCTAACAAAAAATTAGGGGTGTCAATTTTTGACACGACCCGAAACACGACCCAAACCCGACCCGGAAAAATCCGGGTTAGGGTCAACCCGGACCCGAAACGGGTTGGGTTCGGATTCAATAAATCAACCCGTTTTAAAAATCGGGTCGGGTTCGGGTTGACCCAGCAACCCGAAATTGACACGAAAACTCCTATTTGACCCGGAAACTCGAGATTGACCTGTTTTTTACCCGATTTTGACCCGAAAAATCGAAGATTGACCCGATTTTGACCCGAAAACTAGCAATTTTAGGTCAACTTCGGGTCATTCGTGTCGGGTCAGGTTCGGGTCCGGAAACCTGACCCGTTTTTAAAAACGGGTCGGGTTTGGGTTGACCCAAACAATGTAAGGTCAATTTCGGGTTCGACCCGAATCCGACCCGTTGACCCAAATTGACACCCCTACCAAAAATATTGTGAGCAACATCCATTGACAACACATTATATCAAATCTCATAAGTATAAATAGCTAACTAAATTGGAAATAAACAACATTGGAACATATAAACAGTAGTTTTATTTTCTAGACTGCCTTATATGATTGTGGATGTAATTTTTCTTTTATCAAGGATAACATTAGACTGAACCCAGCCAGCCCAAGTCTACAGGAGGCGGACTAAGCCGGTCTGTCTCCTAGGGATTGTCGCCCAAAGGTTTTGTTGGCTCCACTAGAGAACCCATTAAGGAAGGAGGGGGCGGCTAGGGTTGGAGGAAACTTTTGACTTGTGTGTTTGAATTTATGCTTCAAATAGGATGAGATAATTAAGGTTAGGGTTATCTAAGAATTGGTGGCTGTTTTGGTGTCTTGGTTGCTTGGCATCTTGGGCTCTAGCGGTGTCTAGGGATTCGGAGAGATCGATCCTCCTCTCAAATTGAGGATCATTTGTATCGTGGTATTTTCTTTCTGTTATGTTTAATTTCTTGCAATAAACTATTGTTTTCTGGTTTTCAAAGGAGTTTGGAAGAATTTTCTCGTTGTTTTCCCAAAATTGATATTATTTACTTGAAAACTTCAAGTGTTTCCTATCAAATTGGTATCAAAGCATATTTTGGAACTGCTTGTGGGCATTTTCTGTGAAAATCAGCTGCTGTTTTTTGACCGGAAGTGGGCCTGTTTGTTGGGTTGATGGAGGAGGAAAAATTGATGGCAACTGTCTTGGTACCAGTGGAGAGACATAAGGAGGCCCATACGAAGTTGGAGGAAGTTCAAGGAATGTTGATTAGAACATTTCCAAACCAGCAGGGGAGGGATTTCTATAAGCAGTTCTTTGCACTAGTGCAAGAAGGCTCAGCGGCAGATTATCGCAAGAGATTTGAGTACCGTACTCTTTAGGTTCTCACAGTTTGTGATGACAAGAAAACTAAAGAGGGAGGTGAGAGTGAGATAGAGACAAAGATGGAGGACAAGCTGCATATGGATGTGGCGGAGGTCTCCCTAAACTCAGTGGTATGATTCACTATAAATCATACCATGAAAGTGAAGGGGAAATTAGAAGGCATGGAGGTAGTAGTGCTGATTGACAGTGGAGCTATCCACAATTTCATCTCCAACCAGGTTGTGGAACAATTAGGGGTGACATTAGTGGATACCGGGTTTTATGGAGTGATGATGGATACAAGAAAGGTGGGCACGGGCCAGGGATATGTAGAGTGGTGTTGACCATACATGGGGTTCAAGTACGGGAGGATTTTCTCCTATTGGAGTTAGGGGCGCTGATGTTATCCTTGGGATGAAGTGGCTGCAGACCTTGGTGGACACCAAGGTCAACTAGGGGGCATTAATAATGGAGCTGGTGGTAGAAGAAGGATAGTGATCATGGGAGATGCAGGACTCTCCAAGGCCATTATATCACTTAAAACCATAGTGAGGAGCATACAGGTGGTGGGGGAAGGCTGTCTGGTGGAGTTACATAAGCTGGAGGGGATCAGATTGAAGGAGGATGGGGACATTCCTCTTTCAGTGCAGCCATCGATTCAGCAGTTCGGTGAGATTTTTCAGCCACCTTAGGGATTGCCACCACCAAGGGAGTCGGAGCACGCTATTACCTTGAAGGAAGGTGTGTTGCTCATTAGTGTCAGGCCCTACCGCTATCCACAATTTCAGAAGAATGAAATTGAGAGGTTGATCAGAGAGATGTTGGAAGCAGGGATTATCAGGCCTAGTGTGAGTCCTTTTTTCAGCCCGGTGTTACTATGATGGGGACATCGACAAGAGGTTTCGACACGTTTATCAGAGGCAACACAGGAGATCGATGGCCATGATGGAGAGTCTTTATTTTGGATGCACTTTCTATATTAGCATTTTATGTATTAGTTATTTTACTTCAGTTTTTTCATTTTTGCACTTATGGGTAGCTGGTCGCTATTGTAGCCTAAGGGACATTCTAGTCTTTTGCTTTATTTGTCATTTTGAGGCCTATATATATGGCCAACTTCTTATGTATTAGTTAGTTTTTTTGAATGAATGAAATTCTCCTCTATTGATCTCTTAGTGAGTTCGTGTCACCATTCAAGATCTCTTTGTGAGTTCTTGAAGAGGTGGAGCTTGTAGATCTCTTTGTGAGTTCTAGTGGAGGAGGTGCATGAGGTTTGAAGTTTCATCCAAGTCTTCCAAATTTTCCCCTTGATTTTCTAGCCCTAATTTCCCCCTCTCCCAACAGCCTCCTGCCCCCGGCCACCTTGGGCCACCCAAGCCACCGGCCGACCACCCCCAAGCCCCGTCTAATCCGCCGGCCTCCTTCTCCCCTCTCCCCCTCTTTCTCTCTCTACCCGCCGGCCCTTCCCCCTTGGATCTTGAATTTGAAATTCAAAATCCCCAAGAGGCATTGATTACCTTCCTAAAATAAATCCTAAATTTTAGGCAATCTTCATAATGGGATTTCAATTCTAATTTTGAAATTCAAAAGTTGCTTAATGCCTACATGTAAATTAGGAAACCTTCTTTATGTTTAAAATCTGAAATTACTTCAGATTTATTCAAATCACTTGATTAATCAAGTGGGCCCCACCTCCTCAAAACCGAAACCCCTCTCCTCTCTCCTCTAGTTTGGCCGGCCCCTCTATAAACTCCTTCTCTCTCCCAAATTAATTCCCAATCTCCACTAATTCAGCCCCAAAACTCTCCCCTTTGCCACCCCTCTCTCCCTCTTAGAATTGATTTGAGCTTTCAAATTAAATTCTTCCTCTAACTGCCCACAATCTGAATTTCTCTCAGATTTCCTGCACCTCCCTCCTTCCTCCCACCCGAGCTCCTCCCCCCTCCCTTCCTCTTGGCCGCACCTCTCCTAGGTGACATTTCCTCCACCTTTCACTATTTCGACGCCGAGATCTCCCATGATCATGCGTGGCGGATCCCGAAGTTGATCACGGATTCGTACTCGACGCCTACGGAGACATCCACATCGTTCGATCACCATTCTTCGACGTCGGGTTTGGTTTTGACGACACCGTTGAAGATTACTTGAACCGAATCCTCCCCACGCTCGTGAACGTCATCGACGATCAATTCTCAGACTACGAGTGGACCATCAACAGTCATCCACCCGTGCCACCTCCACCTCCACCTCCGACTACCTTCCCAACAACGACGTTCCTCTGCTCGTCCGTCCTAGTGGCTACCTCATTTCTAGTGTGGACGATCTTCCTCCGCTCAACCTAGATTCATAGGGAAGAGAATAGATCCTTAAGGTGAACAACTCTTTATTAACTTTTGAATTTGTGTTATAAGCTTTTACATTACTTCACCTTTGTATTTGATTGAGAGCGCCTTGGTTAATCTTCATGCAATTATTTGCCTAAGAAAATGGAAGACCGCGAAGTCCTTTAACTTACTTTGAATTGACGCACAACTTTATAAAGGTTAAACTTTTAATAAATTTTCTTAATAATCTTGTGTAACTCCAAGCATGTATCACATCATACTAGTTAAGAAAAAGGATGAGAGTTGGAGATTATACGTGGACTATATAGCGGTGAACAAGGTATCTATGCCAGACAAGTTTCTCATTCCAGTGATAGATTAGCTATTGGATAAGTTGAGTGGGGCAGTTATTTTCACCAAGATAGATCTGAAGTCAGGGTACCATCAGATCAGAATGAAAATGGAGGACATGCCAAAAACTGCTTTAAGAACTCATAAAGGGCATTACGAATTCATAGTGATGCCTTTTGGCCTCACTAATGCTCCAGCCACTTTTCAGTCCTTAATGAACAAGGTCTTCTAACCCTATCCCAGGCGATTTGTGTTGGTGTTTTTTTTATAACAACCTGGTTTATAGCAAGTTAGAGAAGGAGCACTAAGAGCACTTGAGGAAGGTTTTAAAGGTGTTACAGGAGCACCAATTGAGGGCCAATATGAAGAAATATTATTTTGCATATGCTAGTGTGGAGTATTTGGGACATGTAGTCTCTAAGGAGGGTGTAGCGGCGGATCATGCCAAAATTGAAGCTATGTTGAGATGACTATTACCCAAGAATCTCAAGGAGCTGAGGGGATTCCTAGGGCTGATGGGATACTACAGGAGGTTCGTGAAGGGGTATAACACCATTGCATGGTCACTGACATAACAGTTGAAGAAGGATAGATTCTTATGGGGGGAGGCGGACACAACATCTTTTGAGAGCTAGAAGAAGGCCATGACCACTGTGCCGGTCTTGGCCCTGCCATATTTCACTCAGATCTTCTTAGTGGAGATAGATGCCTCAGGGTATAGATTGAGAGCAGTATTCGTGCAGAGCCATCGACCCATCGCCTACTTCAACCAGGTGTTGATAGCCGGGGCCAGGATGAAGTCAGTCTATAAGAGAAAATTGATGGTCATTGTGTTAGCCATCTAGAAGTAGTGACCCTACTTGTTAGGTAGACACTTCATTGTCAGGACAGACCAACGGAGCCTGAAGTACTTATTGGAGCAGAGGATGATAACGGAGGAGCATCAAAGATGATTGTCAAAGTTATTGGGGTATGATTTTGAAATCCAGTATAGGCCAGGGATAGAGAATTAGGCTACAGATTCCTTGTCCAGGTGTATGAGGGAGTTGCAGACGATAGCAATTTCGGTACTACTGATGCTGGACTTGGAGGCCATTAAGGAGGAGAGTGTACGTGGTGAGGAGTTCAGAAGGATTAGGGCTGATTTACTGAAGGAGAAGAGTAGCACCTAGGTTATTCTTTAGAAGGTGAGAGGTTATTGTACCAGGGGAGATTTGTTATTCCTAGGACATCAGTTCACATTCCACATCTGCTCTAAGAGTTTCATGGAGCGTTGCTGGGGGTCATTCAAGGGTGCAAAAGACTTACAAGAGGCTTGCCTCAAAGTTGTACTGGAAGAAGATGTGCAAGGATGTGGAGGAGTTGGTAACCAAATGTGAGATATATCAGATGAACAAATACATAGCCATGTCGCCAGGAGGATTACTGCAACCCTTAGCTCTTCCAGGTCGAGTGTGGGAGGAGGTATCCATGTATTTGAAAGATGGATTATTCCGATCAAAAGGGTTCACAGTGATTTTGATAGTAGTAGACAAACTGAGCAAGTATGCTCACTTCATCACTCTACGACACCCCTACACAACAGTGACAGTGGCATCAGCATTCATCAAGGAGGTGGTCAGATTGCACGGGATACCAGAGTCTATAGTATCTGATAGAGATAAGGTGTTCCTGAGTCACTTTTTTTATTCAGACTACAGGGAATAATACTGAAAAAGAGCATCGTCTATCAACCACAGCAGATGGGCAAACATAAGTGGTCAATAGGAGCTTGGAGACATACCTATGATGCTTTGTGTCAGAGACACCCGAGTTGTGGGCCAAATAGTTAGCATGGGCAGAATGCTAGTACAACACTTCATATCATTTTATTTCTCAAATGACCTCATTCAAAGTGTTGTACGGACAGGATCCACCTTGGTGCATTTTGGGCATAATAGCACCCCATTTTCTTCAGTGGAGGAGTATTTGGAAGAGAGTGACAGGGTGTTGGAAGAATTGAAGAGGCATCTATTGAGGGCTCAGCAGATTATGAAGAGACAGGCATATGGGCATAGGAATGACATCCAATTTGAAGTAGAGAAGGTGTTTCTTAAGTTACGACCATACAGGCAGAAGATAGTCGCCAACAGGAGGAATGAGAAGCTTGCCCACAGGGACTTTGGGCCATATGAGGTATTAAAAAGGATTGAAGCAGTGGAATATCGACTGAAACTACCATTGACAACGACTATACATCTCGTGTTCTATATATCCAAGTTAAGAAGGGCAATTAAGGATCATGCAGTGAGTTCGGTGCTACCAGTGACGTTTACAGAGGATTAGGAGGTGGTATTAGAATCATTGGAGTTGATGGGCGTTCGTCAGAGAAAAGATGGAACTAAGGAAGTGTTGATCAAATGGAAGAGCCTACAGGACTATGACGCCACCTGGGAGCCTTATGATAGGGTGAAGCATCAGTTTCCCTCCTTTCATATTGAGGATAAGGTGATTCTTTGGGATGGGGTATTGTTAGACCAGTTCTTACTCAACCGGCCCCTAGCTTTGGATCAGCCCAGCCGGCCCCTAGCTTTGGATCGGCCCAGCCGGCCCCTAGCTTTGGATCGGCCCAATCGGCCCCTAGCTTTGGATCAGCCCAGCCGGCCCCTAGCTTTGGATTTGCCCAATCGGCCCCTAGCTTTGGATCAGCCCAGCCGGCCCCTAGCTTTGGATCGGCCCAGCCGGCCCCTAGCTTTGGATCAGCCCAAGTCTACAGGAGGCTGACCAAGCAGGCCTTCCCACTAGGGATTGCCGCGGTTTTGTGGACCCCGCTAGGGAATCCATTAAGGAAGGAGGGGGCGGCTAGGTTTGGAGGGGAATTTTGACTTGTATGTTTGAATTTATGCTTTAACTAGGATTTGATAATTAGGGTTAGGAATATCTTAAAATTGGTGGTTGTTTTGTGTCTTGGGTGTTTGGCTTCTTGGGCTTTAGTGGTGATTAGGGATTTGGAGAGATCGATCCACCTCTCGAATTGAGGATCATTTGTATCGTGGTATTTTCTTTCCGTTCTATTTGATTTCTTGCAATAAAATCACTATTTTCTAGTTTTTATTAGAGTTTGAAAGAATTTTCTCGCTGTTTTTCCGAAATTGGTAGGATTTACTTGAAAACTTCAAGTGTTTCCTATAAGATAAATATTATAACTAGAAAGTGATCTGAGTACAACAAAGATAATTATCAAGAATTATAAGGATAAAAAATAAAAAATTCATGAGAAAATATAAAGATAGCATGAAAGCCTAGAATACAAAATCCTTAGGAATACTCAAACTACAAAATAGAATTATTTGGATTGCCTTGCTTGATACCTGATGAAAACATGGGAATGAGGATAGAATTTTTTTTTTATTCATGCCGAAACCTTCTATTCATCAGTGTCAACAATCTGGTTCTCTCATCTGAATCATAAGACTAGTGAGACCTTATCATCACTATGTTCATAAATTAGAGGTGAGGAGTTGCAGAAAAAACTGGATCAATATCAATATTAGCTTATAGATGTAGTATGTAGTAGTGACCATCTCTATGGGGCTTGTAGAAGCAAGGAAAAGAGCTTCTAATTCCAAAGAACAATTTAAGACTGATTCTAAATTATGATTGCAAAACTTAACCTAAAAGACTGGCCTCCAAAAAAATAAAAGGTCAGATTTGATCATTTGATTTTATGTTTTACACTTGATAACTAGATTTTCACATATTCGGGCCATCAAGCACTCAAAGAATTTATGCCTAAAAATTTTGTGGGAAAAATAATATGATAAATTTCACTCTTTACTGATATCCATAAGTCAAGAAACCAAAAAACACCTCCTTTTCTAATTGAGAAGTAACTTCTAATTCTAGAACACATGTTATATAAAGTCGATTAGTTGAAATAATATAAATGAGGTTGAGGAAATGCAATTTGAATCGGAGCGATAGAATTTTTTTTTTTTTTTTTTTTTAAATCGGAGCGATAGATGTTTCCTCTAAAGAGTCAAAATGAGGAGACCTTTTTAGCATGCATTAGGAAGCCACTGATGAAGTAGGATTATTGAGAGAAAGATCTAGTGTAGTATACTTTTAAAGATAGTATAATAATATGATATTATTAGGATAAGTGAGGCCAAAAGAATAGTCACCAACAAAATGTTAATCAGGCATAAATTTGTGGAAAACCTCTAAGTGGGGGCATCCCAAAAAGAACTTGCCAACAATAAAAAAATACAAAGGCTTAGTAAGCTCAGAGGTCTCTCTTTTGTGAAAAGGAGTGCAGGTTTGCTTTGATACATGAATGAATGCTAATGATAAGGTGATAATGGATCTTGATGATAAAATAATGGATCTTGATGGTTGGATGGAGAGGAATTAAATTTTGAATCATTCAACTCACTAATAAAAAATTGCAAAGAAAGGAGAAGGGTGAGCAAAAGGAGGCACAATTTATAGAGGTATAGAAGCAGGAGCAACCTTCACGAAAGAAAGAGCATCGCGACAACAGTGACCAAATTGGAGGTTTAATTGAAACCTTATGGGCAATGAAAGTGGGAAGAGGGGGAATGAGTAGAGATAAAGGAGAGAGTGTGTGTTGATCTATGCTGCCCAATAAGGACAAAGACACAAAAGGCAAATATTTAGAACTATAAAATGGAAAAGTTACCAACAGGAGGAAAAAAAGTTTGCAAAAGAGAGGGACAACAACGTCGTATCCCTAACCTAATTGGACATTAGGAAGGCATGTCGGATTGATGGCCAAGCCCCGTTCCCCGGCACACGAAAAATCTTATTGCCCCTATGCAAAAGCACAGTAAATGATAACAACAAACGTGCTAAACAACATCCATCCTCAATCAAAGATGAGGTTGGGTGCCCCTCACGCATGAGCACTGAGGTGCAGGGGTGGATGCAACACGGTCAAGGAGCAAAAGTTAATGATTCACTACCAAACAAAATTTCCTTTGTGGTTGGCTTCACACCTTAGTGACTTTTTAACCTGATTGACTCATATTTGGGCTTGATCAAGGTTGGGTTTGGGTTAATTTCTTTTAGGCGTGTTTATTATTTAAGTGATTTATGACAGACTTATACACAACATTCATACAACACTCACTTTTAATGATAAGTTTGCAAAATTTCCCCTCATGTTTAAATAAGTTTAAAAAATTAAAATTCTTTTCTAATCATACTCAATCATTGAAATGCATGACACTCAAAAAAGTATCAACTAAAACACCTTTAGAATCACTAATATTCCTCTCAAAAGATTAGAATTATCATTTATTTGTGATTATTCAAATTATAGGATTTATCTAGATTTCAAATAGAATCAGTTTGAATTATCCATGAAACCCTATTTATATAAATAGGGTCATGCATACATTATAAATAATTATTTTATTATGAATGAAATTCGAATCAAAATCCTCTTTCCCTTGAAATATATCCTCTCTTTCCCATGGCTCCTCTCTCCGACTATAAGATCTTGATTCCCAAGATTCCCTCATGATTCTTTCTCCCCATACAATTTACCAATCATGAGATACCTTGCAGTTGTCTCTCTATTTATCCAAGCTGTTGACCCTCATGAAAATACCCAAAAGAAAACGAAAGAGAGAAGCAAAATGGAAATCCTACGTACATACCTTATATCCGTTGAATCCCGAAATCACGCCGATTCGGCGCCGAACCGATCAAATCCCGCCGACGTTCGCGTCTCTTCCCGTATCTCCTGCGGCTTGCCTCGATCGAGCTCCCAAGTCGTCGTTAAATAGCGAGGGGCTACTCGACTCTCGGAACACACACGATCGCAAACCCCTCCTGGATCCCGATTCCTCTTGTAGCTCCCGACCTCCACACCTCCTTCAGCTCAAACCGAGAGAAATAGAGAGAAGGAGAGGGAGAGGAGAAGGTTCGTTACATACCTTACCCTTACCTCACTCATAGACGAGCTCCCTCCTCCGATCAAGCACCCTCCACAAGCCTCCCGTCTCCTCCTCCTACCTCTGCCGCCATCCGACCCCGCTCTTTCTACGACTTTCCCTTCCTGTTGAATCGGGAGTTACGACATTTTAAATCAGAAGCAGCAACGGGATTCGCTCGTTGTGAAGGTAACCCGATCCCTTTCACGAGCTTCTTCGGCTAAATCCCGCGAACCCGCCGATCTCCTTCTCTGTTGTCTGATCCCGCAAGCCAAAACAGAGAAGTGGGATTTGTTATTTATTATTATTGTTATTACTGCTTAATTATAATTAGTTATTATTAATAATAATTAATTATAATTGTTATAATTAAATATTTTAATTATATTTAATTACTTTTAATAATAATCAGTCTTAATTAAAATGGATTATAATTAATTAATAATTATGGTTAATTATTATTATTAATAATTAGCTATAATTTATTAAAATTAATTATAATTAAATATTTTAATTTAAAACTAATTATTATTATTTATAATTAAATATGATTAATTATTACAATTATATTTAAATATTTTTTATTATAATTAATTCCATTAATTGTAATTAATTATGATTAATTAAAAATGTTTGCTCCCCCTCCACTCTCTTTCCTCGGCGTTCGTGTCGGACCGAAAAACCGCCCCAAGCACGCCTTTGGTGCGCGTGGTGGGATGGGACCCCGGTGTGACACCTACGACGAGGTAGGCGAGTGACCCCTCGATCCACGTGTCAACCACGACAACCCCGCGAAGGTATGAATCTTTCTAAACTCAAAACCCTACTTCAATATTCGTGACAAATCGGAGAACTGTCCCATGCATGCCTTTGTTACGCGTGGTGGGATGGGACCCTAGTGCGGCACGTACGGCGAAGCGGGGTCACTTATAAGTACCCCCGAGCGGGGAGAAAGAAAAACTGTCTCTTTTAATAAAACGCTTTTTAAAAACCCCATGCACGCCTTTGTTGACGTGGTGGGAGAAAAAAAACAACAAAAACTACCGCCGCGGTGTCTCACCAACACCAACCGTGCATGTCTTTGTTGATGTGGCGGGTAGGCAGCCTCTTGGTTTTTTCCTCTTAACGGGGGAGACGCCGGGAGGCTGCCGAAATTTTGTCCAAAAGGGACAAGGACTTATAACAAACAGTGGACTTTATTTTGGACTCAAACTAAACTTATGAACATGAGTTGAACTTGTGCATTTGAAACCAACAAAGACTTGGATGTGCACACCAAATTGAACTTGAACAAGACTCGGACTACAAGGAACTCACACTTGAACTTGCAAACTTTTGAACAATAGAGGACTTGCCCTTCAGATGATAATGAAGAAGACTCATTTTGGACTTGATCTTAGGCTCAAGTCAAAACTAGACTTTGAACTAATGATCTAAATCTTAACCTAAAGTCTAAATATTTGGAAGTGAAAGTCATAAATCATAAAATTATTTCACTAAGAGGTAATCTTCAAGAGATATATGATCAAGAAGTCATGAGGTGGAATTATCTCGAATCATTCAAGCAAATCAATCTACATGCAAACAAGAATTCAATGGAAATGCAATCAAATAGCAAACGATCATCATCCAAGTATCAATCTACATTCATGCTTACCCAATTGAGATCAAATGAAAGATGTATGTTCAATAAGAATCATCAATTAGGGCAAGGGGTGATCAAATTAAACTAACTCAAACTCTCCAATCAAGTTGATATCCATACAATGATTGAACGAGGAGTATGATAATGTGCCTACATGCAATGATATAAGACTCTTCATGTACACAACCACTGGCTCGTGGATCAAAGTAGTGATGAACTATCAACCAAGATGTATTTGAAGTGTGTGAAACCAATACAGCTTGCATATGAATGATGCTATCCAATTGTAATCAATGACGATTAATAAATTACAAGGATTATGAGTCTCTTGCAAATACATATATATATTTAGCATCAAGAGACAAGAAAATACAAAGGATCATCATTCAATAGTCAACAAATATGCCAGTCCGCTTCAAGTAAAGGAGGACGATACACATCAAATACAAACATTCATAGGTTGTCGTAAAAAGATCTGCAACACATATCAACTCTCTACAAAGACAGATGTACGTGCCACATGCTACTTATGGGCAGATGCTTAAAGACTTCAGTAAATGCAGTATCCTGAAGTCAAATTCAGACCGTGAAGGAATACATCTACCTGCTTATGAGAAACAAAAACAAATGTGAAAAAGCCAAAGACTGTAGCCACATGTTGTACACCTAATACATCATCGACAAGAAAATCACAAGAGAGTTGCATCAGATGCGAGCATATACAATTAAGGCAGGAGATTAGTTAGTGCATTACGAGCCACCTGCAGAAAGCAACAAGTAGTGCACGACAATCTACCTGACAAAGCAGCAAACAACTGATCCAGAAGCTGCTACGCCACGCCACCGGATCTGCAACATTCGTACAAGCAGACAGAAGGCGTCCACAACTACAACGTCACGCCACCGGATCTGCAACATTCGTACAAGCAGACATAAGGCGTCTACAAATAATTCCAAAGTACCCCCGCACAAGTGCACCATAGTTTGTATACACATAGGTACACTAAAAAAGGAATAAATGCAATTACAACCCGCATGGGCCCCGGCGAGCGTGTTATTGGTACACACGTGACGTCTAGGGATGCTGCGCGGGTTATCAAATTTTAAACCCGATCTTCCTTAGCAGGTAAAAAGGAATCGACAGGGTTTAATTATAAAATACCCCCAAACCCGCATGAGCCCCGACGAGCGTGTGACTGGTACACACGTGACGTTTAGGGATGCTACGCGGGTTGATAAGTGAATTTTAATTCGAACCCGATCCTTCTATACAGTTCAATAGAAGTCGACAGGGTTCGAACCAACAAATAAATATACAGTTATGGCGACCGTTATATTTGTCTTAATACATTCATATTAGGCCTTCAATGCTTATAACAATGAGAATTCACTATGAAGGGCAGAAAGCCTACGAAACCCGATCCTCTGTCGACAGCCCGACAGAGTTGACAGGGTTCAATCAACAAAGAGAAATGACCCCAAACACCCCGATGATGGCCGCATTGATTGGTTATCTCAACCGGAGGGGTTCACAAATACTTTCAAATTCCATCCAAATGCCCGAAAATCTAAACTCCACAAAGTCCAAATTCAAAAATCCAAAAATTCCAAACATCATCCAGAATCCAGAAAATGCCAAAAAAATATTTAAAGATGGAAATCTAACCATTAAACACTTAAAGCAAAATCCATCCGCCCTCCGCAATAGTTTGCCGAGGCGGATAAATTAAAATTTACTCTAGCTTACAAAAGAGCCAAATGCCTGGTCGAGAATATCACTAGGATCCATTCTTAAAACAGTCTCATACTATTAAGGACGTGGTACGTGTTCTCTAACCGGCGGTTTGCCGCCAAATGGCATCGCAGGATAAACGGTTATGACCTGGGGCCCTCTGAACCGAGTGATTTTGCCGCCAAATGGCACCACGAAATACCATTTATGGCCATCGCCATTACGTTCCTTATTGGCATCAAATCCTTGAGACATGAATCAATAGGATATGATCGATAGGGCATAAAGCCCTCTGTAAGCTAAGGTGGATTCAAATTTGTCCCCTTAGACAAACATTCACCCCAGGTCTACAAGGTCCCCTTGGACGAAGCAACCCATGGCTGCCGACAAGGATCCTTCTGTCAGGTTGGGTCGACTACCTCCTCTGACTAAGTAGACCAGGGACCACGATGGCCCGGGACGACGGAACCATGGGATCTTGATCGGGTCTATCATCCATTCCGCCACCATCCGCTTTAAGTGCACGATGGTGAAATTTCTATTTTAAATATCAAATTTTCCAAACCTTTCCAAATACCCAAATCCAAACTCTTAACTCCTCAATTTCCAAATCCAAATCTATGCTGCTACTATATGCCAGATAACACGTATCTCTACGTATCTGATCGACGACTAGCCTTAATTGAAAGTTCTCTCTCGTGATCGGGAGGGGTAATTAACTATAGGGGCTTGCGCCTATAGGAAGCCAGAACTCATATCATAAAGTCCTCACAAAATGAGGGCGAAATCTCTAGGTAGTGTGTCTTATCTACAAACTCATCTGCCTTCCAAAATTTACCCCGGAACTTATCAGTTAAAACTCCCTCGCCGAATAAAAAGAAAAGCGGCGGGGAGGCCGGGGCCGAATTTTCGGAGCCCACACAAGCGTAATTTTCCCAAATTCCTGTCCTGCTTCAACCAAGATTTATCCACTATTTTCTCTCTTTTTCCTCTTAAATCTAAAGGGATGAAGAATTCAAAGAAAGATGCTACAATCAAAGCAATCAAGAAGGAAGAAGATCAAGGAGATCACCAACAAGACCCTTCATCATGTCTATCAGTTTGTTATCGTATCAATTTTATAACATAAATTGGTATTAGAGCAACCTATTAACATCAATTATTCTAAGGAGAAAGTACAACAGTGCCAGGTAATAAAGTTGTTTGACTTGCAAGTAGTAAAAGAGAGATATTCATTCTGTATACATCTGCCTAAAGAATATGACACAAACAGATTTCTTTCTACAATTAACTTATAGCTAATACCAAAAAAACTAATATACAAACAGATTTCTTTCTACAATATTTAAAAGCTAATACCAAAAAAACTAAGTTGACAAGTAAACTCACCTCAAGACACGAAATCTTGAATTCATGAGGAGCCCTTCGAATAACTACAAATCATAAAGTGAAATTTATTTTAAAAGAAAGCTAAAAAGTTTTACATTAAACTTTCCCTTAGTATAAATACATTACCTATCACAGAGCAAGTACAAGTTTTGATGTTCAAATCCTACTAATAGAGCTCCATACAACCATGCATTTTCCAATTATATCAGTTAGAAAAATTCCAAAAAGTCATGTGGAATACTATTTCAAACATGACCGAAAAGTGTGTTTCTTCCGTGATAAGATGGAAAGCTTTATATCAAAAAAGTTCTCTTTTTTGGATTGTGCAGCAACATACATATTTGATAAAATTTATAGTTCTCTCATAATAGCGACCGAACCAAGCAATGTTAGCCTTCCAAATCATTTCTTCAAAGTTTTGATCATGTTCAATGACAACAGAAAAGAAAAAAAAAAGAAAAGTAGTCCACGCTTTTCAGTTAAACTACTTGATACCTCATCACCAAATACTGAACAACCAAATCAATATCTTTGAACACTGAATCTCATGCTTCCTTAGTTTATATCTCAGCAAAGACAATAGCAATCAAACGTTCAAAGTTTAAAAAACATAAATTAGTCATAACGGTGGTTGCAATGCTAGTTGGCACTGTCTATTTAGGCTTCGTTTGGGACGGCTTTCTTACTGCTTCTTAAAGCAACTTATTAGTACAAAAATTTTAATTTTTTACTAGAAAGCTGTCCCAAACGAAGCCTTAGTGTTACAAGGATGAAACAAAAGAAGATTACTAGCAGCAACAACCTTTCACAACATATGTTCATTTAGTAAAGACGCCAAACAGTGATGCCATAAAAACAAGAGCAACCTCAATAAGGAATTTAGGATAAGCAATGCTCCAAATGTTTTCGTAACTAAACTACTACTTAGCAGCAAGAAATGAACCATGAAGGGATTCATACAGCTGTACAGCATTGATAGATAGGGTGAGGTGAATGACGACTAAGGGATCAGAAGATATCAGTCACCTTCTCTATAAAGTGAAGGGAAGAGACCATCGGGAGATATGACGACTGGACCAAGTGGAAGCTCTATCCCATCCTGAAAAGCAGAAGTATAACATCATAAGAAGAAGAAAAAATAAGAAATGGTCCTTCTAATGTGAAAGCAATGGAGATGATATATGAAAGGTTCAGTTTTCAAATGATAACCTGTTTAAGATTGAGAAGGAACTGCCTAGTTAAATATGCCTGAGAAATAGCTCGAGCACTGAGAAAAAGCAATTGATAACCATTACCCTACATCAATGTAATTCAATGTTACATGCCAATTAACAGAAAGAAAGCAATGAATGCGAAAGAAGGTAATGAATGAAGCATAAAGCAGCTCCAAACATTTTGTAAAGATAGCAGCACGAGAGAAAACAAATAGCATTTGAGACAAATAAATATATAAGACCAAAACATGATGACAAAGTCTAAAAGCTGAAGCATCAATTAGCTTGAAAAAATAGAAACATGAAACTAATCTACATGCGTGCAAATCAATTCCTTTACCATACCAAAGCATCATAAAATGTATGGTCTCTATCAGAAATATACTGAGTGATACTACAGTAAGAACTTCCCTTTAAAAAAAAAGGAATAATTGTCAATATCACATTGATATTTTATTATCCAACAACCCCAGCACCTTACTATTTACTGAGAGTTAAACTTACCATAGAAAAACAAAAAACATTCATGGCCTCTGTAGAAACTTCTTTTAAGAATGAGATAAGGATCAAAATGGTTCTCACTTATTTAAATGTCTCATTTTAGGCTTCGTTTGGGACGGCTTTTTTACTGCTTTCTAAAACTCCGTTTTAGTACAAAATTTTCTAATTTTGTACTAAAACTCCGTTTTAGAAAGCAATAAAAAAGCCGTCCCAAACGAAGCCTTAGTCTCTTGACTTTTTAAATAGGACCTAAATGATCTTACATAAGGACTAACTTGGTCCCTATTTAAAACTTCAGGGGACCAAATCGGTGCTAATATCTATTCAGAGACTATTTTGATCATTTAGAAAAAATTAGGGATCAATTTGGTCTATTTCTCTTTTAAGAATCAAAATAGACAATAGAAAATTTGCTATGGCACTTGTCCATTCATATGACACTTATCATAAATACAAAATGTTTGCTTTACAAAAATTTGTTTGGATTTTGAACTTTTGTAGAATTAAATTTTGAATTATAAATTTAGTTGTAATCAACTAGTTGAGTCAATAAGAGTCTATATTTGCATGTCTATGATCTTATCCTATTTGTATGGCTATATTTTGGTTATGCAATTGATTCCCTATTTCTACAATTATTATATTTTGTGGTTGATTCTATTTTGTGTTTCATATACTCATGATTGGTGACTTGGTGTAATCTTCAACGTTTATTTTAATCCCTGATGCAACTAACTTGAACATGGCTATCATTGTTATAGCAGATTAAACTGCTACTAACATAACCACGCTCTCAAGATCTCTCCTCAGGAGTGCCTCTTAAGATACTCCCTCAAAAGTACCTTCCGTAGACCTTCTCTTTTGGGCAGCTCTATTTTCTTCTTAGGATTAATACCTTCTCCGGCATATCGCAGGCACCTCACCCAAGGTCATTTAAAGAGATTTATCAACATTATAAATCTCTTCTCGCTTTTTCTATTTTAATTTTTCTCTCTTCCATTTCATAGAATGACCTTGGCATATTAATTTTTTTATATATATCTCTTTATATTTATTTCAATTTATGGAGCATGTACTCTCTTTTGGTCTCTCACGAGGATAATTTTCCACTGTTCACGGCTAGTTATGTGAAGCTTAGTAATTTCTTGTTGCGAGTTAGGCAACTCCTAAGGATCCTCTGTGAGGCTTCTTCAAATATTATAGTATGTGGATTGTGAACTATAGCAACCATTTGGCAGGGTATGGTTGGGTTTCAACTTCCTTCATTTGAAACTTTAACTGATACTCCCTTGGATGAATTTTTTATTCTTATTTGGTATGCATAAAGCATATCATCATGGTAACTTTTGCATGTAAGAATGGTCAATGCTGAATAAAATTGTGCTTCAGATGTACCAATGTTTATTATCCTTCAATGATTCAAATTCTCTAATTAGGTGTGACACTTGAAACTTCTGGAGAAGAAATCTCGCACACTCACCCTAAAAAATTTGCTCCACGTACCTCAATTATCCACAAACTTAATATCAATACAAAAACTTACCAATGACCATAATTGTCAAGCTATATTTAACCCTACTTATTGCTTATTTCAGGACCAGAGATCGGAGAAGAGGATTGGACTTGCTAAGGAGAAAACTGGGCTGTACTACCTGGAAGAACTAAACTAATATAAAAATAGCTACTCTATGTTATCCCTAGTTGATAAGAATTCTACTATTTGGTTTCATCAGTATAGGTTAGGACACCTATCTTTTGCTGTCCTAATACAAATATATCCACAACTTTTCCAGAAATTAGAAAATAAATATTTTTATTGTGAAACTTGTGAGTTAGCCAAACACCCAAATAAAAATGAGAGATGTGATACTCCTTTCTACCTTATTCATAGTAATATATGGGAACCCTCAAAAATCCCCAATATCTCTGGGGCATGCTGGTTTGTATCATTCATTGATGATTACACTAGAGTCTCTTGGATCTATCTCCTCAAAATTAAATCCGATGTTACCACCATTCTTCCCATCTTTCACACCATGATCCAAAATCAATTCGGGGTGAAAATAAGAAAATTTCACTCCGACAATTCTAAAGACTATTTTAACCAAACCCTATCCTCTTACTTGTAAAGTGAATGTATCATCCATGAGTCCTCCTGCATTCACACCCCACAACAAAATGGAGTTGCAGAGAGAAAAAATACCTTCTAGCCTCCACTCGAGCTTTTCTAATCCACTACAATACACCCAAATCCTATTAGGGGGAAGCCCTCCTAACTGCAACTTATCTCATAAACTGAATACCTTCAACAGCCCTAGGACTCAAAACTTCAATGGAGATTTTATCCTCATTTTACCCCAAGTTTCGAACCCATTATAACCTTACACCAAAAATCTTTGAGTGCACTGTCTATGTTTGCAATCACAACCTATGTTCACAATCACAGCCAAAACAGAGGAAAATTAGATCCAATAGCACTTAAATACATCTTTATTGGATATTCAGCCACCCAAAAAGGGTACAAGTGTTATCATCCCTCCACAAAAAAAAACCCTTGATTCTGTTGATGCTAACATTGATGAACAAAATTCTTATTTTACCAAATCTCATCTTCAGGGGGAGATTGAAATAGAGTAAGATGAGGAAAGTGAGCTTGTCTCTCTTGACCTTCCTCCAACCAATCCTACTGAAATCAAAAATAGGAACCTGAAAATAAAGCCGAGTAGATTTGGGAACGTATACCAAGCATACAAGTTCGAATTATACTCCGAAGTAGATCCAAGAATCTGAATCATCTCCTGGAATCAAGATAAATAAAAATTCACCACCTCCCTTGTATCCCATAGCTAACTCTATTTCCTTCAATAAATTTTCATCCTCACACAAAAACTTTCTGCTTTAGAAGAAATTTATATTTCTAAAAATATTTTTGAGGCTTTCTCTAATGAAAATTGAAAAAAAGTCATGAGAGATGAAATGCAGGCCCTAGAGAAGAACAATACATGAGAAATCATCAAACTTCTAAAAGGAAAAAAAAATAGTCGGCTGCAAATTGGTGTTTTTTTGTAAAATACAAAGCTGATGGTATACTGGAAAGGTAAAAAGCAAAACTAGTGGCGAAAGGGTATACTCAAACATATGGCATTGTGATGCAAGCAAAAATTTGGGAAGAACCTCCAAATTTTTGCAAGCAAGAGAAAACCTTCCTAGATAAAAGAGATATATAAAATACTCAAAAACTTGACAAAATACAACTTTTATATTGTAAAAGGACTTACAAACGACGCTTACAAACGTTTGCATAAAGACACCTTAAACACCTAAACTTGCTTTGCCTTGAGAAAAAGGATACAGGTGGAGTTGAACTTGTGGATAGAAGAAAGAGGTTAGAAGCCGAGACGAAGGAGGAGGACAAGCTCGCAAGTTTTCCTAGGAGGAGAGAGGAATGGAACAAGCTCGCAAGCTTTTCCACGAAGAAACCCGCAGGTTTTGGCTTCCAAAAATTACATCATAACATAATCCTCTAAAACTCTAAAGCCACAAATATCTCCTATATATATAGGTAAAGAAAGGGGAGTCAAACAGCCACCATACCACTAATTAATCCAATTAAATCATGGAATATATAAGGCCAAAAGTCAATCCGGAATTCTGTCTAGAAATCGCACCAAAACAGCCCCCAAAATCTGCACAGGAAACAGGAAAGAAAGCCACGGCAAACACAGCCAAACAGCCATAAAAAATCCCTCTTTTAAACCAATCAGCTAAGGGGAATAGGAAGGGCAAAAGACACCACAACATCCCCTAAAATTCTGCACAGAAAACAGAAGCAAAGCCACGGGAAACCCAACCAACAAGCCACGAGAAACCAGCCAGCAAGGGACCCGAGGAGCCAGCACAGGAAACGGGATAGAGCAGTCACGGGAAAGCAGCCCACAGCCTTTATTCACATGGAAGAAACCAAAGTGACACAAGAAGAAACCAAGGAGACACAAGAAGAGGAAGAGACAACCAAAGGAGGGGAAACCAAAGAGACAAAGTAAAAGGGGGAATGAATCTAATAAAGTTTCAATTTATGAGCTTTCAAGTACAATAATTCCTCCAATTAATGAGCTAAAACATTAGCTCAAACATTTATGAGCTAGAACTAAGAAGATCTCAAAATTTCAACTCACAACAGAGAATCCAAAGTCCAACCTGAGAGCAGCCAAAGGTCCAAACCGAGAAACAACAATCAACCCAAAGCTTGCCTACATCACATTGACTACCAGAAAACCTTTGCACATGTAGCCAAGATGAACACTGTCAGGATCCTACTTTCACTAGCAGCTAATACAAATGGCACCTGGAACAACTAGATGTAAAAATGCATTCCTACATGGGAACTTGGAGGAAGAGATATTTATGGAGATACCACCATGATTTAAGAAAAAATCTAGAGGTGACAAAGTATGATGGTTGAGAAAAGTCCTATATGGGCTAAAACAATTACCCAGGGCCTGGTTTGAAAGATTCTCAATATTCATGTTTATTAATGGGTATCGACAGAGTCAAGGGGACCATACACTCTTCTTTAAACACAGACTTAGGAGAAGTCACAATACTATTAGGTTATGTGGATGATATTATCTTGACTGGGCATGATAAAACGAAGAAAGAAAGTCTAATAAAAAAATCTTACCAAGGAATTTGATATCAAAGATCTTGGCAGGCTAAAATACTTTTTTGGAATTAAAATAGCTCATTCCAGCAAAGGAATCTTCATCTCACAACAAAAGTACATTAAAGATCTTCTGAAGGAAATAGGAAAACTAACATCTAAACCAGCACCAACGCCAGTAGAATCAAATCTCAAATTGGGAGAAGCAAAAGAAGATCTAGACATAGATGTGGGAGCTTACCAAAGATGTGTGGGAAAATTGATCTACTTTTCCCACACGAAACTAGATATAGCATTTATTGTAAGCAAGGTTAGTCAGTTTATGCAAAATCCAAAACAGACTCATATGCAAGCAATAGACAGAATATTGCACTACCTTAAGAGTAACCCAAGAAAATGAATTCTCTTTAGAAGAGACCATGGAGTAACCGTAGAGGCATACATTGATGCTGATTATGCAGGATCACCAGTAGACAGAAGATTTATTTCTGAGTACTGCACATTGCTTGGAGGAAACCTAATTACATGGAGAAGCAAGAAAAAAAATGTGGTGGCAAGATCTAGTGCAAAAGCAGAATATAGGGCAATGGCCTTGGGAATATGTGAGGTACTACGGATCAAGATGATGCTAGAAGATCTAAGGATCAAGTGGAATGAACCCATAAAGTTATATTGTGACAACAAACAACAATCAACATAACTCACAATCCAATGAAACATGACAAGACCAAGCAAGACAGACATTTTATAAAAAAAAAAAAGTTAGACAGCGGTCTTATATGTATCAACCATGTGTCAACAAAAGATCAACTTGCAGATATCCTTACCAAAGGGTTAGATAACTATGTCTTTATCATAATGATAGCCAAACTGGGAATAACATATCCATTTTTCCTAACTTGAGAGGGAGTGTTAAATCCCAGTCATTCCCTCTCGAAGAAGATCCGACGATAACAAAGCATGAACCGTGGGAAACCCACAGGAATCACACCAGAGTCACGTTGATTTCTTTCCATAGTGAAGTAGCTGATTTAGGAAGGAGTGTATTAGAGCTATTATGCATGAATATGTAAATATTTGTTTTTTTTATTAAGATATACTATATAGATCTATAAATAGGGAAGAAATTGTGTAATAAAATAAGTTCTTTCTCTCAAAGCTCTTGATTTCAACAAATATGTTATCTCCTTATTCCATAAGAAAAAAAACTAAATCACAAGTCTCCTTACTCGAAATAATTTCTTTCTAGACACACTTAGAACCACTTCACTAATTTCCTTGCAATCATTTCACCCAACAATATAGAGTAAAACAGTAGAAAAAAAATAATAAAATTAATAGAAAAAAATGTTGTCATGCTTGCTTATAGCAAATGCTAAATAGTTTTAACGATCATTATGTACGATAGGTAGTCCTCAAAACTAAGTGAAAAGATTTGAATCACAAAAATCATGAATGACAATGACTTTACTAATAAATTTGTAAATGTTGATGATGATAAAAAACTTAAGCATCCAGAAAGGCTTTTCACACATAGACTGTCGGCAAGGAGAAAGAATGTCATGGAAGAAGTCAGGAAAACTCAAAATTTAGAAAGAAATTATTGAATGCATAGACTGCCCTTCAATTTGCATAATGTTAAGATAGCAGAAGCCAGAAGAAGCGCTTACAAGACCAGTAAGAAAACAGTGTGCAATTGCGGCATACCTTAATGGCAGAAAATAAATGTGCAACACCTGTCTGTAACCAATTTATACCAACAAGAGGCATGAATTGCCCAAGAACATCTGATCTGCAGAGTGATGGAGAAAGATTATGAGGAATACCATAGCTAATATGACTCTTAAGAAATAATGATGTGTGGCAAAACCAACTCCCACAAATAGATTGGTGATGCAGGTTTCTGAGCAAAAATTAAGATGCATATCAAACAATCTCAACTACAATTTGCACTGACGCTCAACACATTTAGCAAAGAATTTTACACGTTCTTGTGAGTGATCAATTTTTTTTAATAGGTCATAGAAATATGAACGTATGCTGAACTGATATGCACCTTGGCCAGGCCAAATAATGATAAATTGACATTGGTAAATATACACTCTTCAAATCCAGAAGGCTGGTTCTGCTGGCGTCATAAATATTTCAAATGTTTGGAAGGATAAATACAAGCTAGAGCTACATGTTCAGTCACTTGAAAGTTCAGCTAGCTTCATAGAGAGCTATTTAATACTTGCTTCAAAAATCCAGAAAGGTACAGAAAAGTATCCTAAATTAGCGCATGAAAGCAAATTTTTTTTTTTATTCCATGAATGTCTAAAAATGTACAGAAACATTATCATATCCTTAAATTAAAAACTGATGTTCAGAAAAATAAACTCGTAGGCTGTAGCTGTATAATAAGTGAAGAATAATTTAACAAGCAGCAGTTATCGTTCGGTAATGATAACCATAACCGATGTACGTTTATGCCCCCTTGAAATATTAATATCATCGATACCATCATGCAAAGGAAATCTAAAAAAATGAAGGAAAAAGCAATGTCTGATGACTCAAGATTATAGTTTCCTATACAATCAATATGATGTGCACGGTATGACTCCATGCAAAGGAAATTTAAGAATTCATGATTCACATTATACTTATTAATTCAACTACTCACTTTTTTAATGAAAACATGTCATGCTGCAATTTAAGATGAGCACGTAATGAAACAATCGAAATTATTTTCATTATCTGAGAATTTCAACAAGAAGTTGAAAATGAATAAAATCAATAAGCAACTCAAATTAACTTTCGCAAATCATATTTTTGACAATGTCATTTTTTTATCAAAATCAAGTATTCTAAACAAGCAATAACAAATAATTTAGATTAAATAGTAACAAATTATATAGATGAAATAAAAAAAGAACGAATTTATCAAAATATAAGAAAAAAAATCAAACTTCAAGCTGGTACAAGAAGATGAATTCCTTGAAAATTACTAAACTTAGGAGAAAGAATTTATTGACTTGCTAAACTTTTTAATACTATTTTGAAGACTAAAAAGATGTCAGATGAGTGGAGAATGAGTGTATTAATTCTTATTTTTAAGAATAAAGTTGATGCACAAGATTGTGCAAATTATAGAGGAATTAAGTTAATTTTCATACTTTAAAACTATGGGAGCGAGTTATGGAGCATAAGTTGCGGCTTAATACGAATGTTTCTCAAAATCAATTTGGATTCAAGCCGGATAGGTCTACTATGGAAGTCATTCATTTATTGAGAGATCTGATGGAGAAATATAGAGAGGATAAGTTGGATCTACATATGATATTTATCGATTTAGAAAAAGCATATGATAAAGTTCCAAGAGAAGTGCTATGGAGAGCTCTTGAAAAGAAAGGAGTTAATAACGCTTATATTCAAATCATTAAAGATATGTATGCATGAGCTATTACTTGTGTTCAAACACAAAGTGGTTTGACCAAGTGTTTTCTTATTTTGGTTGGATTACATCAAGGATCAGCCTTAAGCCCATATATTTTTGCTTTAGTCATGGATGTTCTCATTGGACATTTGCAAGAGGATGTACCTTGGTATATGTTTTTTGCTGATGATATTCTTCTTATTGATAAGACTATAGAGGGAGTTGAAGGCATAGCTGTCAATGGCGCAAAATAGCGCGCGCCATGGTGCACGGCGCGGCGCACCTACGGCGCCATGTTCATGGCGAGGCGCATGTGTTTAAAATAGCTCGCGCTATTTGCGCCACATGTGAGCCATGGCGCAAAATAGCATGCCAAATTGTTTTTAAATTTCGATATACTTATGAATATTTTTTATACCGCTCGGTACCGCTAGTTACATGCTTTGTACCGCTCGGTACAGCTCGGTACAACTAGGTACACGTTCGGTACCGCTATGTACACGCTCGATATCGCTAAGTACATGCATGCTACCGCTCGGTACCGCTATGTAAATGCTCGGTACCGCTATGTACATGCTCGGTACCGCTAGTTACATGCTTTGTACCGCTCGGTACAACTAGGTACACGCTCGGTATCGCTAAATACATGCATGATACCACTCGGTACAGCTATGTAAATGCTCGGTGCCGCTCGGTACATGCTCGGTACCGCTAGTTGCATGCTCGGTACAGCTCGGTACAACTAGGTACACGCTCGGTATTGCCAAGTACATGCATGATACCGCTCGGTACTACTAGGTACACGCTCGGTACCGCTCCCTAATTTCCATACAAATGAACTTCAAAATTTCGCTAAATACACGCTCGGTACCGCTGCCCCCGGAAACCCCTGCAAGGGCGCTGCCCCTTGACCCCGCGACCTGACCGGGCAGGTCGAACCCCGCCAGGGGGCAGCGCCCCCTTGGACCCCCGGCAACCCCCATATTATGTTTCTTAGACAATATTATGTTTCTTTTATCTAAATTTGTTTGCTTTAAGGTGATCATAAAATGTCAGATTCAATTCTTATAGGATTATGAAGTAGCGGTACTGAGGATTATGGTAGCTTGTCTTTCATTTTTATTTTTTAATAATATTTTATGTTCATGCTTATTATTTTATAATTTTTATATAGCTTGCGCCATGTTCAAAATAGCGCGCGCCGCGCCGTGCGTTATGCGCCATGGCTCCAAATGGACCTTTGCGCCATGGTGCGCCATTCGCCGTTAACAGGTATGGTTGAAGGTATACTTGAATTATGGAGGTCAACCTTAGAGTCTAAAGATTTTCGCTTGAATAGATCTAAAACTGAATATATAGAGTGTAATTTTAATAGTAACAGACCTAGTAAGGGGATTGTGACTTAGGGCAATCAAGTCATTAATAAGAGTACACGTTTTAAATATTTTGGATCTATTGTTCAAAGTGATGGTGAAATATATAAGAATATTATCAACAGAATTCAAGTTGGATGGTTGAAGTGGAGGAATGCATCGGGATTGTTGTGTGATAGAAAAGTCCCCTTCAAACTTAAGGGAAATTTCTATAAGATGGTGGTGAGACCGGCAATGCTTTATGGTGTCAAATGTTGTCCATTAAAAGAGAAGCATAATACTAAGTTAAGTGTTGCAGATATGAGGATGCTTAGGTGGATGAGTGGCTTTACTCTTAGAGATAGGATACGAAATGAGCATATTCATGAAAACGTTGGTGTAGCTCCAGTGGAAGATAAGATTAGAGAGAGTTGTCTTAGATGGTTTGGTCACATAAAACGGCGGCCTTCCGATGACCGGTTAGGAAGTAGAGGTACTATATTTGACTTATGTTAAGAAAGGTAGAGGTAGATCTAAAAAGACTTGGTTAGAGAATATTAGAAATGATCTTTCCTTATTAGATTTAAATGATAATTTGATTTTTAACATGACACAATGGAGAAAAAGGATTCATGTAGCCGACCCCATGTAGTGGGACAAAAGCTTGAAGTTGTTGTTGTTGCACTTGCACTGCATTTAAAATAATCATATAACAAACTTATACTCAGAAATTGAAAATAGAAAGAGAAATTGTATATAAGCAAAATTTCTCAATTACGTGCCTTCAAGCACTACTCATCTCAATTGAAGTTTAAATTAACTAAATTGGATAAAAAAAATTCTCAATTTAATTAATTCAGCTAAACAATATTATTTGATGCCTGCACAATATTACACAATAGAAGCACCGCCTCATTTAATCAAACCAAAAATAAGTCCAACTATTGCCGCCCGTTTCTGACAGAAATTAGAAATCCCGCAATAGAAATATAAAGTGAAGCCAACTGTAGGAATCGCAAGGAAAATCACATAGCCACAGCAACCGTAACTGTGTAATAAAACCAGCAGAAGATGGTATAAATAACTGAAATCCCCAAGTCCAAAGACTGCCACAAAGAAAGATCCATTCACACCTAAATTAATAAATCCAAAAACACCGCTAAAGGATTCCTTCTTACATACCGCAGTAAAAATTCAAAATTTACCATTTTGTTCCAGCAAATTGATGTATATTCTGTTGCAACCATTTGGAAGTTTGTGCAAACCAATAAAAAAGTTTCATCAATATTAAAGTTGATGAGTTGTGGCCATCATCATTAACAAGCAAATTACCAGTTCAGGATTTCTGTCATAAATATCCAATTGTTTAATAAGAAAACATGAGAAGGCTCTGGGAAAATGGAAGTGGTGAATTATAGCTCATCATCATCTGACCATTAGAGTGCACTGTGGAAAATTCTAACTGTAGAAATAAAAGCAAGTTACATGAAAGGCCAAATAAAATCTAATGCACCACGTCAAGTAACTTGCTAACCAATATGGTCATGCAATCTGGAAACATGAGATGCTACCATCCTAAATTCAAAATACATGAACAATGTGCAATCAAGAATAAGAAAGTATATGTTTAATCGGTCAAACAATGTCTTTCACAAAATTAATAAGTTGATCAATGGACAACTAATGCATGAATAATGAAAAAGAAAAGGGTTGCATTGTGAATAATCCAAATAAAAAATTTACAATACTTGAATGCTGCATATCAAAATGAACTTTATACAACCGGGTTCATGATGGAAATCATAATAGTATAGGTTAAAAACTGCCATCTTAATGCTTCTTCAAAGTGAGTGAGTAGCTTACCTAGTAATAGTTCCATCAACATCTGAGATAACTATTTGGGTATTCCATTTCCATAAATAGATCCTAGCATCCACCTGCTTGAAGAACAAAATTTGAGCAGGCACAAGCATGATTTGTGACGAATGGCAAAAATTCAAAGCATTTTGTAAGAAGAAACCCATTGAAAAACTTGACCTGCTGTTGTCCAAGCATTGCAGTGGAGAAGCTAAAGGTGACAACATTCGGTCCTTCTTTAAGATTCAAGGAAGTAAGCTCTTCAGAACTTGGAGTGAGCCATCGGACTTTCTTCTTCATATTCTTGGGTTTCTGCATGTCATTATTGTCACTGTTCAGACTTTTTGTGGCCATTGAAGCAGCAATGGGCTTCACTTGATTGATATTTTCATGGGTTGACTGCACATATTTAATGGTTTTTGATCTCCTGAAACCAAATGGCCAGAGGTTCCAGCTTCCCTCAGACAAAGCTCTCGTTGAAGATGCATCCTCCGTACCATTTTTCTCAATACGTTCAACCAAAATCACATCTTGAGGTTCAAATATAGGTTCATGTCCAAAAATAATGATTTGCAAAACAATTGAGGCTGCTGAATTCCATGGAACATAACGACCACCTATTCTAGCTACTAACTTATCATTCTTCAGAAGTGATGGGCCCAAAGCATGAAACTTTTCCACAGTGACCTTTTCGGAGTTAAATGTTTGAGAAGCTGCACCCAATCCCATTCCTTCATAAAGCAAATGGCGGCAGAGGGATAGCTCTGGAGAACACATGCAACATAAATGAGCCTGAGTTGTTATTGACGTTACCACAAAATAATACAACTAGTAAATGCATATAAACAGCCTCAACTCTCAAAGACATAGCTAAAAATCAGCATAGAGCTTCTGTTAACATAACTGAATACAGAAGAAGGAAGTGTAGAGCCCTTCATGCATTTTCCATGGATTTGCACTGAAAAAGAATATACATACCTACAACAGGACGAATTGCAATTCCTTTTGGTGCGTGGCCATTCTTGGTATCTAACGTTGAGGCAACAGCTTCATATGTGCAGTAGTCTTGCACCACCTTACTTTGAGAATCATCTTCCATAGTTAAGGCGTTAGAACACTTAAACCTTGATAAATCACTCATGGATTTATCAAAGATTACATCTAATGAGCTGCTAAGTGCGTGTGGTCGATGGGATCTTTCAATATCATGAATGTAGGAAGGGATAGCAGGTAATGATTTTGGAGAAATCTGAGAATCTTCCAGATAGGTTTTATTTCTGGGAATTGTCATGGGACTAGTTTGACTTATTGAATGCTCTATCAAATCATCAGATAATTCTTCATCACTTATATCTTTCAAAGTTTGCCCCTCTACACCATGACATTCAGCAGCCGCTTTGAATGACATCTCAACCTTGGTTTCGTTAATACCAAAACCATCTAAATCACTAAATAGAAACTGATCTTCCTCTGGGTTCTCCGATGATTTGACTTCGGCTTCAACTGCTATTGGTCCAGAACTGGCATCAGAATCTTGAGAATTGTTGAGCATATCGGAAAAACAAGAGTTTTTCACTTCATTTTTCTCAGAACTACCAATTTTGTTAAGTTGAGAAGACTCATTAAGGATATCATGAAAATTACCAATGTAATTCCACACTGTTTCACTATCAGAACCAGTTTTCTGGTTAGACATCACCAAATCATTAGAGCAAGGATGTAAGTATATGCCGTTCTCCTGCTGATTATCATGAAAACTACAGCTAGTTGTATTTCTGTCTATCTCTTGATTTCGTTTCTCAATGACCACATCCTGGTAGGTAGTCCCAGAGTCAGAAATCAGTAAACCTGCATTCTCAGAAGGGTGAAATTCAGCAGGAACTTCTCCACTTAGAAATGCTCCATTAGCCAAAGGCTTGGTCTGAGCATCAATTGAAACAGAATCAGTTAATTCAAATTTTTTATGGAGGCCTACAAAACTTCTATCATCCAGAACATCAGAACCCTCTTTTAATTCGTCACCCATGGGAGAAATTTTCGATATGTCATAACTAGTAGTTGAGCTTTCCAAAGTTTTACCGCATGTTTCCTGTTTTTCACTTCCATTAGCGGATACAGAAAATGCTGAATCCTCAAAAGTTTTATTCAATTTCTGCACCATGACATGCGAACTTGCAGGAACAACGGGTCTTCGGACATCAAAACTAACATCCATAAGGTTCAAATTCTCTGATAAAAAATTTACTTCACAGCCTTCTACACCCAACGTATTTGAGGTTAATTCATTACTCTCAGCTGAACTGTTCTCTACATGGCCATTTAACCCTGAAGTACAAGTATTTTTTTGTTCAAAAAGCACCTCTGTCACCAAACTTCCATCTGAGTCATCGTGTGATTCACGACTACCAGTGCTCAATGTGGTGCCTGAACTACCAGTGGGGTTATCCGCTGATTCCTGCGATACCTGATTGAAAGAGACAGTTCTCAATTCAGTTGCCTCCCTTCTAGATGAGTTCATTTCAATGGTCATATCTTCTTCTCTCAAATTCACGGAATCACAATTGGCTCTCTCTTTAAAGTTCTCTCTTCCAACAAGGCTTGTTTCAAAATTATCAACTAAACATCCACCAGAGGAATTCGTCTTCCCATCACAATCCTGCGCAGCATCTAAAGGAAGCATTTGCTGCTTTCCATCTTTCTCACCCGTTGAATTCTTTGGAGAAAAATCCTCCCTGTCAGTAGGCTTCTTCCGAGAATCATTACTGTCTACGAGATTGGTTGACCACTTCAATTCTAATAGGTTGGCAGCAATTTCTGCTCGCTCCAACGAATTCACCCGACCAACAACCTCATTTAACTCACTTTCTTTCATCGATTTTCGGCCAAACATAAGCCCAAGAATGCTTGACCTACGTGAAGTCGTCCTGGACATAATCTTTCCATTTTGAGCACAATTACGAGCAACCGAATCACTCAAGCTGCCATCATACTTACAGCTTTGAATATTCCTAAACTGAGCGTCCCCTAATCTTTCCTCCTTCTCACCTCCCGACGTTAGAGATGAAATGGCAGCCTCCCCTCCTTCGGTGTTCTTCAATCTTTCCTCCCTCTCACTACCTGAAGTTTGCGGCAAAACGGCAGACTCCCCTTCTACAATGTCCCCCAATCTTTCATCCTTCTCATCGCCCGAAGTTTGTGGCAAAATGGCAATCTCCCCTTCTTCGGTGTCTGACTCCTTGAGGAAGTGGGCTTCACCCTTGTGATCCAAGTACATATGGAATCCAGCTTCCACTCCATTGACAGAAATACTGACGATCTTTTCCTTCGTTTTCAAGACTCCTTGAAATTTTCCAAAACGAATATACCATGGAGAAGATTTGAAACTCCCATCCGGCTGCTGGACTACAATAATGTCGACAGCCCCGCCAAACGGATGGAAAGGCCCGGAAACTGTGTAGACGCCGCGGCTGATGTAGCTTCCAAGCTTCCCCACAGCATTCATCTTGTCAAATTCGATCCAACTCAGGAGACAACGCTCTCAATGCTAATCTAGGCCCTACCCGAACAAAATCAAGATCAATCACAAGCGACGAGCTTTAATCCTACGAAACAAAACAAACATCAGAGAAGAAACACGGTGCATAAAGGCTCATGACATTCTCCTAACCCGATCCTGCTCATCCAAACAAGTTTAATCCAGAAATCAAGGAAACAGAAAAAGGTAAAAACCAACAAATCGTCAAAATTAGATCTTTGGGTAAAATAACATATCAGGAATGCAATAACTTCCATATAACGTATGAATGAGATGCAATTCTTACCGACCCAGATTGGGAACCAACTTGAGTCGGAACCTTCCAAACTGCAGAAATACGGGAAAGAAACCTCCTCGGCAAAGCCTCGACGGAGGCCCAACGAGGAGAAGGGATAAGCGTAGGAGGCGTACGACGACAGCAGCATTTGATATCGAAGCATATTCCATGGAAAAGTCGGCGAATATTACTTGAGGTTCACCAAATCGCTACGCGAAAGTTGGCGCCACGCCATCCCTGATAAGGTGCGCCTCTGTTCCCCTAGGTAACGTTGGGTGCGTGGACCGGATAGAAACATAGTTGACACGTTTGAATCGACCCCTCTGCCTTACGATGACCATTGCTGTTCCGCCAGGTGACAAGGCAATCCATTTTTTTGGAGCTTTCGGAAAGAAACTTCTCTGCAATGCAACTGACGACCTGGGAATCTAGGATAGTTTTCTTTAACTTTATAATGGACTAAAAAACTGGCACCCGGTTGGGCCATTCCGGTGCCCTCAGCTAGCTTTGATACCTTGTAATCTTATTCTATGCTCTTTTGTTAGGTAATTTGAGTTTTGGGCAGATGATCTTAATTTATTGATTGAGAGTTTTAATTATTTTAATTTAATTTGCATATATATTGTGTCAATTTGATTTTAATTGATTCAAAAATCTGAATATATATATATATATTCCTTCTTAAGATTTTAGTGCAAGATTGTTCATTTGAATCTTATATAGAATTAATAGGAGGAACTATAAATTATACAGAGACAATGCCTTGTCGTGGGAATAAATTTCATGGAATCAAGTATCAAGTTGTTCGTAAAGAATCTAAGAAAGTAATATACGATGCAAAGACCTTAGCTTTTAGTGATTTATATAATAGATTAGATACTAAGGAGGGAGAAATATATATGTATAAGTTAGTCAAACAAAGAGATAAGAGTAGTAAGGATTTAATTAAAGTGAAGTGTATTAAGGATGAAGATCAAAAAATACTTTTCTTATAAGATGATATTCAACAAATGTGGATGAGATATTTTGCTAAACTTTTTAATGAATATTGTGAAAATAAGACTGACTATAGTGACCTTAGCACCCTAAATGAAAATAAAGATTTCTGTTTTTATCGGTGTATTAATAAAACTGAAGTTAGAGAGGCTTTAAAGAAAATGAATGATGGAAAAGCTGTTGGACCTGATGATATTCTAATAGAGGTGTCGAAATGCTTAGGAGATGAAGGAAATTCTTGGCTTACTAAACATTTTAATATTATTTTGAAGACTAAAAAGATGTCAGATGAGTGGAGAATGAGTGTGTTAATTCATATTTTTAAGAATAAAGGTGATGCACAAGATTGTACGAATTATAGAGAAATTAAGTTAATGTGTCATACTTTAAAACTATGAGAGCGAGTTATGGAGCATAGGTTGCGACGTGATACTAATGTTTCTAAAAATCAATTTGGATTCATGTCGAGTAGGTCGACTATGGAAGCCATACATTTATTAAGAAGTTTGATGGAGAAATATAGAGAAAATAAGGATGATCTACATATGATATTTATTGATTTAGAAAAAGCATATGATAAAGTTCCAAGAGAAGTGCTATGGAGAGTTCTTGAAAAGAAATGAGTTAATAATGCTTATATTCAAATCATTAAAGATATGTATGTAGGAGCTATTACTTGTGTTCAAACATAAGGTGGTTTGACCAAGTATTTCCCTATTTCGGTTGGGTTACATCAACTATCATCCTTAAGCTTATATATTTTTGTTTTCGTCATGGATGTTCTCACTAGACATTTGCAAGAGGATGTACCTTGGTGTATGCTTTTTTCTTATGATATTATTCTTGTTGATAAGACTAGAGAGGGAGTTGAAGGTAAACTTGAATTATGGATGTCAACTTTAGAGTCTAAAGGTTTTCGCTTGAGTATATCTAAAACGGAATATATGGAGTGTAATTTTAGTAGTATTAGACCTAGTGAGGGGATTGTGACTTTGGGCAATGAAGTCATTAATAAGAGTATACCTTTTAGATATCTTGGATCTATTGTTCAAAGTGATGGTGAAATAAATGGAGATATTATCAGTAGAATTCAAGTTGGATGGTTAAAGTGGAGGATTTCATCGGGCTTGTTGTGTGATAAAAAAGTGCCCCTCAAAGTTAAGGGAAAATTCTATAAGATGGTAGTGAGGTCTGCAATGCTTTATGGTGCCAAAATGTTAGCCATTAAAAGAGAATCATAATACTAAGTTAAGTGTGGCAGAGACGAGGATGCTCGGGTGGATGAGTGGCTTTACCCTTATAGATATGATATGAAATGAGCATATACATGAAAAGGTTGGAGTAGCTCCAGTAGAAGATAAGATTAGAGAGAGTCGCCTTAGATGGTTTGGTCACATAAAACGGCGGCCTTCCGATGAACCGGTTAGGAGAGTAGAGGTATTAGATTTGACTTATGTTAAGAAAGGTAGAGGCGGACCTAAAAATATTTTGTTAGAAGATATTAGGAATTGCCTTTCTTTATTAGATTTAAACGAGAATTTGACTTTTAATATGACACAATGGAGAAAAAGGATTCATGTAACCGACCCCAAGTAGTGGGATAAAGGCTTGATGTTGTTATTGCTGTTGTTGTCAAGTATCAAGTTGCTCAAGAAAATAAAATATATAAATATAATGATAATTGTTCCCTAATGTTAGTGGTCAACTTCTAAAATAGTTAGAGATATAATAGAATTTGCTTCAATTATGTGAATTTCTCCCACAAATCCATTTTTCTTTTTCTGGAAATCTTGAATCAAAGTTTTTATTATATAGGTTTTTTTACGTTTTCTAAGGGCTCCTCCATAATTTCTCCCCCAAATATAAGTTTGATTATATCATTTAGTTTTTTATTTCAATTTTTTCCTCAATGTTGATCTAGTTTTATTTTCTTTAATCAATAAATGTACTTATATTTGGAGAAAAAAAAGTTGGCAATCGCACTAAAGATGAGTTTATCTTGATGAATCCATAGCGAGTAGATAGTATTTGGTTTAGTGCCATCACTAGTTTTCAATATTTATGACTGATAGGGATATGATTTGTTAATAAAATTTATGAGAACATACGCAATGAGAGAGGGATAAAACTAGAATATCTATGAGGTGTAGTTATAGGTGATAAGTTTGATTTACATGTTGGTGTTGACTACGATGAGAATTTGAGATCAATCAAATGATCGAATGTGAGGATGATATGAGCATTAGGGTAGGAGGAAACTATAGAGGAGGAGGAGCCAACCATGGGAAGGAGAGACTCACTTGTGTTTGGTAGCTTTGATACCTTGTGGATAATAATAATTTTAAAAAAGTTTTACTTTGATTAAATATTCTATTTAAAACTTGGGTATACAAAATATGCAAGAAGGGAAGTGAACTAGCATCTCCAAAGAATGAAAAGGGAAGATTTATTAATGTCAATAAGGAATGATGATGCCACACCCCAGATTAGGAGGCGATGCACCCAGGAAATATGAGATGTGATGAAGACATAAGTAAAATATGTTTTGTACCCAAAATAAGAAATTTTAAACACAAGTAATATAACAAAATACAATAAAGTGTGACCCATCTAGTAAAAGTAGAAGTAGGGTTTCTTGGAAGTTTTCTACTAATTTTTTGATTAAAAGATAAAATGTCTAGGAATAGAAGTAGGAGTTGGGTGGCTAAGCATGACTCATCTAGTCTTCCTGAAATTTCTGATTCTTCTTTAAAAATAAAGCTTATAGGTAACAAGTCAGATGGATTATATTTTTTTGTTGTTTTGATTTTAGATGTTGAAGTTGTAAATACTATTATTCCTAATTTGAATTCTCCTACATATTATTCACCTATTGAGGTTTTTCCTTTAGAATTTCCTATTTATGATATTATTTCAAGCAATAGTAAATTTGATTTGCTTGATAATAATAAGTTTCTTGTATTACAAAAAATATCTGAAGAGTCAAAAGATCTTTCGAATTAAGATGATGGTTCTCATCAATCTTTTTTAAAAGATAACTTGAGTAAAGTTTTATATGATTATGATTCTAATAATCATACGATTTTAAAATAGCCCACAACTTCGGGTTAGATGGCTAGAACTAAAACTTCCATGAACGTTACACATTCTTCTACTAAATAATCATATTTTTTTTCCAAATATTGCGTCCTAGAATGTTAGAGGCTTTAATAGTCTTAATAAAGTTAATTCTTGCAAGTATCGTGTGAGTTCTTATAGTGTAGATCTGATTTGTATCTTTGAATCTAAAATTAAATTGGCTTTAGTAGAGGATCCCTGGTTCTTTGCTAAACATATGATTTTTCATAATGAAGATAGTTACAAGAACTTTATTTTTTCAAATTTTGAAAGAATTTGGATTAAATGGAATGCTTCTTGCATTTCTTTTCCTCTTATTTTTTTCAATTGATCAGTTTATTCATGATTGTTTAAAAGTCGGTTCTGCATACTCCTTTTATATCATTGTGGTTTATGTTCTAATAATTCAATTGATATACAGACTTTGTGGAAAGATATTCTTAATTTTTTCATTAATATCTCTTCTCCTCAAGTGTTACTTGGTGATTTCAATTGTTGTAGATTTTCTAATGAAAACTCTGGATGTATTTTTCTCCCTAATAATAAGTTATGGGATTTTAATAATCTCATTTTTAATTTAAGGGTTCAAAACCTTTCTTCTGTTGGGTATTTTTATACTTAATTTAATCAAATAAGTGATTGTCCAATTCACATTAAGCTTGACAATATCTCAATAAATAAGTTTTGACTAGATGAATTTCCTCTTCTTACTATAATGTGGATAAGCCAAGGTGTTCTGATCATAGCTCGCTGACTCTCTTTAATAGTAAAATGGATAATCAAAAGCATCGATTTATTTTTAAAAATTATTGGTGTTCTAATCTTATTTTTTGGGATTTAATTATTGAAGCTTTTGTTTTGCCTATTACTGGTAGTCCAGTTTATAATCTTTATAATTGTTTGAATAAGCTGACAGACTATATTAAAAATTAGTCGTGTAGTTCTTCTAATTTTATTTCTAGCAAATTGGCTAATTTACAGATGGATCAAAAAAAGGCTTCTGCAAGAAATTCAAAATAATGCGTTGGATTATAAGCTAAACTTAGATTTTAAAGAGATTAATACTTTTTTGATTCATTATCAATCTTTATGGACTTCTTGGCTTATTTAAAGATCGAAAGCTATATGGCTTGCGAATGATGAAGATGATTTGAGTTTTCTTTATTATAAGATTCATAGTAGACAAATAAGAAATAATATTAAAGCTATTTCTTCGTCAAATGGTTTGATTTCTAATTCTAAGGATATTTCTGTAATGCCTTATAATCTAAATTGGAAGAATTATTCTCTTAATCCTTTAATAAACAATAAGCAGAGTTATCTAATATCATTTACTAGTAATAAACAATAAAATATATTCTATAATTCAAAATATTAATGTACGCATCTGTAATCATTCTCAAATATTATATATACTACTCATGATCTATACAATCATATCACAACTATTTAGTCATAAGTACAAAAGAATAACTATAACAAAAAAAAATAAAACCTGAAAAACCTGACCAGCCTCACACTCTTGCTCCCCTGTCATAATCTGAAATCATTTAACAACATATAATGAGTTTAAACGAGAATTTGACTTTTAATAGGACACAATGGAGAAAAAGGATTCATGTAGCCGACCCCACGTAGTGGGATAAAGGCTTGATGTTGTTGTTGTAATGAGTTTAAAGATCCCAGCAGATCACCAAAACCTACAATTGAATTTAAAGCACGACAAGGAGAAATATGTATGTCAATAGTCAAATCATAGCAGTAATATTCATATGATCATTCAATGAGTGCAAGAATAGTAAAACTCAAATGCATTAATAGTATAATCTATAAATAATAAAATACTGCAGTACAAAAGCCGGTAAAATAATAAATCAATACGATTATTAAATATATAAAGCAATCATCATATCAGTAATACCAATTAGTATAGAAATTATTTAAATTATTAAATCAAAACACCTGTAAATTGCTCTCAAAATCAAATCAATGTGGTAAAAGCATATAAGATTATATACATGCTATCTAGGACTCTTATATCATATGATGAGTGTATCACATGCTTAGTATAAGTACATAAATCAATATTATCAAATAGCATCGATATCCAGATCGATAATAATAATAATTTAGTGGCATAAATAGTAGAATAATGCAATAATTATAAATTTATATAGTGCTAATAAATTAATACAATAATAAGAATAATATCTCAATAACATGCATTTCAGTAGTCACACTAAAGAAGTAAGAAGTCCTGACTATCATGATGTTTTTTAGTGTCAGTATTAGTATTAATAAACTGTTGACTCAGTAAATAGAGTCGTCACTCTTTACCTGTTGGCATAATAATGATCTTCTTATAACTCTCACTCAGTGTATCATTAAAATTAGTAGAGGATAACATCAAATCACAGTATTTATTAGGAAAGCCTATCAGCCCACCATCATGTGCAGGTCAATCAGTCTGCAGCTAACGAGTCAACCAGTTTTTACTTATTTGTTTTACATACTCATATTATTATCACAATATTATAACAGTAATAATGACAAGCTATTATTCAATCATATATTCACATCTATTTTTAATGCATTGCGACAAATAATATATGATTGAGCTTAATTAAAAAGATATCAAAATATCATAATGGTAGATAAAGGTAAAAATGTATATTTTTCAAAAAAAAAAAAATTAAATTACCAGGGATTATGTGAAATAATATTTTAGACCGGACTTATTATAAAAAGTTACATGGGAAAAGTTTTGCTAATACCAAGTTATTCATGTTTTTCGATAAAAAAGAAAAGAAATTTGATCAAAAAAATATCAAAAATACAAAATTTTTGAAATAAAAAATATGTTAAAGGTTTTTTATATTGAGGCGAGCAATTTTCCCTACATGTTCGACAGACAAAAAATAGCTCCGCGAGCTCCAAATCAAAGTTTTCCTTTTCTCTATCTTCTCTTTCTCTCTTAATTCACTTTTTTTCCTCTGTTTCATGATTTGGCCAAACGATGAGAGAAGAGGGGTTTTAAGATAATGAATTTAGATATTATAATAAAATAATAATAAAATATTAATATAAATATTTAATTTAATTAATTCTTTAGTTTAAAATTCATATAAATCATTTTGGGCTTTAAAAAATATAGAAAAATATTAATAAAATAAATCTTTTTATTTAAAAAATATAAGTGAAATCGGTTTGCAAAACGGAGACCTAATTGTCATGAAATTTTCACTTGTACTAACATGTACCAATTTCTTAAGAATTTGCACTAGTGTCCAAAAAATATGAAAAAAATACATTCAAGTAAAATACTAAAATAACAATACTATGGAGAAGACGGTTTGCAATTTGGAGTTATATTGAATCCATAAAAAAATTATTTACCAGTGTTAAAATACGGGTTATTAAAATTTCGAATGCCTTTGTTTAACATTTTAAAAGGTTTTTCAACTCTTCTACGTCGTCTTTAGCTTCTTACTTTATTATTCCAATGGGTAACCCTATTCCTATTCTAGTTATTTCAAGTCTTCTATCTCCTATCTCTATGGATGGAATTAAAAATGTTATTTTCTCGGCTCCTTCTTTTGCTCATGGGCCAAATGGCTATACTTTTGAATTCTTTAAAAAAGACCAGGACATTGTTGGTCCTAAGTTTGGTAAGGCTATTTTGCATTATTTTTCTTTTAGAAAAATGACTAGAGCTGCCAAAGCTATAATTATTGTTCTAATTCCAAAATGTTAACATGCTTCTCAAAATTCTGATTTTAGGCCTATTTCCTTATGTAATATTTTTTATAAAATAGTGGCTAAAATTTTGACTAATAGAATGTAAATTATTATGTCTTATATATTATTCAGCCTAATCAATCTGGGTTTATCAAGAAGAGAATTTCAACTGATAAAATTTTATTAGCTTCTGAAATTCAGAGGGATTTTAATTTTGACAAAGTTAAAAATTTATGTGCTAAGTTGATATTTAAAAAGCTTTTGATACTATTTCTAGATATTTTCTCTTAACTAAAATGACTCAAAAAGGTTTTCATGAAAAATCTATTAGTTAGATTAAAGGTTGTATTGATGAAACCTTTTTCTATTTTGTTTTAAATGGTTATTTGGAATGTTTCTTTAATTCTTCTTCTGATCTTTGTCAAGATTGTAATATCTCGTTCCCTTACTGTTCCTCTCTGAATTGGATTTTCCTCCCAGAATCGTCCAGGACGAAGTTGGATCGTCCGGGACGATCGGTACAGGTTGTGTAGAAAAATCCTGTTTGGCTGTCTGGTTCGTCTGGACGAAATCAGGATCGTCTGGACGAAAATAAGTCAGTGAACCCTTCGCCAGGGACGATATGTGATTTTTCGTCTGGACGAAATTCTTCTCTTCATGGATCGTCCGGGACGAAGCTCGATCGTCCAGGACGATCAGTCTGGATATATATAGAAATGAGATATTTTGAAGAGAGAGAAATATCTGAGGAGAGAGAAAGAGAAAAGGAAAAAGAGGAAAGCTTGGTTTTGGAGGCCGCGGATCGCTTTTCGTCCGACGCTGCTGTTGGGAAAAGTGAAGATCTCGTGGTAAGGACTCCGAACCCTGTTTCTGTTTTCAGAGATGTTGTGTTTTGACCTAGTTGTGATCTGTTTTGTGTTTTCGTAGTCGACTTTTCGACATGGTTTTGATTTGACACAACTTTCACCGCACAACTTTTAGTATGTTATAGATATGATTATTGTACACGATTTGACTGTATTCTACGAAGATTTTACCGGTCGGAATTGATTCTACGCGCTTTTACTCGAATAGAAAATAATCGGGACCTGATTTGATTTGGATTCTATAGATCGATAGTATTGTATTGATGTTATAGATATTCTATTGTAATTTGGAAAGATTTGGATATTGTGTCTTTTTGCAGGATTTTTGTGTAAATTTGACCGACTGCCGTTACGCTGCCCGATTTTTGTACGATTCCTGAATTGTCTGAAATTGATAGATTGAACTGATATGCATTGATTATTGATATGATTGCTTTAATATCGACTATTGAATTGTTTATTGATTGAATTGACTATTGATACTGATCGCAAGTGGAACCTGGTTGAACATTGGTAGAAGATTGATTGATACCTGTACAGGATGGTGGGCCGACGGGCTTTCCTTTAAACATTGATTATTGATATATTGAAGGGAGACATAAGGAGTTTATTGATATGCCGACGGGCGAAAAGAGTGACGACTCTTATTGATTGAACCAATGTATTATTGATATCTACAACAGCAATATGGATTCTACAACAGCAACATGACCAGTAGATTGTACTTGTTCAGTATATAGTATTGAATTGCATGTTTACTGTATTGCTTTATAGATTCATTGTTTTATAGATTCCTGCTTTATCAACTTTGATTGGATTTACTAGATCGTACGATTTCATTGATTTCTATGCATCGACATTGAACATTGATATAGAAATGGATGGATATAGATATTGCATTGATAGCATGGACATCGTACTACTGCTTCTAGATTCATTGATATTGCTGCTTATAGACCTATAGATTCACTGTTGCTACTGTTCTATACCGTATTGACTGTTTATAGATTGATTGTTTCGTATCGCCTTTCTCGATTGATTTCAATTGATTAGATCGTATTGATTTGACCGTATTGATTTGATTGACGGATATTGATTGATTGCGTTGATTTATCGAATTGCCTGCCGCTGCATTGACTAGTTTTATTGACTATTGATTTCCGCTGCATAGACTCATTGACCATTGACTGATATAGATTGATTGACTGTGATAGATTGACATGCATATTGATAGCATAGCCGTGCTTTGATTTCAGTTATAGGTATTAGGTGACCTGCTGGGCTTTGTAAAGCTCATTATATGTGGCTGATATTTTCAGGTCAGGGCTCGGGAGCAGGAGATAGGAGTTGATTCAGATCTTCAGGTTTTAGTTCTTTTGATCGATTGATGATTCTTTTGTACTCAGGACAGGATAGATTTCTCTACTTGTATTGATAGTTTAGTTCCTGAGTATTGTACATGATGTTTTGAGATATGAATCGACTGTTATATTGATGTTTAAATTTTATAGATGTTTGATAGATCGCTTATTGAAGGTTTTAGATAACTCTGGTAAATTGTTTGGCTATTGATCGACGTTCTTTCCAAGTTAGATCTTGGGGTCGTCACAGTTGTCCCTTATCTCCTTACTTATTTTGTATTGTGATGGATGCTTTATCAAGCTTGATTGATAATAGTTTCCATTGATCTCATTTGGAGGGATTAAAAGTGGGTGATGGTCATATTTCACATTTACTTTATGCAGATGATCGATGTTCTTGTTTTTGGTAAAACATCAGTTAATAATGCTAAGAAGTTACAAGGCATTTTGGATTATTTCTCTAAATGTTATGGTCTTTTTGTTAATCATAACAAAAGTCTGGCTATGTTCTCTAAGGATATTATTGAGAAGGAAATGATTTGTCAAGCCTTAAATATTTCTACTTCTTAGAATTGTATGAAATATTTGGGTCTTCCTATTTCCGTTAAAAGGCTTATTGGTTTGAACTTTCAACCTTTTCTTAATAAGGTCACTGAGTTACTTTTAGGTTGGAAGGTTAAAATTATTTCTTTTGCAAGAAGAGTGTAATATCTTAGATTTTCTATCTCTAATTATATTGCATATTGGATTAGTGGTATGATTATTTCTAATTTTTTTCTTAAATTCATTAGAAAAGTTTGTTCCAATTTTCTTTTTCATGACAATATTAATTCTAAGAAGATGCATATTATTGCTTGGAAAGATGTTTGTAACCCTAAATGCTTTGGGGGTTTAGGTATTCCTGACCTCAATGCTCTTTATTATGCTTTTAATTTTTCTATTATTTGGATAATCTTAAATAAGAATTGTTTATTGGCTACCTGGGTGAAAGAAAAAACATATTTCTTTATGAAAGCCGCCCTCTTCCAAGGCTTCAATGTTATGGAAAAATCTCTGTATGTTGTCTAAGAATTTATGATAGTTTTCTTCCTTTTTATTGGGATTCTTGGTATGGTGCCCGGTCTCTTCATGAATTAGTTCCCAATATAAATTCTTATTAACATACTATTATGGTAAATGATGTTATTTCAGATGGTGGTTAGTCTTTATCTAATTTCCTTTAAAATTTGCTTTCCTTTAATTCTACTACCATTCCTATTCATGATTCTTTAATTTCTTGTATTGACTAGAATGGGGTGCTGCTATCTCAGTTTAATTTATTTCATTTAGATTTTTATACAGGGCATGCTAAGGTTAATTGGTATAATTTTATTTGGCATAAACATTATGATTTGAGATATTCATGCTATGCTTGGACGGCCGTATTAAATAGGTTAAAAATTGTGAATATTCTTTTTTAAAAGGATTAGTAATATTTCTTAAGGGTGTGTTTTTTGTTATTCTTTTGTGGAGACTCATAATCACTTATTTTTTTAATGTGATTTTACTTTTTCTATTATATCTTTGCTCATTTCTAATTCAAACTATTATTTTTCTAAGGCCTATTTTTTCAAGTTTTAGATTTCATTTCAGGCATAAATGTGTCTAATGATGTTAAAAATTTGTTCTTTTTGGCTTCTTGTTGTTCCTTGTATTATTTGTGGAGAGAAATGAATGAAAGAAATTTTTTTGATTTTTGAAAAAATTTGGATTCGATTTTTAGTTTGATCAAGCAGGCCATTTTTGCTAAGATTTTTAATTGGAAATCTTTTAATGAGGTTAAGGGTTTATTTTTTTATTTTGTGTCTTTTTTGGCGGTGTCTGGTTTAGAGTTTTTTTTTTTGTTGTGATTGGTTTTGAGGTTTTGGACAATGATGTATTGGTTAATGTAGCTCTTTTTATCTTTGGACAACTATTATTTATAATCGATTTTATAATCTGGATGATCATTTATAGCAACCAAAGTTTGTTAGAAATCTTTTTGCTAGGTTTACTTGGAGTTGGCAATCTGTTTTTAAGATTTGGCCGAATCTATTTTAAACATGGGGTTGCCATGTGATCTTTTGTTTTCTGAAGTTCACTGTTGTTGTCTTTAACCATTCCTAGTTGCTGGTAGATTTTATTTTTGGTCTTTCTGTTCTTGTTGTTTCATTTTTGTTTTTTTTGTGTGTGTTATTTTCCTTGATTTTTGCCAATTATCTAGTTTTGGTGGAGCTTAGCATTGTGGATTTTTGCAGCTTTGGAAGACTGGATATCAACTGTGGAAAATATTGTTGATTTTGAAGAGGTGGATCGATTATTGGTTCGTTGGATACTGGTGTTTTTCTCATCGTTTGGATAGTCTGAGCATGGATTTTTGGGCTTTTCAATTTTGGAAGACTGGTTATTTGCGTTGGATAAGTTTGTTGTTTGTGGATGTTGAATCAGTTTTTGTTGGAAGGCTGATATATTCATATTTCTTGATTTATGATTATGATTCATGGTTAGAGTAACATGGAGTTGAAGATTCACTTGAATTATCTGTTGACATATTATTGTGATCGATGACATCTATTTTCAGAAGACTGACATGCTGCTTTGAATTTGTATGGAATTTTTTATCTTTCTGTCATTATATTCTTTTGAAAGGCTGTTTGTTTGTCTTTCATTTGTTTTTTCTTGACTTTTTATAAGTTAGGTTCTTTGTTAGGTCTTCTTAGATTCCTTTTCAAGGGTTTGTAAGTTTTTTATTTGAGCACATAATAGTTTTTCGAGCTAAGACCATCTCCAACCGAAAATCCTATTTTTCACGTCAAAATATAGCAAAACTCTAAAATGCTGCAATTCTGCTCCAATCAAACTTCATTTTGCGGGCTTCATCGTATGGTAACCATTTTTCTCCATTTCACGGGCAAATCCTGCTGGCAAATTAAAATTTAGAGGGTGAACAGTGTGACGTCAATATTGGTGTCGCACTGTTCACCCGTGATTAAATAGAGACAAAATTGATGCTCGGTTGGAGGGACGGAAGAACAACAAATAGTTGTTTGCCGTTTCATTAGAGATGCTCTAAGAGATCATTGTGTGCAAAGTTCAGAGGATAATTCAGTGGCGCCATGTCATCTAATATAATCTATATTAAATGCAATAACGTGGCGCTTCCAGACGCTCTATATGTAATATTTTTTCGAAATTTTGAATGGACGATGATGAACGCTGATTATTCAGCTGCCCCTCGGACGGTCTTCTGGGCAACCAGGGGCCATGCTCAACTGCGACCAAATCGACTTTTGACCCTTCGTGAATCTGAGCATTATTCTGAGTCCTTGGCTTCTAAGCCATTTTATTTTTGGCATCTGTTATTTCTGTTATGTATTTTCCTTTCTTTAGAATCCAAAATCTCTTTTTGTTATGAGATTGTTGGATTATAGTTTTTGGTTCCTTCTTACTTGTAATCTTTTTTATCAATGAGATGGGCTTCATGCCCCAAAAATTTCCCAAAAAAAAAAATATTTTTTCGACAGCATGTGACAGGGTACTTGGGCGCTGGCATCCTATGTAATTTCAGTTGCGAAGAGCGATCCACTTGAGAGGAACCGGGAAGAGATGCTGATTCTAGTGACCGGTGCGTCTGGTTACCTCGGTGGCAATCTCTGTCGCGCACTTATAGCTGACGGTCACACGGTCAGGGCCTTCGTGCGGCCCAGCAGCGATCTCAGTTCCCTCGGAATTGGCGGCAGAGGAGAAGTTGGAGATTCTTCGCTGGAGCTTGCGTACGGAGACATTACTGACCCCCCTTCCCTCCTCGAGGCCTGCGCTGGCTGCGAAGTCATATTTCACGCTGCGGCACTTGTCGAGCCCTGGCTTCCGGACCCTTCCAGATTCTTCTCGGTATTTTATTCTCACTCATGAAACCTTGATCATCCTATTCTCGCCATAAATTTGGGATTTTGCGCCGAAAGGAAGACATTTGATGATTTGAGTGGATGGAACCTGTAAAGGACGGGAAGGTATCAAATGCAATGTTCTGAAGCATGGAAGCATGGCGTACTTATTGGAAATTTAGGGCTTTTTTATTGCAAGGAGAGACTGAGTTAGGGTAAATAGAAGTTCATAGAATTTATATCTGCGTCATATTTGGCGGCTTAGTAGCCTCTACTGAATAAATTAATTTGCTTCTAGTAAGAGAACGATTATCTGGATGAAGTTTTCAACTCAGAAATTCACCGATTTCATCTCCCAATTTTCTTCTCTTGTACAAGAAACCAACATTGCAAGCCCTAGCCCCTTTTCTTACGAAACCCTCGCTCTCACATCCGAACACAAGCACCGAGCCCCACTGCTTTTCGGCGAATTATTGCGTCACCGGATGTCCGGACATTCAATCCGGTGACGCCATGTCACCCAAATACACTGAGTTCCGGTGCATTTTGGTGACATGGCGACATCGGATTGGTGTCCGGACGAATCCGGACACCGGACACAATAATTTGCCCTGCTTTTCAGCCCTCTGCTTCAATTAGGAAAATTAGGAATTGATTTGAGTTAGCAAGCAAACAACATTTAAATAATAAGCAATAAATAGGATAGGGTTAGGTAAGCCAAAATTCTATATTAAAAGAAATAGGTAATAAATCATAAATGGACAAATTCATTAATTAAAATTTAATTAAAGCTATTTTATTTTAAATCATCTATATCAAGTTAATGTCCATGTAATTTCTGGTTAGTACTAAAAAGGTCATTAATTTAATTACTAGTTAGGTTTAAGTATTTGTTGATTGGCCCACTGAGACGTGTCTCATCTATTACGAATTTTTACCAGTCCCCATTTGGAAAAATTATTTTGTGCGGAAGCGGAATTTGTACGGATACGTAAGCCCGTGGCTCGGCTTGGTATCTCTAGGTACTGCTTGGTATTGAGGCTTGGTATCGCTGTTGTGGCTCATTCTGATTGGTATCCGGTCGCAGCGTTCGACGTCAGCACAGAATAATCTATCTCCCATTTGATAGAATTTAATCGGTTCAAACCCTGCAAAATTCCAAAAGAAAAATGTCATACGTTCTTACTTTATTTGTTCCAGCTTAATGTGTTAAATCACGATATGTTTTCGTACTTAACACTAACTTGCAGCTTTGTGTTTGAGCTAGCTCAAGATTGACTGGCATTCACAATCTTGAACCCCAAACCTAATTTGAAACACAATTTGAATTTGATTTACATGTATATATGATGATGGATGGAGAGATGTGAGAGTGTTTCTAGTCCACTCGAGTGGAAATTTGTGCTTCTCCTTCCTCGATTTTAACCATGGGGGCTTCAAAGTGAAAATCAAATGTATTCTTGATCAACACCAATAAAACTTTCGAGTGTCCAAATTTCATACATTTTTAACTTTTTTATTAGCATCAAGCTTACATAGAATTGAGTGGTGGACGTGCTATGATGTTAAATCAATATTGATAAATTAATGCTTCGTTTCGGGCAGCTTTAAGCAGTTTCTTAGTATGAAAATATTTTGAATTTGAAATTTTTTACATACAAACTGTTTTATAAAATAATAAGAAAGTTGTTCCAAACAAAACCTAAATCTTTCTAGATCAAATCATTGGCCATATTCTATATAGATGCTCAATTACTATTCTTTTTTAATTATTTTTGACATTGGTGCTATGAATATAAAGATATTGCATCAGGCTACCAATGCTATTTTAAAACATTATTTCTGAATTTGGTTGATTTACAATCGAATCATCTAGAATTTTTTTTTTTTTTTTTAATTTGGTACAAAAGTCGAGATTTTGAATTGCTTTGATTCTTTATTTTAAAAGATTTAAAACCAACATATGTTGAGAAAGGAAATGGGATGTGAAAAGAGTAGGTTTCCACTCAAGTGTTGAAAGGGCCATCCTCAACCTGAAATCTGTTCTTAAACATGTTCATGTTGAACACTGTAATCTTGACTCCATTTGAAATGATTTGATTTCATTCTGAAATTCTAGTGAGTTTAAAATTCAAACATTTATATCAGACTTATTGTTGGCATTGGTTGCTTGATGGGTTTATTTCCAATGCGAAACACATTTGCATTCAATCTGCGAATTTGTAATTCATTGAGTTTTTTGGTTCATCGGTACAATTGAATTTGTAACTGCTGAATGTTTTTTGACTGGTTAACGGCGATGGCAATAAAGGTGTATTTTTTTTTTTAAATTGTAATTATAGCCAATATATCTTTCCCTTTTCAGGTAAACGTTGGTGGCCTAAGAAACATTTTACAAGCATCTAAAGAGACAAAGACAATCAAGAAAATAATCTATACATCATCATTTTTTGCTCTTGGCTTCACAGATGGCTACGTTGCAGATGAGAAACAGGTGGAAGGAGTCTTTTTATTTTGTGTTATATATAATTTCATGTAATATCTCAAGCAAAAGCTTTTTTTTGTAGGCAACTTAACTGAGAAGTACCGCCATCCTGTCTGATCACTGCTATGCTCTCTTGATAACTATCTATTAATGTTATTGGATAATTTTCGTCGCTAGAATCTGCCCTCTTGATTGTCCCAAATGAGATAGTTGCTCACCATCCTTAGCATCACAGGTCCATCAAGGCAAGGTTTTTTGCACGGAATATGAGAAATCGAAGGCCATTGCAGACAAGATTGCATTGGATGCTGCAGCTAATGGTGTTCCTATTGTTCTTCTCTATCCAGGAGTCATCTATGGACCGGGAAAGCTTACAACTGGAAATATTCTTGCACACATTGTAAGACCTATCCTTGTTTTTTGTTTCTTTGATCGCACTATATAAGTGTGAACAATAAACTGAACAACTCTGCTGAGCGAGTAGCTTGCTACATTATGCATATCCTTTTTGTGCTCAGCAATTCACATATGTTTTCGTGATTGATAGCTTAAGTCACATTTTAGGAATTTCAGCCTAGTATGCAAAATGAATGAGATGATATCAAACATTTAGGTATGGCATCGCAAAAGCAATGATGTTGAGCAGATTCAACTTATACAAACATCAATGCTCTTACATCTTTTTAAGATATCATGCGGCTGCTTTCCTTGTGTTGTTAGGCCTATTTTTTTTCCTAGTTACTGATGCATGCAAATTTCAGTTTTTTGTTTAGTTTTTATTGTAATTGGAATGCTATAGTTTTTATTTTTATTTTTTATACTACCATATGATGGAAAATATCCAATGATCATGAGTAGGTAGTGCTTGGGCTTGGCAATCTTTGGGTGTGCTAGTTATCTTGGTGCCTTCGCTTTGGGCTGCTGGTGGGTTCTCGATTTGGGCTTGATTGCTCGGTTTTTGGCTGTGTTTTTGGGGAGCTGCTATGTTTCAACTCATTAATGTTTAGTTGTTGTTTTTAGCTCATTATGATGAATAGTTCTCATACTTTTTAGCTCATTATGTGGAGTGGAATCTTGCTCTTTCCCCTTCTCTATGGCCCTTCAGTTTCCCCTTCCTAGCTCCTTTCGTGGCTGGTTCCTTCCCCCTTTGGTTGCCTGTTTCGGTTCTCTGTGGTGCATGTTCCTGTCTGCCGTGGCTGCCTTTTCGGTTCCCTATGTGGCTCTTCGGGTGCTGCTGCTGGCCTTCCATTTCCCCTTACCTGATTGGTTCGGTTGGAGGTGGTTTTGGCTATTTGGCTGCCCCTTTTTCTCCTATAAATTTGAGGTGTTTTGAAGCATGAAAAGTTGTTGATTATTTGAGCAAAGTCTCTTAAAAAACCTGAGGGTTTCTTCTTTGGAAAAGCTTGAGAGCTTGTTCCATTTCTCTCTTCCTCTCTATAATTTCGTCTTGGGCTTCTTACATCTTTCTTCTCTCCGCAAGTTCCACTCCACTTGTATCTTTCTTCTTGAGCTCTTGGAAGTGTTGGTTGGCCGGGTTTGGTAGCATTTGCTGGAGGAGTTTTGGTGGATGTTGACCCAAGTAGCTGTGGTGGACCCTTGGTTTGCATGCCCTTAAGCCCATCTTTTATATTGCCTACTATTTTGTTGCATGTGAGGAAACCGTTTGTCGTTTTTTCTGAGGGTAGTTGTTTTCCCTCTTGGCTCTATCTAGTTGTCCGCATCAGTTACTGTTCTTGTTTTAGTGGCTAATGGAAGTTTTTTGGTTTATTTGTTGGATGATGTGAGTCAAGACACCTTGAGAGGCGGAAGGGGGAGGGGGTTGAATTAGGTGTGCAATTTTTTTCTGTCTCAATAAAACTTCCTCTAAAATTCATCTTATACAGATCCCTCACAATACAATAAAAGATGTAAACACACACTTACTGTAATTATAACACGCTTATAGTCTTATGTGATTTTATAAATATTTGTTGGCTCTGAAAATTCACGCTCTGGCCTCTCTGCGGACCCCTTTCTTTCATTTTTTTATCAGGTTGTTGAGGAGAGAGAGTTTTAACAAGTAAGTTTCGAGGCAAATTTTCATAAGGCAGATTGGATTATACTACTAAGAGATTTCATCCTTATTTTCTGAGGACTTTATGATCTGAATTCAGGTTTCCTATAGGCGCATGCTCCTATAGTTAAGTACCCCTTCCGATAGCGTGAGAGAACTTTCGATTAAGGCTCGTCTTCAAATAGATACGTAAAGATATGTGGTACTAGGTGTATAGTAGTAACATGATTTGGTATTTGAAATTTAATATTTAAAATTAAAATTTTACTATCTTGCATTTAAAGCGAATGCTGGGGGGAGTAATGATGAGCTCGATCAAGTTCCTTTGGTTTCATCTGGGTCATCATGGTCCCTGATCTACTTATTCAGAGGAGGTAGTCGACCCAACCTAACAGAAGGTTCCTCGTCGGCAGCCATGAGTTGCTTTGTTCAAGGGTATCTTGTAGACGTGAGTTGAATATTTGTCTAAAGGAACAAGTCTGAATCTGCCTTAGCTAATAGAGGGCTTTGTGCCCTATCAATTATATCTTATTGATTCATATCTCAAGGATTTGTTATCATTAGGGAGCATGCGAGCTCTGACCATGATCGTAATTTAGTGGTGTCATTTAGCAACAAACCTCCCAATTTAGAGGGTCCTGGTCATAACCGTTTACCTATGGTGCCATTTAGCTTCGAAACCACCGATTAGAGGATACATGCCACATTCTTACTAGCAAGGAACATATTGTAAATGAATCATAGTGATATTTTTGATCAGACATCGACTTTTTGTGAGCTGAGGTAATTTTAATTTGTTTACCTCGATAAATCGTTGCGGAGGATGTATAAATTTTGCTTTAAGTGTTTGATGGTTAATTTCAATGTTAAATATTTTGACATTATAATTTTTTTTTTAATTTTGAATTTTTATGGGCATTTAGGAATTTAGGGAGGCATTTTCAGATATTTAGGGTCCCCTCTGGTTGAGATTTTTTGTCAATACGATCATTATCTGGGTATATGGGCATTTTTGTTTTGTCTGTTGAATCTTATTGACTATGTCTACTTGCTAACAGAGTATCGAGTTCATTATCTACTTTATTCTTTCATTAGAGATTTTTTTTATTATAGATCTTGAAGGCCTAATATGAATTTATAAAACATATATCTCGGTCGTTATCGTGACCATATATTTGTTTGATAGTTTGGGCCGTGTCGACTTCTATTTAATCGCATAGAAGTATCGCGCTCGAACTTGGTTTCATTTCCTGATATGCGTAGCATCCTCATATGTCATGTGTGTATATACAACATGCTTGTCGGGGCCCATGCTGGTGTATGATTTTTGCTTATATTTTGCAAGATGCATTTGTGTAGTATTGTATGTATACAGTGCAGCGGGTGTACACAATATATTTGCGTGGTATGCAGTTATGTGAAACATCTGCGCTTTGATTTACTTATGTTTTTAGATGTTATGACATGCTTGAATGACATGTCTGCATTTTGCATGATGTATCAATATGCAGTATAGTGGCTAAATGAATGATTATATTATACAATGTATTTGCAAGATTTGTGTATATAATGCACACATAAATTATCTTTTTTGCTTGCATAATACATTTGCATGATAATTTAATTCTTGCATGATGTATTTGCATTATGCATAATGTATATTGCATATTGCAACGTATATCTTGCATTTAGCGATGTATATGTATTTGGTACATTTATATATTGGGAGAGGATACCTGCACTATGTCTACTTGTCCCTAACTACATGCAATCATGATATGCTTGCATCGTACACTTGCGTAGTGTATTTTGTATATTGCATTATTTATATGCATCATGCATTTTACACGCTGAATGGTGTATTTGCATGATCTATGTGTATGGTGCATATGTATATTATATGTTTTCTTGCATAATACGCTTGCATGATAATTCATTGCTCTTGTGTGCAATGCTTGATGTGTTTCTGTGTAAATGCAAGATGTAGCTAGAGTGTGGTGCATTTTGTATATCGGATGGTATATTTGCATGGATATAACGTTGGGTTTCATTTGAGAATTTGTAAACAATTCATGTCCGCTTGTATACATGTTGCAGATTTGATGGTGTGGCGTTGTACTGCAGGTCATTTGGTACTTTATATAGGTAGACTGTCTTGTACCAACGAGTCTCCTACGATTGTTTACAAATGCTTGTATTCATCATAATTCTTTTACATTTTGCTCGTGGTCTTTGGTCTTTGCTGGGGAATGGCATATTGCATGTTCATAAGGGATCCCTCATCCTTGTAGCATATCTACTACTGCTACTTGTAGGTGAAATGCATTTGTCGGAGTCCTTTTGCATTATGCTTATAAACAGCAGGTTTCATGCAATTACTTGTAGGCATTTGCATTTATCACAGCCCTTTTTGCATTTGCTGGTGGGTGGTACGTCGTATACATGATGAGCCTTCTACAATGACTTGTAGGTGTCTACATTCATCATGAGCTTCTTTGTTTTCTTGTAAATAGTGTGTTATGTATGACGGATCTTCTACGATAATTTGTAGGTGCTCGTATTTGTTGTATGTCATCCGCCTTTTGCTTATGAGAGACTAGTGTATTTATATACCATCGAGTGGTTGTTAACTGTAAGGGTGGTGCTACATTCACTGTCTCTTACTATGATAGATTGCAGGTGCTTTACATGTATTACAGTTATGTTGCCTTTGTCTGCAGATGATATGTTGTGCGTGTATCTGTGTTCACAGAGGATCTGTCATATTTGTGGCGTATCATCCATTTTTGATCGTAAATAGGATCGCCGTATGCATTGTCAGACTTCTATCATAGCCTCTTTAACTTGTAGGTTAGCTGTTGTGTGCATGCTGGAGTTCCCACAATGGCTTGTTGGCGGGTCGTAGCGCTGCGCTACAGGTCACTCATCACTTCTTACATGCAAGCTTTATTAAATCTGCTTGTGGCTCATTAGTGGATATTCAAATGTCACCAGCTATCGTATACGGATCGTTGTGTTCATGATGACTTTCTTGTAGTGGCTTGTAGATGCTTGCATCTATCACTTGATCCACAGGTCTTCTAGGATTATCTTGATCCATAGTAGTTCACATAATCCCAAGGCCTTAGCTCTGTATCTTGCTTCTGCACTAGATCTTGCCATCACTTTCTCTTTCTTGCTTCTCCATGTAACTATATTTCCTCTAAGGAATGTACAATATCTTATGGTAGATCATCTATCTATTGGCAATCTTGCGTAATCAACATCAGTATATGCTTATGGGGTTTTTCCACAGGCTCTTCTGAAGAGAAAACCTTTTCTTAGGTTCCTTTTAAGGTAGTGTAGTATTCTGTTTATAGCTTGCGTATAAGTCTTTTTTGGATTTTGCATGAACTAGCTAACACTGCTTTCAACAAATGATATATCTGGTATGGTGTGGAAATGGTAGATCAATTTTCTCACAAGTCTTAGGTAAGCCCCCTTATCTACCTCTGGATCTTCTTTAGCTTTCCCCAATTTGAGATTTGGTTCTACTGATGCTGGTGTCAGTTTACAAGCTAGTTTACATGTTTCTTTAAGAAGATTATTGATGTATTTTTATTGTGAAATGAAAACTCCTCTGTTGGAGTTTGCCATTTAAATTCCAAGGAAACATTTTAGTTTACCAAATTCTTTGAATCTCAAATTCCTTCGTAAGACATTTCCTTATAATACTTTTTTTCCTTTTCATCATTCCCAATTAAGATGATATCATCCATATAAACTAATAATATTGTGACTTTTCCTAAGTATGAGTATTGAAGAATAATATATGTCCCCTTGACTCTATTGATAACTATTAAGAAGCACGACTTTTGAGAATCTTTCAAACCAAGTTCTAAACGGCTGCTTTATCACATATGAAGCCTTTCTTAACCTACATACCTTATCACCCTCATATTTTCCTTTGAATCATAGTAGAATCTCTATAAATATCTCTTCCTCCAAGTTCTCGTGTACGAATGTATTTTTGAGATCTAGCTATTATAGATGTAAATTATAATTAGTTGCTAGTGAGAGTAGGATCTTAACAGTGTTCATTTTGGCCACATGTACAATTGGTTTCCTGGTAGTCGATGTCGTACATTTGGGTATACCCTTTCACCACTAGCCTTTCCTTATACCTTTCCAGTGTATCATCTACTTTGTATTTCATATACAACACCCATTTGCAGCCGACTAATTTTTTTCCCACTGGTATGATCTCCAAGTATTGTTCTTCTCCAGGGCCTACATTTCATCTTTCATGACACTTTTGCAATTTTCATTAGATAATGCTTTAGAAATATCATTAGAAATATGAATATCATTTAATGTAACAAGAAAATCTTTGTGTGCAGGTGAGAAGTTATGGAAGGATACAAATATGGTTATGGGGTACAATGGAGATTTTCATGTATTTATCTCAATTTTAGGAGACGATTCAGATTCTTGGATCTATTATGGAACATAGTTTTGATTTGTACACCTGCTGCCTGTTATCAAATATAGCTTTGTCCTTTGTTTCCTTGGCTTTGATTTCAGATTTAGATAGAGTTGGAAGGTCAAGAGGGGCAAGCTCATTTTTCTCATCTTTCTCAGTTTCAGCCTCCCCCTAAAGATGAGGTTTGGTAAAATAAGATTTTTGTTTATCAAAAGTAACGTCAACATATACAAAGATTTTCTTGGTGGAAGGATGATAACACTTATAACTTTTCTGGATGGATGAATATTCAATAAAGATACATTTGAGTGCTCTTGGATCTAATTTTTCTCTATTTTGGCTATGAATGTGAATATAGGTAGTGCACTCAAAGATTTTGAGTGTAAGGTTTTTATGGGTTCGAAATTTGGGGTAAGAAGAAGATAGTATATCCATTGGTGTTTTCAATCCCAAGGTTTTGAAGTAGTCGGTTTATGAGATATGTGGCAGTTAGAAGGGCTACCCCTCAGTAGGATTTGGGGACATTATGATGGAATATAACTGCACGGGTGGAGACTAGAAGGTGATTATTTTTTCTCTCTGAAACCCTGTTTTGTTGTGGTTGTGAACACAAGAATATTCATGAATGATTCCTTCTTTTTAAAAGTAGGAGGATAGAGTTTGATTAAAGTAATCTTAAGCATTGTTGGAACGAAACTTTCTTATTTTTATCTTGAATTAGTTTTGGATAATGATGTGAAAATTGGGAAGAATAGTGTTAATATTGGATTTATTTTTTATGAGAAAGAACTAAGAGACTCGAGTGCAATCATCAATGAAGGATACAAACTATCGGCCCCAAAGATGTTAGGGATTTTTTAGGTCCCCAGATATCATAATGAATATGATAGAAGGAGGTATCACATTTCTCATTTTTGTTTGAAAAAAAAAAAACTCATTTAAGTTTGGCTAACTTACATGTTTCACAATGGAAATAAAAAAATTTTGGATACATATTTTTTAAGACATCAAAAGATGGGTGTCTTGATTTAAAATGATGAAGTCAAGTAGTATATTTTTTATCAAATAGGGATAACATGAAATAGGCATTATTGATATTAGGTTTGTTCAGCTCTTCGTGGTAGTACAATCCATCTTTTCCTTAGCAAGTTCAATTTTCTTCCCCGATCCTTGGTCCTAAAATAAGCAATAAGTAGGGTTAAATAGGACTTGACAATTATGGTCACTAGTAAGTTTTATATAAAGATTAAGGTTGTGGATAATTGAGGTACGTGCAGCACCTTTTTTAGAGCAAGTGAGGGAGGGAGATAAGGGTATATCTTCTTGGTTTGTTACTATGGTAAGAGAACTGTTAGCAGTGATGATTTTCTTATCATTTGGGTAATAAATATAGTTGATGAAGTGGGTAGTGGAGTGTCATGTGATATGTAGCTCTTGAGTCAATGATCAATAAACCTTTCAAATGATTTCTAGAAGCACTTAATCTAATGGATATAGGAAACTTACCTAAAAGTGCAAAAAAAGATGCAAGTGATTTTTCAAGGGATATCAAGAGTTGTTTTAACTTATCAATATCTTCTTTATTGATCTCTCTGAAATTGGACTGCATTTCGGGGGGCTTTTCATGTAACTTCCAATATATCTCCTTTGTATGTCTTGATTTCTTACAATAGCTACACCAAATGGAGTTTTTGTCTTTATATTTTGAGGAGTCCTTATCTTTTTATTTCCATGGTAACTCTTTGGTTGTCACCATTACTGAAGCATTAACAACCTTTGGCTCCAGCATCACCTCTCGTCTATTTTCTTCTGCATGAATGATAAAAATAGTCTCATTTAATGAAGGTAATCTCCTCTTTGCCAAGGATCTGAACTCTGACCTTATCAAATTCCATAATTAGTCCTACAAGAAAGTCATACACTCTATCTTTCTCAATAAAAATTTTCAGGATAACATCTTCTCGGCACTTGGTCTCTATGCATCTGTAGTGATCAAGTTCTTGCCACAAGTTTTGAAGTAGAGTGACATATTTTGTCATCGTCTTGCTTCCTTATTTTGTGCTCCTCACTTTGACCTTAATTTTGAAGATTTGGGCAACATCCCAGGCTTTTGAGAAGGTTTGCCTGGTGGCATCTCATATATTCTTTGCAGTATATAGGAACATAAAAGTATCACTAATTTATGGAGCCATGAAATTCCACAACCATGACATAATCATATAGTTTGCTCATCTCATGCCTAAAAATTGGGATCTTTTTCTTTTGGTCTTCTTCCAAGGAGGTGATGTATCTTTCTTTTCCTTACAAGTAGGTCATCATAAATTGAGACAACTTCAAATATTTTTTTCCATTATTTAAGCCATAAGAAGGTTTCTTACGTTGGAGATCTCTTTATTAGTGCATCATAGAATCATCAAATTGATTAAAGCTCTGGAATGAATTAACTTCAGACATTGGTTGTCAAACAATAGTAATGAAGGCTTTCTAGAAATATATCCTCGGACTTTTGTAACGGCAATGAAGCCTGATTCTTGTTAAGTAAACAGGATTTCAGGAACTCCTATTTGGTTCGGTCTACCCCACCGCAGGTCGCATACACAACTTTGTTCAACTCAGATGCGCATACGCAGGAAGCCTAGGTTTGCTTGGGTCGACATCTTCGCAAGAAGAGACTCTTACTGGACCACTCGGCCTCTTCTTCCAGAGGCACGAACGAGAGTTGTAAGCTCTTTCTTATGATCTATTTTGCTCCAGGAACGATGTGAGAGCCGCTCGACCTTCACTTGCCTTGTTCTGCTCGGTTTCGTTCCTAGGCACATGTTCGAGAAATTCAAGGCTTTCGATCCCCTTGCTCGATTGACTATTCCGGTCAATGCAGCTATTCGATTGGTATGCAGAGAAAACTTTTTGCATTTGATTGTTTGACGATAGGCATGTTCGGCTCCGCTTCTTTTGGCCACAGGCAAGAAGCTCGCTTTTGAAATCTCGCTCGTCTTGTTCGGATGCTCATATGCGGGAAGCTCGGTTTCTTGCTCAGTTTCGCAGGGAGGGCCGAAAGAACAAAACACACTGCTTGATGATCTATCTTCAACGATAATGTAGGCATCTTACTCTTCTTTGTATATACCTTATGAAGATTTGACAATAGTAACGACAATAAAGGCTAACCATGGCTCTGATACCATGTTAAATTACTAGATGTGGAGAGGAAAAAAAAGGCTTAGCTTTATTGCAAAAAGTTATCCCTATTTATAAATCAATGCAGAATATCTAATAAAGAAATAAATAAATTATAGAATCACACATTATTGCCTCAATATAGTCCTCCCTAAAATAGCCTCCTAACTATAGAAAGAAATCTGCTTGATCCAGGCGATCCTCCCACGAATCCTCATCCTAGTACGTATGCAATCATCATGCTACATTCATTCTTATATTAGAGCTTGAATTGTCATCTTCTACCTGGAGATTGTTGATTTTAAAATCTTTCCAAATATAGTACAACATCGATTAGGAAAGTTTTGATTAACTTATTAATGCATTAATTAAAGGATCTGATTATTGCATAAATTGGGAGATTTAATTAGCATGATTTGGAGATCTAATTAGCATTATTAGATTTTTGTCATATTATAATATTAATTAAAGTTTTCTTTGTAGTTTTTTTTTTAAGTCTGTAAATAGTGGTGTAAGTGCTATTATAGAATATGAGGGCGGGCCAATTGTAACCTTATTTGTTTCTTCATAATAGTGAAATCATCCCTCCCCATAGACGTAGACATCTTTGCCGACCCGCATAAATTACCGTGTTCTTTATGTTGATTGTGCTTTGATTCTGATTTTATTTCCGCTTTTTTGCACAATACATTTTACTTCTGATGGCCTTAACTTTTGTGCTATCTCGCCATCTTAATCCTTAAAATTACTAATGCTATATGATTCGGTTTATGGTTTCATTCGCAGTGGATCATTTTGCCAGGCTTTTGAGGAAGTTGTTATAGTTCTAAAATCTCTTTTTTGCTACTGATTCCTTGAAATGAAATTTTAGGGTTGCTTCTCTAGAAAACAATGTGAACTTTAATTTTTATCGGCTCTTTTGCTTTGAATTCCCATTATATAGTGCATTTGTCATTAGTACTCCACCCGTATCATATTGCTAAGAGATGCTTTTTGTTAACTTGATAGTGAAGAGGCATATATTCAATCCTTCCTCAATAAGACAGATCTCTCAGTTTTTTAAGGGGACCTGCGTAACAAATTTGAAACTATAGTAGATGCATGTTTGATGCATAGTTTTAAAGAAATAGAGGTCTCTAGATACCTTAGAAAAGCTATTCCTAGACTAAGACTTCGTTTGGGACAGTTTTTGTACTGCTTTTTAAAACGGCTTTCTAGTACAAAAATTTCAAATCCAAATTTTTTTTGAAATTTTTGTACTAGAAAATAGTTTTAGAAAGCAAGAAGAAAGCCGTATCAAACAAAGCCTAAATCCAGTATGTAAACCATCCAATATTCTCCTATTATCTTGTTTTCTGAAACCAGTAATTTGCAAGATGTTTATTTGGTTTCAATGCTTTCTTCAGAGTAGGATATGAAGGACTGAACTTTGTAGCATTTTATCCAACTGATTGGAATTCTGTTCCTTCAGCTAATCGAACGTTTCAGTGGACGTTTACCCGGTTACATAGGCCATGGAAATGATATGCTGTCATTTGTGCATGTAGAAGATTTGGTCTACGGACATATAGCTGCAATGTATAAAGGCCAAGTTGGTGAGAGGTATCTGCTCACAGGGGAAAATGCATCATTTATACAAGTTCTTGATATTGCTGCAGCCATCACGAAAACAAGCAAGCCGAGGCTTCACATTCCTATGTGGCTGATAGAACTTTATGGTTGGATATCAGTTTTCTTTGCTAGGATGACTGGCAAACTCCCTCTTATCAGTTATCCAGTATGTTTTGTTCTCTGTATCATCTATTCCACTATAATTCAATTGAAGTCTTAGGCTTTGTTTAGAACAACTTTTTTAGTGCTTTCTAAAACAGCTTTTTAGTAAAAAAATTTCTTAAACTCAAAAAAGCTGCTTTCGAAAGCACCAACAAAACTGTCGCAGATGAAGCCTTTGTTTCTTAATGATCCATATTTCACTTTTTTTCATTTGTGATGGTATAAAACACCAGACTGTGAGAGTTATGAAGCATCAATGGGCATATTCATGCGAGAAGGCTAGAGATCAGTTGGATTATCGTCCAAGAAGCTTGAATGAAGGCTTGACAGAGGTGCTTCCTTGGCTCAAAAGTTTGGGGTTGATAAAATACTAAGTAATGGTGTGTACTATTCTATATTACTACTATAGTCAATATTTCTATTAATTGAGCTATTTTCTGGTGTCTAACTGTTCTTTCCATCAACTTGCAGGGTGGCTTTTGTACCTTACATGTTCTTTAGTTGGTGAGTCCTAAATCAGAATCCTGAAGAGGGCAATAATGGTGTGTTCAATTGCGGTTTCCATCATTAGTTTGCTGATAAATTGATGTAATAATAATGAAAAGAGCTAAATCTAACTCTTTTATTGCGATGAAGTAATCATTGTGAATGTATACTAGCCCGCCTAAGCAGGCATCTGTGAAGAAAGTGTTAAGGATATCTCGATACAAAATTTATCAAGATAGAAAGGTATTTGATATAAATGGAATTATGGACTTATTAAAATTTCCTTCTGTGAAGAGGTTTTATCCATGCTTGATCTTTCTTTATCTTTAAAATTAGAAGTTTTGGGTGCCAAATTTATTAATCAAAATTCAATATAAATTATTCTCAAATAAAGGTGATTTTCAGAATAAAATCTTTTGGAAACCTGACATTTTCTTTTATTTTTTAGACCGCACAATTTTTTACTAGAATGTCTATTTATTTGTTCAAGATTCTCTAAATTAAATTTTATATTAAAATAGTTTTATTTTGCAATATAAGAGATAATCACTCATATTAATGTGAATATTCGTATACATTAAAGCTCAAATTGTTCATGCTTATCCTTGGGATGAGGAGCTTCTATTGAAGGAGAATTATTCTATGCGGAGTCCGAATTGGAAGAATCGTTCGGAGATATGAGTGTACACATTTATATGCAGTGTTTATCAAATTTTTATAAACATTGTGTATACACAGTGTGTACACTCATAATTTGGACGATTTTTTCGGTCCGGATGCCACACAGAATAATTTTTCCCATTGAAGGACAACTTCACAAGTCCTTTGTGCCGTGTTTCTTCTTTTTAATAATTTTTTAAAAATATTTAAAATTATTAAATATTTAAAGATTAGTTACACTTTTTCTAGAAATTTAAGGGTCACGGCCAATATATTATTAATAACAAATTTGTTGCAGGTACACATTGAACAGACCAAAGAAACCTAATAAATTAACAATTGCAGGATAATAAATAAAAACAATACATGCAATAAATACAAAAGAAGAAAATGAAAAGAACTATGAAAATAAATAGGTCTATAAGAGTTGAACGTAAAAAATCATCCACGATGCCATTCTAGTACAACATGATCAACAAGTAGCACCTTAAACATTAGGAACTTTTATAACGAACGTAGAGCTACGTTCGGCCGACACTGAGATCGCGCCACGTAGCATGTACAAAATCACGTATTTGTCGATTTTGCTCGGCAATAAGGAGAAATACCATTATGTGAAGACAAATACCGAGCAATACAAAGTTTTTTTTAAAAAAACTCGTACTCGGTATTTCTCTGTATTGGTCTTCACAGAGCGGTATTTTTCGTTATTGCCAAGCAATACCGAGCAAATACCAGCAAATACCAAGTAACTCAGTGGTGATCGAACGTAGAGCTACGTGTCACCGGACGTAATAATTGTTCCAACATTAGACTGCACCAGAATCAGAAACAAAAATTCTCAATGTTGTCACAGTTGTATCAAAATAAGTCTCCATTTGGGGCAACTTTTTTATTTCTTCGTAAAAATTTACTTTAAGAAACAGTAAGAAAGCTGTCCCAAATAAAACCTCTCAACCTAGCATTAAACTCCATCCTTAAAAACAAGATTAGCATAATTGTCTCCAAATGTAAAAGGCGGTGTATATGTATATAAAAATCTATAATGATCATATTAATTGTCAGTGTAATTAAAATAATCAGATTAAATTGCAGAAACCATCTTCTAGTTCCAGAAATAAACCCCCAAGAAATGGAAAGGAATCCCTAGCAACAATATAGCACAAACATCAGCTCAAAACAGACAAAATAAGCTAGCAGAAGTTCGCGGGGGAAACACTACCAATGAAATGAAAAGCGTAAACTGCAAATTCATTAAAAAAAAAAAAAACTGTCTAATATATCAAAGCAGAACATTGAATAGCAACACTACAATAACACTATCAGAGAAATCCAAAAACATCACAAAAATCAGTAACCGAGAAGCAAAAATTAACCCAAAATAGTCAAATAAAGTGAAAAAGAAAAAAAAAAAAAGAATCCGACATATTGAAATGATTGCAGCAAATCAAAAGTACAAAGCATATGAAACTGATTTTGATTTGTTAGTGGGTGGATTTTGAAACTTGTAATAATATATGTACGAATTTATTTTAATTGACTAAAAGTAAAAAAAAAAAAAAAAAAAAACTGTGACCGAGTTAGAATTTTTTTTATAGTGGAAGAACAAGTTAGATTTTTTCAATTTTTTTTTAATATTTTTCATTCATGTTTGAGAATGGCTGGCCAGATTTAAAAATTTATTATTTAGAAAGATAAAATAAAATATAATAAAAACTTTTAATCTTTAACGTATACTAAACCTATTTTAAAAAATTTAAATAGTTATTTATTAGCAATACCATTAAATATTTTTTTCTCAATATAAATTATTAAAATATATTCATCCACTACTCTATACATCTAATTTATGATTTTTAATGATAATTGTAAAAACTCTTTCAACATACAATAAAAAATGCATTGATCTTACATATATCATAAAAAAAAAATTATCTTGATCGGGCACAAATCTTAAAGCAAAATTAAGTTGGAAACTTTCAAAATTAAATTTGGAACAATATAAACTTCAATTTTAGCAAACTTATAGTCGAATTGAATGTCTCGAAAAGACGAACCCAACGAAACCAAATTCGTCTCAATACGAGCCCAAATGGGTCTAAATCAAAGACTCCAAGCACATTTGAAAAGTTCAAACCATAAATTATATGATCAAACGGTTTTCAAACTTGACATGCGTATAGTCAAATCGAGCGGCTTGACGAGAAGAATCCAAGAAGCCCAAGATCATTAAATTATGATATTATTAAGACATTTAAATGCCCACTAAATGGACTACAATCAAAGGGATCAATATCGACCGTCCATTCAAATCACTCCTAACATACCTTTGATCTCTTTCTTATTTACTAGTCATGCGACCCTAAGAAAATTATAAATAGACTACTTATTCTTCTTTTAGGGAGGAGGAAAAGAGGAGAGAAAGAGGGACCCAAGTAAGGAAGAGAACAAAGAAGAGAAATGTTCTAATAAATAACCTCGGATAGGTCAAATACCTTATGAATTTCTCTCAACATCATCGAGCAATACTTTGACAAATAATCCCAAAAAAGAATCACCTTTGAAGTAGTCTTAAAAGAAAGCTAGTAATGGGCAAGATCCTCACTAAAATGACTCTATGAGAGTAATGATTGATAGGGTCATCACTTATTCAAAAATCTTAGAAGGCTAAAAAACCTCAAAAGGTACTGTTATACAAATACCTTAGCAGGCTAACGTGCCTCAAAAGGTATTGGGGGGGGGGGGGGGGGGGGGTATATCAAAGCATATTTCAAAAATGCATAAACAACTTAGTTTCCTTTGAGGGAAAAATTTATTTCAAATGAAAAATAAGCATCGAGCTCATACAATAATCTCAACTTCAAATATAATATCATTGGAGTTATATAGATTCTATATCAGGTTCGAGTGTCTTTTCATTTTCACAAGAAGCTAAAATTAAAATTACATCGTATCATCCATACAAGTTAATGTCATTAAGTAATAAATAACTTCAAAAAGGTTAGATATCCTTGTTGGATTCTATTGATATCTTCTCTACTGCACATTGAAGCATCTCTTAAGAAAGGTTATAATCTGATCATCATCAGGCCTTCATTCAATTGACAATGTTAGTGTGTTGCTAGGCTACTAACAGGACACACTTCTTTAACCCCCTGCATCATGGATGTTTGATGTCTGTACACGTTAATATGAACACATATTGCCTTTAGCAAAATGCAACTTGACCACTGCCATCATCGGCATTTTGCCTGATGTATGTCGTTAATCTTTAATTTCATATTATCCATAATTGGCTTCTCACTCAATTATTATTAACAACACATCCTCCAACTATCTCTTTAAACTCTTCCACTTAATCGTCAATAGTCGTCCGACTTCCGCTCAAACAATATCATAAAAATTTTGTCCGTCTATTAAGAATCACTGGTTCTCCTCCTCGAAATTATTACCGTCAGATCTTCTCAAATCACCATCGCATGTAAGAGGTAATTGATTATCTTTTGTCAAGGGTTATTTATTGAAAGAATAAACTCAAAATTTTTTTTAAAAAAAATTTATATGGTTTTTAGGTAATTTATTTCTCTTCATTCATTTTTTAGTCTTTATTACAAGAGTTTTTTTGGCAATCGCCCCCCCCCCCCCCCTTCCCTAAAAATTTTAAAATACTATGGTCTTTAGGTAATTGCCCCCAACAAGTCGAACCCTGCCATGAGACACTGTCCCCTTGGACCCCCGACATATATGCCTTATAAATTTGCCCCCCTAAAATTAGGGCTGGTTCCGCCCCTGCTAAAATTTGATAGGGGATGTCACATATCTCAGATAATGGAATGCCTCTAATGTAAGAAGAAAATTAGAGGAGAAGAAAATGAAAGGAGGATAATATTCCTTCTACAATAAAGAGGTCATTGAATTTGGATAGGAGATGCCACATATAAAAATAATGAAAATCCTCTGAAGTAAGAAGGAAAATGGGAAAGAGAGAAAGAAGGCCGAAACCTCCAACTTCCATAGAAGAGAGTGTCACTTGTACTTGATAGGGGATGCCACTTATTCAAGATGGTGGAAGACCTCAATTATAAGAAGTTAGAGGAAGAATGGAAAAGAAGAAATTGATCAAATTCTCCCATGTCTAAGGGGGACTATTTATAAGAGAAAATGAAAGGATGAATATTCTGCATAAATAAGAATATTTTAAAAATATTCCAAGAATAAAATTTTTTTGAGAATATTAAAAGAGAATAAATAATATTCTTTTAAAAACAGAAAAAAAAAAAATCTCTCCCTCTCTCTCAAAAAAATAAAAGGAGAAAAAAGAAGAAGGAATTTTTTCTCTCTTGAAGAAGGAATTTTTTCTCTCTTGCAAAAAAAATGCAAAGAAAATGAAAAAAAAAAATTAAAATTAAAACCGCCTGCTCAGAACATGCGCAGAGAACTGAGAGCATAGATAGAAAACGTATATTAATATACGTTTTAATTCATATATTATTCACATATGTCATGGAAAGAGGTTTTTTTTTAATATATATATATATATATATATATATATATATATATAGTTTGTTAGTTAGCTAGCTAGTTAGTTAACGGAGATTTTATATGAACTGATATATGGATGTTGATATTTATTAATATACTAACATATCTTATTAATATACATTTATTTTAAATAAAAATAGAAAGATTGTACTTGTAAAAAATGTAAGTATGCCATATAAGTACAGAGATTGTCCTTGTGTATTTATCAACGTTTTGAAAACCGGACCAGACAACGGACCGGAAGAAGGAGAGGTTCATGATTTGATCGGTTCGACCGGTCGAACAGGGGTCGAACCGGATAACGTAATAAATAATAATATTATTAAAAATTATAAAATGAATGAAAAAAATTTCCTCTAATACATTCACTATGCATTTCATTTTCATATCAAACTAATCAAATAATATAAATATGGCATCAATGAAGTTTATAAAACATAATTAAATAAGTAAATAACATACCTTTTATTAAGCTCTATTGTGTGTTGGAAGTTGATGAATGCAACCATCTTCAATTCTCCTTTTCTATCATGTGAAATTGTTAAAAAATGAAATGAGCAAAAGAGAATGAAGTAAAATATATAACAAACAAAATAGACATTAAAAATATTAAATTGGCAACATATAACATACCTTTTCATAACTTATAGCAAAATTATGACACTTTATTGATACGACAAACTCAAAATTCATAAATATAAAAAATTTTAACTTAATACCATAAAGACAAAAAAGTAATCAGTTTAAATCAGTTTACATATAAAAAACTCAAAACAGTCATAGTGAATCTAATAATCATCAACTAAATTTGTGTGATCGAATGATGGATTCTCAAACTCTCCTTCACCAAAATCTTGCATCTCAAATACTTCTGCATCCTCACATGGTATGTCATCTTCATCACATATATTAGATAAGTTGTCTTCATCTGCAAATTATTAATATGAAATAATAAGTCTATATTTAATATTATACTCAAAAGATATAAGTTAATCAACAATCTTACTTGGGGTTGGTGAAGATGATGTTAAGTTTGGTTCTATATTTATAGGAATTGCATCATCTTTGTAAATTTTTGACTCCAAGTCTTCTAAATGCAATTCTGGAGTTGGTTCATCATCAAGGATCTATAAATCAACAAGTTCAATACTTGTATAATCCAAAGGATCATAACTTCTTTTTCTAAGCTGCAACCTACATAATTGTTATAAAAAATTAATAATAAAATGTGCATCATTATTTAAAAAAATATTTAAAAAAGTTTCAAATAGTACTTATTTCTTAAATTGAGATTGTAACGAACATATACAAGATAATTTAGCCTTTGGTGCTCAAGATGATTCCTTCTTTTTGTATGAATCTGCTCAAACATACTCCAGTTTCTCTCACAAACTGATGAAGATGATGTCTGACTAAGAATTCTAATAGTCATTTTCTGTAAGTTTGGTGCACTAGAGCCGAACATCCTCCACCATTCATCTATAAATTAATAAACATACATTAATTTGTTCAAATATATATTAAAATGAAATCTCAAAATTTTTTCATCTTACCTGGTTGCATTTCTTTTGCTAATGTTGATGCAATGGGCTTATCAAAACTTTCTAAATTATCACGGAAAAGCCTCAACTCATTTATTGCCAAAGATGGTTTTGGACATATATCTTTATTGCCAATCAATTCTATTAGACCTTGCAAAACTCCAGGCTTGTTGCAATAATTTTTCCTGTTATACTGAAAAATGAGGGTTGAGAAAATAAGCTGCTGAATGTATCCCTTGTCTTAGTTGATTATCCCATCTTCTCTTGATGATACTAGTGAAAGGTTTGTACATTCTTTTATTATTTCTAAACATAGCCTTCATTGCTTTTCTAGCTCTGTACATATCGTCATAAAGATATCCAAGAGATGGCTTTTCATCTGCATCAACAATTCTTAACAACCTTGTTAGGGGCCCTGATAATTTAGAAATTATGAATCTGTCATTCCAAAATCTTGCATCCAAAATAATTGAGGCTGCCTCTTTCCCCTTCATTGTCTTACTTAACTTTGAATCAGTGTAAGCCTTGTTGGTGATGAATGCTTGCAAGTCATGTTTATGATCATGGATACTTCTTAAAGTAATGAACGTTGTTGCAAATCTCGTTACTCCTGGCCTTACAATTTCAGTCCAACCTTTCCTTTTCCTTAACAAAGCCAATATAAAAGCATGATTATAAATAAAAATTGTAACCTTTGAAGCTTTTCTAGCAAGTTCTGTAATATAAGATATGCTTCCAATATCTTTCAGAATGAGATTAATGCAATGAGCTGCATAAGGTGACCAATATATATTTCCATATTTTTCATGCAGTAACTCACCATCTTTCTTATAATTTGCTACATTATCTGTTATAAAATGAACTATATTCTCCTGACCAACCCATTCAACGATATTAGTGAATAATGAGCACAATATTGTGGCATCTTTAATGACATCAGATGCATCTACTGATTTTTTCGAAGACAATAAACAAGAAAATTTATTAATGTCCTATTTCTTGTATCTGTCCAACCATCAGCCATCAAAGTACAACCAGTTTCTTTCCATGTTCTTCTGTAAGATTCAATTAACAATTTACACTCCTCTTTCGCATCCCGTAACAGATTCACTCTTAATCTGTAGTAAGACAGTAATTTGTATCCAGGTCCTATTGCAGCAATTGCATCAATAGCTTTTCAAAATGTGAGTTGATGGCATTGAATGGAATGCAGCTATCATAAAACCATCTAGCAATTGCTAAATCTGCACGGTGCACTACCTCCTTAGATGCCATCACACTTTTTAAGGAAGGTTGAGATCCCGGTTTTGTTCTAGGTGCAAAAAAACTATTAATTTCATCAATTTTTCTCTTTCCTTTATCAATTCCTTTATCATGTATATCTGGACTTTGTGAATTCGTGACTGAACATGAGCCCCTCTCTTCTTCAACTGGATCTTCACTAAGTAAATCATCAATCTGCGACAAGTCTTATTGCGCTTGTTTTTTTTTTTTTGATATCTCATTCAAATTTTGCTGCATCTGATGTCGTATGTCATGTGGCACCTTCTTACAAGAAGCAATGTTCCCTTTAATCCCCGCTAGATGTTGCTTCATCCTATGAATGCTTCCTCACTTATAAATTATTCCATAATGAAGACATTTGTATTGCTTCTTACCATCAGTGGTTTTACACTCAGTAAAATGGTTCCAAACGATATCTACTTTCTCACGAACGCTTTGAGTTGAATGTGCAGATTGATTGTTTTGTTGATCCATTGATAATATTAAACAACAATGGATCAATATTAGCCTGAAAAATAAACTCTATGTTGTTAATATTAAACAACAATGGAACAAACTAAACACCAACAGGTTATCTAACCCTCCCTTACTCTTTATGTTCTTAATTTTTAATCTTGATTTTGGTTAAACAAAAAATGACATCCTAACATTTATGCATATAATACCACACTACATACAGAATAAGGTTAGTTCAACCTAATAAATGTTCATATTTGAGACAAGAAACTGGCTAATAGAGACAAACAAACTGCTTTATATACTAATCAAAAGCTTGGGCTTACTAGTCTTTATATTAAAATTTTTCTCACTTTCTATAGTAAACACAATCATTTGATCACATTTACCTTCCACTTTAAAAGATATTGTTGCCAAATTTACGTCTTTACAATGCCTACAAAATAATCGCCTAACATTCACTTTTCATTAACTCATTTACAAACATCCTCTCTCACTCCAGCCAAGCAGCCTCTAATCAATCCAAGACAATAAACTCAACAGATTAACTAAGCATTCATAAGAAAAAAAAATCTTTTCACTCATAAGTCATAACAGTAATGAAATTAAGAAAAAGTGATGAATTAAACCCTGTTACCTTTTCCCTTAATCTACTTTTTCTGACAGCTTCACGTTTCTGAGCAAGCCGCCTAAGAATCCTTTATCAAACTGTGAAGTGGAATTAGCGAGGGTTAACAAGAAAATTTAAAAAAAAAACATCTAAAATCAAACGAAACTCCCAATAAGGATAATCATCTTCTATAACTAGATATTATTACAATCTTCAACTCTTCATTCTCAAACTGTGAAGTGGAATTTTCGGTTTGCAATTTGCACAGGTAAGAATAAAACACAGGTTCAATGCATACAATCTCCTCACCTTACAATGATTCAAGCACCGACGAAGAGGAAGTGCAGCGACGAAGGATGAGCTGCAGCGTTAATTAACTGGGTCGGCAACGATAATTAACTGGGCCGTCAGCGACGAAGGAGGAGCTGCAGCGACGAACGGACGAAAGAAAATCGGAGGAGACGAGCTTCGGGAGTTACGGGAGGTAGAAAATGAAACTAGGTTTACACTTTTACATGTTTTACTAATACGCTAATACCTCAAATACTGCGTGATATCAATCAAAGGGCTGGAATTTGCGTTTAAGCTTAAGTAGCCGATTCTCTCCCGGTTTCCGATTTGCCGGGTTCGCGGTCCAAATGCCGGTCGGACCGGTTCAAAGCCGGTCCTTTGTTTTCCCGGTTTCATTAGGAAACCGAACCGGCCGGACGGCCAGGTGCTGGTTCAACCGGTTGAACCGGTCGGTCCGGTCCGGTTTTCAAAACGTTATTTTTTATAGCTTGTTAACAATTTATTTATAGTTCTCTACCGCAATCGCCAGTTATCGTCTTTCGAGACACGTCGACAGCCGACTACCCGGGAGTTTTGGTTATTAAGAGGACAAATTAAGCATATGAAATTGATTTTAATCTGTTAGTTGAGAGTTTTGACTATCAACTTAAAGGATTTGATTTCAAAGCTTGCATATATAATGTGTGAGAGTTTACTTTAATTGACTTAAAAGTTAAAAAAAAAAATTAAAACTGTAATGAATTAGAATTTTTTATAGTAGAACGAAAAATTAGATTTTTCAAATTTTTTTTTTTTTTTTTCATTCATGCTTGAGAATGGCTTGGCAGATTTAAAAATTTATTTTTTAGAAAGATAAAATATAAGATAATAAAAACTTTTAATTTTATAACACATACTAATCCTATTCTAAAAGATTTAAATATTTTTTTCTCAATATAAGTGATTAAAATATATTCATCTACTATATATTGCTAATTTATATAGTCCATTTTTAATGATAATCAATTAATGATTGTAAAAAATCTTTCAACTTACAATAATAAATGCATTGACCGGTGATATATCATCAAAAAATTATCTTGACACAAATTTCAAGGCAAAATTAAGTTGGAAACTTCAAATATTAAATTTGGAATCATATGAACTTATATTTTAGCAAACTTATAGTCGAACTGAATGTCTTGAAAAGACAAACCCAACGAAACCAAATTCGACTCAATCTGAGCCCAATTGAGTCCAAATCAAAGACTTAAAGAGCATTGGAAAGTTCAAACCATAAATTAGATGATCAAAATGATTTTCAAATTGACATGCTTATAGTCGAATCGAGCGGCTCAACAAGAAGAATTCAACAATCCCAAGATCATCAAATTCTGATATCATGAAGACAATCAAATGCCCAGTAAACAGATCACGACCAAGGGGATCATCATCGGCCGTACATTTAAACCACTCCCAACTTACCCTTAATCTCTTATTTATTTACTAGTTATGTTACTATCAGAAAATTATAAATAGACTACTCATTCTTTATTGATGGAGGAGGAGGAGAGAAGGAGAGAATGGGGGACCCAAGAAATGAAGAGAATGAAGAAGAGAAACTAGAGTTCTCTTGCAACCATACTCCTCCTCAACCATCGCCTGACTTCCAGTCGGCCACCGACGGACCCAAATAAGGAAGAGAAGGAAGAGAGTTCTCTTGCCACTAGACTCCTCAATCGCCGCCGGACTTCCGCCCGACCACCGATTGACCAAAGTAAGCAAGAGAAGGAAGAGATTTATATTGCCACCAGCCTCCTCCTCGACTACCATCGGACTTGCGCTCGACCACCAACGAACCCAAGTAAGGAAGAGAAGGAAGTGAATTTTCTTGCCACCATACCCCTCTTCGACCAATGCCGGATTTTCGCCCGGCCACTGATGGACGCCGGACTTCCGTTTGACCACCAACCTAAGTCGGATTTCTGCCCAGTCACCGACTGACTCTGTACTTTTGTTTGACCTTCAGATATCAATCCGACTGTTGAATATTGTAATATGATCGTCCTCAATTTCAAGAACGAACCAGACACTTGTAATATACTCAAATACTAGTGAAATCATTTCAACTAGGCGTTACCCCGTAGTTTTTCCCTTTTCCTGAATTTCCACGTAAAAATTCTGATGTTTCATTTTTTTTGTGCTGGATATCCGTAAAACGCTAAGACAAAAAAAATTAACTTTACTGCCACGTATATTCTAGCTCCGCAACAATCGTAAAATAAATTTTAAATTTTTTTAAATTTATTATAATAAAATTTTGATTATAACAACTAAAAATAATTATTAGAAACCCTTCCAAAAGCCAGTCTTCATGACAGAGAAGTTTTGGGAACCTTCTTGTGGCCGTTCTGCTTTATTTTAATATTTATAAATTTGTTTAATGAGCACAACAGAATGCGTGAGTTGGGATGAAAGTGTTTTATTTCATTATCTTTCTATATGTTTTTTAAGTTAACAGCTAAGATTTGCCTTATTAATTATGCCAGAGTTCGAACATAAATTGGCTTCTGTGAATTTTCCAATGAAATTCTTAGGCTTCGGTTGAGATTGTTTTTCTTAAAGCAGATTTTTAAGATAAAAATTAATATTTTTATATTAATTATTTTTTAAAAAAGCAGTAAGAAAACCGTTCCAAATAAAATCTTAGATTTCATTTGGGACAAATTTTTTTACTACTTTCTAAAACAGATTTTTAATATATGCCAAAATTATTGCTATTTGTTTTGTGTATAAAATGACAGCTTTATTTAGAAAGAGGTAGGTGGTGGTTTGTTGATTTAAAAAAAGAAAAAAAAGAAAAAAAAAATCACGCATGTCCATATATATTCTAATGCTATCTGCTCAAAAAATAAAAATAAAAATAAAAAAATAAAAAAATAAAAAAACCATCTCAATGTTATGTTATTATTGAATTTAAATATATTTTTTATGTGATCTTCTTTTGGCAAAGTCTCTTTTATGCTCTCAATAATTGATTTTTTCATCATCATAATTTTCTTTGTGAAAGGTACCAATTTTCATTTCTTTTAGAGTCTGTCTGATTTGAATATTTAAAATTTATAAATTCTGAAAACATCAATACTTTGTTTGAAGTAAAAAAATTGAAGTAAAATTTTGAATAATTTGAAAATCTCATCTTGTTTAATTTTGATGTATTTAAAAATGCCTAGGTTTGTCTAAGTTCTAAATACGTTAAATTAATTTCATTGTCATAGCTGCCCTCACGCACCACCCCTGTTGCTCTTCGCCTGTTAGGGCTGTCAAAATTGGGTCACAGGTTGGGTTCGGGTGCAACCTGAAATTGACCCGACCCAAACTCGATCCGCATCGGGTATGTTTTACTAATTATTTAATTCAATTTATTTAAACCTAAATTAAATTAAGATAAGATTTATTTCAATCAATTTAAAATAAACCAAACTTAATTCAATTTGGACAACATGATTTATTATTTTTTGGAAATTCAATTTACTCATTTTAGAACAATCTTTTAAAACTCTCCTAAATTAATTAAAAATGAGTTAAACCAGGCTGATTTTTGGTTTTCGGGTCAACTCTAACCCGACCTGGTTTTACAAACGGGTCAAAATTTTAAACCCGAAACAAAATTTTCGGATCGGGGTTGGGTTCGGGTTGTGTCAAATATTGACACCTCTACCGTCTACTACTAGTCTAGTTCCCAACTAGGTGCTACCAACCACCACCGTCACTATCTATCACTAGCATTATTAAATTTTACACTGCATCTAGGGGTGTCAATTTCGGGTCACGGGTCGGGTTCGGGTCGAACCCGAACTGACCCGGGTGGAAAACGGGTCAACCCTAACCCGACCCGGGTAGAGAAACGGGTCGAAAATCCGAACCCGGACCCGACCCGGCACCGCGACGCGCAGCAGCAGGCGACGGCAGCAGCAGGCGACGGCGGGCCGGCGGTAGCGCGCGGCAGCGCGGGGCAGCGCGCGGCAGCGCGAGCGGCACGCGGCAGCGCGAGCGGCACGCGGCAGCGCGCGGCACGCGGCGGGGCAGCAGGGCAGCACGCGTCACGCGTGGCAGCGCGCAGCGGGGCGGGCAGCGGGGCGGGCAGCGGGGGCAGCGGGGCGGGCAGCGGCGCGTGGCAGCTGGGCAGCGGGGCAGCGGGGCAGCGGGCAGGGGGCAGGGGCAGCGGGCAGAGGGCGGGATTTCAAATTTTTTTGAATTAAACGGGTTGCCGGGTCAACCCGCCAACCCGCCGGGTCAACCCGAACCCGACCCGTTTTTGAAACGGGTCGATTTCTGGAACCCGAACCCGACCCGTTTTGAAATCGGGTCGGGTCCAACCCGGCGGGTCCGGGTCGGATCCGGGTCGGGTTTTCGTGTCGTGTCAAAAATTGACAGCCCTAACTGCATCTTTTACTTTAAATCACCGAAAACATGATTAAATGAATTTATTTTATATTTTTTTCAAACAACTTCAAAATATTTAAATATATTACATTCATTTTACTTTGTATTTTTTTCAAAAGAAATGGCCCATAAAAAATATATTTTCGTTGATATAAAAAAGCGTTTTGACTGTTAGTCATAATATTTTTCTTGAAACAGTAATTTTTTTTAAATGATGTAAGTTAAACGTTAATAGCAAAATAGGTTAGAGTAGTTAACCCTTTGGTATACTTCATTGAAAGTTCGTCCATAGGAAAGAGATTTTTTTTTTTTTTTTTGTTTAGACGAATATATATATATATATATAAATATATATAAAGATTCGAATCCAAAATATTTGAATTGATATTCCAAACTCTCATCTAGCTGGTCAAGAAGTGATGCGTTATAAAGAAAGAGTATTTTTTTTGGAAATATAGAGAAGAGTTCTCAGTCAACTAATCCCCCGGCACAGTACTGACAATTCAAAATTCTGTACGTCAATTACTAAGTTCGTTGGATTCCCCGCCCCTGCCCCCCGGCCTACGAACTTTTATTGTATCTAATGAACGTACGCAGATGAAGGTTCGGTTTTAGGCAAAAAAGTGCCTGTACCGAGTTTTTTTTCAGTGTACCCGGTACAGGCGCTTTTTTGCCTAAAACCGGACCTTCCACTGCGTACGTTCACTGGATACAATAAAAGTTCCCGGCCTACCCCTTAAAAATTGTTAAAATTTTGTTGGCATTAATTCAATTTAAAAACTAATTGATCATTTATTTATTATATTTATCTTAAAATTATTTTAAATTTTTTTAAAACTATAATTTTTTTTTCATTTTGAGAACTTATGAATTTAAGATTTAATTAATGATGAAGCCAAATCCTATTGAGGATGATAAAATTATTATTATTATATAAATTTTAAATTTTCTATTAGGAACAAACATAAAAGATGTCATCACCATTTTAAGTTTTTTTTAGGGCATTTAGGTCAATTAAGACAAATTCATACACACATCACATAAATAATACAAATTCAAGACCTTTTTTAAATAGCCGAAGCTCTCAACCAATAAATTGATGTGAGCTGCGTATATTCATTCTAAATTGCAAACAATTAAAACAACTAAATTTATTATTTGCTCAAGGGGCATTATCTAACTATGAAGATATCTTGCATCAATAATTGATGTAGCTAGAATTGGATGTTGTTCGTGGAATATGTATGGTGGTGGTAAGTGTAGGCTTTGATGTTAGTGAATAAATAATGTTTGAAGGTACAAACGAAAGATATCTACATTGATTGACGATCAAAATCAAGTGGTGGTGATGACATGCATCGAAGTTAATTGATAGCTAGTGTCACGTGATGGAGATGATACTCATGTATGTTGGTTTAAACCTAATATATGGAGGTGCCTACAACAATTATCAATGTTAGTCAGGGAATGATGTTTGGTTCTAGCCAAGGCGGGCATCTATATTGGTTGATCGACCACTAATGTCGGGTGGTCGTGACTTGAGGAGCCAACAGTAGTCTACATATGATGTCCGGAGGTACTGACCATGGTGGACTTTAATTTTAGTCTATATCAAGGTCGAATGATGGTTGATAGAGCTCTAAAATTGATCAAATATGATGCTATAATTAAAAAAAAAAAATATTTGAAGTAAAAAAAATGTTATATCAAAATATCTCATATTAGGAGTGGAGGAACCATGGCTTTGTCATCACTAAGCATTTTTATCTCCATGATATTTAAGATTGAACGTACCCTAATTTAATAACTAGATTTTATGGAAAGTATGCTTAAACTCATTTAACGTAAAAAATAAATCCTCATAGAAAGTATCAGAATACTGAATATGCATCACACTTTAATTTATGGGTTGAAAGTTTTGGCTACCAACCAAGAGGTTGAGTTCGAGTCTTGCGTATGTGTGATTTTACATTATTTGGCCTAAATATAAAAAAAAGTATCCAAGTCGAAATGTAAATAATTAAGAAGATTTAAATGCCCAAAGTAATTTAGAAATAATAATTTTTTAGCTAAAAATTGACCCGGTGATAAATTTTTATTTAAAATTAGGAGGATTTACTTATATACCATGCTATACCAACCTATTTATATATCTAACCCTCTAAACTTTAATATTCATTCATACCATCCATAATTACTTTGATATCAAATATATCACCCATATTTTATTCCTACCATCCATATTTAATATGAAAGTATATAATATATGAATAGTAGGGATATAATATTAAAATTTTAGATATTAGATATGTAAATAAAATAATATAGAATGGCATTTATGTAAATATCCTTAAAATTATGACTAATAGGGAGAGAAAGATAATCCAACTCTAACAGCTGCTTTAATAATCTTTAATATTAATTAGTGATCGCAACCTAATATGTAAAAGCTATTCCCCACTCTCCTTTCCTTTATATAAATAGGAGCAGAGCCATTACCACTTTAGATTATTCTCCTCCTCCTCCTCGTCACCCTCTCTCCCCAACTAAACTAATGGAGCGTGTTGCCACAATTACCTCCGATAAGTTAAACATGGAGATCCTTCCCTTCATCCGCACATACCAGAGCGGCCGCATCGACCGTCTGTACCAAAGCAAAACCGTCCCTGCCTCCGTTGATCCCCGCACCGGCGTCTCCTCCCGAGACATCACCATCAATCCCTCTGCTCGCCTTAGTGCCCGCCTCTACCTCCCGCCTACCGCCATCATCTCCCCCACCGCACCAAAGAAACTTCCCGTCGTCGTCTATTATCACGGCGGCGGCTTCTGCACATTCTCCGCCTCCTCCTCTCACTACCACTCTTATCTCAACTCTCTCGTCGCTGAGGGCGACGTCATCGCTGTTTCGGTCGATTACCGCCTCGCTCCTGAGCACCCTCTCCCCGCCGCCTATGAAGACTCATGGGAGGCCCTCCTCTGGGTCACCGAACACGCCTACGACCATAACTTTGGCCCCGACCGTCGATTCGCTGAATTCGGCGACTTCAGCAAGATCTTTCTAGTCGGCGACAGCGCCGGAGCAAACATAGTGCATAACATGGGGATTAAGCTTGCGGAGAACGGGATGGAGGTGGAGGGGTTGGCTTTAATGCATCCTTTCTTTTGGGGGAAGGAGAGGAATAGTAAGGTCGGGTCATCTATGTTCAAAACAGAGGATTTTGATGCTCTGTGGCCATTTGTGTGCCCGGATACCGTCGGGCTTGATGACCCAAGAGTGAACCCGTTGGCCGAGGGTGCGCCGAGTCTTGCAGCTTTGGGAAGCCGGCGGGTGTTGGTTAGTGTTGCAGAGAGGGATTTATTGAGGGAGAGAGGGAGGTCTTATTACGAGAGGCTGAGGGCAAGCGGGTGGGGGAAGAAGGAAGCTGTTTTCTTTGAGACCAAGGGAAAAGATCATGTCTTCCATGTCTTTCAAAGGCCGGATGAGAAGGCGGCCGAGTTGATGAGGCATTTGGTCAGTTTCTTGAAGGAGGATAGCATGCAAGGAAGACACTCGCTACTCATGGAGAGTATTCGAGGAATTGAGGCTTCGCAGATATTACAGAACGCCTGAAGCCTGAATTTTGTACTAGTGATATTGCACAACGCTTATTCTTTTTTATTTGCCCACTAGTTTTTTTACTATATTTATTTAAAAAATTATTTCTTAAAAAAAAAAAACTGCACTGTTCAAATTCCAACAAAATCATAATCTCTTATATTTAAATGAATACTTTTTCATTGCTTTTATTTCAAAGCGATTTCATTACCACCAAATTGAATACGAATTTTTTTTAATCTTAATAAAATTGATTAATATAAAAAAGAGAATTCGTGAGCTGGGATGAAAGTGTTTTATTTTATAATCTTTATATATTTTTTAAATTAACGGCAATTACACACTCTCAACATGGCTCAAACCCTATTTGAATGTAGGGTGTCAAAACTGGTCGGTAGGTCGGATTCAAGTTGAATCCAAGTTGACCCAGGTCTAAATGGGTCAACCTAATACCTACACGATTTTGCAAATAGGACAAGGTTTTCAAACCGAATCTGACTCGCGCAGGTTACGGGTTGACCCGACTTGAACCGCGAAAACTGATGCGTGCGAACATGCGAGGTGACTCCGCGACAAAGCGCTAGCTTAACGCAACAGTTGGAACAATACGCAGAAGCAGCACACGGTCAAGTTACAGGGTCAAAACCGGTTTATTTCGGATTTACGGATCAACCTGAACCGTAAAGCAAATGGGTCGAAAACTCGAACCCTAACTAGACCCGTAAAGCAAACGGGTTGACACGAACCTGTAATTTTCCTGGTTGGGTTCAGATAAGATTTCAGGTCATGTTAGATTTTGACACTCCTATTTTAACGCTTATTTATTCAAAAGAATATTAATATCAATGTTATCTTTAAAATTAAGATTTTGTTTGAGACATTTTTCTTTTTATTTTCAAATACAATTTTTTGATAAATAAATTTTTTTAAAAGTAATGAAAAATAGTGGTAAAACACTGAGAAATTTTTTTAATAAACTTGATACGTCATCAAAAAATTATCTTGATCGGGCATAAATCTCGATGCAAAATTAAAGTTGGAAACTTCCGAAATTAAAATTGGGACAATCTGAACTCTGATTTCAGCAATATAGTCAAACAGAACATCTCTAGAATACAAACCCAACGAAACCAAATCCAACCCAATCCGAGCCCAAATAGGTCCAAATCAAGGATTAGAAGCGCTGTTGGAAGGTTCGAACAACAATTTGGATTACCAAACAATTTCCAAACATAACGTGCTTATAGTCGAATCGAGCGGCTCGACGAAGCGAATCCAACGAGCCCAATATCACCTAATTCCGACATAATTAAGACATTCAAATGTCCATCAAACAGTCCATGATCAAGGGATTCAAAATTGACTGTCCATCCAACAACTCCCCATTTGCACTTGATCTTTCACCTATTTATGAGTAGAGTCCCCTTTTTTCTTGAAAAGGGGACCCAAGCCAAAGGAATCAAAAGAGAGATCAGAGATTGCTCTTGCCTCCTTGCTTCTCCTCGTCCATCACCTGAGTCTTGCTAGACCACCACCTGAGACCCTAAGTTCCGCCGGACCACCACATGAGGTCCTGAGTCTTGCCATACCACCACCTGAGGCCTTGAGCTCCGCCAGACCACCACCTGAGGCCCTGAGTTCCGCCGGACCATCACATGAGGCCCTGAGTTCCACCGGACCACCACCTGAGGACCTGAGTTCCGTTGGACCACCACCTAAGGCCTTGAACTCCGCCAGACCACTACCCGAGGCCCTGAGCTTCGCCGGACCTCCACTTGATGCTCGAAGTTCTACCGGATCATCACTTGACGCCCGGAGTTCCACTGGAATATCGTCTGATGCCAAACTTCCACCGAACCACGACCCAACGTTGAAGTTCTGTCAACCAACCGACATGCTACCAACTAACGTCTGAAAATTCAAGTAGCACTGGACTTCTGCCTGTCTACCAAGTGGCACTGGGCCTTCATCCTCTTTGGTCACTAGATTTCAACCACACGGTTGATATTTGTAATCTGATCACCCTCGAAGGTGTGTCAGCCCACTTTAACCTACTTAAGTTTTAGTGAAATCAGTTTTAACTAGGCCATACCCCGTGGTTTTTCTCTTTCCCAGGGTTCTTCACGTAAAAAATCTTGTGTTCTCTTTATGTGTGAGCTGAATATCCGTACAACACTAAGACGTAGAATTAAAACTCTATCGTCACGTATATTCTAGCCCGCAACAAAACTTATCCATCATTTTAATAATGAAAAGGCATATATTCCAAAAGAAAAAAAAAAAATATATATATATATATATATATATATATTATATATATATATATATATATATATATATATATATATATATATATATATATATATATATTTGTGTTCATAAAAAAATGCATTTTGACTGTTAATCATAAATATTTTTCTTGAAACGGTAAATTCTTTTTGGATTTTGGAAGTTTGAAAGTTAATAGTAAATTAGGTTGGGAGAGTTTAGCGTTAAGTATACTCGATCGAATGTTTCTGCTTCTCAGTCAACGAATCCCACGACTCGGCACTGTAAATTCTTTTTTTTTTTAATGAAAATAATATGAATTGGTTCGATGTCGCATTTACCTCTTCGTGGATCGATACAAAAAAAGGTTGGTGAGAGAATATTTTAAAAGGTCAAATTAAAATATGTTGAATTTATATCGATATAAGTTTAAGTAAAGAATCAATTGATATTTTATTTATATTTTTTGGTGATAGCTTTCTTATAATTTTCTAAATCAAATTTTTAGTGCAAAAATTCTTGAAAACAATCAAAAAAATATTGACATAAAATTGTAAGCGATGGAGCCAAATCTTAGATCGGGGATGATATAAAACTATGATTTTTATATAGGTTTAAATTTTCTATTAGAAATAAACATATAAGACAAAGGGGCAATATCTAGATATTCAAGAATTGCCGACAAACAGTCTCTCATGGTGGTAACAATGGATATCGGTGTTGGTTGATGTCGATGTTGCTTGGGAAAAAAATATATGGTGGCCACAAGTGTAGGCTTTGATATTGGTAATCAATAATGTTTGGATATATCAAAGCCAGGCTTCAATATTGATTGAAGATTAATATTAGGTAATGGCTAGTTTCATGTAATGGTGACAATAATCACCGATGTTGGCTTACAAATAGTGTTTGGTGGTGGCAACAACAATGATCCGATGGATGATTTTCAGGCAATTTATAGTTTGAATGTTGCTCACATGTCTTATGTATTTCTTATTAGAGATATTAGTAATATTGCATATACTTAGTTTTAATGTAATCTGTTTTGATATACATTTACAACTTTGCCATGTACCTTAGTGCTTAACTATAAATAAAACCACTAGCTGCTCCGTAAGGATCATCTAGTTTACTTCTCTTTACATCCTCTGTCTTCTTGTTTAGTTCTTGAATATTCACATGGTATCAGACATTGTTCGATCCTAGAGGACATTCATGGCGGAACAAGCTTCGTCGTCGTCTCCCTCCATCGAAACGACCGCTGCAGTTCCGAATCAACAGCTTATCTCTCCTTCGCTCAAATTCCTCGTCTCAAATCTCAAGACCTTTGTTCCAAATCACCTATCTACGGACAATTATCCGATCTGGAGGAGCCAGATCGGTTCCGCGCCAATGGATTCGAAGCATTTCTTGAATCCAGCCCTACGTCGCCGGCTGATCAAATCACGGATAGGAATCTAGCCGCGGCCCTCAGTTCAACTATTTCCGCCTCTGTTCTACCGTACATAATCCATCTTGATCAATCTTTCGAGATCTGGAGGGTTCTTGAAACCAGATTTCAATCATCAAGCAGATCGAAGGTGATCCAGCTCAAAAACGAGCTACACAACGCCTCAATGAAGAATCTCTCGATGTTACAATACCTCACCGAGATCAAGAAATTGGTAGATCAGATTGCATCGGCGGGATCGACAGTAGACACGGAAGATGTCATTCTTTACATACTGAATGGCCTACCTCCGACGTACCAATCATTCAAGACCTCTATCAGAACGATGCTGCATCCGATTAGCCTTGACAATCTGTATGTGCTGCTGATGAGTGAGGAAATTCACGTGCAAACGGATGCTACTCGTATGTCATCGTCGACGGACTCTCATTCCGCCGTGTACATGCGCAGAGGCAGGGGGAGGCGAGGCCAGAATCGATCATCTCATAATACGAATCCAAACACTCGTTCCAACTCGCAGCCAGCCGCAACATGTCAAATCTGTGCCAAACGTGGCCACACAGCTGATGTTTGCTGGCATAGGCTCAACACCAATTACACACCCTCCCATAACAGTAACAGATCCGGCAATGCTCTTCTTGCGTCAACTGATACACAAACAGAATGATTTCTCGACTCCGGGGCGTCATCGCACATGACGAATGAACCATCACAAGTATCTCAAGCAACAACATATCAAGGCTCGGACAGAGTAACTGTAGGGGACGGAAGATCGATCCCCATTGCTCAATCGGGCACGGGTCTACTTCCCACCCCCTCTCGTAAGCTTTTCTTGAACAATCTTCTTCACATTTTCTCAATTTCTTACAATCTTCTCTCTATATCTAATCTCGTTAAGGATAACAACATTTATGTTACTTTTTCTCCCACGGGGTTCTATCTTAAGGATTTGACGACGAATCAATTGCTTCTTCATGGACCCTGCAAGAATGGTCTGTACCCAATTCCAAGTGACGAATCAAGACGGAATCTGGTTGGGCTCGCGACATCCAGATCATCGGCAATAACGTGGCATCACAGACAAGGCCACCCGAACATCAATACAATGAAGATCATAGCCAGCTCACACCATTTGTTTTCCACACACGCACCTAGCTTTACTTGTGTTTCTTGTATTTCCTGTAAAAATCATAAGCTCCCGTTCGAACGGTCTGTTACGCGGAAGCATGCTCCGCTTGCTTTACTTCATTCGGATGTCTGGGGACCGTCTCCGGTTCCCTCGCATCAAGGCTTTCGATACTATATTTCTTTTGTCGACGACTTTTCAAGATTTACGTGGGTATTTCCTCTTATCTTTAAATCTGATGCTACAAAAGTTTTCATTAATTTCGTTACATATATAGAAAGACAAACTCAGCACAAAGTTTTGGCTCTTCGCACGGATGGGGGCGGTGAGTTCATCAACCATAACCTCAAGCAATTTCTTACCTCTCATGGAATTCAACATCAAATATCTTGTGCCTACACTCCCGAACAAAACGGGGTAGCTGAAAGGAAACACCGACATCTGGTAGAAACGATGCGTACGCTCCTTCATACTGCAGACGTTCCGCACTCCTATTGGCCGGATGCAGTCACGACGGCGGCTTATCTCATCAATAGAATGCCATCTCCCAACACAGGCAACAAGTCTCCGTTACAGCTAATGTTCAATACAACACCTGTATATGAACATCTCCGGGTATTCAGATGTGCGTGCTATCCTCTCACACCGAAACATCACAGGAACAAACTGCAACCGACTGCTCAACCATCAGTCTTCATGGGCTACTCAGATGATCACAAAGGCTACAAATGTATGAATCTTGCCACAAATCAAATTACGATCTCTAGACACGTTCAGTTCACAGAGGATCAGTTCCCATTTAAACAAATTCCTTCTCCACCACCGTCTGTCATTCCTACCATTCCACCTTCGCTTCTTGTTCCAACATCCTCCATAAATGAGATTGCAACCAATGACACCAGAACAACAAGACCGCACATGCCTATCTCATCTCCACCTCCATCCACCAATACAATCTCCAGAACTCCCTCCTTACCCACAAGCCAAACAACTATATTTCCCGTGCAACCTCAGCCCGTAAAACATCATATGACAACAAGGCTGCAAACAGGATCTCTCCGCCCAACGAATCGTTTAAATCTTTTACATCAACAGCTTAATCAATATTCTCCTGAACCCGTCACGTTTGCGGAAGCCAGTCGGTACCAGGAATGGAGGAATGCCATGGCAGAGGAATTCCTGGCTCTCCAAAAACAAGGCACGTGGAGTCTGGTCTCGCCGCCACAAGATGCACCCATCCTTGGGTGTAAATGGACATTCAGGAAGAAGCTCCATTCAGATGGCTCGATTGCAAGATTCAAAGCAAGGTTAGTAGCCCAAGGGAATCGTCAAGAATACGGTATCGACTATGGTGAAACCTACAGTCCGGTAGCTCGTCTTCCGACCATCAGGGTACTTCTCACGGTGGCACTTCACTACGGCTGGAGTGTTCAACAATTGGACGTGACAAACGCTTTTCTTCACGGCCATCTTCAAGAAACAGTGTACATGAGGCAACCGAAGGGCTTCGAAGATACCGATCGGCCTGATCAAGTCTGCCTCCTTCGCAAAGCCATCTACGGCCTTAAACAGGCCCCGCGGCAATGGTACACCACTTTTACCGATCATCTTTGCACTATAGGATTTAATTATAGCAAAGCCGACCCATCTCTATTGATCTTCGATCAACACAACATCAAAATGTATCTCCTCGTCTACGTGGATGATATACTAGTCACCTGAAATAGTAGTGAAGTCATTCGGGACCTCATCACAAAACTTCAACTTAAGTTCACGATCAAGCATCTTGGACAGGCGAATCACTTCCTCGGCATTAACATTCAGTCCCTCAAAGATATGTATTTCTTATCTCAAAGTAAGTATGCTGAATCTATTCTTAGTCAATCTAATCTTCTTTTGTGTAATCCTGTAGCCAATCCATCCTCCACCAAGATCCCGAGCTCGGTTCCTGATGATCCGAACCTGTCAGACGCATCCAACTACAGAAAAATCATTGGTTCACTCCAATATCTAACAATAACAAGACCGGACATTGCATACGCCGTGAATTCCCTGTCGCAACATATGCAAAATCCATCCCAGCAAGATGCTCACGGCCTCAAAAGATTACTCCGATACGTCAAAGGTACTCTCTGTAATATCAAAAATCTGCTCCAGGATCGTCCAGGACGATCTGGATCGTCCTGGGACGATCAGTGGAAATTCTGCTCCAGAATGTGCCCAGATTTGCTCGAGGTGATTTTCTGTACATATCGTCCAGGCCGATTGAGGACATCGTCCAGGCCGATCGGCACTGTAGAAAATATCGGCCTAAGAATAGTTCTGGGAACCGTCCAGGACGAATCAATTTGGTCTGATCGTCCTGGGACGATCTGGCGATCGGCCGGGCCGATCTGAAGTTTTTAAAGCTGATTTCAGCTCATTTGAAGAGAGAGAAATTTTTTATTAAAAAGAAAATATCTTTTGAGGAGAGAGAAAGTCGTGGGATTTTGGAGAAAAGTTGATTTTCGGGCGACGCGGAGCTGTTTTCATCCGAGGAGACTGTTCGAGATATTGCTGTACGCAAGTTAAGGCACATTCCGCCTTTCTCAATTTTCAGAACCGTCGTGTTTGGCGGTATTTTCTGTCCGGATTTCGTTTCCGTTAATGATTTTCGTCCGTATCTTTTGATTGGTTCAGTTTTTACCGCGTAACTTTCTGTATATTGTTAACGTGCCGGGTGTGCACATTTTGGTTATTTTCTGAAGATTTTTGTCCGGGTATTTTTGATTCGGCGGTGTTTTTAGTCGACTGCATTTTTCTGTGAAATTGGAAATTATCTGTGCAGTAGAATAAATGTTCTGAAATGTGATTATCTACATTCTGTGCGAATTTGGTGAATTTTGATTTGCAGGAAAAATTGTATAAATTCCGTATACTGCCGTTGTGCTGCCCGATTTTTGTCTGATTTCTGATTTGCCCGGATTTCTTCTGAATTGAAATGCTATCTGTATAAGATATAAAAAGGGAGTTATAAGGGGCCTGGATCCTATGAGATTCAGTAAGTGTCAGGGAAATCTGAAATGAGCTCAATCTGAAATCTGATATCTGTTCTGTTCCGGATCCGATGAATTCTGTTCTGGTGCTGTAAGCACATCTGTTCTGGTGCCGTGAGCACAAAGGGAGTTATAAGGGGCCTGAATCCAAAGAGATTCAGTCAGTGTCAGGGAATTTAGCTATTAAATATATATCTGATATCTGATATCTGATATCTGATGTGATCTGATTCTGCTTTCCGTATCTGTTTTGTAAGCAATTATGATTCTGATACGATATGATCTGAAATTCTGATTTCTGATTCTGTTAATGTGATATGTCTGATCTGTTCTGTTTCTGATTTGATACGACTTCTGTTTCCGTACAGTTCCGTATGATTTGATATCTGTTCAGTTCAGTTCTGTTTGATTTGATCTGTCCGTATAAGTTCTGATTTGATTCTGTTCTGTTTCGTTCTGATAAGTTCCGATTTGGATATATGTCTGATTCTGTTCCGATTTCTGATCGGATTTCTGTCTGATGAGTTTGGTTTTGGATTCTGAGAGTTTTGATTGGAGGTTTGTTGCTTTGCTGAGCTGTTGAGCTCACTCTTGTTTTCTGGTGGTTTTCAGGTTCTGGGAAAGGGAAGGAAGTCCAGGAGTAGATTTCTGAGTTCTGATCAGTAGGTATTGTTTGTACCTTTTGATTTTTGTACAGTCATGGCTTTTCTGTTCTGTCTTTCTTTCTGTTCAAAAGCCATGTACTGTATCTGTAGATGATTGTTTTGAGGAAAAAGAAATATAGATGTTTGTTCCGCTGTGGTTGGTGATTCATAGTAGCTCTGTGTTTTGTGGTGGCTTTGAGTTAAATATTTGGAAGATTCAGTTCCGGAACCAATTCCAAAACTAGATCCTGGTCAGTTCGTTCCGTTTCGTTTCTGTGTCGCGGCCCGGTGCGAGCGGGATCCGTCCCGGATCGGGTCTGGTCGTGACACTCTCACATTTGGGTTACCGATCGTGAAGGCTCCGCTCGTGCTTCAGACGTTCTCCGATGCTGATTGGGCGGGTGACCCGGATACTCGCCGATCTACATCCGGGTATTGCACATTTCTTGGCAATACATTAATCTCATGGGCAGTTAAGAAGCAACATACTATCGCCCGATCATCGACAGAATCAGAATACCGTGCTCTTGCTTCGGCAACGGCAGATACCGTATGGCTCAAGCGGTTACTACAGGATTTTCACATTTCGCACAATCAACCAATTAAGTTGTTTTGCGACAAAACATCCGCCATCGCCTTAGCTCTCAATCCGGTTTTTCACGCCCGGACAAAACACATTGAGATCGACCAACGCTTCGTCCGATCTCACATTCAAGACAATCATATTAGTCTACTTCCCATAAGCACGGCCGATCAAACAGCCGATCTACTCACCAAGCCATTATCAACTACCAGATTCAAGCTCTTACGAACCAAGCTCACTGTTTCCGCAGAACCACTGGCTTGAGGGGGGATATTAGAGATATTAGTAATATTGCATATACTTAGTTTTAATGTAATCTGTTTTGATATACATTTACAACTTTGTCATGTACCTTAGTGCTTAACTATAAATAAAACCACTAGCTGCTCCGTAAGGATCATCTAGTTTACTTCTCTTTACATCCTCTGTCTTCTTGTTTAGTTCTTGAATATCCACATTTCTTTATAGTTCTTTGTTTGAAATATTGTATATGCAACAACCTCAAGGGTTTCAAGACTCTCTCCATCGCAATCATTTATGTCGGCTCAAGAAAATTCTTTGTGATCTCAAACAGTCCCCACGTCAATAATATGCCACTCTCTCTAATCATTTACAAGTTTTTGGCTTTTGATTTAGTGCAGCTGAGTCTTCATTACTAATTTATCATTCCTTTGCATTTTTTATGTTCATTCTAATTTATGTGAATGATATTTTGTTAACGAGCAATGATCAACATGCTTTGACTAATTTACTTAACAACTTGCAGGCAAATTTTTCAATTCGAAATCTTGGATCTCTGTCACATTTCATCCGCATCCAAGTTACCTTACACTACTTATGGACTGCACTTGAATCAATAGCAGCAAGCTCGGTTAAATCGGACTAGGGGTGCAACGAGTTGAGTTGAACTCGAGCCAGGAGATGTTTGAGTCAAGCTCAACTGTCAAATATCGAGCTCGAGCTCAAGTCTAGCTCGAAAGATGAGCTCGAGCTTGACTCGTCTCACGAAACGTATCGAGGTGAACGGCTCGTTGAGCTCCTTCCCGTCTTGCGTCGTCCGCAAATCCCGCTCGTCGTCCCAAGCTACGTCGAGCCCCATCGACCATCGTCCCATTGTCGAAGCCGCAAGCTCGTACTTCCAAGCCACGAGCTCCGTCGAAGCCCGCTCCCGCCTGCGAATTCCACTCCCGTCTACGAAATCTGATTCCAAATCTTGCTCCAGCATGCGAATCCCGCTCCATCCCGCCTACAAAATCTGATTCTTGAATCCCGATCTCGCTTGCGAATCCCGCTCCTGCCTGCGTCATTTTCTCTTACGCGAGCTACTCAACGAGCTGTCGACTCGAGCAGCAGAGTGTTCGAACTTCGGATCGTTGAGCCTTCGAGCTCGACTCGTCGAGTCCGAGCTGGCTCACGAGTCGGCTTGAATCAGTTGCACCCTTAAACCGGATTTTTTTTATTTTTTTTAATAAGTTGGTCATTACATCAGCTAAGCTAGAAGACGAAATAGTGGCCACTAGCTGTTAGATGCTGCCGCCATCGACGGCGACATCACCCAAGTTGCAACCGATAACAGCCCGAATGGTGTCCTAAATGGCGGCGAGAAGTACTTTTTTAAGTATTAGAGAGTTTTTCATAAATAAATAATTCTAAATATTAGTAGATATGTAAATATAAGTATGTAAATCCGTCAAATTTGAACAGAAAATACCCTAAAATTTTGTTAGAGTCTCCACAGCTCAAAGAAGAAGTCACAAACTTACCCGTCTTTTCTCTCCAAACCCAACTATGAGCTCTGTCAGCGCCACCGCCACCGCCACTGGCGACGATGACATAATCTTCGACTTGCTCACCTTAATCCGAGTTTACCGCAGCGGGCGCGTCGAGCGCTTCGAACCCACGGAATTCCTTCCCCCGTCATTCGACCAAACCACTGGCGTTGACTCCAAGGACATCACTATCAATCCTTCCACCGACCTCGCCGCCCGTCTCTACCTTCCATCTTCAACCACCAAAATGGACCGCAAGCTCCCAGTCATCATCTTTTACCACGGCGGCGGATTCTGCATCCATCGCGCCGCCTCCGCCCACTACCACAACTACCTCAACCACCTCACCGCGAAAGCCAAAATACTCGCCGTGTCCATCGACTACCGCCTGGCTCCCGAACACCCGATCCCCACGGCTTACGATGACTCCTGGGAGGCGCTTCGCTGGGTGGCCCAACTTCAACACTCGGAACCTTGGCTCTCCAAATTCGGCGACTTGGACAAGATCATTTTAGCCGGCGACAGCGCCGGCGCGAATATAGTGCATAATTTGGGGATGAGGTTGGGAAAAGAGGGGAAGAAGGTGGAGGGTATGGTGCTCATGAACCCTTTCTTTTGGGGGAAGGAAAGGATTGGTTGGGAAGGGGAGGAGAGAGAAGGGGTCACGTTGAAGGCAGAGGTTGCTGATGGCCTGTGGCCGTTTCTGTGCCCGGAGTCGATTGCTGGGAACGATGACCCGATGTTGAATCCATGGGCGGAAGGTGCAATGAGTTTGGCGGGGTTGGGTTGCGGGAGAGTGCTGGTGACCGTTGGAGAGATGGATTTGCTTTTGGATAGAGCTAGAGTTTACACCGAGAAGGTGAAGGAGAGTGGGTGGGGAGGCGTCATTGAGCTCGTTGTGGCGGAAGGGGAGAATCATGGTTTCTTTTTGTCGTACCCGGGGAACAAGCAAGCGGAGGCGTTCATGGAGCGCTTTGTTTGTTACTGCAACAATTAGGGTCGGAGGGCCATTCCTCTCTATCTTTTCAAGCCATCCATCTCTTTGGCCTCTTTTTCTCTGTCCCTCTGTTTCCTGTGGAATTTTGAAACTTTAATTTTCTAATAAGGTATTTGTTTAGCTTTATTTTTTTTAAATTTTTTTATTTAGCATAATCTTTTATTATTTTTATCTTTTATTTAAATAAAATAAATTAAGATATTTTTAAAAACAATCAAAATATCCATGGGACATTCTTTTAAAAAATAACTATCATGCTGACCACCGTTGTCAACTTCGTCACATTTGTTGTAGATACTATCCTACATCATCATTAGTTAAGAGTCTATTTGTGCCAACTTTCTCACAACTTTATTTTTATGACCTAGAACATTATTTTATTTGGTTATTATTTTCTTGCCACTTCTTAGAAAATTTTATGGTAGGAATTACTTTTTACAACTAAATTTGCTAATGTAATGTAGTTATAAGAAAGAGTTGTCTAACTTTTTCAAAAACAATACTTTTATAATACTAAAAGAACTTGGTAAAAAATTTATTGTCCTCATTATAACTTCACAACCATCTTTATAAAATTGTACAGTAATCCCAAGCAAAACTTAAATCAACTTATTTGATATGTTAAAAAAAATAAGAATAATATTTTCTTTAGATATTAAACATGTTTTGTTTCATTTTAAAAAATAATCCAAAAAATGAAGCAATTCTAAGCAACCCCTTAAAAAAATAAGAAGGGCGACTTAAATTGTTTTATTGCGGTAGAGAATATAAAAAGAAAAATAACCGGGTATTGATCACTTGAACATTTTTCACCTCCTTAAAATATAGTGCAAGATAACACCCTTTTGCAGTCAAGTAGAAATTTTGTTAACATAATATTATGAAAGGAGCTATAAAAACTATTATGGGGAGATCAATAGTTACAACATTGATTTGCAATTGATGTCATTCACACTTGTAAGAATGGTTCACCAAAATATTGATTGTGACTTGCCCAAAGAAGAGGACAATGAATAAGGTGGTAATTATTTTTTAGGTCTAATATACTTGCTAGTTCATGACCTTTCATTCCCCCTATTAGAGAGCTAATGTCCTTGTAGGGTCAATAACTTTCACTTTATAAGAATGTTTTTAATTTGGGTCATTGATATGTAGTATTATAATTCATCTTAAGTATACAAGCTAAACATTATTTTTATACAAATATTTTTTGGGGAAAATAAATGCAATGTGGATTAAGTGTTCTTCTATTTTGTAATCGAATATTACATTAAAAATAAAGTAGTCTTGAGAGACTGTTACAGTATTCTTTTTTATTTTTTTTGAGATTGCCACAATATTTTACAGTGGTTTCAAAGTCCAAATGAGATTTTGGAAAAATGATTTTTCAATAATCAAGCATAATTCAAATAATAAATTATCATCTCATAAGATGAATATGAAATTCTATAGAAAGTGTTTAAAAAGGAAAATTGGTTTTTAAAAATTCAGTCATTATTATAATCAAAGATAACAAGGAGAATAATATATTATCTCGAAATATAAACATAAAATTCTACAAGGTATCCAAAAATAAAAATAAAATTTATAAACTCATCATTTATAAGATCAAATATAACGAGGAGAATATCATATCATCTCGGAATGAAGTGAAGTTTTACTTTTTCTAGCTTTCAAGTGAAGTGAAGTTTCATCATTATAAATTTCTCCTTCTTCTAGCTTTCAAGTCACAAACATCTATAATGCAAAGGTAAGAAGTGAAGTTTTACTTCCACCATGTACCTCATACTAATCTTAACTTACAAAGACAAGGTATTCATCATAGAAAGAAAAGAAAACATCCTAAGAAGGCATTATTACAAATCAATTTTATCTATATAAGCTAAATGCAAGTGGGAGAAGACAGTAAATGGAAATACCACATGATCATTTATTAGTGAGTGCTAAATTCAACACATGGCTTGTTGTGAAGAAATATCCATAAGTTTAATATATTTTTTGACCACTACTGAATTTCAAAAAAGAAGCATTGACTAGCCTACAAATTAAAGCATCCTTCCAAACTTTACTGTTTAATTAAGAAGGCAAAATCGAATAGAAATTTTATTGTTTATTCAAACTCAAGTAGCTAAGTATGAATGAGAATTTTCAGCAAATTTCTATTTCAAATCCTCCTTTTATATTATAAGAACTTATATGAATGAATAAAGAGAGGGGAAATCAAAATGTGTATATCAATTAAAACTTGTTAGATACCGGTTATTATCATCTGTTAGAAAATCATACTTAACACTGCTCAATTCAGCTAATGTTTCAGTCAAAAGCATTTAAAGATGAAGAATAATAATTTCAGCCTTTTTTTTTTTTTTACTTCCATTCTAGAAAGAGTTCTTTTAACAAAAGAAACCTTCGAGTTCTTCTTCAAAACATTGAAGTACATCTACCAAACTCTTGTAATTGAAAGGAAATAATACCGCAAGACAAATATCTCTACAATTCCTTGTTCAAGAAATAAACAGGAGTTTAATTCACATCAATAAGAGGAACATAAAGTCCTCTTACATTTACTTCGAGGTGTACTATTTTTTTTTCTTTTTTTTATTATTATAATTAGATTGAATCAAAGGTTCCTAGGTTTTTCGTTAAATGATATATTTTTAGAGGGTTTTAAATTCATTAAGGACTTGCATCATTTATTTTCATTAATGTATAGGCCCTTACTAAGGGTTTTCTCACAAAAAAAAGGGTGCTTGAACCACCCCTTTAAACGGGCAAATTATTAGGTCCGGTCACGGGACCTAAATTTGCATCCGAAACTCGTGCACTTTTCATGCGATGTTACTGTACTTATGATGTATTTTTACAAAATGACAACTAATACACAATTTTAATTGCATATTAGCTGCTTTTTGTTGAGTATTTGTAAAAATAAAGCAAAAGCGCAACAAATATCTCACTCATTAAGTATTTGGTGCCTTTTTGTTGCGTTTTTCAAATACTCAGTAAAAGGGCAGCAAATAAGCGCAGTAAAAGCGCATATTAGTTGTCCTTTTGCAAAAATATTCAAAAGCACAGTAAAAGCGTATGAAAAGCACAGAGTTCCGGACGTAAATTTAGGTTCGGTAACCGGACCTAATAATTTGTCCTTTAAACGACTTCAAAATTGCCATCCTATCTTTTTTTTTTAATCAATGATTGCCATTAAATATTGCATTTTAAAAGATATTGGAGGATTAATTTTAATAAAAATAATGAATTAATTTTAGAATTTTATTTAAATTTAAATTTAGGATAGTTCGATATGATCAATTTAACCCAATTAATGATGATTTAACTTTGATGGGTTCGAGACAAGTTAATTTAAATTAATTGAAGCCACAATTGTTAAATTGAGCTTGTTTGAATCAATTTTACTTGGAGTAAAGTCAATTTGCATCAACGTGCTCAATCAACTCCAATTCAACTTAAGTTGATCTGAGATATCTCGATTTGGGCTAATCGAAGGTATTGTCGTAAATCAAATTTGACTCGAGTTAATTAATTTGGTGTTGTGCCGATTTTCCTCGACGTGCCTTGACTGACAGCGATTTTATTTTGATCGCCTTGAAAAACCTCGATTCAATTTGAATTTTATTGAAATTGAGTAATTTTGGTTTAATAAATGTCAATTTGATTAAATCAAGCTTGATTAATGTGAAATTTGATGAATGTATTTTAGAGTCTTTTCAAAATAATTGATCACACATCCAATTATTTTCAATTAACTTGAGACGGGTTATGTAGTGTCTATCGAATTTGTCGAGTTCAAATTGAATTCGAAGAAAGCCAAATCAACTCAACGATATTCTATTACATTATTACGTTCGAAATTAAATTGAATTTGGGTCAAATCGGAACTAATTTGGGTTGAATTATAAGGCCGGCAGTACTACATCATTGGGCATCCACCTAAGGGGAATCTTACTAGTGTACATGTCTATGCTAGACAACGAATCTCTAAGCACTAGGATCAGCTCGGAGAAATCAACCCCACACAAAAATGAGGACAAGATATTTCATGTCATAAATCACTTAAATTTCATGTCATAAAGAATTTAAATTTCATGAGTCAAAGTAAATTCCATATATACAAATTCTTAGTCCTGTAAATCAATATGAGAGATGTTAGCGGATAAAGGTGAAAACATGAAGGGATTCACAAGCTCTTTGTAGCATGTTGAATGTGATCGATTGAGATGTTCAAAGAATTACTTATATTAATTATAACTAATAAAAATATATGTTGTGCGTCAGATGGAGGAAATAACATAAATGTAGAAAAACATCTACTCCTAATGGGTAGTAGCTTCCCATCTCATTGAGGCCTAATGGGTTAATGAAGATCATTGTGTTGGTTATTACTTTGTTGTTAAGTTGATATCCATAATATCTCTTCTTAGCCCATCAGTGATAGTAACATCGCATCAGATGGTCTTGGGCCATATTGAAAAAAAGGGAGTAAAAGTGGTAAGGTTAATAGTCACACACAGGATAGGTGACGGCCTTATGGTTTACTTTTCCTATAAAGAACTGCCCATTGTTTCTAACCAATTAGTTTAACATCTCAACCTAGTATTTTAACACTACCAAAAGCAAAACATTATGATTAGCTTTGGGGTTGTTTGGTCGACCACACACCGTTATTCAATTGGACATCCATATCCACCTGTTTTGTTTATTTTATTTATTTATTTTGGAACTAGGTATCTATCCGCTGTCAACCCATAAGAGTCATTTGGTGGCATAAGTAATCTCTCTTCGAGCATACCAACAATCAGCCCCACATGTGCAAGACCCACAGTTATTTTCTCCCCACTTAAGGGGTCGCGTCACATGAGAGGGGAATCAAATATGGGTAGAGGGATCCCAACCATGCTCGCCACCAACCTAGCTAAGCCTAATGGGGTGTTTATTCTAATTTGATTGGCATGTTTTAGGCTAGTTTGCTAGTTATAGCTTAACCAACCTACCATATTAGCCCCATACGACCTAGTTAGTTAAATCTTGCCTGATTAGTTTCTAATATCATGACTTGAATATAACGATGATGAACAGAAGGCTCTCTAACCCCCGCTCGCCCGCCCGCCCCCCCCCCCCCCCCTGTGATAGAAAAAAGTGCTCTGCTAAGGCTCCCAAGCGGTGACGCTAGCCACCCCTCTCTAGCCGGTTCACTCAGTCAAGGCTGCACAGCCAGATCGGCTTTAGCTCCGTCCTAACAGCTCAGCATTGGCTCCGGCTTGAGCAACCTCCATCCCTTTCTGTTCGCCATAGTTAACCATGTCAAAACTTGTATGACGTCGGACTTTCACGGCACTAAGCCCGATTCGCATGCCCTAGGCACCTGCGTTTGCACGAATCAAAGCGCAAGCGGCCCCACTGCAAGCCGGAGTGAGGGAGTTCTAGTCGGTTCAGAAGTCACGAAGGCAGGGAGTTCCCGGAGAAGAAAATAAGATCCCACTACACGCCGCCTTCAGCAGTTCTGCCACATTGAGCAACTCCACCTTGTCCAGTCACTCCAACGCGTCCAGCAACACTGCCGGAGTTTTTTTGTAGTTCGCAACTGCATTGCAAGGATTTGAGCTGTCAGATGTGATCCTCGTTCCTAGCGTTTTGTGCTGGGCTAGGGCAAGCCCTAGCCGCTCTTTGCCGGTGGTGCTTAGCTTCTTCCTCCTCATGACGAGGGATGTTCTTTTTCCCTTTCGTTTTCTTTTTTATTTTGTCGGAATAGTGATTTATCGTTCTTTCGATCCTGGTTCTCTGGATTGATCGACTACGTCCCGCTCGTTTTTGAAAGCCTTAGCATGATCATCTCCTAGTAGATTTTCTAATTGCTTCATGAGGGTGTCTAAATAGTCTCCTTCCGGTGACATTGGAGATGAGTCTCCTATTGTCCCAATCTGGATCTCATTCCCTAATTTGCATCCCCATTTTTTCTCTCATCGTATCTTGCATGGATTGGGGCTTCTCTTGGTAACCCGCTTAAGGTGGATAATGCCACTGCGTTGGGGTCTCACCCATCTGTTGCCCGTGTGCTGGTGGAAATTGATATTACGAAAAAAAATTTGGACAAGATTTGGATAGGACCCGAGAAACTTGGGTATTTCCAGCAAGTTATTATGGATGATTTTCCTTTCTTTTGTTCCAAATGTAAGCGTCTTGGTCATTCGTTTAGTGACTGCCGACCTACTCTTGATGCTAGCTTGCATGCTGCTCCTTTGTCTAAACCAGATTTTCAGTTTCTGATTATAATAACATTCATGCTAGCAATGGAGATTTAGTGGATACAGCTCTTATCCTTCCTAATCCTACTATTGCTGATCTGTCTCCTATTGTTTTACCGCCTCTGTGTCAAGATAGTTATGTGGCTATGTCTCCCGTTATTTTTCCTGTTATTGGTGATGTAGGGGTTGAGTTAATTCCGCCTTGCCAATTTCAGTCTCCGATTGTCCATGTTTCTATTGCTGGGATTTGTTGGGGTGGCTCTCCTGTTGTTTTGGTGGAGCTGGTTGTTGTGCTAGATTCTCCTATCCATGCTATTAATAATTCTGATATGGGTGTGCCTTCTATCGCGCAAGTGTCTTAACCTGTTCTCTCCCCTGCAGCCCCTGCGCCTTCTGATGTTGTTCATTCGATGAATGGGGTTGTTTCTTCTAATGTGGCTCCTACCTTTGTGGCTGCATCTGATAGTAATTGTTGTATTAATCTTTGTGATAGTCCGATTTTTGGTGATGGTGCATAATTATCTGTTGATAATTATGTTTCTTTTGTTGATTGTGAAGAGGAAATCTTTGTTGTTGTTGAGAAGGAAGGTATTGTGATGCCTCTAGTGGATGTGCCTATTTCTATCATTTCTAATGCTAATATGTTAGCTCATATTGTTAGAGATTTTAGGTGGCAATGTGATTGGCTACATGATGACATGACTATTGATAGTGGAGAGGACTTTATTGATAACACCCTGGATACAAGCTCGCTCGATAATTTTGTTAGGCAACGTAAATGGAATTTCAAGAAGAAATGATTTTCTTCTTTTGGATGGTTTGGGTTGCGCTATTTTATTCTTCCGATTTTCTTTCCTACTCTTAGTTTACCTTGTTACTGCTTTTTTATTTATTTTAGCATTAATTGTAATTCTACTGTTGTGGCCCTTCTTATGATCTTGCGTTGTATCTTTTTATATTAATGAAATTTTTTATTCTGGTATATATATATATATATAAACGAAAGTCAAAGCTTACATATAAAAATTATGTCATGATATTCTAATATAAATTATATCAAATTAGGTTTAAAAAATATCATATTTATTATAATTAGGATAATATATATTTTTTCTATTCAATATTAATTGTAAAATAAATTTAATAATTTTAAATTCATTTTGATACAATTTATATTATAAAATGTATTGCCATAATTTTTTCCAAATTTATCTAATAATTATGATGGCGAAGAGCATTCTTACCCTTAGATCAAAGACCAAGCAACAAATTCCCCGCTCCAGCAGTTCTTTCCCCATCCCCCACTTTATTCGCTTTCCCAATACATTGCAAGCTTCCAATATTAACAATGAGCTCCGCCGCCGCCTCCTTCCTCAACGATGAGATCATCTTCGAGTTGCCCACTACGATGCGGCTTTACCAGAGCGGCCGCGTAGAACGCCTTGTCAAGGACGACATCGTCCCCCCGGCCCTCGACCCTAACACCCGTGTCAAATCCAAGGACGTCATAATCAACCCCTCCACCGGCCTCTCCGCTGGCCTTTACCTCCCGCCCTCCTCTTCCACCACTTCCAATAGCGACAGAAAGCAGCTCCCGGTTCTTCTCTACTACCACGGCGGCGCCTTCTGTGTCATGAGCACCGCTTCCGCCATCTACCACAACTACCTGAACTCCCTCACCGCCAAGGCCGACGTCCTTACTGTGTCAGTTGACTACCGCCTCGCACCCGAGAACCCGCTCCCGGCTGCCTATGACGACTCCTGGGAGGCGCTTCGCTTGGTAATGGCCGGCACAGATGCTTGGTTGTCGGATTTCGGGAATTTGGGCAAGATTTTTCTAGCAGGCGACAGCGCCGGGGGAAACATTTCGCACAACTTGGGTTTGAAGCTTGAAAGTGCGGGGATGAAGGTGGAAGGGCTGGTTTTTGATGCCGCAGCACCTGCGAATAGATGAACAATGGAGAAAACAACAAGATGATACTCACAGTTAACTGTGTATTTGATCGTATTGATGAAAATGCAAAACTACTGTAGCCATTACAGTCCCGGTTGTATATACCAACCCTTCTTTCTCCTATACTACTAAAAGCTTGAAAACAGAAAAAACTGTAACTTGTACTACATAACTAATTAAGGCAAAATAGGTAGTGGAGATCAAAGCAGAAATAACGGAATAGCTAGAAAGTACTGATAAAGGATAAGATACTCCCTGGAACATCATGGTATTGAGAGAAAGATTCAAGAAGAGGAGAGAGAGGGAAGACGTTTAGAGGAAGAAGACAATAAGAATAGAATTATATTTAGTGAATCAATCAAATGTACAGACGTTACATGTATATATACAAGAGTAATGGCAAGGAAGTAAATTGATACAAAGAGTATTACAGCTTTGTCTAATAACAGATTTACTAATATCCTCCCGCAAATTAAGCATTCGGTGGTTGAATGCTTAATTTGGTTCGTAGTTCGTTAAACCGAGAAAGAGAAAACGATTTAGTCAAGATATCTGCAATCTGATCGTTGGAGGCAATGTGAATAAGCTGAATGTCATTGGAGTCGATGTGTTGTCGGATGAAGTGATAGTCGATTTCTATGTGTTTAGTCCGCGCGTGAAAGACCGGATTTTTAGCAATGGCTATGGCCGAAGTATTATCGCAGTAAATTGGCGTTGGTACTAGCTGTGGAATATGTAGTTCATCTGCGAGGCGACGAAGCCATAGGACGTCCGAAGTTGCGGCAGAAAGAGCGCGGTATTCGGCTTCGGTGGACGATTTAGCAACGGTTGCCTGTTTCTTAACCGTCCAGGAGATAAGAGTAGGTCCGAGAAAGGAGCAGTAGCCGGAGATCGACTTTCGGTCCGATGAGTCAGACGCCCAGTCGGCGTCAGTATAGGTGCGAAGTTCTAGCGGTCCTTTGTTGATCGGCAGCCCATAGGTGATCGTTCCTTTGATGTAGCGTAGTAAGCGTTTAAGAGCTTTGAAGTCCTGATCCGTTGGGTGTTGCATGTGCTGACAGACGGCATTAGTGGCGAATGCAATGTCCGGCCTTGTTATGGAGAGATATTGTAAGGATCCGGCTAGCTTGCGGTATAAGGTTGGATCATGAAACGGTGGGCTATTGGTGGTAGCCGGTTTAGACGAAGGAGTTGCTGGAGTAGGCGCCGGGTTGCAGTCCGCATATCCTGCGTCGTGTAAAAGTTTTGTAGCATAGTGTTGTTGGGATAAGAAATAACCTCTTGTGGATTGAAGTACCTGTATGCCTAGGTAAAGAGAGATCTGTCCGAGCTGCTTGAGTGCAAATTGCGCTTGTAACTGTTGGAGGAGTTGTTTGATCGCTAAGTCATTGTTACCTGTGACAAGAAAGTCATCGACGTAGATTAGGAAGTATATTTGAATGTTGTCTTTATGAAAAATTAAGAGGGAGGGGTCAGAACGACTAAACCGGAATCCGTGAGTCTGAAGAAATGTCGTGAGTTTGTTGAACCATTGCCTAGGCGCTTGTTTGAGCCCATAAAGTGACTTCTGTAATTTGCATACGGCGTCGGGTTGCTTTGGATCGGTGAAACCGGGAGGCTGCCGCATGTAGATGTCATCCGGAAGGTCGCCGTGTAGGAAAGCGTTGGAGACATCCAGTTGGTGCATTGGCCATTGGCGATTCACGGCGAGAGTTAGAAGAAGACGAATGGTTGGCATGTTGGCGACCGGGCTAAAGGTTTCAGTGTAATTTATCCCGAATTGTTGATTGTAGCCTAGTGCGACTAGCCGAGCTTTGTGTCGTTCGACTTGTCCATTTGGTAAGAGCTTAGTCTTGAAAGTCCACTTGCAGCCCAAAACAGGTTTGTTTGCTGGTTTAGGAACTAAAGACCAAGTGTGCTGATTTGTCAGAGCCAAGAATTCGTCGGTCATAGCCTGTGTCCAGTGAGCAAATTTGGACGCCTGTTTGTACGTGGAGGGAGTCACATTCGGGTTAGAATGAGCAAGCAGATTGAAAATTTGTTTGGGCTTGGTGATGCCCGATTTTAGTCTGGTTTGCATTTGGTGAAGTTGTATGGGTGGTTGACTGATGAGTCGGATCGGAGACGGAGAGGCTGATGGGGCTGTAGACGATCCGAAGTGAGGAGAAATGGGATTGGTCCTTTGTTGTGGCGACGTGTGTTGCTGGGAAGGAGTTTTAGTTTGATATGGGGTAGAGGAGTTGGTGACGGGTGGTAGAAGCAAAGGTGAGTTCGTAGTAAATTGATGCTGTACAGGCGGGGCTGGATTGACGCTGCTGCTCTTGTAAGGAAAGAAATTCTCATAGAAGACCACATGCCGAGAGGTGTAGAGTCTATCATTCTTGAAGTCGTAGCACCTGTAGCCTTTGTGATTGGCGGAATAGCCAAGGAACACACACTCGACGGATCGGGGTGAGAGCTTGTTAACTGCATAGGGCTTGAGCCACGGGAAGCAGAGACAGCCGAAGGTCCGAAGATGGCTGTATGTTGGTGGTTTACCCTGCAGACATTGTAAAGGAATTTTAAGATTGATAGCTTTTGAAGGTAATAGATTTACCAAGTAGTGAGCAGTGGACAGCGCATCCGCCCAAAATTTGTGCGGAACATTGGAGGCGTGAAGGAGAGCCCGGGTGAGCTCAAGGAGGTGGCGGTGCTTGCGCTCCGCCAGTCCGTTTTGCTCAGGCGTATGAGGACACGAGAGCTGGTGCTGAATGCCGTTGTCTTGAAGGAAAATTTTGAACGCGGTACCGGTGAATTCCCCACCTCCGTCAGATCGGAGGGCCTTAGGAGTAGTATTGTACTGAGTTTTAATAAGAGAACAGAACGATCTAAATTTATTAAGAGCCTCATTTTTGGTGTGCATAAAATAGAGCCATGAATAACGAGTGTGATTGTCTATGAAAATAATGTAGTAACGGTAGCCATCATTCGAGAGTTGCGGGGCCGGGCCCCAGACATCTGTGTGAATAAGCTCAAACGGTTGGTTAGTAATGGAATCAGTTTTATTAAAGCTCAGTTTATGGCTCTTGGCCAAATTACAAGAAATACACGAAAAAGAATGCGGTACATTTTGAATATCAGAAAAACGTTTTGCGAGAGCAGAGAGAACGGTGGAGTTCGGGTGACCGAGGCGAGCATGCCAGAGATGAGTCGGCGTGTTGGTGGCCGCATAGGCGCTGTGTATGGCAGGCGGAGGATGTAGAATTTTGTACAAACCGTTATGAAGACGCCCATGAAGAAGTGGACGCCGGTCCTGAAGATCCTTAATTACAAAGCCGTTAGCGTCAAAAGAGATTGAAATGGAATTATCTCTAGTTAATTTCGAGACCGAAAGCAGGTTATGCGTAAGTGTAGGCACATGAAGGAGATTATGTAGAAATAGCTTACGAGCGTTGTCGGGTAGGGGAAGAAGTCCTTGGCCGGAGTTTTGGATTGGCAGCGACGTACCGTTAGCTGTGGAAACGGAGTCGGATCCGTTGTAAGTCGTAGGGTAGAAAAGATTGTTCGCGTCAGGCGTGAGATGTGTGGATGCGCCGGAGTCAAGAACCCAATCCTGGGTCGAGATGACTGACGGGTTGGCCAGTAGAGCTTTTGGTTGACGTGTGTCCGTTGGAGCGTATTTGAAGTTGCACCTGTGCCAGCAGTTGATGGCAATGTGACCGGTTTTGCCACAGATTTGGCAAGTCGGTCGAGAGGAATTTGGCGCAGTGACGACGGCCGGTTGAGTCGGTTGAGAAGAATTTTGCGCATTCTTGATCCTGATGAATTTCTTGTAAGGACGCCCGCGAGATTGGTTGTTCGGAGCCGCATAAAGGGCTGTTGGGGTCGCTGTTTGCAGAATATCCAGCTGCTGTTCTTGCTGTAAGTGTATCTCTTCATTGCAGAGAAGTGAGTAGAAGGTGTCAAGATCAATCGGAGACAGAGAGTTTCGAATTGTGGATTTGAAAGAATTAAACGAAGGAGGTAGGCCATTAAGAATGTGAAGAATAACATCTTCGGATTCTACTTTGGAGCCTGAAGCAGATATGTTGTCAACGATCAATTTGATCCGGTTCAAGTATTGCTGAAGGGATTGATCTTTCATAGTAATACGATAGAGTTCGTTCTTGAGTTGCATAACTCGAGAACGGCTGGTCGGTTGAAGACGCCGTTCAAGAACGGACCAGGCGTCGTGAGTAGTGGCTGAAGTAATGATGTAGGGAAGAATGGATTGAGAGATTGTTGAAAATAAGGCGGAGAGGAGGTTACTGTCAGCGGTCTTCCAGCGATTGTAGGCGTCGGAGGTGATGTCATCGGGAGGCTGGAGAGTTCCGGTGAGATGGCCGGAGTAGCCATTGGCCGCAAATTGTTGAAGAATTTGCATACGCCAAATCAGATAATTGTCCGTCGTGAGATGGTGCGGAGCTAAGTTCTTGATATTGGACACAAGAAATTTCAGCGGAGCAGGTATGGTGATGGAATCGGCGGAGATTTCCGGTAGAGTGGTGGTGGCGGAGGAGTTTGGAGGAGCAGAATTGGTGGAGATTTGATCTCCCATCCCGGTGTCTGATACCATGAGAGAAAGATTCAAGAAGAGGAGAGAGAGGGAAGACGTTTAGAGGAAGAAGACAATAAGAATAGAATTATATTTAGTGAATCAATCAAATGTACAGACGTTACATGTATATATACAAGAGTAATGGCAAGGAAGTAAATTGATACAAAGAGTATTACAGCTTTGTCTAATAACAGATTTACTAATAGGTATAAGGATGCTCCGCATCAGTTTTGATACATTCTTACTTATGGGGAAAGGAGAGGATTGGAGCAGAGGGGGATGAGAATAGGAGATCCAAGCGCACGGTGAAGGATGCCGATGGGCTGTGGCCGGTGTTATGCCCCGGAAGAGCGGATCTCGATGACCCATGGATCAATCCAATGGCGGACGGTGCGCCGAGCCTGACGCTGGGGTGCCGGAGAGTTCTGGTGTGCGTCGCAGAAATTGATTTGTTGAGAGATAGAGGAAGGCTTTACTATGACAAGCTCAAGCAGAGTGGGTGGGATGGGGAGGCGGAGTTCATGGAGACCGAGGGAGAGGATCATGTCTTCTTTCTGTTCAAACCACATAGCTCAAAGGCGGAGGAGTTCTAGGATCGCTTAGTCAGCTTCTTCAACAAGGTGTAGATCACAATTCACAGCCCTCCCTTCTTTCCAAGAGATCGATCGATTCTTCTTCTGGTTCTCAAGTTTATGCTGTCTGCGTTTTATATCCATGTAAGAAGACCGTAGCAAGCTCTGAAACATATGGGATTAACAGAGTTACTAAAGCTCTTCAACTATCAAATAAAAAAATGTCTTCTTGTTTTCATCTGTCAAATTAAAATATGTCTCAATCTTTTAGATGTTTTTGTTTAATTTGAATCATTTGGCTTTCAATTGTTTAAGATTTTGGAAAGTGATAGGGATAAACGGTCGTATTTTGATGCGATCTCCGGCCAGTCCATAAGGCGGGTGAGTAGGAATGGTGAAGGAAGGGAATTCCATTGAAGAGAAGTGGAGAATTATCTCAGGAAGAGGAAGATGATTGTTTATTAATTAATTCCTTTTGATCTACTGATTTAGTTTTCTACCAACCACTGATTTAGTATATCTTTACTTGTAGAAAGATGATTGCAAGTGTTCTTCATCATATATTCTGAACCATCTATTAAATAAGAACGAGTGTCCCCCGCACTCCAAAATAATTAAATTAATCAAAGTTAGATGCTCATATTTATTTTAGGGCCCAAATCCGACCCTTTTTTTGCAAATAGGTCGGCTTTTCGAACCTGAATCAGGCCTAATTCGGATTCGGGTCAACCCGACACAACCTGAATAACCTGGGGCCGACAAAAATTGCTAGTTTTCGGGTCAAAAAATGAGTCAATTTTCGATTTTCGGATCAAATCTTGGATTTTCGGGTCAAAAATGAATTTTCGGGAAAAAAAAACATATCAATTTTGGATATCCTGGTCAACTCAACCCGGTTTTTGAAACAGGTCGATTTGTTGAACCTAAGTCCGACCTATTTCAGATCTGATCCTAACCCGAAATTTTTGGATTATTTCAAGATGGTGGCTTGCGGTTCATGGAAGGCCGTGCTAACCAGTCGTCAGGCTGCCATGGTTGGGGAGATTTGCATCAATCCCTCACCCGTTGGGAAAGAGACCTTGTCGTCAAGGTCGAAGTCAGGATAAATTTGCTTCAGTTCAGTTACGGCAACCCATATAACATTTTTGGGTTGGCGTCCTTGCCATAGAATCAAGAGTTATTGGATGCTAGTATCGCCATTGAGATTTTGCTTGGAATTGAGAAGGCGATGGTGGTTAAGGGCACCGTAATTTAAATTAAAGTCTTCTTCGTATGGTTCAAGTAGAGAGATCTGTAAAGAAGGGTAAACGAGATTATGGGTGTAAATAAGTGAAGTCGAGTCGAATATTGATATTATCGAGCTAAGCTCATTTAGTCCACACTGAGCTCCACGATGTTAACTTCATAAGCGAAGCATTAGTAATGCACTAAACCATTACAGATATTAATAACTGTTCAGCCTCCATGATGCGAGCCGTTATTACGTCCTCCGACCGGATGCAGAGGAACATCCGGTCGTAGGCAAAAAAAACTCGGTACCGAGGTGTACCGAGTTTTTTGAAAAACTCGGTACACCTCGGTACCACGTTTTTTTTTCCTACGACCGAATGTTTCTTGCATCCGGTCAACCGAACCAAATAAAAATTCCCATGATGCAGCCAACAAATAGATCATCCAGTTCGGAACAACGAAAATTAGCTGCATATTTATAATGCTTATTAATTGCATTTCAGAATAACTCGGCATAAATAAATTTACATCTACTTAATTTCTTTTACCTCGTGAGTATTCAAGCAATTGGAAATAAAGTCTCGACCTTCTCATCATTCTCTTCTTCCTAAAAAAAGAAAATGACAACATCCTCATATGTTCTTAAAGATTGTATGAAGAGAAAAATTTCTGTCACACAAAAAAATTTAATTAAACAGTTAACTACCTTCATCCGTCCCTTCAATCCGTAGTGGCAATGAACCCAATTTTAACCACAAAAAAGATATTGTATTGTCTTCGCATCTAATTTAGAACGATATGTTCAACCACCCATTCGCCTCCACTAAAAGTGGACTCTAAAGCTACTGTACTTAATTGTATTGATAAAATGTCCACATCCATTCTTGAAAGCACACGATATTTCGTTTGATTGCTTTTCCATCATGTCTTAACTTCAAAATTCTGACATACACTAAAAGTGAACTCTGAAGCTATTGTACTTATTGGTATTAATTAATTTGTGCACATGAGCTATCAATTTCAACGGGTTAAAAATTTATAAGCTTCTACTTCTTCAAAGCAAGAATCCTAGTTGCGCAACGTTCCAAATGTCATTTAAACTAAGCGGTGAAACATGTATTACCCAAAGATAGCTTCTTCTTATAATGAAAACATTCTTCCTTTCTCTGCCCATTAGTAATAACCACTTCCTTGAATTAATCCTAGACTTTTGATGTTATTTTTTTTTTCCCTCTCAATAGCATTTTCATTATCATCTTCCACTTCTTCAATTTTGTTGTTTGGAACTCTATCATTCACTCTTCCACCATCATTCTCAACTTCGTTACGATCATTACAAATCTGGCTATCATTTAGAACCTCATTCACTTGTTCTCCAGCAATATCAGATTGAGATTGTCCGTGAACACTTGCATTTTTAACATTCATTGGTTCACTAAATTCATGTGTTGTCTCTTTGGGTTGACATTCTAAAAATAAATTGAAAGAACATAACATTATTTTACAAAATCAAAGAGCAAACATGCACTACATTGAAATGGCAAAACACTACATTTGAACACACAGCTGCTAACTTCAACAAACATCCACTAACATTGAAGAAGATTGAACATACATATACTGACTTCAATGTATAGCCACTAACTTCAGCATACATCCATTGACTTCAATACACAACCACTGACTTCAACATACAGCTCGGAGTTGAACATAAAGGCACTGAGTCCAACTCAACAACATTAAAAATACGAACGCCAAGACTCAGGACAAGAGAAAAATAATCAAATAGGTTTAATTAGCACTTCAACAAGCGCCCCTCGCTCCCCTAATTTCCAAATGACCATCGAAGGAATAACATCATCATCTAGGGAAAATAATATAATCTTAATAAATCTAAAATTTTAGAAAACACAACAGTAACATGAACTGGAATCGAAATTCAAAAGGCAGTAGCAGCAGGGCAATAGATAATGTATTCAAGTCAGATGTTCAAGTCAATGGCAACAAGACACCATAGTTTAAAATTTTGAAAATCCAACAACAACATGAACCAAGATTGAACATGAAGAAGACTTAGTGAAGAACTGACAATAACTTTAACGAATTCTATATTCAAATCAACAGCAGCAAGCCACCATACCACCTCACTCCTCTAGTTGCTAATCAACCATCCAAGTAGAAAAGTTATACTTACTAAGGAAACAACTTCATTCTCAAATGTAAAAGAATAGAACCCTAGCAGATATAAAATCAAACGATAACTGGAAGAAATGAAAGGAAAAAAGCAGTAAAGGACCGTGGTGAGATAATAGAGGAGAATCACATAGTAGAACTAGGTAAAGTTTAGTTTTAATTTGGTTGAATTTAAAAGATTATTTTAAAAAGTTAAGTTTCAATTAATTTTGAAATATATAAATTAAAAAAAAAATAATTACCTCATGTATAGTCTAAATATTTGATTAGTTTAAAAAGGTTAATTAGTGTGACAAACCTTAGATTAATTATATTCTTCAATCAGACCTATGAGATGTAATTATTGATAAACTGATTCTCATTATCAAGTAATCATCTATCATCCAATAATGATCATCAAGCTATCATGTCTACAATTCAAATCTCAAGATAAAATAGGTTCGAACTAACTAATCATATGCCAATCAACTTCATTTTTATGCACATACATCTAATATAATGGGAGATAGCAGAAGCTATCAAGTATCAACCATCAAGTTTAAGATCTAAATATTTATGAGCGGCACAAGTATTTGAAAGATAAAAAGAGTCAAGATATTTAAAAATAGCTCAAAATATCTAAAGTGCAAGGTAAATCTAAGTAAAGATGATCAACTTTGAATGGAAAGGAATTACTTTTAAGCATAGGTGTATACCCAAAGTAAAAAATGTGCATCCTTAGGATAATCTTGAAAAACATAATGACTAAGTCAGGACAAAACCTAACCAAATGTAATATGACAACTTTCAAAAGGATTCTTATAAGGTAGCCCACAAAAATAGGGATAGTAGATTCAAAAGAGCACGATACTACTAAGGAAATGCGATAATATGGTTAAAAGAGCATTATTACAATAAAGATGAACTTAGCATGAATGTCATGGCCGGCTAGACTGTGGGTATAATTAGTCAAAAAGATCTTAATCAAATTAAGGAAATCTAATCAAAAGAGCATGAAGAAATTAGAATAGCATAACTACACTAAAGGTGAATTTAGCCAAAAGTGCATGACCAAATTAAAGAGCAGAACTTGAGTGCTAAAATTCAACCAAAACAACATGATCAAATTAGGAAGATACAATGAAAATATCATGAGAAGATTTAGTTACATAATGATGGGAAAGTTATCAAGTGTGCTTAGAAGGTACATGGGAGCTTAATGCATATCAATTATGCTCAATGATGAGTTATTAAATTAAAATTAAATTTAATAAAATGAGAGGCTATGATGAGGTTCAATGGACATTAATTTTCATATAACTACCACATATTAAGACTTCGTTTGGAACGGCTTTCATATTGCTTCATAAAACAGCTTTTTATAAAAAATTATAATTTTTATACTAAAAAATTGTTTTAAGAAACAGAAATTAAGTCGTCCCAAAAAAGCATAATATATCTAATTAAAAGCAACTTATCATTAGGAAATTTTCTTAAAATAATAATATAAAATAGCAGTCCAATAAAAATGTGACAAAAATAAATAATGAAGTTTAGTACTTAGGTCCTACTGTATGACATTTGTCTAATTAAAATAATACATGTATTCTATGTCTAATATTACATGAAAAAGATCAACTTTGAGTTTGATTCTCAAGTTTAAAATAATAAACAAATTCTTTATTTGTAAAAAAAAACTGAGCTTTATTTTTTTTCTAATCAAACCCTCTTTAATTGTAATAGTTTATTTTATATTTTTGATGAAAAACATATTCAAAGCTGCCGCATAAATTTCTTCCAAATAAATTTATTTTCATTTTTTTTAAAATTTATTAGGTGCAAATATGCATTTAAGAAATTATTCATTAACATAAGGTGAAACTAAATAGGGGCAATTGCGTACATAATATTTAAAATGTAACTATTTAAAAAACGAACTCCTTATATTTAATTTTTTTTAAATTATCTCTTAAACTTTAAAATTTACAAAACAAAACAAAAAACTATATATATTATTTTTTATTAAATTCCCAACAGTTTATTTTTTACACACACAAATAAATGAATTCAATAATAAAAAAATAAGAATAATTGTTTCTTAAATAGATAAAGTTTAAGTCATATATTATCATTACCCCAATAATACATGCCCCTAAATAGAAAGATAAATTATGTCAAAATATTCTAATATAAAATACATCATAAATTTAAAAATTATTAAATTCATATTAAAATTAAAATTATATATAATATTCAGATCATATAGATCTTGATCTGTTTGCTGAAACTTTAAATTATCAATCAAAATTTTTTGAATTTAAAATTTGCATATGTGATATGTTTATGAATTTATTTTAATTTACTAAATATCTAAAAAAAATTATATATAATATTTTAAAATATATTAATCTTAATATAAATTCAATTAGTACAACTATAGCAAGACATATTTTAGAAGAGTCCGCGGTATATATATATATATATATATATATATAATTTAGAAGAGTACATTCTCACGTAATTTTTTTCCTTGATTAGGTACACCGACCGAATTTGCATAGTAACGTCTTCTTCGGAGCATCTTCTGGATCGGCTGGAACTCGTCTAAGCCTACTACAGAGGACCAGGGCATGGAATTCACCGCCGCCGCAGTAGCCACCGACGATGAAGTTGAGTTCGAGTTTCCCCCACTCTTCCGGACATACCGCAGCGGCCGCGTCGAGCGCTTCGGTGGCACGGACAAGGTCTCTCCATCACTGGACCCGGCAACCTTCGTTGATTCCAAGGACGTCATAATCGATCCATCGACCGGCGTCTTCGCCCGCCTTTACCTCCCACCCGCCACCGCTCCCGGCGGAAAGCTCCCCATCCTCTTTTATATTCACGGCGGCGGCTTCTGCATCGAGTCCTGCGCCTCGCCCCTCTACCATCGCCACCTCAACGCCGTCTCTTCCCTAACCCCGCTCCTTGCTGTCTCCATTGACTACCGCCTCGCTCCCGAACACCGTCTACCCGCCGCTTACGACGACTCATTCACCGCCCTTCGCTGGGTCTTTTCCCAAACTGATCCGTGGTTAGCTCAGCACGGCGATTTCAGTCGGGTCTTCGTGGCTGGCGACAGCGCCGGAGCAAACATTGCCCACCATGTCGCGCTTCGGGCAGCGGCGGAGGGGTTGGCCATCAAGGGACTAGCTTTGATCCACCCCTTCTTCTGGGGATCCGTTCCGGTGGGCTCGGAACCCACTGAACCTGATTTCCGGGCACCCCATGACCGCTTCTGGAAGTATATTTTCCCGGAGACGGAAGGGATGGATGACCATAGGAGGAACCCGGTCGCCGACGGTGCGCCGAGCCTTGCAGATCTGAAGTGTGAGCAAGTTCTAGTCACAGTCGCCGAGAAGGATGTTTTGAGGGACAGGGGAACCCTTTACTACAAGAAACTTAATGAGAGCGGGTGGAATGGCGAGGCCGAGCTGTTCGAGTCCCAGGAGGTTAGCCATGTTTTCCACCTCTTTCATCCAGAGACCGAGCAGGGAAAAGCCAAGATTAATATGTTGGTTGATTTCTTCCGAAAATAGTAGCTCTGATTTTCTACTCCCAGTGCCTTTAAATAAGCTTAATTAGTCCTTCAAATGGATAAGATATTGGTATTTCTTAAGCTAAGACTACATCAATAAGCATTTTGGCTTGCACTCTGTTATGTAATTTGACTAAGTTCTGCTTATGTTGCTATATATTTAAGTTGCTCTGTTACCTTTCAGCTTTTCCTCAATATATTGCATAGCACAAATAGAGTTCAATTATATATATTAATGTTGCTCTGATTACACTAACAAATCAAAGAAAACACACTGAAGAAACACTTAATGGATATACTTAGTATACTGAAGCTGCTCTGTATAGAGATCTATTTCTTGTTAAGAAACGTGACCAAGCGGTCCATGAACTCCACCGCCTTCTCACCACCGGGATTGAGCAAGAAGAAGACGTGGTCCTCCCCTTCGGCCTCCCAGAATTCGGCTTCTCCTTCCCACCCACTCTGTTTCAGCTTTTCAAAGTAAAGCCTCCCTCTCTCCCTCAGTAGATCCCTCCCGGCAACACTTACCAGCACCCTGCGACATCCGAGCGCCGCCAGGCTCAGCCCGCCTTCCGCCGTTGGATTCACCCTTGGATCGTCGAGTCCACTTGTCCCCGGACACACGAATGGCCAGAGAGCATCAGCATCCTTGCTCTTAAGCATCACCCCCTCCTTCTCCTCCCTCTCCGATCCGATCCTCTCCTTCCCCCAGAAATAGGGATGCATCAGAACCAAACCCTCAACCGGTGACTTGTTCTGCCCGAATCTAACCGCCATATTATGGGCTATGTTTGCCCCAGTACTGTCACCGGCGAGGAAGATCTTGTCGAGATCTGCTGCTTCCGTCAGCCACGGCTCCGAGTTGCCTGATGCGCCGCTTATCCATTGGAGCGCCTCCCAAGAATCATCATAGGCGGCGGGGAGAGGATTCTCCGGGGCGAGTCTGAAGTCGACGGATACGGCGATGACTTGAGCCCTGGAGACGAGTGAGTTGAGGTAGGAATGGTAGATGGAGGAGAAGGCGCTGCCGATGCAGAAGCCGCCGCCGTGGAAGAAGACGAAGACCGGGAACTTCCGGCTGTTATCAGCGGCCGTGGAAAGAGTGGGGAGGTAGAGACGGGCGGAGAGGAGTGTGAAGGGATTGATGTTGAGGTCCTTGGAGAGGACGGCGGTGGGGGGGTCGAGTGAGGCGGGGACGAAATCGGTGGGCTGTAGACGCTCAACGCGGCCGCTACGGTAGGTGCGGATGGTGGGGAGGATCTCGACAACGATCTCATCGCCAGCGTTGGTGTCCATTACCGACTTTGGAGGAATGGAGGTGTAAGGAGAGAACGATGAGGAGGAAGGCTGCCTCATTTAGATTTGCTGGCGGCGTGTTCGTTGAAGTGTAAGCGGTGGGGTCCATGTACGAGTACGGCTGATAATTACATTCATGTGACGCTGTTGGAAGAGGTGAACATCCTGTCGTATCATACAGGAGAGAATGATATTTTTCATTTTTTTTTGAGACATTTTAGGCCTATCACAAATTTTGGATCTCTTAATTTATATTTAAAGCTTTTCATTAAAACAGCTGCATAAATAATGATATTTTGCCAGATACAATTCACATAACATAGTAAAATGCAGCTCATATTGTTCTATTAGTTGAGAGCTTTAATTATCAACTAAAAGATTTAGAGTTTGAATCTTATGTTATATGATATGTATATAAGTTTGTCTTAATCAACTTAAATGTCACTAAAAAAATACCTGACACAACACATCTCACCTTAATATGTTGTGACATTTTAACTATCAATTAAGAGATCTTGTGTTTTAGTTTAAGTGCATGATATGTATGAATTTGTCATAATTGGACTAAATGTTCCCAAAAAAAGATAATTGACACATAATTGGTTAGATTTAGGGGTGTCAACAAGTCTATTTGTATGTTGGTTTGAACTTGATTTCATAAGTCGTGAGCCGAGCTAGATGTGTTATGATCATATGAACTTTGATTTTGGCAAACTTATAGTCAAACCAATAATCTCAGAGAGACGACCCCAATAAAACCAAATTCAGTCCAATTCGAGCCCAAATGAACCAAAAAAAAGGATCAAAGAACTCTTGAAAGATTCAAATCATTTATTGGATGATCATATGGTATTCAAATATGGCATTCTTATACTCAAATCGAGTGGCTCGACAAGAGACGAATCCAACAAGTCCAAGATCCCTTAATTCTAACTTCTCTAGGGCATCTAAATGCTGGATAAATTCTTCATGATCATAGGGATCATTATGAGCCGTCCAATGGAGCACTCCTAACATGCCCTTGATCTTTTTCATATTTGTTAGGCATGTCACTCCAAAAAAATAATAAATAGACCTTTCATTCTTCATATGGGGGGGAGGAAAGAAAAGGAAGAAGAGAAAAGCTCAGAGGCCTAAGGAATCTTGGAGCTCCACCCTAGCATCACCATCGACGAATCTGTGCCACTAGGCGGCCACTGAAGAATCTCCTTCGGACCATCGCCTTCGAACCTGTATGGCAGTTATTAAGCCTTCCTCTAACCACCATCTCTATTGGACTATGGTCTCTCCGACAACCATAGTCCAGCTATGGTACTTCCAACCTTCGTCGTTCGCAGACTAAAATCTCTCTTAACCCCGTCGCTCAACTACAATCCTTTCGATCTCCGTCATGAACTGACTAAGGTCTTTCCAACCACCATCGCTCGACTACATTCCTTCTAACCTCTATCGCCCGCAAACTTCCACTACAAGAAAATCGTCCATTATCGGCGATAATTTTTGGCATAACATACCAAGTTTCTAGTGGAATAAACCCCATAGGAAATTGAAACTAATGATATTTCCTAGCGGTTTTCCGTCGGCTATAACAGTCAAAAATTAATGTTTCCAAAATCACAAGAAAACACTGGTATTTGTCGGCGCAATGACCGCAGGTTAACCGCCAGTGGTTACCGGTGGTAAAACCGCCGATGTTTCCGGGAGTTTAGTTTTAGGGCACTTCCTGGTGAAATTTCTAACGGTTATGACCGCTAGAAATAAGTTACTTAAAATGGCGGCTAAAAACTGCCGCGTAAAGACGTGATGGTAAGAGCATACCAATGGTTTGTATGGCGGTCATCTGACTGCTGGAATTTTTGTATGCTAATTCATTTTTATCGGTGGCCTAACATCCAATTAAAAGTGATAGCTAGACCGTCGGTATTCAATTAATTTCCTAAAGTATACAATCTCTCCGACCATTGTAATCCGACTATGGTCCTTCCATCCTTCGTCACCTACCGACTACGGACCCTCCGACTACCTTTGTTTGCCTACGATCTTCTCAGCCTTCGTCACCTGCCAACTACGATACTTCTAACCATCATCATTGGATAACGACCTTACCAACCAAGCAAGCAGGACAATACCTTCTTGAGAGCAGTTATCATATCATTCTTGAACTTTATAATCTACTATATATAATATGTATTTGTTACTTTAAGCCAACGCCCTCCTCCAAGGAAGGGCATTATTAGTAATTAACCAACACCACTAGTGGAATCATTTTGATTAGGCATGACGGCGTGATTTTTTTCCTTTTTAGAGATTTCCTTGTAAAAACTTTGGTGTCTCTTATGAATGGTACGCCCTTCTCTCTTATCTGTTTGTGTGCTAGATTTTTGTATAAGGCTAAATGCTAAACTTTATATTTCTATACCATCGCGAATATTTCAGGACGCAACAATATTAATATTTAGAATTTTAAGTATAAAATGAAAAAAAAAAAAACATATTTAGAAATAATCTTATTTTTAATTTATCAAGCTCAATCTAGGAGTTACTCATATTGGACTCGATTCATTAACATCCCCAGTTAAATTTATCATCTATTAAAAAAATGAAAGATAATATAAAAGATTAAAGATTATATATATATATATATCCAAAATGGATATAAACTAAAATATTGAAGCTCGATCATTTGTCAAAGAAAAAAATGTCATAGACAACCATAGCAAAAAACATGAGTGCAACAACAAAATGTTAAGATTACATAAATTCTTAACATTTGCCTTACTAATTAACTAAAAACCCCCTATATTACTACACCAAAATAGTATATCATAATTAAAATTTAAAAAGGCCAAAATTTAGATCAATAATAATACGTTAATCGATAGAAAATAATGACCAAATTAACACTGCTAAATGCTAATTTACAAATAATCATAAAAACTCACCTTCCTAAATATAGAAAGAAAACAATGGAATGCGGGAATTTCTTGCAGCAGGTGAGCGACCAAAGACGTAGAATAATGAGGCGTTTTATAAAAACCTAAAAAATATAGACGCCATGTTCTCCTGATAACAAGGAATCAAGCCACGGTTACAGGGTAAAGCAACAAGATCTGAATACAATATATGTTAAGATATACGAATATTAATAACTCAAAGCACAAGAAAGATATGTTGCAGCAGGATCAAGATGGTAGCTTTGATAATCAGAGCTAATCTTTTTTGAAGAAATCAGCCAAAAGCTTAATCTTGTTCTTTGCCTGCTCGGTTTCCGGATGTGAGAGGTGGAAAACATGGTTCGCCTCCGGCGTCTCAACCAACTCCACCTCCCCTCGCCACCCGCTCTCCTTTAGCTTCTCGTAATAAATAACTCCTCTATCTCTTAAGAAATCCTTCTCCGCCACGGTTACCAGAACTCGCTCGCACCCCAGAGCCGCAAGGCTCGGCGCGCCTTCGGCCACCGGGTTCCTCCTTGGGTCATCAAGCCCTTCTGTATCCGGGAAAATGAACTTCCACATCCGACCAGAGTCAGCAGATTCGGAGCCCACCGGCACAGACCCCCCAAAGTAAGGGTGGATCAAAGCCATCCCTTTGATGGCTAGCCCCTCCGCGGCCGCCCGAAGCGCGATGTGGTGGGCGATATTGCCTCCGGCACTATCGCCAGCGACGAATACCCGCCCGAAGTCGCCGTGCTGGGCAAGCCACGGATCGGCCCGAGAGAAGACCCAGCGAAAGGCGGTCCATGAATCATCGTAGGCGGCGGGGAGGCGGTGTTCGGGAGCGAGGCGGTAGTCGACGGAGACGGCGATGAGGGGGGTTAGGGAGGAGAGGTCGTTGAGGTGGCGGTGGTAGACGGGGGAGGCGGCGGACTCGATGCAGAAGCCGCCGCCGTGGATATAAAAGAGGATGGGGAGCTTACCTCCGTCGTTGGCCGTGGGTGGGAGGTAGAGGCGGGCGAAGACGCCGGTTGAGGGATCGATGATGACATCCTTGGAGTCAACGCCGGTGGCTGGGTCAAGGGACGGCGGAACCTTGTCGGTGCCACCAAAGCGCTCGACGCGGCCGCTACGGTACATACGAAAGAAGGGAAAAATATCGATCTCAACTTCCTCGTTGGCGGGGATGGAGAGGGCAGCAGCGTTAACCTCCATGTTTCCTGGTGCGTGGAATTAGGAGAGATCCCTCTGGACTTCAACGTCCCTCTGCAAACCTGTTTTTTCTACGGAGAAAGAAATATCTATATATTATTGAAAACAAATAGTTAAATCCATTAAATGGGATTTGCATATTTATATATTTAATATTTGAATTTTTATGTTGATTTATATATCATTTTGATTTTAAATTATATTAAAAATATATGTAAAAAAAAAGATGCTTAATTTTAAATAACTTATTATTATTGATATTTTTGTTAAAATTTAGAGAGATGAGTATTATGTAAATAAATATAAAAAATAAATATTGGAGAGTGTTAGCTTTTCAATGTTTACTCTTTTCTTAAATTTAATTATAAAAACCCCCTTTTTTATTTCTATGTTTATATCATATATGGCCCATGACCCATGTTTTCTTATCTTTGGGAAAAAGAAACAGCAACTTGGTATGGTCCATGCATAAGATAAGCTTTAAATATATATAATTTAAATAGCAAGTACCGTGACCGACGGGAATGAGGAATTATGAATTCCTTTTTTATTATTTTTATTAGTTTAAGTGGGAATAAAAAAATAATAGAAGTGTAGATTTTTAGATAGTATAGAATAAGGGCGAAATGCTAATTAATAATCTTTGGTTGAACTTAATTATGGGGAAAATAATGCGATGGGGAAGATTGGAAATCATCATCAACCACGACCGTAGCCCACTTCGCTATCACCACTAGTCAGTATTGATCGCAGTTGTCTTCGGCCTGTTATCATCTATCACCACCGTCGAGCATTATATTAATTTTTTTTGTTTTAAAATAAATATTAAAAAATGTATCCTACATTTATTTTACACTTAACCAAATAACTTTAAATATTTTGAATGTATTACATTTATCTTACAATTTACTTCTTTTAGTTTAAATTTATGTTTAGCGAATCAAACAACATCTTAATAGAAGTCTAGGGTGTCAATATTTGACCCGACTTGAAAATTATGGGTTCTGGTCAACCTGTTTGTCAGATTGGTTGGGTATGGGTTAACCCGAAATTAACCTGGGTTGACCCGAAAACCTTGCCTGCACTCTTTAGAGCGATCTCATGCTACCATCTGGATTCCGCTTCTAGACTCGCACCACGCGCAAGCTATGCTCTTGAGTCACGCATGCATGCATTGCTCCACAGTCTGCATTGGCACTGCAGCGAGCCTATTGCACTCATGTACGAACTCCACAACCAGACCAACACCCACACAACGCGCAGGCAGCGCTTGACACTATCCACTGGCACGACAACCGCACCCCGTGCAAGCCTTGCAACACTCCACACCAACTTGTGCCCAAACCCGATGGTGTTTGTGGTCTAGTTCGTGGGTCGGGGTCAAATCAACCCGATAACCCAGTGGGTTGAGTTCGGGTCTGAATTTCTAACCCATTACAAAAGCGAGTTGGGTTTGGGTCAACCCATTTCAATTTCTGCGTTCTAACTGAAAAACACATTTTGACACCCATTAGCTTTTCTCACTCAAAATCAATAATAATTATGGACCCGCGACCACATAGCGCGTAGGTCGCGCTAGGCGCTCACCCGACACATGGACCCAATGCAGGCTGGGCCCGCACCCCCACGCTGGCTGTGCTCGCTCCCTTCGCAGGACCGTTCCACCGTCGCACCCCGCACTCGCTCGTGCCCGAACTCATCGTGCTGTATTTCAGGTTCAAGGGTCAGGTTGAGTCCACTCGGTAACTTGGCGGGTCGGATTCTAATCAACATGTTAGAGCACAGATCAATTCCATGTTGGACCCGAGTCCAAGCTAAAAACCTATTTTGACACCCCCATAGTTTTTCTTACTCAAAATTAATAACAAATCAACAGTCTTGTCATTGTTATGTAACATAGTAAAAGCTGTATGAAAAAAGAGATGAACACCATTTTTTTTATTATATTAATTTATGTATATCTCAAGAAATTCATGAAATATAAAGCAAAGGCATGGTACTCTTTATAACTCATTCTAGTTGGGCCGACATTGGTTTAATGATTGTACTCTATGAGTGGTCATCAATGGCCAAAGGGCGAAGATCCGACGATTGTTATCAAATGGCAATGGTTCGATGGTGCTCCGAGATTATTTGAATCTTTTAACTCTCATCAATTTAAGCAAAGATTCTCCTTCATGTAAAGAATTGATGTTTATTTATAATTTTTTGAATGACATACTTCGTAAATATAGTCATAATCCAAAACAGTCCATTGGACGGCTTATATTGATCACATAACCATATACCAATCATATGTACTTTTAAGTGTCATAATTATGTTAGAATTAAACGATCTTTGGTTCGATGAGGTCAATTTGATTATAATCATACGAGATTTTGAGATAGTTTGATACTCCAATTAAGATTTCAAATTTTCTAATTATATTCCAGGTCGTTTATTTTGGGCTAGCTCAAAAAACACTCTGCACTATATCAATATGTTATGCCCAACAAAATGTTTAGTTGGACAATAAATTTATTGAAATTTAATTGCAAATTGTCCTTAATTTAATTATAAAAATTTTCAATATAAATATGCATCGAGATTTGTGTTGATTAGATTGATTCTTATTGGATATTAATTATAATTATTGTTATTTATATGTCAACAAAATTCATTAAAAATATAATTTGAATTTAAACATTTGTTTTAATGTGTATTATCAAGAATAATAATGAGATATTAATTAAAATTAAAATTTTATTACTAATAACATAAATAAATAACAAAATCAATAAGAATTAATTATTCTCAATATAAAAATCTACAATTGAAAAAAAAAAACATAAAAAAAATTAAATTATAAAATAGAAACATTTTTTTTCTATATTATATTTCTCGCATTATAGAGGACAAGTCATGACAAGTTTTTGGGTTAAATCAACTAATGACAGTGATATACTGCCTGCTTCGTATTCATGGTGGCTGATCTAATTTTACAACATTTTTGTATTTTTAATACTTTCATGGCATTATACTATTATTATCCAATTTTCCTATTCATTTTACTTCTTTTGACTACTAAATGAATCCAGGGACTGCAAGGTTGTAATTTCCATTCGTGTAATATATGCAGCGCCTATAGATGAATTTTGTTTCAAACCCTTTTGTATGAGAGATTATTATGTGCGGAGTTCGAATACAGAGAATTCTGTAATTGTGAGCAGTAAAAGCGCATGGGTGAACAGTAAAAGCACAGGGCTGAACAATAACCGCGCTTATACTGTTCCAAGAAATCAACTCCGGTGTTGAAGAGTGTCGCCTTACTTGCTGCTGGAAATTAAATCAAGAAGGAAAGAAAAAAAAAAGTAGACAACACAAGGATTTAACATGAAAAACTCAAAAAAAAAAAAAAACTGCAAATTCACACCATCTGCCAAGAAATCCACCATGAAAAATGAGAGAAATTATATAGATCTTCGCAACCAAACTCTTGTTCGCAGTCTTCAGCTTGAATACAAGAGTATCTTATCAATTACACCCCTTCAAAGTGAATTCAACTCTTGAAAGGCGAAGAAAATTTTGACTCAACCAACTTGCAGTGCCTCGGTATTGACTTCTTTGTCCTGCAGAGTTGTGACATTGAATGACAGTGCTACGATGTTGTGCTCTGTGTCTCATATGGGTTCCAAACTACATTAGTGCTGGATTTACAATGGCGCGACACTATACAGACAAGAAAATTTCCAAGCACGCACAACCCCACTAAGACCCCCCAGCATGCTCCTCTTTGAGCTAGATCAACAAAATTGAGATCTTTGTCAGTCATGCAACCCGATTATTCAACACAATCAGACTCCACAAATAACTAACAGCTGCTGCCATAACCTGTAGTCTTTGTATGATGGTATCTACTCTGTTTCCCTTATGAAAATGGAAGAGCCCAACCAGCCTCATATTTTAAGAGCTATTATATCGGTTTTTAAGGTTTTCTGTGATGTTTCTCAGGGAAGAACATGAATGAATGCCAGTTTCTCTTTATACAATTCTGTCAATACAAAGGTATGGGAGTAGATGGTTTGAGGCTTTGCTCAATGGCCAATGGCTATATCTGATCCCATGGGGAGATCTTTTACAATCTAAAGATCAAAACGGTGTTGGATAAAGTGTACAGACTCAAAAGGAGGAAGATAAAGAATTGAATAGCTGCTGTTGGCTTCAATTGGAAGCTTAATCAGGTAATGTTTTTGGCCTATGTTTCACTTGAAAGTAATTTACAATCTCATATAGGGAAATGCCTGCATTAAAATAAAAGAAGCTCATGTTTTAATAAGATATACTTTCTTACCAATTCTTAAAGCAGCTTTTTAGTACAAAAAGTAAAATTTTGATATTAAAAATCTGATTTAAAAAGCAGAAAAAAGTCTCAAACGAAGTCTTAGTTAATTGAAATAAACATGTTGTATACTTTTCCTATAAAAATTGATTAATTATTATGTGCGGACGCAAAACGTCGTCCAGATATCAACCAAAATGAGCCACATCGTCCCTTTGCTTGGTACCACGGCTTGGTACTGCTCGGTACCACTAACATGGTTGCACCTAATTCGCCTGCAGACATAGAGCTGGATCGAGCCTCCGCACATAATAATTTCTCATAAAAATTAAGATTTTGCATGTTTAAATTTGGCATTGGCATTATTCTGCTGGTTCATTGTGATGCAGTGCCATTTAGCTTATCGTATTACGGAGGTGCAGGATACCCACGTTCAAGGATAGAGAATAAGCAACAAAAAAAAACAAGAAACTGCAAAGACAAACACCAGCAAACAAGAAACAGGAAGAAGGAAGAAGGAGGCTTCAAAGCTCTGTATATTCCTCTTGAAATCCTTCAAGGATAGAGAATAAGCAACAAAAAAAAACCTCCTCTTCTACGCTATATTGCGTCTATATATAATTTCTCCTTTTACTGTAGCTGTAACAAACCTTTTAGCTAAAAGTAGACTAACCGTGATAAAGGGAAGAGTATACCAGTAAAACAGAAAAAGTAATAGGTAGTGGAGGCTAAAACGTGGGTATCCTGCACCTCCGTAATACGATAAGCTAAATGGCACTGCATCACATTGTATCCACGCGCAGTTCTTTTGTATATTTATTAGCACCTTGGCTCTATTATTGGAGAACTGTATGTACAGATTCATGACAGCTGGTGCATTGCCTGGCTCAATTACATGGATTAACCCTTTTGAAACGTGCTTTTGATGCATAATTGCTTTATATTTTCCGTCTTTGCTAGTTCCATGCTGGCATGATGTACATCAATATTAAGAAATAGACGAAATCTAATTTAATGACTCGGTGCTAAAAAGAGTAGAAAACTTAAAAAAATACCCATGCACAAAAATACAGTATTTTATAGAGGTTCACTTAATTAATGGCTGCAGAATCAGCTTTAATTTTTCAGGGGATAAACTTATAAGTAAATGTTGGTATTGCCTCGAATTTGGTTCGTTCACTACAAGAAAATAGGTCAATAGCGACCAAGAAAATGAGTCGTATGCTTCACAAATATGTTAGGGGGTCCAAGGGGGTAGCACCCCTTGGCAGGGTTCGACCTGACCGATCAAGTCGCGGGTTTTATGGGCAACGCCCCTTGACCATTTCTCTTTACTTGATGAATTCTTTTTGCTATTTTTATTGTAAGGATATTTTTGGAATTCAAATTAATAAATAAAATAATGAATTCTTTTTACAATTTTTATTTGTATTTAGTTCATCGTTCCCTAATAATAACATCTCTACAAAATGTGTTTAATTATGATCGACCAATTGCCTAAATACCATAATAATTTAAAACTTTTAAGGGAGGCAATTGCCGAAAAACCCTTATAATAAAGACTAAAAAATAGATCGTGGGAGACAAATTGCCTAAAAAATCAAATAATAAAAAATTTTGTTATGAGCAATTTCCCCCATGCGCTTAAGGGAGATCCGTCGCTGCTCATATTATCAATCATATAAATTTCACAAAAATTTGATCGTAGAGAATCACAACTCTAAATTTTTTGATACAACATAAAGATGACACCCCCTTCTTAAAAATAAACTGATGCTAACTAACTAATTGAAACTGGTTTTCACATTTATTTGATGAAGACCACACAACGATATGTAAGAAAATAAGTAATAAAAAATAAACGTCAATTTATTTAAATATAAGAAATACTCAGCATATCATTTAATCATATCATCATTAGTTAACTAAATGAAAACTTGATCCAAAAACTTGTAAAAAAAAAAATTGGTTAGGTGTTGTACAAAAGAAGAGATGATACAGATGTACTCGCACCTCACTTAAATCAAACTATCTTTGCTATCTGAGGAGATGTGACCGTTATATAAAATAGTAGAAATTATTATCCGCGATCACTGGATCGTCCGAAGGTCAATCAGGATACACCATATAATCCGATACACAATGGTACAAAGATGCACAGTGTATTGGTGATATGGAGAGTCCTGATTGGCCTCACATAATGATTTCTCATAAAATAGACCTTTTGGACAATAGATGACTTGCTTAACCTCATGAGCTATGGAGATGTATCCACGAGATCTTTATAAGCCAAACTAGAGTTATGAAATGGTACTGGAATGGAGGTCACCCAAGCTGTTTATCTGCTGATTTTCCAACGGATTTTCTGCCAGAAAATCCTCTACTTGAATTAAGCAAACCACCATAAAATCAAGTGCGGAACTAACCTATCTTCTAAGAATGGGCAAAATAGGATTATGGAATGAATAAATTTATGTATGAAATAGAAAAAAAGTAATTTATTTCTTAGAATTTGGACAACTATTTATTAAAGATGAGCAAAATAGTTAAACTTCCTATTCTAATATTCTTCTAAAAAAAATTCATAATAGAAAACTGTCCATCCCCAGATTACTAATGACAAATCAACCCCGACAAATTTTTTATGTTGGTAGAGGTGCCTATATAAGGAGCAATTATTAAATCCGGTGTCCGAATGCATTCAGAGACCAATAATCACGCGCCACGTCACCTAAAACTCGGTATTGCTCGGTATACATTCAGACTGTTCGGTTTTTGACCGGATGTAATAATTTCTCTTATATAAGTGTGTTTTCCTATGGTGAGACTACTCCAAGTTCCGCTAAGGATGTCATCCTCAACTGTTCATATCTATTTAATGTATGATCTATGTCTTCCCCACTTGCAAGCAAATACATCATTTGTAACATACAATATATATATTATTTGAATCATTTTAGACGGGCATGCCCCCAATTTATTTTATCTGTATATAGATTGGATCTTTGTTCAATGCTAAGATGATAAATTATTTATCTTTATTGGTACAAATATTCCAACATGCAATAAAAAAAATTTTAATTTTAATAAAATTAATAATTTAAAATTAATTAAACAATCTGCAATTTATTTCAAATTTTATATCAAAATTCATGTAATGGACCTACATATTAATATATGTTAAATCTCCACCTCATATTTTAATTAGGACAAAAGTCATAAATCACATTATTTAGAACTGGACAATGCATATCAGTTATCTAATCATAAAATAACTTAGCAATAAATGATATGAGGGGGATTTACATAAATGCCATTTTATATCATGCTATTTATATATCAACACCTAAAATTTTAATTTTTAAAATTTTCATGTCTATCACTCATTGTAAACTTTAATATTAAATATGCCACTCTTATATTTTATTTTTGATACGTCCTCCAAAAATTATCTTGATCGGACATGAATCTCGATGCAAAATCAAGCAGGAAACTTCAAAAATTAAATCCGGGGTCATCTGAACTCCAATTTCAACAAACTTACAGTCAAACTAAGCGTCTTAGAAACACAAACCCAACGACACCAAATTCGACTCAATCGCCCAAATGAGTCCAAATCAAGTATTTGAAGTGCTATTGGAAGGTTTGAACCACAATTTGGGTTACCAACGGTTTCTAAACATGACGTTCTTATAATCAAATCAAGCGGCTCGACGAGACGAATCCAATGAGCCTAAGATTGTCGAATTCTGATATCATTAAGACCTTCAAACGTCTGATAAACGGTCCACAATCAAAGGATTCAATATCAGCCGTCCATTCGAAGCACTCCATATTTGCCCCTGATCTCTCATCTATTTACGGGTCATGTCGCTCCATAAATCTATAAATAGACCCCTCATTTCTCGTGAAAGAGGACCGGAGCAAGAAGAGAAGAAGGAAGAAGATAAGGAAGAAGCTCCTCCTCGACCACCGCAAGACTTCTACCTGACCACCACTTGAGGCCCTCACCTCCGTCAAACCACCGCCTGACGCAGTTGCTCCACCGAACCACCACTTGAGGCCCTCACCTCCGCCGGACCACCGCCTGACGCCGTTGCCCCGTTGGACCACCACTTGAGGCCCTCACATCTGCCAGACCACCGCCTGACGCCGTTGCTCCGTCGGACCACCACTTGAGGCCCTCACGTTCACCGGACCACCGCTTGACGCCGTTGCTCCACCGGACCACCACTTGAGGCCCTCACTTCCGCCGGACCACTACCTGGCGCCGCTGCTCTGCCGAACCACCACTTGAGTCCCTCTCTTCCGTTGGACCGTCGCTTGACGCCACTGCTCCATCCGACCACCACCTGAGGCCCTCACCCCCGTCGGACCACCGCCTGATGCCATTGCTCCGCCGAACCATCACTTGAGGTCCTCACCTCCACCGAACCACCACTTGAGGCCCTCACCTCCGCCGGACCATCGCTTGACGTCGTTGCTCCGCCAAACCACTACTTGAGGCCCTCACCTCCGTCGGACCACCGCTTGACGTCGTTGCTCCGTCGGACCACCACTTGAGGCCCTCACCTCTGCCAGACCACCGCCTGACGCCGTTGCGCCACCAGACCACCACTTGAGGCCCTCACCTCCGCTGGACCACCGCCTGACGCCATTACTCCGCCGGACCACCACTTGAGGCCCTCACCTCCGTCAGACCACCGCCTGACGTCGTTGCTCCCCCGGACCACCACTTGAGGCCCTCACCTCCGTCGGACCACTATCTGACGCCGTTGCTACGCCGGACCGCCACTTGAGGCCCTCACCTCCGTCGGACCGCTGCCTGACGCCGTTGTTCCATCGGACCACCACTTGAGGCTCTGTGCTCCACCAAGCCACCACCTGAGGCCCGAACTTCTGTGGACCACCACTTGAGGCCCCGAGCTCCACCAGGGCACCACCTGACTCTCGGACTTCTACCGAACCACCACCTGAGATCTAGACTTTTGCAGACCACTGCTTAAGGCCCTATGCTCCACCAGGCCACCACTTGACGCCCAAAGTTCTTCCAGAGTACTGCCCTTTTACTACGGCCTTTTTGACCCTGGTCTCGTACCAACTACGATCTTTCAGACCCCTATCTTCTGCTGACTACGGTCCTTCTAACCTGCATCACCTTTTATGGTCCTTCCGACCTCCATCACTAGACAACGATCTTTCTGTCACGACCCGACCCGAGACGAGACGGATCCCGCCCGCGCCGGATCGCGACGGAGGATAACTAACCAGGATCTGGCTTTGGATTAGGTTACTGAACTGATCTTCCAAATTCTTAACTCGACAGAAGCACACAGAACAACAGAGCTACTAAAAACATCAAATGCAGCGGAACAAAACATCTATCTGAATTCATTTCCTCAAAATAATCATCTACAGAACAGTACAAGGCTTTCAACGGAAAGAAAGACAGAACAGGAAAGCCATGACTGTACAAAAATCAAAAGTACAAAAGTACCTAATCTGATCAGACTCTGAAATCTAATCCTGGACTTCCTTGCCCTTCCCAGAACCTGAAAACCACCAGAAAGCAAGGGTGAGCTCAACAGCTCAGCAAAGCAACAAACCACCAATCTAAATCCTCAGAAAACAAAACCAAACTTATCAGACAGAAATCAGATCAGAAGTCGGAACAGAATCGGAAATCAAAACTTACGGACAGATATCAAATCACATCAGAGTCGTACAGATCGTATCAGAACAGAACAAATCAACAGAGTCAGAATCAGAAATCAGAATCGTACGGATCACATTATATCATGTCATAATCACAATTTCGTACAGAACAGAACAGATACAGAAAGTAGTACAGATACATATAGCTAAATGCCCTGACACTGACGGAATCTCTACGGATTCCGGCCCCTTATGCCTCCCTTCCCAGACACTGACTGAATCTCATAGGATCCAGGCCCCTTATGTCTCCCTTTGTGCTCACGGCACCAAAACAGATGTGCTTATAGCACCAAAACAGAATTCATCGGATCCGGAACAGAACAGATATCAGATTTGATCTCATTGCAGATTTCCCGTTTCACTAACTGAATCTCATAGGATTCAGGCCCCTTATAACTCCCTTTTTATAGCTTATACACATAGCATTTCATTTCAGAGAAAATCCGGACAAATCAGAAATTACTCAAAAATCGGGCAGCACAACGGCAGTGTACGAATTTACACAATTTTCCTGCAAAGAAAATTTACCGAATTCGCACAGAATACAGATATCAACATTTCAGAACATTTATTCTACCGCACAGAGAATTTCCAAGTTCACAGAAAAATCCAGTCGACTAAAAACACAGTCGAAGCAAAAATATCCGGACAAAAATCTTCAAACTATAGTCAAAACGTGCACACCCGGCACGGCAACGATATACAAAAAGTTACGCGGTAAAAACTGAACCGTTCAAAAGATACGGACGAAAATCGCTAACGGAAACAAAATCCGGACAGAAAATACCGCCAAACACGACGGTTCTGAAAATTTTGAAAGTCGGATTGTGCCTTACCTCGTGCACAGCAATTTCCTCAACAGTCTCCTCGGACGAAAACAGCTCGGCGTCGCCCGAAAATCCGCTTTTCCACTTTTTCCTTCGTTTTTCTCTCTCCTCAGCTTTTTCTCTCTCTTCAAAATATCTCATTTCTATATATATCCAGACTGATCGTCCTGGACGATCGAGCTTCGTACCAGACGATCCATGAAGAGAAGAATTCCGTCCAGACGAAAATCACGTATCGTCCCAGGCGATAGGTTCACGGGAGAATTTTCGTCCAGACGATCCACACTTCGTCCAGACGAACCAATCAGCCAAACAAGATTTTCTGCACAACCTGTACCGATCGTCCCGGACGATCCAACTTCGTCCCGGACGAACCTGGAGCAAAAACTGATATTACAATCTCCCCAACTTAAAAAAAATGTCGTCCTCGACATTATCCAATCCAACCTCCGTCAAAACAAGTACGGGTACGACCGTCTCATATCAGACTCCTTCTCCCAAGTTGCTTCCCGTGCAGTCCGGTGCTTCCACTGGACTTTAACCATCGGAATCTCTTTATTTCTTAACTTTCGGACGTCGTACGCCAAAATAAGCTCTGGCTCTTCCTTGTACACCAGATTCTCCTGAATCTCAACTTCATCAGCAGACACCTTCTTCCCAGAGTCTGAAACCCACTTCCTCAGAGTGGATACGTGAAACACATTATGCACATCCGGCATAGAATCAGAAAGCAATAACTTGTAAGCAGCTTTTCCAATTCTTTCCAAAACTTCAAAAGGTCCAACATATCTCGGACTAAGCTTACTCACCTGACCAAATCTGCTCACACCCTTCATCGGACTGACTTTGACATACACAAAGTCACCAACCTGAAACTCAACAAATCTGTGCTTCTGATTGTAATACTTCTGCTGACGATCTTGAGCGGCTTTCAATCTTTCTCTTATCAAATTGATCTTCTGAGCAGTTTCATCAGCAAAAGTGGCCCCCAAAGCCTGTCTATCTCCGACCTCCGTCAGAGTCAAAGGAGTACGACACTTCCTGCCATACAAAGCCTCGTACGGTGCCATACCGATACTGGACTGAAAACTGTTGTTATAGGCAAACTCAATCAGCGGAATATGATCTTCCCAGCTTCCGCTAAAGTCCAGAACACAAAGCCTCAACAGATCTTCCAGTACCTGAATAGTCCTCTCAGACTGTCCGTCGGTCTGAGGATGAAAGGCTGTACTGAAATGCAGTTTCGTACCCAAGCCTTGCTGAATGCCTTTCCAAAGTCTGGAAGTAAAGCGTCCATCTCGATCAGATACGATCACACGAGGCACACCGTGCAATCTGACTATCTCCTTCACATAAATCTGTGCCAAGCGATCAACTGAATCCGTCTGTCTGATCGGAAGAAAATGGGCTGACTTGGTCAATCGATCTACAACTACCCAAATGGCATCATGTCCTTGTCGTGATCGAGGAAAACCCATCGCAAAATCCATCGTTACCTCCTCCCATTTCCACTCAGGGATAGACAACGACTGCAACAGCCCACCTGGTCGCTGATGCTCTGCCTTCACCAACTGACAGGCTTCGCATCTCGACACAAACTCTGCCACATCTTTCTTCATCCCAGGCCACCAAAACAAAAGCTTCATGTCAGCGTACATCTTACCACTGCCTGGATGAACAGTGTAGCCAGAATGATGAGATTCACTCAGAATCTCCCGCCTCAAATCTCCAGACACAGGTACCCACAACCTGTTCTTACAGAAAATAACACCAGAATCAGAAATTCGAAGTTCAGGAGTCTTACCAGATCCAATCTGTGCAATCAACTTCGAATAACCAAAATCTGACTTCTGGGCTTCTTGAATCCGTGCTTCCAAAGAAGACTGAATACTCATCTGAGCCAACTCCAAATCACTGGAGGAAATCACCTCCAACTGCAATCTCTCCAAATCACGAACCAGAAAGTCATCACAGGTAAGCTGAATACCTGATAATCCAAAAGACTTTCTGCTCAAAGCATCTGCTACCACGTTCGCCTTCCCAGGCTGATACCGAATAGTCAAATCGTAGTCCTTGATCAACTCGAGCCACCTCCTCTGTCTCAGGTTCAAATCCTTCTGAGTAAAAATATACTTCAGGCTCTTATGATCAGTAAAGATCTCACACCTGACGCCATACAAGTAATGACGCCAAATCTTCAAAGCAAAAACCACTGCAGCTAACTCCAAATCATGCGTCGGGTAATTCTTCTCATGTGGTTTTAACTGTCTCGAAGCATAAGCAATTACCTGACCATGCTGCATCAGGACACAACCCAATCCTTTCAGTGAAGCATCACTGAACACCTGGAAACCCTCCGTACCTGACGGGAGTGCCAACACTGGAGCTGAAGTCAAACACTCCTTCAATCTCTGAAAACTAGCTTCACACTCCGGTGTCCAAACAAAAGGTACTGACTTCTGAGTCAGTCTCGTCAGAGGAGTCGAAATCTGTGAAAATCCTTTCACAAACTTCCTATAATACCCGGCCATGCCCAAGAAACTACGTACCTCAAATACCGTAGTCGGCCTTGGCCAATCAGCAACAGCCTGAATCTTCTGGGGATCTACAGAAATGCCTTCTCCGCTAACCACATGCCCCAGAAAAGAAATGCTCTTCAGCCAGAATTCACACTTGGAGAACTTGGCATACAGCTGATGCCTCCTCAAAGTCTCCAACACAATCCCCAAATGTCTGGCATGCTCTTCCTCAGATGCAGAATATACCAGAATATCGTCAATGAAGACGATCACAAACTGATCCAAATACTCCCTGAATACTCGGTTCATCAAATCCGTGAAAATCGCAGGCGCATTGGTTACCCCAAAAGGCATAACCAAAAACTCGTAGTGCCCGTACCGAGTACTGAAAGCAGTCTTCACCACATCAGCTTCCTTCACCTTCACCTGATAATATCCGGATCTCAAATCAATCTTCGAAAATACCGAAGATCCGGAAAGCTGATCAAACAAGTCGTCTATCCGAGGCAAAGGATACTTGTTCTTGATCGTGACCTTGTTCAAATCTCTGTAATCAATACACATACGGAGTGTACCGTCCTTCTTCTTCACAAATAATACAGGTGCTCCCCAGGGCGAAACACTAGGACGTACAAAACCTCTGTCAACCAACTCCTGAAGCTGAACTTTCAACTCAGAAAGTTCTTTCGGTGCCATCCTGTACGGAGCTTTCGATATCGGAGCGGTACCCGGAAAAACATCGATAGAGAACTCCACATCTCTATCCGGAGGTAAACCAACCAACTCCTCAGGAAAAACATCAGCAAACTCCCGTACCACAGGGATCTCAGAAACAGAACCAACCTCTAGGTTCAGATCCCGCACCGAAGCTAAAAATACCGGACATCCCTTCTTCCACATCCTGCTTACCTCCAACACAGAAACCAGACTGGAGAGAACACCTCGTAATCCCTGAAATACAACTCTCTCTCCAGCCAAAAGCAAACTCACTTGCTTCTTCAGACAGTCTATCTGGGCCTCATACTGACTCAGCCAATCCATGCCCAGAATTACATCATACGACGAAATCGGCAATCGAATCAAACTAGACTTCCACTTCTTGCCAGAAATCTCGATCTCACACAAACAAAACTGTTGAGCAATCAATGGATTCCCAGCCGGTAAAATCACAGACAAAGAAACCGGTAAAACCATCGAATCCAAATGTAAAATCTCAAAACAATGCTCGGACAGAAAAGAATGACTCGCTCCAGAGTCAAACAAAACACGACAGGGCTGATCAGAAATGTAAACCGTACCTGTCACAACATCAGGAGCATCTCGAGCCTCCTGCTGACTCAGACTGTAAACTCGTGGCTGAACTGGAGCAGGAGCTGAAGCAACAGAACTACTCTGCTCCCTCTGAATCGTAGGCGGTCTCCGTGGTGCAGAACTAGAACCACCACCTCTACCAGCAAATCCCTCAGGGCGTGGAGGAACAGTCCTCGGTCTTCCTGCTGCTGAACCAACAGGTCTGACAAAGCCCTCAGATCGCTGCTCAGAACGCTGATCAAATCCCATCTGCGGACATTCTGCAATCCTATGTCCCGGCTGACCACATCTAAAACAAAGACCAGCTATCCTGTAGCACTGGCCATGGTGTCGTCGTCCACAACTCTGGCACACAGGTGCCGTACTGACTGATCCAGAACTAGTCGTACTGGTAGCAGTACCAGACGATCCTCCGCTCTTCCTGGAATCTCCAGATCCAGATCCAGGAACAAATCTCCTCTTCCCAGAGGAACCACTGTCAGATGTCTCTCCTCCAAACCTCTTCCTACTCGCAGACCACCGCTGCTGAGTAGCCGTCATATCATTCTCAATCAGACGAGCTCGCTCCACAAGCTCAGAGAAATCGGTGATCCGGAACGGTATCAGAGGCTGCCTCAAAGTATCTCGTAAGCCTCTCAGAAATCTGTAGCACCTCTCAGCAGACGTGCTAACCAGCTGCGGAGCGTACCTGGCTAATGCAGTAAACTCAGCCTCGTACTGCATCACCGTCTTGCTCCCCTGAACAAGTCTCAGAAAACTCTCCTGCATCTGCTGTCGTGCAGAAGGGGGAACAAACCAATCTCGAAATACTTCAGTGAACTCCTCCCAAGTGATCAAGGAGTTCAATCTGCCCTGAAATCTGGCTGCTTGCTGGCCATCCCACCAGTGCTCAGCCTCTCCGTCCAACAGAAAAACAGCTAACGGAACTTTCCTGTCTGCAGGACACTGCATCCCGTCAAAAGTCTTCTCCAATCTCCTCAGCCACTCCTCGGCTGCTCTGGGCTCAACAGCGCCCTCAAACCTCGGAGGTTTCAACCTCAGAAATAACTGCAAATGTCGATCAATGTCCTCAGATCTAACAGTCGAAGCTCTGCTCTGAGTCTCGCTCATCATCTGAGCAACAAGTGAAGCAAACTGTGAAAGCGTATCAGCACCGACCACTGGGGCTGTACTCCCCACTGGTGCTGCCTGATCGTCACTCTGACCGTCTGTCATGTCTGGGTCTGGCTGATCCATACAGAAAAATCCAGAAAATCCGGAAAACTATCACAAAACAACACAAAATAACACAATAAAAAGCCAAACGACCCAAAACTACCTCCCAGACAGACTCACTGATCACTTCCTAGAGCTCTGTTTTACAATCCAACCTGTTTCCAAAACCAGTGCTCTGATACCAAAAAAAGCTTGTCACGACCCGACCCGAGACGAGACGGATCCCGCCCGCGCCGGATCGCGACGGAGGATAACTAACCAGGATCTGGCTTTGGATTAGGTTACTGAACTGATCTTCCAAATTCTTAACTCGACAGAAGCACACAGAACAACAGAGCTACTAAAAACATCAAATGCAGCGGAACAAAACATCTATCTGAATTCATTTCCTCAAAATAATCATCTACAGAACAGTACAAGGCTTTCAACGGAAAGAAAGACAGAACAGGAAAGCCATGACTGTACAAAAATCAAAAGTACAAAAGTACCTAATCTGATCAGACTCTGAAATCTAATCCTGGACTTCCTTGCCCTTCCCAGAACCTGAAAACCACCAGAAAGCAAGGGTGAGCTCAACAGCTCAGCAAAGCAACAAACCACCAATCTAAATCCTCAGAAAACAAAACCAAACTTATCAGACAGAAATCAGATCAGAAGTCGGAACAGAATCGGAAATCAAAACTTACGGACAGATATCAAATCACATCAGAGTCGTACAGATCGTATCAGAACAGAACAAATCAACAGAGTCAGAATCAGAAATCAGAATCGTACGGATCACATTATATCATGTCATAATCACAATTTCGTACAGAACAGAACAGATACAGAAAGTAGTACAGATACATATAGCTAAATGCCCTGACACTGACGGAATCTCTACGGATTCCGGCCCCTTATGCCTCCCTTCCCAGACACTGACTGAATCTCATAGGATCCAGGCCCCTTATGTCTCCCTTTGTGCTCACGGCACCAAAACAGATGTGCTTATAGCACCAAAACAGAATTCATCGGATCCGGAACAGAACAGATATCAGATTTGATCTCATTGCAGATTTCCCGTTTCACTAACTGAATCTCATAGGATTCAGGCCCCTTATAACTCCCTTTTTATAGCTTATACACATAGCATTTCATTTCAGAGAAAATCCGGACAAATCAGAAATTACTCAAAAATCGGGCAGCACAACGGCAGTGTACGAATTTACACAATTTTCCTGCAAAGAAAATTTACCGAATTCGCACAGAATACAGATATCAACATTTCAGAACATTTATTCTACCGCACAGAGAATTTCCAAGTTCACAGAAAAATCCAGTCGACTAAAAACACAGTCGAAGCAAAAATATCCGGACAAAAATCTTCAAACTATAGTCAAAACGTGCACACCCGGCACGGCAACGATATACAAAAAGTTACGCGGTAAAAACTGAACCGTTCAAAAGATACGGACGAAAATCGCTAACGGAAACAAAATCCGGACAGAAAATACCGCCAAACACGACGGTTCTGAAAATTTTGAAAGTCGGATTGTGCCTTACCTCGTGCACAGCAATTTCCTCAACAGTCTCCTCGGACGAAAACAGCTCGGCGTCGCCCGAAAATCCGCTTTTCCACTTTTTCCTTCGTTTTTCTCTCTCCTCAGCTTTTTCTCTCTCTTCAAAATATCTCATTTCTATATATATCCAGACTGATCGTCCTGGACGATCGAGCTTCGTACCAGACGATCCATGAAGAGAAGAATTCCGTCCAGACGAAAATCACGTATCGTCCCAGGCGATAGGTTCACGGGAGAATTTTCGTCCAGACGATCCACACTTCGTCCAGACGAACCAATCAGCCAAACAAGATTTTCTGCACAACCTGTACCGATCGTCCCGGACGATCCAACTTCGTCCCGGACGAACCTGGAGCAAAAACTGATATTACACTTTCTAACCTCCAACCTATCGACTATGGTCCTACAAACCAAAAAAAAAATGTCTATGTAACTCCCACCATGTAATGTGCTCTATATGATGTACATTTGTGACATCAAGCCAAGGCCTTCTCCAATGAAAGGGTCTCATTTGTAATCGACTGCAAATACTAGTGGATTCATTCAAACTGGGCCGGGCCTCGTGGTTTTTCCCCCTTTTCAGGAGTTTCCATGTAAAAACTCTGATGTCTCTTATGAATGTTACACCCTCTCTCTCTTATCTGCTTGTGTGCTGGATCTTCGTATAATGCTAAGATGTTAAACTATATATTTCTCTACCGCCGCGAATATTCCAGGATGCAACTATTCTTATCACCCTATAAACTTTAATATTTTATTATTGCACCCATATTTGATCTATAGAATATTAAATGATATTAGATATATAAATAACATCATATATAAAGTGGCATGTATGTAATAACCCATGATATAAAGCTTGTTTTTGTTTTCACTTTTTAAAAAAAATGTTCAGATGTGTATTTATTTGTTATTTTTTGGTCATTTTGAAAACATTACATGAATCATTTTCAAAATATTTGAAAGTTGTTTATTTTTATGAAATCAAAAATAAAAAACAATTCAAATAATTCGTAGAATTAATTGTTTTTCATTCAATAGTGTGTTTTGTTTGTGTAGAATATGATAATGTTGATAAATCAGGTTGTTCTATTGCCTCGGACCTTAAGTTTGTCGTGTTTGTTGGGGGGTGAAGGGGGTTTAACCCCTGCTTGGGTTCGGGAGCTTTGCACCATATTTTTTTTCGTATAATACTTTTGACGTTGTGTACCCGAGCGGCCCGGCGTTGTGTTCACGAGTGCTCCGGGGCTGAACGATAGAGAGCAGAACGCCGCATCGCTCTAGATTCGGCACCGCGACATCATCATACATAGGCTTGAGCGTCGCAGCACCCCAAACTAACGCCACAGTGTTGTGAGGCAGATTGGATAATTTTCTTTCTCGTTTTTCTCAAGGGTTACATCCCTTGGGAGTTATAACTGACTTTCTCTTATATTTCTTGTTATGTTAGACATTAATAATGGTGAATTTGAGAAGAGAAGCAAGGATAGAGTGAGAGAGAAGATAGATCTGTACTCATTTCTCTCAATTTTCATAGTGGATTTCTTGATGTGGTGTGGCTCTGTGATTTTTTTTTTCCTATTTTTAGTTTTTCAACGTTAAATTTTGGGGGCTTTTATTTTTCCGCTGCTTTCACTTTCTTGTTTGTTTCGTCATTATGGTGTTTACTCCTCATCCCAGCAACTTTTATAATGGGCTATGAATTTAATAGATATTGAGCATATGATTTATAATTCTGGAGTGCATAATGTCAATAATAATTATTTGATGTTATTAGAAGATAAGAAGATACTTTAAGTACTGTGATAAATTTTTAATTATCCTTAATCTATTATATTGAAGAATAAAGATAGAGATAATTAATGATGTAAATTTTAGAGTTAACGTTGGATGGTTAAAATGAGAAAATATCTATGATGTTTTGTGTGATAAGAGAATATTATGGAAGCTCAATGATAAATTCTATAAATTCACAACCAAGTTAACAACATTATATTAATCCTAATGTTTGGCTATAAGAGTCAATCATTGATATTTAAAACTTCATATGAGGCTACTTTTTCACTGCTTTCTAAAATGATTTTTAATATATTTTTTTTAACTATAAAATTTTGTACCTGAAAGCTGCTTTAAAAATAGTAAGAAAGATATTCCAAACGAAGCTCAAGTTGAGTATGATGAAAAATAAGAATGTTATGATAAACATATGAATGCATTAGGAATCACAAATTAAAGAATAAGTTTATTCGAGAAGTAATTAGCACAACATCTACTGAAGATATGCAAAATTGAAAATAGATTTAAGTAGTTTGTGTTAGGATTTAACGGAGACGAAAATAACAAATCGATCGTCTCCGAAAGACATGCTAAATTATCGAGAAGAAGTTTTCGGAAGCGTACCTGAATCCATTGAAATGCAGAATTAAGGTCTTTCGATCTTCCACGTTTAGAGCGGCGTTCTTCCAAAAAGAGCGAGAGACCCCTTCTTTTCACTCAAGATGGGAAATGAGGGAAATGAGAACTTAACCGCTTAAACTGGGGACCACGACCTTTTATACTTTAAGTGTATTTCTTTTATTTCAGCCCATCATCAAAATAAAATAAATACCCGGCCTCTACACAAATTAATTCCATACAAAATTTAATTGAGATGCCACATAAGCCAAATAATTATTTAATATTTAAATAGATCACGAATTTAATTGGCTTAATTTTCGATAGCAACTAATGTATAAAACTGTATTTATATGTATAATAATATGGGCCCACTTATAGAAATTTCCCAACAATCTCCCACTTGGGCCACATATATATATATATACATATAATTATACATTCTGAAATAACTGTAAGAGCTCAATTTTGCTATCTTTCTCAAATAACATTTCTAGGCAATCTGGTCCATCAATCATATCAATTTAGAATCAAAGCGACCTTTGTTACATTTTTCGTAACAAGATCCATCAATGGTCACTATATTAATATAATTAACGACATAGATCAAGTATGGATGTGTAGCATGAAAATTTCATGTAATGTGATCTCAAATCATGACAATTTTTTCAACTGGTCCAATTTCATAACTCAAAAGAGTTATAATCAAAATTTCATACTTTATGCTAAACTGCAATTGAAATCAAATAACTGTATTTCAGAGTTTTCAAAAAAAAATAATACTTTAGTCTGATCAGAAAATAAGTTCACAATAATTGAACAATACAAACAAACTCCCACTAAGCTAGCATATCAAAACAGATTACACCCATACGAGCCACATGCTCATGAAATACTTTAGGTGGTAATCCTTTTGTAAGTGGGTCTGCAATCATAAAGTTTGTACTAATATGTTCAATACAAATTTGAGAACTCTGAACCCTTTCTTTCACAACAAGAAATTTTATATCAATATGCTTTGATTTTGACGAACTCCTGTTGTTTTTGGAATATAATTCAGCTGCTTTATTATCACAATTTATCTTTAATGGTCTCTCAATGCCATCAACAATATGTAGCCCTGTGATAAAATTTCGCAGCCATATTCCCTGATTTGAAGCCTCATAACAAGCTATAAACTCTGCTTCCATTGTTGAAGAAGCTATAAGTGATTGCTTGACACTTTTCCAAGAAATAGCTCCTCCAGCCAACATGAAAATATAGCCTGAAGTAGATCTTCTGCTATCGAGGCAACCAGCAAAATCAGAGTCGGAATACCCCACGATCTCTAAATGATCAGATCTCTGATATGTGAGCATAAAATCTCTTGTCCTTTTAAGATACCTCATAACCCGTTTCACTGCTTTCCAATGATCCATTCCTGGGTTACTTAAATATCTACCAAGCATTCCAACAATGTACGCAATATCCGGACGCGTACAAACTTGAGCATACATAAGACTCCCTACTGCCGATGCATAAGGAATCTTATCCATCTCTTGCTTTTCAACTTCATTTCTTGGGCATTGAAGCAAACTAAATTTATCTCCTTTTGCAATGGGTGTATCTCCTGGTGCACAATCCTTCATGCCAAATCTGCTAAGCACTTTATCAATATAGGCTGTTTGTGATAACCCAAGTATACCACGGGAGCGATCCCGATAAATTTGTATACCCAATACAAAAGATGCATTTCCAAGATCTTTCATTTCAAATTTATTTGAAAGAAATCTCTTAGTTTCATGCAATAAGCCTATATCACTGCTTGCTAGCAGAATATCATCGACATATAACACCAGTAGAATAAATTTACTCCCACTGACCTTATGATAAATACATTGATCAACAGTGTTCTCCTTAAAACCAAATGAAGAAATCACTTGATCAAACTTCTTATACCATTGACGAGAAGCTTGCTTTAAACCATAGATGGATTTCTTTAATTTGCAAACCAGATGTTTTGAATCAGAAGATTGAAAATTTTCTGGTTGCAACATATATATAGTTTCCTCAATGTCTCCATTAAGGAATGCAGTCTTTACATCCATCTGGTGTAGCTCTAAATCATAATGAGCTACAAGTGCCATAATGATTCTAAAAGAGTCTTTCGAAGAAACTGGAGAGAAAGTCTCTTTATAATCAATGCCTTCCTTTTGAGTGAAACCTTTAGCAACTAGACGTGCTTTATATCTTTCAATATTGCCTTTTGCATCCCTTTTGGTTTTAAAAATCCATTTACAACCAATAGGTTTTGCTCCTTCAGGCAATTCAGAAAGATCCCAAACATCATTGTCTTTCATAGATTTCATCTCATCTTCCATGGCTTCTATCCACTTTTGAGAATTAGAACATTGTTTGACCTGACTGAATGAGATTGGATCATCTTCCAACCCCAAATCAAACTCATGCTCTTGGAGATATACAATATAATCATCTGAAATTGTTGTTCTCCTTTCCCTCGTGGATCTCCTTAATGGCACTTCAGTTTGAGATTGTTGTCCTTCTATATGAGTGGGAGATAATTCAAGATTATTTTGATTATCTGGATTTACAATTTGAATATTATCAGGCATAGTTACCTGATCATTTCCAATTGTAATAATAGGAATAGTAACATATTCCTCCTCAAAATCAAAATCTTTAATTTTATCACTCCCACTATATTCAACATCCTCAATAAATTTAGCATTGCCCGTCTCAAAAAATGATTTACTTGAGGAATCATAAAATTTAAAACCTCTTGATCTTTCAGAGTATCCAACAAAATAGCAGCTAACAGTTCTTGAGTCCAATTTTCTTTCATTAGGCTTATAAGGCCTAGCCTCAGCTGGACATCCCCAGACATGAAAATGCCTAATACTAGGCTTCTTTCCAGTCCACAACTCGTATGGGGTTTTAGTTACTGCTTTACTTGGAACTCTATTGAGAATATAAACTGCAGTCTTTAAGGCTTCTCCCCAAAGTGATTCTGGTAAAGAAGAATGACTAATCATACTTCTAACCATATCCTTTAAGGTTCTGTTTCGTCTCTCAGCTACACCATTTTGACTTGGAGTCCCCGGCATAGTGTATTGAGGAACGATGCCACATTCTGCTAAATATTTCGCAAAAGGGCCTGGACGTTGTTCACCTGATCCATCATATCTACCATAGTATTCACCACCACGGTCAGATTTGACAGCTTTAATCTTCTTACCAAATTGATTTTCAACTTCAGCTTTGAAGATCTTAAATACATCCAGAGATTCTGATTTTTCATGTATTAAGTATAGGTACCCATAACGAGAATAATCATCTATGAAAGTAATAAAATACTGATGACCATTCCAAGAAGCTGTAGGGAATGGGCCACAAATATCAGTATGTATTAATTCCAAGACATTTAAACTCCTTTTGGCACCTAATTTCTTAATATTTGTTTGTTTTCCCTTAATACATTCAATACAAATTTTAAAATCTGTATAATTAAGAGAATCAAGAATTCCATCTGACACAAGCCTTTCAATTCTTTGTTTAGAAATATGTCCTAAACGCTTGTGCCATAACATAAAGGAATTCTCATCAGTTAATTTTCTCTTTGTACCAAAATTATTTATATGCAAGGTTTCATTTATCTGTGAGGCAGAAATATCCAATTTATATAGATTATCAATTAAAGAACCTGTACCAATAACTTTAGAACACTGAAAGAGACTAAATTTTCCATTTCCAAATGAACAAGAGTAACCATATTTGTCCAAACATGAAATAGAAATCAAGTTCCGTCTAAATGACGGTACATAAAAAGTCTTACACAAATCCAAAGTACAACCAGATTCTAAGTACAATCTATATAAGCCTACAGCTTTAACAGGAGCTTTATTGCCATTTCCCACATAGATGAATCTTTCAGCATCAGTTGGCACTCTGCTCCTTAGACAACCCTGCATAGTCACACTTATGTGAGTAGTTGCACCTGTATCTATCCACCAAGTGTGATTTGGTACTAAAGCCAAATTAACTTCAGAACAAACATAATTCAGAAGTTTACCCTTTTTGACGAGCCAGTTAGCATATTTTGGACAATCCTTCTTCACATGACCAGTCTTCTTGCAAAAGAAACAAGTAATAACTTGATCTTGCTTCTGTTGCACTTTAGGTTGTGAAGTCCCTTTATCTGCAGCTCCTTTAACTTTATAATCCCTTTTCCTTTTGGTGGCAAAATTATGAGAGGAAGAAGCTAAGTGAGCACTTTCTATCTTTTCTTGTTTCAATCTTTCTTCCTCTTGCACACACTGAGCAATGAGCTCATTAAGAGTCCATTTTTCCTTTTGAGTATTATAACTTATCTTAAAAGGACTGAATTGTGCAGGAAGAGAGATTAAGACTAGATGCACAAGAATGTCATCAGACAATTCTAACTTTAATGCTCTTAGTCTTGTAACAAGATTAGACATTTCCATAATGTACTCTCTTATATTCCCTTTGCCTTTATACCGCATTGAAACAAGTTTACTAAGAATAGTACTTGTTTCGACCTTTTCAGAGCCTACGAAACGGTCTGCTATTTGGCTTAGAAATTTCTTAGCATTTTCCTCCTCAGGCATTGCACCCCTGATGGTATCTGGAATTGAGTGCTTCATGATCATTAGACTCATGCGGTTTGAACGCTCCCACTTTTCAAAATTTGCCCTTTGTTCAATAGTGCTTTCCGCAGTAAGGGCGGGAGGGCGTTCAGTCCGAATCGCATAGTCTAGATCCATACACCCAAGAACAATAGTAATGTGCTCTTTCCATTTCTTAAAGTTAGAGCCATTAAGCACTGGAATGTTATGTAAATTGGCAGATATAGAAGAAACATTAACTGAAAAAGAACAAAATTAACTCACAATTAGCAAAAATATATGGTGGGCCCTTTATAAGATACCTAAAACAACATCATAATTTAGTCTTTGGACAGAAATTATAATTTGTAAATGGTACTCTTAAAATTATAGTTAATAAATATTGATAAAAAAAATTTCTGCCAATAATAAGCCTTTCTTTGGACCGACTTACTATATGCATGAATACTTTTAAAATTATCACATATTTATAACTATATCTTTAGAGTCTGGCCAAAAGATAATCTTCCTTTGGGCCGATTATTTTTCGCATAGACTAGAACAATTCTTTAGCATTATTCAATTAATTTAAAAAAAATAAAATAAATTGATCTAATAGAGGTCACTTTGGTGACATATTATTTCAATTTAATTTAATTATGAATTAATGAATAATTATTTCAATTGAGAAATATTTAATTCATAAATAAAAATAACTGATGTAACATGCAAAATAAAACTTTGCAATATATGAATTATATAATCCTCCAAGTATACAAAGGGAGAAATAAGTAACAGTTTGATTTGTAAATACAAAACTTTAATACTAAACAAGTATGAGTCAAAATGAATTGATAATGCATCAATTCCGAGGTCATTATTATATATAACCATTCAAATAGAATCATTGACTCTAAACAAAATCCAAATGATATTAACATAATCATTCACGTTACATGTACTGAATTTACCAATGAAACGACACGTCCTTTTAAATTGCAATAAGTAATTAATGGCATTAAAAAAAATTGCACTCTTACCAATAAATGCGTCGTTTCAGAAACAGTTTAAAGTTAAAACTATTGATTATGTCATTAACAGTTACACTTTTGTATATTGCGATAACCGCAAATCAGAAGAGAAAATTTTTAACAGTCAATTCATCGTCTTCAAGGAAAAAAACGATGAACAAAATAGATAATGAATAATTAACAAACGACTGAATTGTTATTCATATAAAAGTTTCTGAATTTCTCAAAACTTATTGAATAACATAAACAAAATAGTCTTGAAAATTATGACAATAAATTTATGCTGAGAAATCAAAATCTTTGCATATGAAAACTCTCAAACGAAGATCGCTAGTGACCGAAAAACTCAACTAGTCAATAACATGATTATAGAAAATCATTTCTCGTTAATTCAACATGACAACCGGGCTCTGATACCACTTGTTAGGATTTAACGGAGACGAAAATAACAAATCGATCGTCTCCGAAAGACATGCTAAATTATCGAGAAGAAGTTTTCGGAAGCGTACCTGAATCCATTGAAATGCAGAATTAAGGTCTTTCGATCTTCCACGTTTAGAGCGGCGTTCTTCCAAAAAGAGCGAGAGACCCCTTCTTTTCACTCAAGATGGGAAATGAGGGAAATGAGAACTTAACCGCTTAAACTGGGGACCACGACCTTTTATACTTTAAGTGTATTTCTTTTATTTCAGCCCATCATCAAAATAAAATAAATACCCGGCCTCTACACAAATTAATTCCATACAAAATTTAATTGAGATGCCACATAAGCCAAATAATTATTTAATATTTAAATAGATCACGAATTTAATTGGCTTAATTTTCGATAGCAACTAATGTATAAAACTGTATTTATATGTATAATAATATGGGCCCACTTATAGAAATTTCCCAACAGTTTGGGTACACATAATGATGGAAGAAAAATGTGTTGAGAGGACTATAAAAGAAAATTGTTAACCCTAATATTAGAATGATATTTATTGAAGATAAGATAACTAAAAGTATATTTAAGCTTCGTTTGGAACAGCTTTTTTTCTATTTCTTAAAGTAATTTTTTAGTACAAAATTTTTAATTTTTAACTAAAAAGCTGCTTTAAGAAGCAGGAAAAAGTCGTCCCAAATAAAGTCTTAGCCTGGACAGCTTTTTTATTGCTTCTTAAAATAACTTTTTAGTACAAAAATTAAAATTTATGTACTATAAAGCCTGCTTTAAGAAGCGGAAAGAGAGCCATCTCAAAAGAAATCTTAGCTGTTTGGAAGCCTTGAAATTCCTCAGTGCGCCCCAGAGAACACTAATTAGCGGGGATAACATACACATAAGGCCACTGTCACAACAGATCGAGAACTGCAGGACTGTAGTTAAGGTCATCAAACGCACGTAATATAGAAGATTTATTGCATGCTGCCAATAACTACGAGATTTAGCTCATGAGATCAACTGAGTGGACGTTGAATAGCTTCTTATTCTGTCTTTGTTTGCTTCTTTGCTTCCCCACCACTTTATTGCTTGATCGAGCAATAAAGCGAGCTTGATTAGATGAAAGGATCTACTGCTCTAGATGTTGAAAGTGTCATTATTGTACTTGCTGTTTGCAGCACTGCTGAATAATTTGCATTTGAATTTCTGATGGCACTGCCTGATGTTCATTTGAATTTCCTGATGTTCATTTAGATCTCTATTATTCAAGTGGGATGTCAGATGTTTATTACAATTTTCTTTTTAAGATGATTAGCTAAGATCATACACAATCGAACGACTTATAAGTGATTGTCGTCCGTCAAACGATCCAACTGAACACTTTTTTGCTTGCAATTTTCCGGGATTAAGTAGTGAGACCTCAACTGTTCCACACTCTTTTTTTGAGTGTGTTCGGGATTTGCCGAAAAAGCGCATAAAAGAGGAGAAAGACAGTTACCTTTGACAGCGAGATGAAGAAGCAGATGAAATTGGAGATGTCCTAATAGAGGTTGTGAATCACAAGCTATGACAAGTTTTCCCCATATGCAATAGTAAATATAATTTTATTCGACTCAAATACACATTGGGTGGATTTATTGATGCCTTTCATGAGTGAGCTTAGATTAATGAACAAAATAGTCCTTTGATTTTTTATGAAAGATCAATATGATTTTCAACTATATTAAATGATCATTTTGATTCATCAACTCCTTCAAAATGAATCAAAATAGTCATTCCTTTTAAAAAATTTGAGTGATCAGTGTTTTAATATAGTTGAAGATCATTTTTGTCCTTCACAATAAATTATGGAACCATTTTTAAACTTTTTACTTTTATAATTATTGTGATAAACAGGATATCGACCACCAAAAATTGCATATGAAGGGTATGATTATTACATCCCATATGTGAAAGACAGTATATCTCCATAATATCAGGAGATTAATCTCGATTAGTTATCAAATTTTCAAAAATAAAAATAATTTTAATATTCAATTGGAAATGATTCACGCATAATATATAGGAAAATGTATATAATATAAATATATTAAATAAAATTTTATTCAATTATATGAAAATATGTATATCACAAATTCTGCAAGTTATTACAACAACTATTTTATGTCCAATAGGCAATAGATTATCAGTCACTAAATAATCCTTAAGTTGTAATAAAACAATTTCTATTATACAAAAACTTATGACTAGATTGATTCTTTTAATGTAGAAGTGATGTACCAATAAATAAAATTTTTAGCAACAACAACAACAACATCAAGCTTTTGTCCCCACTACGTGTAGTCAGCTACATGAATCCTTTTTCGCCATTGTGTCCTGTTAAAAATCAAATACTTGTTTAAATCCAATAAAGAAAGATCGTTTCTAATAATTATAACCAAGACTTTTTAGGTTTACCTCTACCTTTCTTAACATAAGTCCAAATATAATACCTCTATTTTCCTAACTGCAGTCATCGGAAGGCCGTTGTTTTATGTGACCAAACCATCTAAGGCAACTCTCTCTAATCTTATCTTCCACTAGCGCTACTCCAACCTTTTTCACATATATGCTCATTTCGTATTCTATCACTAAGGATAAAGCAACTCATCCACCTGAGCATCCTCATCTATGCAACACTTAGTATTATGCTTATCTTGTAATGGCCAACATTCGGCGGCATAAAGCATTGCAGGTCTCACCACCATTTTATAGAATTTTCCCTTAAGTTTGAGGGAGAATTTTATATCACACAACAAGCCAGATGCATTCCTCCACTTCAACCATCCAACTTTAATTCTACTGATAATATCCCCATATATTTCACCATCACTTTGAATAATAGATCCAATATATCAAAAACATGAACTCTTATTAACGACTTGATCACCCTTATTCACAATCCCCTCACTATGTCTATTACTACTAAAATTATACTTCATATATTTAGTTTTAGATCTACTCAAGCGAAAACCTTTAGACTCTAAAGTTGACCTCCATAATTCAAGTTTACCTTCAACTCCCTCTCTAGTCTTATCAACAAGAAGAATATCATTAGCAAAAAGCATACACCAAGGTACATCCTCTTGCAAATGTCTACTGAGAACATCCATGACTAAAGCAAACAGTATGGGCTTAAGATTGATCCTTAATGTAATCCAACCGAAATGGGAAAATACTTGGTCAAACCACCTTGTGTTTGAACACAAGTAATAGCTCATGCATACATATCTTTAATGATTTGAATATAAGCGTTATTAACTCTTTTCTTTTCAAAAACTCTCCATAACACTCTTAGAACTTTATCATATGCTTTCTCTAAATCAATAAATATCATATGTAGATCATCTTTATTCTCTTTATATTTCTCTATTAAACCTTTCAATAAATGTATGTCTTCCATAGTAGACCTATTCGGCATGAATCCAAATTGATTTTGAGAAACATTAGTATCACGCCGCAACCTATGCTCCATGTATAACTCTCTCCCGTAGTTTTAAACTATGACATATTAACTTAATTCATTTATAATTCACATAATATTGTGCATCACTTTTATTCTTAAAATTAGGAATTAACACACTTAATCTCCACTCATATGACTTCTTTTTAGTCTTAAAAATAGTACTAAAAAGTTTAGCAAGCCAAGAAATTCTTTCATCTCCTAAGCATTTTCACACCTCTAGTTGAATATCCATCAGGTCCAACAACTTTTTCATTCTTCATTTTCTTTAAAGTCTCTCTAACTTCAATTTTACTAATACGCCAATAAAAATAGAAATTTTTATTTCCATTTTTAGCCATAATATAAAATATTTTTGCACTGGATTAAGATACTTTACCCAAAAAAATTTAAATATTTAATTTGAAATAATATATTTCTCAACTACCTACATGGAAGGGAAATAATATATATTCCAAGTTGATTTTTTTTTTAATTTCTGAAATATTTATATTAAATAAGTTTAACAATTTTTCAATTATTAAAAAAATAGTGTTCTTCACACTCAAAATCTATAATAATTCACATTAGCATTTTAGGAGCTTGCCAAAATAATATATTAAGACCGGTTCTCTGATGATATTTAGGTTTTTTGGAAGGTTTTTTTTTTATTGCTTTTTAAAATGAAGTTTTAATACAAAATTTTTAATTTTTTTACTAAAACTCTGCCCTAAAAAACAATAAAAAAACTGTATCAAACGAAACCTTACTCACATAAATCTCAATAAATACATCTAATTTAATTGCTGACACATGCTATTGTTTGTGACATGCCAACAAGATTCATTAATAATATTATTAAATAAATGTATTTATTATTCTTCACCTATCAACAAAATTCATGAAATATTTAATTTTATTACTGGCAACTTAAATAAACATAAAAATTAATAAAAATTAACAATGCTCACTAAAATATTCCACTATTACCAAAAAAAAAAAGTATTGCATCATAAACTAATAATTATAAAATAATTAATTTTATGCATAATTTCTTATCTCTTGCATTATACGTGAAAAGGACCAGAATCTTAAAGAGATAGACACAGCTCATCTTGTTCACTATCAATCATGAGGTCTGAAATTAAAATTTATGTAATATAAGTGTTTACTTTAATTGGTGGCTAAGAAGGTCCAAAAACTTTTATTAAAGTATTGATTTGATTACTGATTTGTGGATGCGAAGAGATCAGTCCTATTAAAGTACTGATATTATGTAATTCATTTTGATTTGTGGGTCGTGAATTTTGGCTATTAATTAAAAGGTTTTTATTTTTAAGCTTATGTATGTGTGTAAGTTTGGAAAGATTATTACATGCGGAGTTCGGACACAGAGAATTCTTTGATTTTGTGACTCTGAACAGTAAAAGCTCATTAAAAATGCATAAGTGAGTAGTAATAGCACAGTATTGGTGAACATTAACTATGTTTTTACAATTCACAGTCATAAAACTGAATGTTTTTTTTTTTTTTTTCTAGACTCCACACGTAATAATCTCTCCTGAATTTAGCTCAATGATTCAAATGCAAAAAAAAAAAAAAGTACTTGATACTCTTAAAAAAAAAAGTGCTGATATTGCTAAGTGATAAGATCTAATTGATTGCGAGTTGGGACGGTTTGAATGTCTATTTATTTATAAGCAAACGCTTGATTCTTTTGGCAAAAAACAAATGGCGAAGATGCAGCCATCAGCCATGTGATGTTGTCTTAACAAGTTAATAGTACAGATCGTGATGATGACGGACTATTTATGGATAACGATGAATAATCAAGAAAATAAAGAAGAAATTGCAGGAAAATCTTATGCAATAATGATGGATAAGCAAAGCAAAGCTGATAATACGAATTTACATGCATAGGACGTTTGTTCAGATTTTGTACTAAACATTTGCTGCTGTCGTTGGCGTTTTTTTTTTTTTTTTTTTTAAATTAAGGCTATCATTTGAGACGAATTTCTTATTACATCTTAAAATATTTTTTTAGTAAAAAAAAAACTATTTTAAGGGCATCTCCAACCGAAAACCCCATTTTCCACTGCAAAATACAGCAAAACTCCAAAATGCGGTAGTTCTGCTCCAATCAAACTCCATTTCGCGAACAATTATTACGTCCTCCGACCGGACGTAGAGGAACGTCCGGTCGGAGCTAAAAATGAGAAATACCGAGCAATACCAAACATTAACGAGGAATACCATTATGTGAAGACGGTATACCGAGTTATACCGAGCTATACCGAGTTGTCTAAAAAAATACCGAGACTCGGTATTGCTCGGTATAACTCGGTATACCGTCTTCACATGATGGTATTCCTCGTTATTACCAAATAATATCTAGCAATACCGAGCAAATACCGAGTTGTTTTGCGCAGGGGCGGAACTGTATGTATATTAGGGGGGGCAATTGCCTCCCTTAAAAAAAAAAATTATTAAAGAGAGGGTATTTAGGCAACTTGACATCAAAACTCTTTTATTCCCCCCCCCCCCCCCGCGCTTTGACCTAACTAGCTGAAATCAAGCAAAAAACAGCGGGGGTCGGGGTGATTCGCGAAACTGCGCAATAGCGCAAGACGGCTTCGAGTTTGGCATCGTCCGTTCGTCGGCTTCGAGTTCGCCTTCGTCCGCTTCGTTGCTTCGTCCGTTCGTCGGCTTCGAGTTCGCCTTCGTCCGTTCGTCGTCGGCTTCGAGTTCGGCTGCGTCGCCTCCGTCTTCGTCGCCTCCCGCTTCAGGATTCAGGAGATCTAGGTAAGTTTGATTTATGAATACATTGCTTATTTGCTTGATTGTTTATTTTATTATTTTTTTGGTTGATTTGCTGTTATTTTTTGATTGTTTTTTTGATTATGACATCAACTTGATTTACTCTAGAAATAATGATTCTATGCAAGACAGCCATTTAGAAAATCTTTGTCAGTCTTGCAGATATGAAATGAAACTTGTTTATCTTCCCTTGTTTACTATGATATATTCAATTTATATTACTTGTTTGCATTCTAGGTAATAATCAAAATGATATAACACTTAAATCAAGTGAGAATGAGAGTTCATTCTATAGACGGGTAAAACACAAATTGTTATATGGACATGTCATTCCTTGTTAGGGAGAAAGGTAGCATTGGGATCAGGCAAAGTGCAATTTATTTGTATGGTCCTCAGATTACCAAATTTTGGTTTGAGATGATACTCTCCATTGACATTTTAAATTTACTATGCATAAACTGCATAAAACACAAATTCTTATTATGCTATGTTTAATTGTTTGTTATGATGTAAATATTTTGATTGACGGTTGCTCTTGTTTGGTAATAAATTTCATTTTAGGGTTTAGGAAAATGGAGCGTTATTTAAAGAGGAAAGAGCGAATAGAAATTGACATTAACAATCTTCCAGCAGATCCAGGACTCCGAACTCCTATTTGGAATTATGATGTAAATGATAGAGATAAGATTCGGAGATCATATCTATTGAAGGGTCCCCATCAACTGAGAAGTCATCAATTTCCCCAAACTTTATATGGAAATATTGCACGTAGGTTCAATCCGAATTGGTTTGATGAATACTCTGATTGGTTAGAGTACAGTGTGCAGAAAGACGCTGTTTACTGTCTTTATTGCTATCTATTTAAACCTCTAGAGCAGATTATTAAAGGTAAAGGTGATGGGGATTCATTTATTGGAGAATGTTTCAAAAATTGGAAGAAGAAAGAAAAATTATTATGTCACGTTGGAGATCACAATAGTGTACATAATAAAGCTAGACAAAAATGTGAAGATTTGATGAAGAACCAAGAACAGAGTGTTCCAGCTTTATGGTTAAGCAAAGATGACAAGAACAAAAAACAATATAGGATCATGTTGACTGCAGCCATTGATTGTGTAAGATTTTTGTTACGTCAGGGATTATCATTTCGTGGGCATGATGAGTCTTCCAATTCAGATAATCGAGGAAATTATTTAGAGCTACTTGATTTTCTAGCTGATCATAATGAGGAAATTAAGACTGTGGCATCTGTATATGCTAGCTCAAATCTGAAGTTAACTTCACCAAAAGTCCAAAAAGAAATATGTTTTGCTGCATCAGCTCAAACTTTAACATATATAATGAAAGATATTGGTAACTCATACTTCTCACTTATAGTTGATGAATTCCGTGATATTTCTACGAAAGAACAAGTTGCTATTGCAGTGCGATATGTGGATAAGTTGGGCCAAGTGATTGAAAGATTTATAGGCATCAAACATGTCACATCCACTAATGCAGTTACATTGAAGGTAGCCATTGAAGACATTCTAGCTAAACACTCGTTGAGCATACAAAGGATACGTGGTCAAGGTTATGATGGGGCATCCAATATAAGAGGGGAGTTTTATGGTTTAAAGGCCCTTATTCTAAATGATAACCCTCAAGCATTTTATGTTCACTGTTTCGCTCATCAACTCAAATTATGCTTGGTAGCAGTGGCAAAAAATCATTGGCAAGTAAAACATCTCTTTGAGTTCACTTCTAGAATAATTAATACTATTGGGGCTTCTTGTAAGAGATCAGATGCTCTTAAAAGTATTCAGCATGAGAAAGTACTTCTTCATCTTAAAAATGGAAATCTCATAAGTGGCAAAGGTTTGAATCAGGAGACAAATTTACAAAAATCTAGTGATACTCGTTGGAGTTCACACTTTCATTCTCTAATTAGTCTTATGCATATGTATGCTTCTGTGATCGAGGTGCTAGAGATTGTTAAGGAAGAAGGGGTTCATGATCAGCAATCAGTTGAAGCGGGTGTTCTGATTGATATAATGGAGTCTTTTGATTTTATCTTTACAATGCATTTAATGATTGATATATTGGGCATTACGAATGAGTTATCACAATCATTGCAAAGAAAAGATCAAGACATTGAAAATGCTATGAAATTGGTTCAAATTTCCAAACAACGACTGCAACTTCTAAGGGAGAATGGATGGAATGGTTTACTAGATGAAGTGTCACGTTTTTGTGGTGTTTTTGAAGTTGTTGTTCCAAACATGAATGAAATATATAAAACTCGTCGTCGATCAGGAAGAGGAGGTGAAGATAAAACAAATCTACATCATTATCGTGTTGATTTATTTTATACAGTAGTTGACATGCAACTTCAAGAGCTAAATAATCGCTTTTCTGAATCAAGTGCTGAGTTACTCCTGTGTATGTCATGCTTAAACCCAAGTGATTCTTTTCGTGCTTATGATGAGAGCAAATTGAAACGTCTAGCAGATTTATATCCAAGTGATTTTTCTACAATTGAGGTTATTGCTCTTAAAAATCAATTAGCAACATACATTATCGATATGCGGACCAGTGAAGAGTTCTCCTCTCTAAGAAGCATTGCTGATCTTGCAAAGCAGATTGTTAAGTTCAAGAAGAATGATGTGTATCCTTTGATTTACAAACTTATTACTTTATCATTAACCTTACCAGTTGCAACTGCTACGGTGGAGAGAGCATTTTCAGCCATGAAAATTATCAAACATCGATTGCGTAGTAGGATGGGTGATGATTGGCTCAGCGATTGTCTTGTGCCTTATATTGAAAAAGATGTATTTAATCTGATTCCCAATGAAGGTGTTATCCAATATTATCAAAAAATGCAAAATAGATTGATAAAATTGTAATGATTTTCAATTCTCCTATCATAATGAAATACATGATTTCACTTTGAATTATGTCATCATTTTTTTATATTAGTCTATTATACTAAGAAAATTTTGCCCCCCCCTAAGATGAAGGGCTGGTTCCGCCCCTGGTTTTGCGGGATTTTAGCGCCGACCGGATGTTCCTCTACGTACGTTCACCGGACCAAATAAAACCACCCATTTCGCGGACTTCGTCATCTGGCCATAACCGTCTTTTTCCATTTCGCGAGAAAATCATGTTGGCACATAAAAATTTAGCGGGTGAAAAGTACAACGCCAATATTGACGTCGTACTGTTCACCCGCCATGAAACAGCGACTAAATTGCCACTCGGTTGGAGCGACGAAAGAACGACAAATAGTTGTTTGTCATTCCATTGGAGATGTCCTAAAAAGTAATAAGAAAGCCGTATCAAATGATGCCTAAGATTTCATTTGAGAAGGCTTTCTCATTGTTTCTTAAAATAATTTTTTAGTACTAAAAACCTGCTTTAAGAGCCGTAAGAAAGCTATTGGCAAAAAAATTGAAATTTGTTATCATGCATCTAAAGAAGCTCACCCACCGGCTGCTATTGCGCCACTTGAGACAACAGTTGCCCTTAGAAGTTTAGCTCTGAAACTCTCTCTTTTTTTTTTTTTTTTAATTCCCATATTACTATTTGCCACTGTTTTCGTCATCCTGATTTCGATTTTTATGCTTGTCTGAAGTGTAGTTTGCCATTCATGTCAAATGCAAAGCAGAAGAAATTGTTTGATCTGGTTTTGCCCTTCCTTATCAAAGTCTGGACGATCATTCGTCGCCATTTTGCTTTTCAAAATCTGAAGAAGCCCTGTATTTTGAGAAAATTAAGAGGGTTGCGAGCTCTTTGCATTCCTTGCCTTCTGGTTTCTAAGAGTTGTGTTGAGAAAGGGAGTTAAAGAAGAAGATAAAGATGACGGAATACTGCTTTTTTCCTAAAAAGGTTCGCTCTCAATCTGTCTTCTTCTTTTCAGTTCTTCTGCTTTCGAGTCATAAGCCAATGAATGTATCGATTTTGCCATCCATTTGAATCAAGCAGAAGGAAGTAAGTTTTTGACCAGGATTTTACCTCTGTGTTCAAATCTGGAAGCATTCCTCGCCATTTGGCTTTTATTGTGCTTCCATGGTATTGTAAATTTCAATTATTGTCTTAAATGGTGTGCCTATAGACGAATTTTGTTTTATTTCTATGTCATTATAGTTGCAGGATACTCACATTGAAAATTCTTCCAAGAAATCTCCGCTGGTGTTGAAGATGGTTGTCTTAGCGGCTGCCATGAGCTGCAGTGTTTGTATCTGCTCTTTTTTCCTCGAGCAAATGGAAGAGCCCAGCAAGCTCCATATAATGAGAGCTAATTTGACAGAAAAGGCTCAGTTCCATGTGGTCGGAGTTAATCTGACAGATAAAACTCGGCCGAATTTGTTGAGAGTTAACCTGACAGAAAAAAATCTGCCCGATTTATTGACGGTTAATTTAACAGGAAAAAATCCTACCAATCTGGTGAGAGTTGATTTGACAGAAAAAAATATATCCCTTGCTGTGACGGCTGATTTGACCAAAGCAAATCATTCCCATTTAGTGAGCCTCAATACATCACAGATAACTTTTCCTCCGACATTGAAAGTTAACTTAACAGATGGAACTTTGCCTCTGGGAGTTAAGTTAACAGAAAAACTTTCTCATGATCCAAAACTTTCAGAATCCCAACTTCGTCATTTCAACTACAACAAAACCAACGCTTATGGGAGGTAATGAAATCATTCTTGACTTACTCTATTGTATCGATTTTTCAAGGTTTCTGTGATGATTTGCTTGTATTTCTCAGGGAAGAACATGGATGCATGCCAGTTTCTCTTTATGCTATTGTGTCAACACAAAGGTCTGGGAGTAAATGGTTTGAAGCTTTGCTCAATAGCCATGACAATATCAGGTCCCATGGGGAGATCTTTTACACTGTTGACAGGAAATGTAACATGACAGTGATCAAAACGGTGTTGGATAAATTGTACAGCCTCAACTGGAATGCCAGCACTTTCAGGAGGAAGAAAAAGAGTTGCATGGCTGCTGTTGGCTTCAAATGGATGCTTAATCAGGTAAATCTTATATAGTTAGAAGCTTTTCATTAAAACATAAGAAGCTTAATTTTTCGCAAGATATGCATTTTGGAGAGTGTTAATTTAATTGAAATAAACGTGCACAAACTCTTCCTATGAAAATTAAGATTTTTCATGTTTTAATTTTGCACTGCCGGAGGAAAAAATTTTCTATATCCTGGTATTTCATTTTGTCTCCATGCAAACTTTTGTGTATCTTTATTGTTCCATCGATTCCTTTATTGGAGCATCATATGTAGGATTTACTACAGCTGGTGCAAATGCTTGGCATAATAATGCATTTGACCCAGAATTATTTTTGACTTTCATGCTTTGCTGGTTCCATGGTAGCCGTAAATACACTCGCATAATCAGGATTTCAAGTAAAAGAGAGCAAGAGAGTTTATCAATACTTCCCGCAGGGGCGGGGCAACAATTCTATATTTTACAAAATTGCATGATGATTTAAGGATAAAGCTTTCATATTATACATGGTCATATAAGAATTGTTTTCCTTAAACTCTAGAGGAGGTGAGAGGGGCCCTTGGGCCTAGGGGTGCAACCGAGTCAAGCCGGCTCACGAGCTGGCTCGGGCTCGACTCGGTAACAGGTTCGACGAGTCGAGCTTATCAAGCTTGAACACGATTTTATGCTCAACAACTTATCGAGCTCGAGCTTGAACAACCCTCCGCTCGACTTGCGAGCTCATTGAGCAGCTCACTATAGGCTCCGAAAATTCGGGCTCAGCCTCCCCCGCTGCATTTTCAAGAAAGTTTTAATGGATAAAGTGCTGGGATAAATTTTGGGAAGGCAAATGAATTTGTAGATAAAACACTACCTATAGATTTTGCCCTCATTTGGCAAGGACTTCTTGATCTTGAGTTCTGGTTTCCTAAAGGCACAAGCCCCTATAATTAATTATCCCTCCCGGTAACGAGAGAGAACTTTCGATTAAGGCTAGTCGTCAATCAGATATGTAGAGATACATGTTATCTTGCATATAGTAGTAGCATGGGTTTTGGAAATTGAATGGGTTTATATTTAAAATTGAAAATTTCACCATTTTGCACTTAAAACGGATGGTGGGGTAATGAATGATGGACTCGATCACGATCCCATATTTTTGATGTCCTGGGTCATCTTGTTCCCTAGTCTACTTAGTCAAAGGAGGTAGTCGACCCAACCTGACAGAATAATCCTTATCAGCAGCTATGGGTTGTTTCGTCCAAGGGTATCTTGTAGACCTGGGGTGGATGTTTGTTTAAGGGGACAAATTTGAATCCATCTTAGCTAACAAAAGGTTTTGTGCCCTATCAATCATATTATATTGATTTATATCTAAAGGATTTGATGTCACTAAGGGTCATATTGGCTCTGGCCATAACCATAATTTAGTGGTGTCATTTGGCGGCAAAACAACTATTAGAAAACACATACTACATTTTTACTAGCAAGAGATTATTTGAGAATGAATTCCAGTGATATTTTCGACCGAGCATCAACTCTATGTGAGTTGAAATAAATTTCAATTTATCCACCCAGTAAACTATTGCAGAGGGTAGATTGATTTTGCTTTAAGTGTTTAAGGTTAGATTTCAGTTTTAAATATCTTGGAGTTTTGAGATTTTTAAAATTTCTGTGGAATTTTGAGTTTCGACGAGCATTTGGATGGCATTTTGAAGATATTTAAAATTACCCCCTCCAGTTGATATTTGTAATCAACATGGCCATCATCGGGGTATTTAGGGATATTTTTAATTGTGGTTTGAACATTGTCGACTCTGTCGAGTTGTCGACAGAGGATCGGGTTTTGTAGGCTTTAATTATGCCTTTGTTGATGAATTTCTTTTGTCATCGACCTTGAAGGCCTTATATGAAGGTATAAAATAGATATTCCGGTCGACACCGTGACCATATATCTGTTTGATAATTTTAGTCATATCGACTCCTATCTATCTGTATAGAAGGATTGGGCTCGAAATGTGGTTCATTTATTGACCCGCACAGTATCTTTAGAAGTCGCATGTGTATCTATAACACGCTCGTTGGGGCCCATGCAGGTGTATGATTGCACATGTCCTTCTATGTACATATGTGCATACATATTACAGTGCATATGTGGGAATATTTTATACATTTAATGGGTCTTCTACGATAACTAGTAGGAACTAGTATTTGTCGTAGCCCCTATGTATTCGTCCGTGGATGGTATGTTAGATGCACGAACATTACTCAGCAAGAAGCTTGCAAGCCTCAATAGTCTTATCCAACTCAATGTTCAGAACTCCATTGAACTGAGATTCACCTACTTCATAATGATTCGATCTTGCTTTCTCTTCCCAGAACTCATATGGGAGTCAACAAGTAACAAAGTAACTCCCTAATTATACCATCATCACCATTTTTTATTGTTGGCTTAACTAAAGAATCAATCATTTCAACCTTGGGTGATTGCATCTTTATCAATGTCCAATACTTCAGAGTCCATGGCCACTTCCTCGAACTAACAATTGCGACAATCAAAGACACTTCGGCCATCTGATAGAATCATTCGAGATATCCATTCCTAAGATGATTGTTGCAACTCTTGATGTAGTTGGAATAGCATGTGTATTGAACCATTGTTGGATAATTGTTGACTGCATGATGTCTTTGCTATATCAACTAATAGGTACTTTGAGTAAGCTGCAGACATTTTGCCTTTATCCGTATAGGGCTCAATGTGTTTACTTAGTGTTGAGTGACGTTTCACTAGATGGATGTTGTGATATATGTTGCTCGTCACGATGATCTTTCTACGACTGTTCGCAGAGGGTGTCGTAGGTGTATGTTTGCATTTACTGTTATTACTTACAAGGATTCAATACATTCATATCTAGTGGGTATCACCAAATCGATGCATTATTCTACCAGTCGATTGTTGTTGGTGACAATCAAGTTCCCCTTCATGGTGGCTTCTTTCGTTTACTTGTAAGCATGATACGCTTTTCATACACATGTTAGTTGCATATTTCTTATTGTCACCTCCAAACAATTCTCTACGTGCAATATAACTTTTCATTGCATTAACATTTGGTTTATGATATGAATAATAGCATTGGTGCCATTGTCAATTGGGGAGTGGATATTTATATTTGACATAGCCTTTATGAATTAGCTATGACATTCATTAAAGATTTTTGCATGATGAATTGTAGGTAGGTTGCCACATCTCCTACAACTCGTATTGGTTGTTGTTTATGGACGAGTCAAATCCAATATTACAAGTTAGTTACTGTGATTCAAAAGCTTCCACATCATGACTTTACAATTAAACCAACTCTTTCACCCTCCTGGGTTGCTTGCAACCAAACCAAACTCCACTTGCAAAGACAGTTCAATGTGCATGATGGGTTTGACATCATATCCAACCATATTTTCGTTTCAATGTAGATGACGATCACAGGTTAATTATTATCATTCAAAATTTCCATGTCAAAGCTTATAGATGGCGCTGGGTGCAGGTGGATGCACAGCGCGCAGAAAGCAAAGACACACAAGGTGCGTGGTGTTAACCGTCCGGTGGACTCTATTGGTGGGAAAGACCGGCAGGGTTGTTTTTTGTGAACAGTAGTTATCTTTTTTTTGTGTATAAATCTATGACCAAGGTGGAGAATTATTAGATATTGGTCCTAAATTTAGATGTGTAGCTTATTGTGTAGCTTGTTGTGTATATAAATAGTCAATAGGTTGTAATAGATTTGTATGATTTAGAAATACAAATTTCATTTCCTGCTCTCCTTCTCCCTTCCATCTCTCTCCCTCCTCTCCCTAGAAGCTCAAGAGGAAGAACTCTTTCCTCTCATCCAAGATTCTACAGCAAGTTACTTCTAGTATCCCATTAACACAGGAATTGCAATAGAAGAGAAGCAAAATTTATACAATTACAGAGGTTTGGATCTGTTTCATTATTTTCTAGTTCCAGGTGAGCATTTGTTCTTTTAGGTTGCTGGAGGTTGCATCAGTTCCTTGCAGGTTGCTGGAGGTTGCATCAGCTTACCCATTAAAACAAACAAATTTAGTCCAATTCAGATTCTAAATTTACGATTGGATAGTTTTTCACGCATCACTAAGTTGCAGCTCTTGTTTCCGTCCAGAAAAATCGATCACATCATCATCCCAAGAAATATCAGTGTTGTTAATAGCTTTTAGCATGTGATATCACCAAGTTAACAAATAATACGAAGTGCATGCTATGTTTATCACTTTATCCTCCTTCAAATCGCAGTATTGTTATTATATTCCCCACAAATTTCTGTTTTTCAATGAGTCTGCGAGCTTAGACTAATTCCCTACAGTTTTTTATTACCCTAAATCCGTTGGCTTTTGCAGGGAATCTTAGATAACCATGAAGGGATTGTGGACTACTTCAACCATAGGGGAGTCTCAGTAATACTCTTGCTCAGAAGAAATCATCTTCGCCGTTTGGTATCTCAAAAAGCAAACAATCACGATGGTAAGGTCAAGGGATTGAATGGGGCTCATAAAGCTCATGTGAGCTCCAAACAAGAGGTCCATAAATCTCACTTATGCTTGGAATATGAAGCTGTTTGATACTTCAAAAGCAATTAACTAAGCTTTTTCTTCCCCTTTAACAACTTATTATATGCAGGCTGAAATCCTTGCAAGCTACAAGCCCAAACTTGATGCAAAGCGTTTAATCCCAACCCTGCAACATATGGAAAGGTTGGCTACTGATACACTGAAAAACTTCAGAGGCACCCGCCACATGGTTGTCTATTATGAAGATCTCGTTCAGAATCAGACTGTAAGCTATACAAAGCTTTGTGAAACCTATGAGCACTTATATTCTTTAAAACTTAGTAAATCCATGCATTATATCCATTCAAATCATTGTTTTTTTTTTTTCATTTTAAAACATGCATATATTAAACTTCAAATGTATTAAAATATATTATAGATATTATAACCCTATATTTATATATTTTTGCTTTGTTTCTATATTGTTATCATGTTATGTTTGGATATGTGTTTGTTCTTATTTTTTATATTAAGTCATTAAAAAAGGTGAGAATACCTATAGTGTTTTCAAATTTCAAAAACACTAATTTATCTTAAGGAAATAAAAATAGGCACAACTATCCAAATATATCTCAATGTTCTTATAAGATTTTTTTTTCTTTTCTTTTTAATGTTCTTATTAGATTCTATGTAAGTTTATGACTTAATATCAATCTAAATAAGATTGAATATATAATATATAATTTTAATAGGACAGATGTTAAGAATTATCGTTCAATATTATTAGAAAATAAAATGATAATTAGATGTGATAGATTCTAATTTATTAGATGTGATAATTAGAGTGAACATAAGAACTTGTTTTTGACCTTTTAAACTATATATAAATAAATAAAAAAGCTACATTCCCACACTTGTAACTTGATTAAACTCTCATCTCTTTGGTACTCTCTGTTCTTTAGCAAACAATGATGGAAGTGTTGGAATTCCTCAAAGTGCCTCAGAGAACCTTGATTAGTGGACATGTAAAGATACACACGAGGCCACTAGCACAGCAGATTGAGAACTGGAGGGTTGTAGCTAAGGTCATCAAACGCTCAAAATATAGAAGATTCATTACTGTAAATGACTATGAAATTTAGCTCATGAGATCATCTGGCTGGATGTTGATTTGCTTCTCATTCTGTCTTAGTTTTCTTCTTCTTCTTTTTTTCCCCACTTTATTGCTTGATCGAGCAATAAAGGAAGCTTGATTGGATGAAGGATCTACTGCTGTAGATCTTGTAAGTGTAACTACTGTAATAATTGTGCTCGTTGTTTGCAACATTTGTGGATAATTTGCATTAAGATTTCTATGGTATTGTTTGATGTTCATTTAGATCTCTATTATTTTAATCTGTTGTTCGATGTTCATTCCCACTTTCTTTTTAATCTGTTGCTTGATGTTCATTTAATCTCTATTATTTTCAAATTGTAGATTATGTACCGCGAGGGGGTCTTAGTATTTATAATAAGATATTTTTTCAATTCAAATGCATAAGGAATGCGTTGCTTAATTGAAATTTGAAAATTGCTTCATCTTTGATTTGGTTCTTACACTACATGAAAATCATGTTTTATTGGCGAAAATTTGTTCATTTTCCAATAGATTTGGAAGTTTCCGGTGGAAAACTTTTCGACGATAAAACGCACGTTGGAAAAATTTCCAGGCGGAAATTGCCCGCTGGAATAATTTAAAAAAATGCCAACAATAGTTGTTGCCCGCCTGCCCCGCTGCCTGGCCTTCCCGTTCACGCTGCCCTGTTAACTCACCTTTTTACACATCAGCATTATATGGCTTATTATTTACTTCTTTACTATGTACTTTCTATATATAGCTTACATTTGTACCTTTAATATGATATAATATACATAGTTCTATTCTTGTTTCACCATGCCTTTCTTCTTCTCTCTGACTTGTTCTTTCTCTGTCCATCCAGTCTTCATGGTATCAGAGCACCATTAATGGCGGATCAAGATTCGGCGGCATCCGCTCCTGCTTCTTATTCCAATCTCTCCAACTCTCTTTCCGATTTCGTCGTTCCCACACCTTTGAAGTTCTTGATCTCAAATCTCAAGAACCTTGTTCCCACCCAACTCATAAATGATACCTATGCCATTTGGAGGCTTCAACTTCTTCAACATTTCTCTGCAAATAGCTTCGCCGATCATCTCACCGGCGACTCGGTTTGTCCTACTGTCACCAAATCCTCCTACTATGCCTTATGGCGTCTAATCAATCGAAACCTTGTTTATGCTCTTCTTGCGACCATCTCTCCGTCCATTCTCCCATATGTCATCTCCTCTTCCACCGCTCATGACATTTGGGTGATTCTTGAATAGCATTTGCAACCTACAAATCGTTTATGTGTGATTCAACTCAAAAACGAACTTCACAACATTCAAATGCGGGATCGTTCCATGCAACAATATCTCACTAAAATCAAGTTCTTGTCGACAATATTATCGCAGCTGGTACAAAACTCAACACCAAGGACATAATCTTGTACATCCTCAATGGACTTCCCTCTACCTACAATCCGTTCAAGTCTACCATTCGAACATCATAGCAACCGATCGACCTTGATGCTCTTTACTCACTTCTATGTAGTGAGGAGATCAATCTTCAGCATGAACATAAAAAAGAATCCAATGTTCAGCCCGATTCCGTGTCTCTTTACACGAATCGTAGCTCATTCTCTCGTGGTCGGGGCAACAATGGATACTCAAGAAATTACAAATCTTCATCAAACAAACCGAACCCGACATCTTCGAATCAATCGTTGGCAGCACCGTCCGTCTCGTCTCCAACTCAAAGTCGCCCAGAACGTCCGCTTTGCCAAATATGTGGCAAAGTGGGACATTCTGCAATCAACTGTTGGCATAGGTGTAATCTTGACTATGCTCCTCCCACCTCTATGACCTCATGCGCGCTGCTCGCTCAGTAAAACCCTCACTGCACCACTGACTGGGTGCTTGATTCATGTGCTTCAACTCATCTAACACCCGATTTTGCGAACATTCAACAGCCAGCTCCCTATCAAGGATTGGACCCCATGTTTATTGAAAACGGAAACTCTGTTCCAATTCAAAATACAAGACAAGGACTTCTGCCGCTATCTGATTCCGCTCGTAAGCTCTATCTTCGCAAAATTCTTCATGTTCCTTCTATATCTCATAATCTCGTTTATATTTCTAAATTGACGACTAACAATCATGTTTCTATTTCTTTTGACGCTAATGGGTTTGTTATTAAGGATTTGCAGGACCTTCGACCTCCTCTGCTCTGTTTGGTCATCTTCTTGATGGCCTGTATCAAATCAGCATCCCTCCTCATCCTACCAATATTGTTCTTCAAGCCACTACCTCGAACACTCTTCTTTGGCACACGAGGCTCGGTCATCCTCACCAACGCATTCTTTCCAATTTAGCTTCACATATTCCAGACTTATGTAATAAATCTTCTTTTTCGTGCACTTCTTGTAATGTAGCTAAAATCCACAAACTCCCATTCAATAAAAGTGTTACTATTTCGTCAAAACCGTTTACTCTCTTTCATTCTGATGTTTGGGGTCCTGCCCCTAACCCATCACTAAATGGTTACAAATACTATGTAATATTCATTGACGATTACACTCGTTATTCTTGGTTATATCTCATGCATTCCAAAGGTGAAACTTTTGCCAAATTCCAACACCTTTGCTCTCTCATTAAAAACAACTTTAATACGCATACTCAAGTTTTTCGTTCAGATGGAGGTGGTGAATTCACCAGCAAGGCCTTCACTGAATTTCTTCAAAATAACGCTATTACACATCAAATTAGCTGCCCTCGTACCCCCGAGCAAAACGGTCTTGCGGAGCGTAAACACCGACATCTTTTAGACCTCACAAGAACTCTTCTTCACGCTTCCCACCTCCCCTCATCCTTTTAGGATGAAGCTGTTTCCACAGCAAATTACCTAATTAATCGCTTGCCCACTAAATCTCTCTCCTTTCAAATTCCCTATCAAAAACTTCACGGTAAAGTTCCTTCCTATAATCATCTATGCACCTTTGATTGTCTTTGTTTTCTGTGGCTTAAACCTTATTCCCTCAATAAACTCACTCCTCGTTCCCAAGAATGTATGTTTCTTGGGTATTCATCCTCTCATAAGGGATATCGGTTCCTTGATCTTCATACTCACAAACTTCACATTTCACGCCATGTTATTTTCAAAGAAAACATCTTTCCTTACAATAAATCAGCCACACCTTCCTCCATCGCTCCCACTCTCACCAACACTTCTCCTCTTCTTCTCACTCTGACCTCCGCTACTACTACTCTGACTCCACCAAGCAATTCATCCCCCACAACTACTTGTGGGCTCCGAAAATTCGGCCCCGGCCTCCACTCGCTTTTCTTATTCGGCGAGGGAGTTTTAACTGAATAAGTTCCAAGGTAAATTTTGGAAGGCAGATGGGTTTGTAGATAAGACACTACCCAGAGATTTCGCCCTCATTTTGTGAGGACTTTATGATCTGAGTTCTGGTTTCCTATAGGCGCAAGCCCCTATAGTTAATTACCCCTCCCGATCACGAGAGAGAACTTTCGATTAAGGCTAGTCGTCAATCAGATACGTAGAGAATACGTGTTATCTGGCATATAGTAGCAGCAATGGGATTAGGATATTGATAGAAATTTGATTTGGAAATTGGGTTTAGATTGAAGGATTTGGAATTGATATTTAAAATAGGAAATTTCACCACCTAGCACTTAAAGCGGATGGTGGGGGAATGGATGATGGACCCGATCAAGATCCCATGGTTCCGTCATCCCGGGCCATCGTGGTCCCCGGTCTACTTAGTCAGAGGAGGTAGTCGACCCAACCTGACAGAAGGATCCTTGTCGGCAGCCATGGGTTGCTTCGTCCAAGGGGACCTTGTAGACCGGGGTTGGATGTTTGTCTAAGGGGACAAATTTGAATCCACCTTAGCTTACAGAGGGCTTTGTGCCCTATCGATCATATCCTATTGATTCATATCTCAAGGATTTAACGCCATTAAGGAACGTATTGGCTCTGGCCATAACCGCTATCTGTGGTGCCATTTGGCGGCAAAACCACTCGGTTCAGAGGGCCCCGGGTCATAACCGTTTACCTGCAGTGCCATTTGGCGGCGAAACTGCCGGTTAGAGGACACGTACCACGTCCTTACTGGCAAGAGATTGTTTGAGAAATGGATCCTAGTAATATTTTCGACTAGGCATTTGGCTCTTTGTGAGCTGAAGTAAATTTTAGTTTGTCTGCCTCGACAAACTGTTGCGAAGGGCGGATGGATTTTGCTTTAAGTACGGATGGATGATTTCAATTTTGAATATTTTGGATTTTTGGGATTTTTGTGGAGTGTTTGGACGGAGCTTTAGAATATTTGGGATTTTTGGAATTTTGGGTGGAGTTTTGAAATTTTTGAAATAAAACTTTGGATATTTGGGAGATATTTGAAAATATTTGGGGAACCCCTCCGGTTGAGATAAACATTCAACACGGCCGTCATCGGGGTGTTCGGGGGCATTCCCTTTATGGATTGAACCTTGTCAACTCTATCGGGTTGTCGACAGAGGATCGGGTTTCGTAGGCTTTGTACCCTTGAAAGTGAATTCTTTTGATTTTAGGCATTGAAGGCCTAAAATGAATGTATTAAAATAAATATTCTGGTCGCCACGGCCACATATTTATTTGTTGGTTCGAACCTTGTCGACTCCTATTAATCCGTATAGGAGGATCGGGTTCGAGCCTGAATTCACTTGTCAACCCGCGCAGCATCCCGAGACGTCACGTGTGTACCAATAACACGCTCGCCGGGGCCCATGCGGGTTTTGTAATTATTTTTACCCCTTTTAGTGTACCTATGTGTATACAATTTATAGTGCACGTGCGGGGGGTATTTTTGGAATATTTATAGACGCCCTCTGTCTGCTTGTACGGATGTTGCAGATCCGGTGGCGTGGCGTAGCAGCTTCTGGATAGAGTTGTTCGCTGCTTCTTACAGGTAGACTGTCGTGCACTATTTGTTGATTTTCGTAGGCGGGTCATAGTGCACTAACTAATCTCCTGCCTTCTGGTCGTAGGAACTTACACTTGTCGTGTTCTTTTGACATTCTGCGTGTATATGATATTTAATACATATGATGGGTCCTCCACGACGGTCTGTAGATGGTTGTACTTGCTACAATTCGATCATCTTTGTTCGTGGAAAATTACTGCATTTGATCAGCACTGAATTGTTATTGATTGTAGGAGTATCATTGTTCTTGCATCCTACCCACCTTTCATCAATCTCAGGTGGGCTGATGTATTTGCACTTGTTGTAGAGACAGATCTTTGACTACAACAAATGGATAGTACTCGTGCACCTTGCCATTGTTCGTTGCTTGTCACTAGTATGGTGCATTGACTTTGTAGGGACTGTTGTATGAATGAGGACTCTCTTACATTTCCTTTTAGACAAAATATTAGTTGCACGACATAATGAGCTTTTGTAGTAACTCGTAAGAGTTCGTCTTTGGCACAATCCTTTTGTATTTTCCTATGAGTGGTATGTTGAGTGTATGGTGGATCTACCATAATGACCTGTAGATATCCACACTTGATGTATGTTCTCCACCCTTTCTTACAACGAATCGGTATATTTTTGCTTGTGAGTATCACCATGTTGATTCGCTGATTGATGATGATCATAGGACAGTACATCTTTTAGGATCTTCTTTGTATTCATTGCATTCCTTTATGAATTTCTTCTTATAAATGCCATGTAGTGTGGATAGTAGACTTATATAATCGATATTTGCTTGCAATCAACATCACATGCAAGTCCAAATTAAGCTTGTATTTATTTCATTTGAGTTTGAGTTCTTGTAGTCCAAAGCTGATCCAAGTCTTTTATGTTCACTTGTAAGTTATAGTCAAGTCAAAGTCGGATTCAAGTTCTTCAACATTTGAGTTCAAGTCCAAGTTCTCTTGAGTTCAAGTTTGAGCTCAATATAAGTTCAATCAAGTTCGAGCTCAACATAAGTTCAATCAAGTTCTCTTGGGTCCATGTCTTGTTCAAGTTCGATGTCCACAAGCTTTGAGTTCAATGTAAAAGTTCACTTTGCAAGTTCAAGCCATGTCCACTTGATGTATAGATCAAGTTCAAATTTAATTCATTTTGATTTGAGTTCTGAGCATAATTTCAAGTCCTTGGTTGTTCTGAGTTCAATCAAGTTCTAGTTCTTCGTTCTTCTCATTTGACTTTCAAATCAAATGTAGGCTCAAATCTTATACTTTCAAATTTATTTGGGTTTGAGTTCACTTAGGTCAATTTATTCAAGTCCACAAGTCCATTGTCTTCTCAAGTTCAAAGGCTCACAAGTCCGAGTCCAAGTTAAATCATCCTTTGAGTTCAATTAAGTCCAAATGTAGCAACACTTTCACCCGAATTTTCGGCAGCCTTCCGGCGTCTCCCTCGTTTAGGGGAAAAACTACGGAAAACTGGGCCTTTCCCACCACGCTAAGAAAAGCGTGTATGGTAGGTGCCCTCTTTCGAGGACACCGCGGCCGTGTATTTTTTCGATCCCCCACCACGCTAAGAAAAGCGTGTATGGGTATTTTTGAAAATATTTTGCAAGAAAACATTTTTTTTGTAAATATTTGCAAGAAACGCAGTTATTTCCCCGCAAGCGGGTACTTATGGGTATCCCCGCTTCGTCGTGCGCATCGCACCGGGATCCCTTCCCACCACGCTAAGAAAAGCGTGTATAGGCGGGGTTTCCAAGGCGATACGAACATCAAAGAGGGATTTCAAGTGATCACCCGATTCGTTGAGAGCACCGCGACTAACTTCCTCCCACCACGCTAAGAAAAGCGTGTATAGGTGGTCGTTTCGTCTCGTTGCAAACATCGAAAACGGGTTCTCGGAGTTTAGGGTTTAGGAGTTATACCTGCGGTCGTCGGCGTTGGCACAAGGATTGAGGGAAAGAGAAGTATTTACTTATAATTAATCATAAATTAAATATATTTAGTTACATTTAGTATATAACTAATTACATTTAATACTAAAATTAATTACAAATTAGTGGGATCTAATTTATAATTAATTATAAATTAATTGCAATTAGTTATATTTAAATCATAACTAACTATATTTAATTTAAAACTAGTTATAAATAAACTATATTTAATTTATAATTAATCAAAAGCTAATTATAATTAATTATATTTAATATATAATTAATCATATTTAATTTTAAATTAATTATAAGTTAATGAAATTTGACTTATAATTAATTAGAAACTTATTATAATTAATTACATTTTAATATATAATTAATTATAATTGGTTTAAAATTAATTATAGATTAAAATAATTAACTAATTATAATTGATTTCAACTAATCATAATTAATCAACATTAGTAATTAATTATAACTAAATGAAATTGATTATAATTAAATTAATTAGATTCAAGCAAATTTTATACAGGATTCGTGCTAAATCCTGTTTGATTTTCCCCATAAGTCTCACATAGGAATAAATCTCCTATTTCCCTCATTTGGCTTAGCAGTTCCACGGGATGTGGCCGAATGAGCGTGAAAGGGAGAGTTACCTTCACAGCAAGCTTGCTCCCGTTCTCTGCTTCCGCTCAAAATGTTGTAACTTCCGTTCAGACAGGAAGGAAAAGCCGGAGAAGGAGCGAAGTCGACCGAGCACGACGGAGCTGGAGGCGACTAGGGCTTTCGGCAAGGTAGGTGGATTGCTCTCTCTTCTCTCTCTCTCTCTCTCTCTCTCTCTCTCTCTCTGGACGGGAATCGACCGAAGAAGCGCAGGAAGGGAGAGAGTTAACTTCACAACCAAGCGGGCTCCCGAGTTGCTTCCGATCAAACTGTCGTAACTTCGATCCGACTGGAAGGAGCCGGAGGAGCAAAGTCGGACGCCAACGAAGGGGCTGGAGGAGCGGCAGTAGGAGAAAAGGGCGAGAGAGGGATCGAAGAGGAGCGATTGCGTTCGGCTTCGTTTTATAGCCGCGAATGGGGCAGCGATCGAGAACTCGTCGCAAGATTTACGGGCAGGATTTACGGGAAATGACGCAAACGGCGTCGATTTCAGCCGAATTCGCGGCAGAGTTCGTGGATCCGCCGATCATAACGCATGTACGCTGGATTTCTAGTTTCTTTCCTTCTTGCGTTTTACACAAAGGTTAACACTACTCCTCAACCATCCTCTAACCTGATACCTATCACCACAAACACTTCCAACATTCCATCTGAGTCTGTACTGACTTTACCACAGTTTCTTCAAATCACCCCATGCAAACAAGGTTGAAGTCGAGCATCACTTGACCCAAAAAACTTCTTGATCTTTCGATCACCACTACACCCTAACCAACACCAACCACCTATTCCCAAGCTAATCAATCACCACAATGGCGGGCTACTATGTCTGCTGAATTCCTTGCTCTTCAGTAGCAAGGCACCTGGTTTCTTGTCTCACCTCCTCCTGACACACCCATTTTGGGTTGTAAATGGACTTTTAAAATTAAACTTCATCCAAATGGTCAAATTGACAGATACAAGGCTCGACTTGTTGCCCAGGGCTTCAATCAACAATTTGGCATCAATTATATAAAGACCTTCAGTCCTATCGCAAAACTGCTAATGATAGGCATTCTTCTCACGTTAGCTCTCCACCAATGTTGGTCGGTCTTAAAACTCGATGTATCTAACACATTTCTTCACGGTGACCTTCAAGAAGACGTGTACATTAAACAACCACATGGGTTTGTTGACAATCAACATCCCAATTTTGTTTGCAAACTACACAAATCTCTCTATGGCCTTAAACAAGCGCCTCGACAGTGGTTTAAAAAGTTCACTATGTTTCTTCAAAGTTTCGGCTTTGTCTTTAGTTGGGCCGATCCCTCTCTTATGTTATTTCATCATGCCAATACTAAAATTTATGTATTAATCTATATAGATGACATTCTCGTTATAGGAAATGACAAGGACGCCATTCAGAAGCTTCTTGCTCAGCTATATTCTCAATTCAACCTCAAACAGTCGGCCAACATCTATTTATTCCTTGGCATTCAAGTTCTTACTACATCCAAAGGTTGGTTCCTTAATCAAACACATTATGCTAAAAATCTTTTAAATATTGCAGGTTTCTCAGACTGCAAATCTTCTCCCACACCGACGCTCAAATCAAACACTCGTTGCCTTCCTGATCAACTCTACTCCGCCCCTCAGCTCTACCGCAAATTGGCTGGATCCCTTCAGTATTTGACAATCAGCAGACCGGACATAGCTTTCGCTACAAATGTAATTTGTCAACATATTCATGCGCCTACCGTTCAACACTATCAAGCTCTCAAACGGCTACTAAGATATATCAAAGGAACATTGCACTTCGGCCTTCCAATCACGACTGGAGATTTCCAACTTCGAACCTACTCGGATGATGATTGGGCTACCGACTCCAATGATCGGAAATCAATCTCCGGTTTCTGCTCCTTCCTGGGTACTACTCTCATTACCTGGTCCGTAAAGAAGCATATCACTGTTGCAAAATCTTCCACTAAAGTGGAATATCGCTCCCTATCCTCGGCCACATCAGACGTTCTTTGGCTCCGTCGTCTTCTCGCCGATCTTCAAATTCATCAATCAACACCTACTACCATCTATTGCGACAATACATCTACCATTGCTCTTGCCAACAATCCTGTTTTTCACGCAAGAACAAAACACATCGAAATAAACTACCATTTTATCAGCGAGCACATCAAGACCAGTGCAATACTTATTTTTCATCTGAGCTCAACTGATCAGATCGCCGATATTCTTATCAAACCTCTACCACCTGCTCGTTTCAATCAACCTCGTCACAAATTAACCATCCAATCCATAGATGCTTAATTTACGGGGGACTGTTAACTCACCTTTATACGTCAGCATTATATGACTTATTATTTTTTCTTTACCATGTACTATCTATATATAGCTTATATATGTATCTTTAACATGATATAATATACATAGTTCTATTCTTGTTTCACGGTGCCTTTCTTCTTCTCTCTGGCTTGTTCTTTCTCTGTCCAGCTGGTCTTCATGCCCGACTGCCTACCTTAGTATTGCCCGCCTCCGTGCATAACCACCATGTGACATGTTCATATTTAATAAGTGTTCATATTTACTCATGCACAAATCAAATAGTAATAAATTCTCTCACATACTGACACAATTGTGTGCAATCATAGAAGGCATTCATGTATATCAAAAAATAATATATAGAATGATAATATATAATTAAAGGCTCTAAATATGTATTAAAATGATAATATATAATTAATTATTGATCAAAACTTGATCATTTAATTTGACTAGAAATTAACTTCCTCAAACCACAAATTTATAGTATAAAAATATTGATTAATAAATATATTCAAAAAAAAAAAACATGAAGGGATCAATGGCTTAATAAGCATATTTAAAAAAAAAACAAAAAACATGAAGGCATCAATGGCTTAAAATTTTAAGAGACATCTATGAAAATATCTTAAACTCAAAACTAATTAAAAAAAGGAATAAAAGAAAATGATGAGTTAATTACAATGGGGTTAGCTAAAGTGAGGAAGCCTATTATAGTCTCAATACGCCCATGAAATTAGAGTAAATGAACGAGAAGGAAGGAGGAAATTATAGTTGTAGTTAGCAAGTAGCAAATGTTTGGGGCTAAAACCTAAGCTTTATTTGTGACAGTTTTCTTATTGCTTTCTAAAACAGTTTTTTAGAACAAAAATTTTTAGAACTATGAATTTTTATACTAAAAAGCTGCTTTAAAATGAAGTAAATAAGCCATCACAGACGAAGCCTTAAGCTTCATTTAAGATGGCTTTCTTAGTCCTTTGTAGAGTTTTTGAAGAGAATTTAACTTTTTAGAACTATTGTAGAAAGTAATTTTCTAGTACAAAGTTTTTTTTTTATACATAAAAAAAATAGTGGCCAAATAAAAATTATGATTGCATTTTGAAAAGTAAGACAGTAAGAAAGTTGTCCCAAATGAAACCTTAATTTGTTAGATTTGTTATTACACATCATAAACAAGAATGTTAAAAGTGCTAGGTGATAAACCAAGGTTTTAGTGGGTGAACTCGCAAGAATTATAGGATTAAAAGTTTTTCATTTCTTAAATAAATATTGTGATAAGAAAGTTATTTTTCAACTTTTTATCAAATTTGGTTTTTTTTTTTTCTATAAGGCCTGCAATATTTTATGACGCAGAATGTTGATTATTATAAGAGAAACACAAAATTAAATGTTGCAAAGATGATGATACTCAGGTGGATGAGTTTACTCTTATAGATAGAATGTGAGACGAATATGTATATGAAAAGATTAGAGTAATTCCCATAGCTCATAAGATTAGATAGCCATCTTAAATGGTTTGGTCACATATTTCAACCTTGTGATGCAGAAATTATTATGTGCGGAGTCCAGATGTAGCTTGTGTCCAGACTCCAATCAGAATAGGTCACGTCAACTTGTACACACACTATGTTCAATTTATACACAAGCTGTATTTGTACACAGTGTACTGCCGACGTGGCCGTTTAAGATTGGAGTCTGGATGCCGTCCAAACTCCGCATGTAATAATTTCTCCTTGTGATGGCTTGATTAAGAGAGTATAAGTATGAAATCTAGCTTATGTTAAGAAAGACAGAGGTAGAACTAAAAAGACTTAATTATAAAGTATTAGAAATCACCTTTCTTTATTAGGAAATGAGAATTTGACTCTTAATAAGATACAATATTAAAAAAAAAAAAAGATTCATGTAGCTGACCCCACGTAGTGGCGTAAGGGCTTGATGTTGGTGTTGTTGGTGTAATTATATTTTAAAAATCGTATTAGAATTATTTTTAACTAATAAAATAGAAGAAAGCAACATAATGCTCAAAATCAAATAAAGCCCATGCCAATATCATCATCTTATGACTAGAAATCTTATTCTGTGAGCTGAAATCGATGGCAATGCTGAAAAAGAAACTAAAAAGAAGCCACATATTCTATTCAGTACTCATATCCAGCTTTTAAATTCCCTTTGGCGTTTAAGGAAGTGGAGCTACATAAATCTATTTGTTTATCGCATTTTGATTCCCCTAAAAAGAATCTCTACCAATTTAATACAATCCAACGCGTTTAATTCAAATCTGACTATTGAACTCAAATAATAATAAGGTGGATTTTACTTTTGGAATTTTGATTAATCTTAATCCGACCTAAAGATTAATCAGGTCAAGATTTTAGACCTGAAAAATAACCGGATCAACCCAAACTTTCTTTTTTTTTTTTTTTAATTCACAATGGGGCATACACGTTAAATTAAAAAAGAATGGGTACAAGTTCTTAAGGGGAGCTAGAGCCACTATTGCTCAAAGAGGTACATTGGACACGAGATTTAGTTTTATTCTGAGCGAATTAAAATGTAAATACATGAACATATCACATGTCCAAACATCAAATTCAAGATCTTTTAAGCTTCATTTGAGACGGCTTTCTAACTATTTTTTAAAGCAGCTTTGTAGTACAAAAATTTTAATTTTGTACTAAAAAATTATTTTAAAAAATCATAAGAAAACAGTCATAAACAAAACATTAATTGATAGTCTAAATTTCCTATCAACATAAAAAAACAACTGTTATAAAAGTGGCTGGTATTTTATATTCCAATTCATTAGTCTTCTAACGAACACTGAAGCTTAGATCTTAGTACTGAAAGGTTCTGCTCCTAAAGAACGGTCTCTATTCATCAGCAGTTGGAAAGGAGACTTTGTCGACGAAAGCAATGGTAAGCTCTCCCTGCAACCATCCAATTAAAACAGTTTATACATTTCCAGACTTAGTGGGAACTGGGAAGGACAGGGAATCCCGGTCTTTCTGGTACTTGAAGAGCGCCAATGACCTGGCCATTGTCCCAGTAGCATAGGCTTCGTCTGACATGATTTTTTTATTACTTCTTAAAATATTTTTTTACTATAAAAATTTTAATTTTATTAAAAAACTGTTTTAATAAGCAATAAGAAAGTCATCTCAAACGAAACCTAAGACTTCATTTTTTGCATTAATTATATTTTCTAATATAATACAGTTATAGTACTATTCCCCTCAATAGCCAGGTTCTATAAATAATTTTATGCTTCGGTTGAAATACCCTTTTTACTACTTTTTAAAATAACTTTTTAGTACAAATTATTTTTTTCAAAAAATATTTGTACTAAAAAATTATTTTATAAAGCGATAAAAAAGTTGTCTCAAACGAAACGTTGGACATTAATTAGATTTACGTACTCACATAGGGCAATTGATGAATCCACTTACAAAAACAAAATCTTATCATTTACAAAGATTGCATCGTTAATAATACAAAATAATATATATATATTTACATTCATTTAGATCATTCTCTATATATGTTCAACAAAATGGTGTATAGTAATCTTGAATATTGAAATGAATATGTACCATCATAAGGTATCTTCTTCATTAGCATTTATTTCATTGATTCCTTTATCTTCTTTAAAATAATAATATATATGTAAATATATGGTGAGCAATAACCTTATTAGGTTTCATGGAAGCTATCGTAAAATTCAGGGTTTGTTTCGGATAGTTTTCTATGTCTTATTTTTTCATAATACAATCATAATTTCATTTGGCTAATACCTTCTCGTTGTTTTTTTTAAATTGTATTAAGAAGCAATTTTTTAAGCACATCTAAAAAAGATATTTTTCCCATCATTATTTTGCAATTACTTTTACAAAAAATAATAGCCCTCCCAAGCAGACTTTTAAGGGAAAATACGGTGCATCATTGAAATCACTTGTAAACATGTTAAACGAACATGCTTGTACATAATCCATACACTGATAATAGAACTAATCATTTCATTCCATTTTTCATAGGGGTGTCAATTTCGGGTCACGGGTCGGGGTCGGGTTCGGGTCGAACCCAGAACTGAACCGGGTTCAAACGGGTCGACCCTAACCCGACCCGGGTAGACAAACGGGTCGGAAAATCGAACCCGGACCCGACCCGGCGGGTTGCCGGGTTGACCCGACCCGACCTGGTTTGGGTTGCCGGTGCCGGAACGACGGCGACGGACGGCGGGGGACGCGAGCGCGGCGGGCGGACGCGAGCGGGGACAGCGCGGGGGCGGTCGGGCGCGTGTCGGGCGCGCGGCGGGCAGCGCGGGCGGGCGCGCGGCAGGCAGAGGCGGGATTCAAAATTTGTCAAATTAAACGGGTTCGCGGGTTGACCCGGCAACCCGTCGGGTCAACCCGAACCCGACCCGTTTTTTAAACGGGTCAATTTCTGGAACCCGAACCCGACCCGTTTTGAAATCGGGTCGGGTTCAACTCGGATTTTCCGGGTCGGGTTTTCGTGTCGTGTCAAATATTGACACCCCTAATTTTTCATAAAAGCAAATAAATTGTTTGCATATATTTCTATTTATGGGTGATTCATCACCTAATTACCAAATATAGTCTAGGCTTCTCAAAATCATATCAAGGTTCTAACCCTTTGATAGTTGGATAGAACAAAGAAATGCCTATCCATAATTGAATGCATGTAATTGTAATCACATCTATTCGGATATTTCCCTTAGTTATCAAGGTCGACAAATGTCTTCTAATTATAACTATAGGTAAGCTCATCAACTTGCCAACACCACAAAGAATTTTTCAATCTTTGCTAGAATTTTGAGTGTTCTTTTGTCCATATTTCTATCATATGTGTACATTCATTATCAATATTTGCTAGTTTTTTTAGTGTTCTTTCGTCATATTACATGTGCATGAGTAATATGTAAAATCATGCAAAATTACATTCATAATCATATAATATACGTAGGATCACATTAGGAGTAAAAAATCAGGACCCGAACCTGACCTGAAATTTAAAACGGGTCAAAAATCAGGATCTGAATCCGACCCGTTTTTAAAACGACTTGACCCTAACTTAAAAAATTTGGGTCGGATTCGAGTCGGATTTTTGGATCGTGACAATTTTTGACACCCCTAATGAGGATCATCACAAAACATGTAAATTACAACTGATATGAATCAAGCATGAAACATAACATCCATGCTATGTATTTTTTGCGTCCCTTAAGGCTGTCTTGTAATATGATCAATAGTCTCCGTATCATCATCATAAATATCAATCCATAAGATCAATCAAATGAAAATTCATAGAAATGCTCTCAAAAGAGGCCAAATATAAATACTCTATCTATAAAAATTCAATTAAAATCTATCAAATTCATTTTTCATCCATTGAATCATATATGAAACACAAAAGTGCACACGAGAGATAAAAAACATTGCTTTCTAAGATAGAGAGATTATTACCTACGTCACTACTTGAAAAAGCTGTCACAAACGGGAACAATTATTACATCCTCCGACCGGATGCAGAGAAACATCCGGTTTTAGGCAAAAATGCGCCTATACCGAGGTGTACCGAGTTTTTTCAAAAAAACTCGGTACACCTCGGTATAGGCGCATTTTTGCCTAAAACCGGATGTTCCTCTGCATCCTTGCACCGGATGAATGTAGCCTTAATTGAATTTGGGGAATAAGGGCTTAATGGAACTAGGTTTTGGAGGAAACAGGCAAGCTGGGGTTATGGCTCAAACTTGACTATTTGCTTCCTATCAAAAGCCTCTCAAATAAATTTTTAGAGGCTCATCTTTGTTCATTTGTAGGAAAGTGCCCTTATTTAGTTAAATTTGAATTAGGTTTATTCTATTATTCATGAATTAAATAATACTGACATGACTATAGATGATGATGATCAAACTCTATTATAATTATGTTATTTACATACCCCCGATTATAAGGATTTTCGTAATGCCATATTATATGAAAGATATATAATTGATTTAAAAGATATTAAAAATTCAATTTTATCAAGAAAATATAATTTTTAAAATTTAGGTTTTGTTTGAAACAGTTTTCCTATTGCTTTCTAAAACAGATTTTTAGTACAATATTTTCAAGTTGAAGAAATTTTTGTATTAAAAAGCTGTTTTAGAAAGCAGCATAAAAAGCCGTCCTAAACGAAGCCTTAGTGTGTTTATAAAAATGAGCGAGATGAGAGATCAACAGAAAAAAAAAAAAAAAGACAATCTAGTTTGATATAATTACAGTGATATTTTTTCTATAATCATAGGATTTAGGTGTTGGGACCAATAGGTTAATTATAAACTTTCCATGGTCATGGCATATGTGTACTAATAATATATTATTTTTATGATTATAAATTTATATTTGTGTGTGAAATAATGTTATATATAGTATTGTTGGCCCTAGCCATTACATGTTTAAAGATGCATGATAGTATGGGTATCGATATTTGGCTTGATCGGAAAATTTTCTGGTATGGATCAACCCATTTGGCAAATAGGTCGAGTTCATGTTTAATATCCTGACTCGTTTTTAAAATTGTGTCAGGTTCGGGTAGTTGACCTGAAAACCTGAATGTGAACATGTTCCCGCAACCCCCATTACAAGAAATTCGCTATTTACCGGCAGTTTCATTGCGGATATTAACTGGCGGTTTAACCAGTAGTTTAACCGGGAAATTTTAATAATAAACCGTCGAAAACGCCGACATTAAACTAACCGTTGGACATACCGTCAGTTTTTCTTCAGGCGTCAACAATTACCGATGGTTTGGCCATTAGTTTTAAGAGACTTTTTTTCCGACGGTCCAGGCAGCCGAAAGTCGCCAGTCACTACAGGAAAATCACCCATTACCGGCAGTCTTGTCCGGCGGCCAACTTTCCGGCGGTGTTTTACCACGGAATTTTCTGGCGGCTTTTTGGCGTTTTTGGCGGCTTTTAAAAATTTAAAAAAAATGAATAAATTTTAAAATATTTAAATGATTTAACAAATAATTATTAATAGTTATATTACTATTTAATTAATATTCATTTTAAAATTAATTAGTTAGTTAATTTTTTATTTTATATTAATCAGTTCCATTTTTTTTAATAATTAAAAATTAATTTATTTACGGTATGAATGTAGTTTAAATAATATATATTGACAAGAAATACGTATTTGCACCTTCAGCAATTCGGTCGGTTGCCTTATTTTCTTCCCAAGTTAACGTGGTTCGAACCTCACAGAAGGCGGGCGCACACGCGCGCGGGGGCTCTGGCGCCGCGCCACAGTGGGAGTTCGTCGCCGGCAGCTCGAGCGCGGGAGCGGGTTCGCACACGCGGTGCTGGGAGCGGGGAGTTCGTCGCCGGCAGCTCGAGCGCGGGAGCGCGTCGCCGGCAGCAGCCCGGGAGCAGGGGTGGCGGTCGCGGGCTAGGATTTTTTTTTTTTGTTTTTTTTTTTAAATTTGACCGGCGGTTTAAGGCCGCCGGAATAATTTGCCGCTGGAAAAAATCGCCAGAATTTATTTTCCTACACCGTTTTTAACGGCTGAATTTTAACCGCCGGAAACTTACAAAACCGCCTGAAAAGGCTCAATTTCCGCCGGAAAAAACCGCAGGTTTTGAGTGATTTTTGAGTAATTGCCTTAAAATTTGCCGCCCCGCCCCAATCTCCTCATCGCTTCGCATTTCATATTTTTCATCCAGAGTTATCTCGCTCTCTGCTCTGACCTCGATCCATCCGCAGTAATCCAGTCACCGAAGCCCTAAATCCAATCGCGACGCCCTAACTTCGGCCTCCAACGCCCTTAGTTCGCCCGCCGACGCACTTAGTCCTACTGATGCCCTCAGTCCGACCGCAGATGCCCAAAGGTGATCTCTGTACATTTACTTTTTTTATTTTTCTTTAGTCATGAATGTTCTCAGTAATCTATGCACATATCATTTTGCTTTAATCATGGATGGTAGGTTGATTTTGGGCAAGCCCTCATTTTGCTTTAGTCATGGATATTCTTGTTGATAGGACTAGAGATGTTACACGTTGATTTTTTTTTTCTTATGATATCATTATTGTTAATAAGACTAGAGAGGAAGTTGAAGGTAAACTTGAATTATGGATGTCTACCTTAGTTAGATTGTAGAGGCTCTCGCTTAAGTTTATTTAAAATATGATGGGGATATTAAGTGTCGCAACATTTACTTGCCAAATATGAAGGTGAAATAGATGGAGATATTATCAAAAGAAATCAAGTTGGATGTTTGAAGTGGAGTAATGCATCAGGGTTGTTGTGTGATAAAAAAGTCTCCCTCAAACTTAAGGGAAAATTCTATATGATGGTGGTGAGACCTGCAATGGTTTATTAAAAGAGAAGCATAATACTGAGTTAAGTTTTGTAGTGTAAGTTTTGTAGTGATAAGTCACCTTAGTTGGTTTGGTCACTTAAAACGACAACCTTCTGATGACCCGGTTAGGACATGGAGGATGTCTGAGCATGGCACGAGGACCAAAACAAACTTTAAGAGAGGAACGTCTCGTCTTAGGGACATGTTCACGGACATTAGAAAGTCTTGGCAGCATCCATTATGGATTGAATAGAGAGCATGTGCAAATTTGAGCAGAGCTTGGGCGAGCCCTGAGTTCACCAAATTGAGATAGTAGAATAAGCAAAATAGAGCATCTGATTGTGAGGGTTTAGAAAGCTCTTTTTATACTGGTGGATCAGTGCATCATACTGAACATAGACGATGATTGGTAAAACCTTTCCTATGCAATTTATTCCGGTGGTTTGCATGTGAAACGCCAGCAGACCTCCAAAAATTTTTAAAACCGCCAGAAAACTTACTTTAACAGGCGGAACAGACCGCCGGTAATTGATGATTTTCCTATACCAAGCCACACCATGCTCATCCCGCTTCGCGCATTCCTAAACCTCGCCGCTTGATGCCCACTTCTCGCACCCACACACTCGCGGCTTGCCGTGTCGCAACCCTCACATTGCTTAGGGCTGTCAAAAGAATTTTTCAATCTTTGCTAGAATTTTGGGTGCTCTTTTGTCCATATTTCTATCTCATGTGTACATTTATTATCAATATTTGCTAGCATTTTGAGTTTTCTTTTGTCCATATTACATGTGCATGAGTATATGTAAAATCATGCAAAATTACATTCATAATCATATAATATACGTAGGATTACATTAGGAGTAAAAAATAAGGATCTGAACCATATCCGAATTTCTGCCATATATTCTGATGGAATTTTTTGCCGAAATGTCCGTCAGATTACCAACAAAATTTTGGACCGGAATTTACAGCGAAAAAATCCTTCAGTAATTTGCCTGAAATTCTAGCAGATTTTTCATCGGTAATCTACCAGTATGCCTATTATAAATTCATCGTATCATTTTTTCTGGCTGAAAATCCACTAGAATTCCTCCGAAAACATGTAACATAGATAAAAAAAATACCCTCTCATGTCAATTATTCTACAATACAATATATATAAAACTAATATCAAATATTCAAAACAGTTTAGATAGGCTAATATTTCAACATTGCAAATATTTGATGTGTACATAATACTTCCCTAAAATATCGTATAAGCCAAATCATATGGTTAAATATCAATATATTCATCACATAAAATATTGAGCATATGATGACTAGATTAGTAGAGTACATGTATTAGATCTAGCGTATGTTATGAAAGATAAGAGGTAAACCTACAAAGATGCTGTAGGAAGTATTCGAAATGAACTTTTTTATTTTATTTAAATGAGAATTTGACTCTTAATTAATAAGATACAATGAAAAAAAAGATTCATGCAGCCGACCTCATATTGATGTTGTATTTTATATAATATATTTATATTTATATTTGAAAATTATATAAAAATATGTTAGATATTCAATAAATAATAACAATTCAAAATAATTGTTATTATTTATTGAGTTACAAACCCACTAGTCCAAGAGAGCCGCGCGCGGCCGTCCGGCTGCCCATCGCCGGTGCAATGAATGCATGGTTTAAAATAAGTATTCAGCCAACTGTTTCCAACTCTCTCTGGTACTTTAACTCTACAAATGTAGCCAGTTCGAGAGCATGAAGGCAATAAGAAGCTCTTCTTGTTAGCCAAGAAGCATATAAATTAACAAGGAAGGTTATCTTCAACACAGCTTCTTCCACTTGCTAGCTCTCATCTTCTTCTAACATTTCAACTTCTTCTTCTTCCGCCACTTTCTCTCTTTCATGGCTAACATTAAGAATCCCTTCTTCATTTGTGCATTCCTAGTTGCCATCTTCATCCTTGCTCACCAGTCCTCTGTGTTCTGCGAAGGAAGACAAATAATGGAGAATGGCAGAGCGGCGTGCGTGAGATGCCTCAGGGAAGTAAGCAGCAACAGAAACGGAGAAATAGCAGAAGGTGAGAGTGAAGTTTTTGCGGACATGGACGATGCCCGGCCATCTGTACCAGGCCACAGCCCTGGCGTTGGCCATGGGCTTGACAAAGAAGACGTCAAAAGAAACGTATGAGATTAATTAACTGAAGGCTGAAGCATTCCTGTTCGTTTTATTTGCTCATTCTTGGTGTTATCGATCGATCTGTTGTATGTTTTAATTTTGCGTGGAAATGGGCGTCTTGCTTTATTTTTAAAATTGATGGATCATGTTTTAATTCGATTGGCTTATTTGGTTTGTATTTCCTTTGTTTTCAAGAGAATATATTAATTGTATGTTAACTTAGTCAGTGCGTATGTGGTGTACGTATGCTTATGTGTTTTTTTTTGCTTACATTGATATCCTTATAATTAAGAAAATAAAATAAAATACATTGTTGTTACATACTAAAAGCATTTATATTTTTCGTCTCCACTTTGTCCAAAAATTCAGTACGCATAGATAAAAGGTATAATATAAAAAATCTTTCATGTGAAAAATCAGGAAAGAAATGAAAATAGCATGAGGACTGACCGAGTTGAAAATTCCACAATGTTGTTAGTAGTGCAAGAATTCACTTTTTTCCATCATTAAAGAAAAGGGGATTAAACAAGAGTCCAATTATCTCGAAAGTAGATTGCAATAATCAAGTGTTCTCGGAGGGACAGTTAACACTCAACCTAGGGTTTGATTTCTCCAATAAAGATTATGAAAAATAGGTGTACATAGGCAGACAATTATGCCCAACAGTAGGATTAAATATTTTCAATATTCTGATCGAAGATGGTTGTGATTTCTGATTCTAATAATCGGTGGCGATAATAGTTGTTGGCAGCAATAGCTAGTCATGATGATAGCTAGAAATACAAAAAAGCTCTCTATAATTCTCTTTATTCTTCCTCCCCCTCTGATATGGAAAATGTATTATATTTATAGATTTTTTGGATGAGTATTTTGGTCATTTGAACCAAAATTTAAAATACTCTATCGTACGACCCATATCGATGCTCTTGATCATAAAGTATTCTTTCAACTTTTAAGTGCCTTAAAGAAGTTAGAATTAAGTGATCTTGAGTTCATTGGATTTATCTCATTGAGCTACTCCATTTTACTATATGCATGTCCACTATAGATATCATTTAGTCATCCAATTAATATTTGAAGTTTTCAATAATATTTCAAATGTCTGATTTGGGCTCATCTAGGCTCGGATTAGACCATATGTGATATCGTTCGATTTGTCTCATTTAGACATTCAGTTCGATTATGAATTTATTGAAACTAGAGTTCATATAATTTAAATTTTAATTATAAAATATTTCAATTCTAATTTTAATAAGTATAACGTAATTTTTAGTAAAATTATATATATATATATATATAACCTGAGCAAGTCTCCTTTTAATGGGCGACTTTGCCTATTTCTAAATTTATTTTTTTTGTTGGTTTAGTAGTTAATTAAATTATTAATGGTAATTATTTTAAAATTTTACCCGAAAGAAAATTGGGCAAATTCTGATCCGGCTTAATTCGCTGAGGGCCTGAGGCTGGTGGTTAATTAAATTGTACTTTATTTAAAGTAGCGAAGGAAAGCTCCTCGAGTTGAGGAGATCAAAAAAGTGTTAGAATCTTTGGGATCTTGTCTGAGTTTTTTTTTTTTTTTTTTTTTTTTTAATTATGTGGGTCCCACAATGCAACTATCAATCTTAAATTTCTTTGAAAGAAAATTGATTGATGAAATCTAATTAAAATTTTTATCAGAATAAACTTAAAGTTTTAAATATATTTAAATTTATAAACTTTTATTTATTTTAAAATAGATTTAAATTATTCAATTTTATTATAATTAATTTTATATTAAAATATCTTGATTAAAAAAAATGTTTTTTTTACCCTCATCATAAAAGTCATAAAATTGAAAGAATTTTTAAGAGGTTTTTTATCGTACATTCAATTATTATTTCATTATGACGAGTTATAATATTAATTTTTTAATAAAAACATTAATACAATATAAAAATAATCAATTTGATACAGCACGAATCTCAAGACATATATACATTGAAAATTTTCATAATCAAATTTGGTTTCATCTAAAATCCTATTTCAACTAACTTATATAGTCAAGCTGAATGTCTTTACAAAACGAACGCAACGACATCAAAAATAGACCAATCCAAACCAAATAATCCCAAGTCAAGCCCCTGAAGTTCAATTGAAAATTCAGGACATTAATTGGATGACCAAATGATATTCAAATTTGACATGCTTATCATCGAATCGAGCAGCTTGACGAGGCAAATCTAACATGATTGCTTTTTGATGTCATTTAGGTACTTAAATGATAAAAAAATAATCTATAATAAAGAGAATTAATATAAATCATTTAATCAAGTGTTCTCCATTTGATCTGAATTTTTCCTTTTACATGATAAGCCGCTCTCAAAATCAGCTCTTGTTCTTTTTTATTTTTTGAAGTAAATTAAGAAACAATTCTTTTTGAAGGAATATGGGGGTGGTGAACATTGATTCTACTGAATTGGTTCCTCATGTTGCTTCTCCTGTGACACCTACTGATCTGGTTGTGTCGGTCTCCTCTGTGGGATTAGGAGTGAATGAATAGCTTGTTGATGTCCCAGTTGCTTTACTGTCTGCTAACGCCTTGTATGCCCATGTGGGCGTCAGATCAAGATCGGGGGATTATGTTAAGGCGCAAATTTATTGGCTTAAAGGTTCTTCATCTTCTGAGGTTGATGAAGAGAATGTGTTTGAACAGGAGGGTGGTATGTGATATGCTATCGTTTTGGTGGATAAACGAAGTAAGAGGAAATCCAAAAAATAGCGTTTCTATTTTTGGCTTCATGGCTGCTGCTTTGGAGCCTTGGGGAGTTCGGTTGTTCCTTTCGGATTGGCTATGTTTCTTCTTCTTCACCGAGGGTGTCCTCTTATGTTTAGGGCGATCTTTTTGGGCGATTTTATCCGTATCAGTACTGTTGCTATTGGGAGCCTTTGCGGCTCTTTGTCTATTTAGTTCTTGTATCCTTTGTTTGATCAACATGCAGGCCCTTTCGGGTTTTATTTAAAAAAAAAAAAAAATCTTTTTGAAGGAACAAACCCGAGTGGGAGGGATGGCCCGTTTCTTCCTCTTTCTCAGCCCGCGCATGTTTGGAGACTGGCAACCGTCCATATTTCTCTCGAATAACTAAAGCCAACCTGCAATAAGTAAAATAAGATTCAGTATATGATTTTTTTTTTGTTCTTTGCAATTTGTACCAATGGCCCAATGCCCATCATGTTCTCCTGCACCAGCTTTAGGTTTTTAATGAAGAGAAATCAGGTGGGTTATATAAGTAATTTCACTATTATGCTTTTAGGTAAAATTATTTGTTTATTCAGGGAAGATTAAAAAGAATTTGTGACGACTTATTTTATAAATATAAAACTTTTTCTCTCTTCCCAGCATTTTGATTTCGCTCATCTGGTATGTATTGAATAGGATTTAGGATATCTAACTACAAATAATAATCCTGATTTATTATCTAAAATAAGATTAAAGAATCAATTACACAAAACAGGCTGAAATTTAATAAACTAAAATACCTAAATTTATGAAGAAAACATTGCTTTAACAAATTAGTAATAGCCAACTACTACCATTGTCAACTTCGGTCAACGGGAAAAATGGATAGAAACATTCTCAACTAGTCCTCATTAGAGCTGTCAATTCATGTCGGCGGGTCGTGTTCGGGTCAGACCTGAATTTGACCCGACTGTATCTAGACCCGAACCCGACCCGGATCGGTGAAAATAAATTAATCTCAAAGGCGCGGATTCCGGTCACGAAGTAGCACAGCATTCGACTCGTTACAGCGGCGGCAACATCACCACGGCGGCAGGCGGCGCGGCGGTCAGTCCCTGTGGCGCGGCGGCACGGCGGTGCGGCAGCAGCGGCAGCACGCAAACGTCGATACTACTCATTCGCGATTCGCGAAGTGACGCAGCGCCAGTCGCCAGAGCCAGACAGCGCGCACTAGACTGCCAGTGACACGATTGGGACTGCGACTCGACGTGTTGAGTCATTTCGCGGGCAGGTCGGGCACGCCATGCAGCAGAAACGGGCAGACTCATTTCCGGGTCAATCCGAACCAGACCCGTTTGCTAACTGGGTCGACCCGAACCCGGATTTTTTCAAGTCAGGTTCGAGTCGTGTTTCGGGTCGTGTCAAAAATTGACACCCTTAGTCCTCATCCACTTAGTTGGTGATGCTAAATTCATAATTATATAAATGATTGAGGTTGAAAAACATTGAAGTCGTGATAGTAGATGAGAGCGAGGAGGACAAACAAACCTAAAATGCAAGTGTTCATTTTATCAATAAATAACTTTTTTCCTTATGTTGGTTGCTTCTTCTCTCATGCTACAGGAGAAAACTTTGAAACTTTGGGACTGGTCTGCTATTTGTGGTTTTTACTGTTGTTGGTGCTTTTTGTATGATGGGGAGAGTGTTTTGGTCGGACAACGATGAGGCAGTTCTCTTGTTTTGTTCGGTCTATGGTTGCCTTTGTTGGGGTTGGGACTTTCTGCTGCTTGATTCTCTTATGGTTTTCCTCTGTATGGCTTTTGGGTCACTACCTCCAAAGGATGGTCCTTACATGATGGTTTTGTAGATAGCCTCACACCTTTTGCCGAGTCTGGCAGGCTTCATGGCCTTCTTGACTGGTTTTTGGTTATTTTTTACACTAACTAAATTTTGGATTATTTCTCCTTTTGAGGCGGGCTTTGCAATTTATGTTTAATTTGGTGATTATAGTTTTGAAATTTTTGCTTTGCCCTCTTTTATGCTTTGTTTGTAATTACTTTTTTCATTTAAGCTTGAATCATCTCTGATTTGTATTTTTTAAACAGCTTAAATTGTATATTATTGTCATTTGAAGTTTAATATTTTATAAATAATCAAAACACGTCCCAAAATTTTGATTAAATCTCCATTCTAATTTTCAAAATCTTAATCAATATTTATCTCCTTATTGTTGGTCTCTTAATTGGTCCTCAAGAATAGATTTATTCCGATCTAATTTTATACTTAATAACTTTTAACTCATCAACAATCAATTGCTAGTCATATCCAAAGTCTTTTTTTCTTGACGAAATTATTTAAATAAATTAGCATTGAAAGCACTCATATTCTGAAATTCATAGCGCAGTTGTTGAAAATAAATTTAAAAATCCTAAGGGACCAAATTCCAAAATCTCTCTCCTTTACTTAAGCTTCGTTCGAGACGGCTTTCTTACTGCTTCTTAAAACAGCTTTCTAATAAAAATTTTAATTTTTGTACTAAAAGGTTATTTTAAGAAGAAATAAGAAAGTCATCACAGCCTTCGTTAGGGACGTCTTTTTACTGCTTCTTAAAATAATTTTATAATATATTAAATAAAATTTTTATATTTAAAAATTATTTTAAGAATTAATAAGAAAGCAGTCCCAAATGAAACTTCAATCTTTCTTCACAGTCTTCTTCTTCACTTTCAAAAAATTCTCCTTAATGTGTACTATGTTCTCATTAATCCATTTCAATATAATTTCTCATGAAAGTATTCCCCATATATACTAAAAAAAAACTTCTTCTTTCAACATTATTAAGATCTCAATAAAAATAGCATAGTTCTTCTCATAATTGAGTAACAATCCATCAACTATAAAATATGAACCTAACTTCTACAATGTTCTTAAGTTCTTAATAAAAAAAATGTTCTTTTCTTGATTGGCTAATTGGCCATCAATAAAAAATATTAATCTAACTTCTCCGCATTCTCTTTAACAACGCACTTAATGAAGACATTCTTGCTATCAAAATTAACAAATATTTATAACAATCTAAATAATTATTAATTAGTCTTCTCGTAATAGAATTTTTTTTACGACTAGAATACTAAGGTTTCTAATGAGACTGCTTTTTTATTAACTTTTAAAGTAATTTTTTAGTACAATTTTTATTTAAAATTAGAAATTTTTATACTAAAAAGCTGATTTAAAATAGTAAGAAAGTTGTTCGAAACGAAGCCTAATAAGTTGCTTTCCTTTTTTTTTTTAATAAAACAAAAACAACTGTTACATCAGCATAAAAAGAAAAGCTAGCAGAATAAAAGACTGAACAACAGAGAGAATTAGAAGCTAAAAGCGAGCTCAGGAATTAGTCAAGGCTTCCAGCGTCCAGGACGTCCCGCACGGACCCTCCAGTAAGGCGAAGATAGCGTCCCAATGATCCATCCCGAAAATCCACACCTACGGTTGCCACCAGCAAAAACGATCGGGACGCGAGCCCCGACCACATCATTGCTCTTTGCCTCACGTAGCAGCAAATCGAACAGTAAATCCGACAAAACCCGAGAAGAAATAGCAAGAAGAAACAAAATAACGAAAAGAAAATTCATCTTCTGCGGGACCACAACTAAATCGTTGGTAATCGAAATAACTTCCTCTCTACCCAGAGACGTAACCTCCTTCTCAATTTCAACCGGCACCACCGCAACAGGCATAAAACCATCTGAACCACCCTCTGCATCCTTTAAAACTTGTACATCCCCATTAGAGTTCACAACACCCATAACTGGCGAGCCATCCGAATTCACCACATTCATCGCACCAAAAACCACCTCCGGCACCATCGCTGGAGAAATAGGGTCTCTAACATCGTTCACAACCGGAGGTACAAAAGAAGCTGCATCGGAGGATAAGACAGAAAATTTACCAACGCGACCACCAGGCACATCATTCGCAGCATTAACCAACTCAACCACATTCATAGGGGGTATAATGACGGACGGGTTAGAAGTAACCAAAGACTCCATAATCTCAGAAATTCCGCTCACAGGCAGCGGCCGATCCCCAAGATCAGAAACAGGACAAGGAATTTTCACAACCTGCGCCTCATCAACGACCAAAGAATTGACAATAACACCAATATTCGCATTATCTACAGGCTTAACTGCATTCTCACGAGATTGAGGACCATTCAAATTGGCAGAAAAATTACCACATTCCCCCTTGAAATGACCAAGCCGTTTACACAGAACACAATAAGCAGGCACCTCCTCAAAATGAACCCGTTGAACATACCCAGAAATCTCCGAACCAAGCCAAATTTTATCAAGAAGTTCCTTAGTAATGTCAAGCTCCACCAGGACCCTCGCCACAGAAGGTCTAGACCCGACAGAGGTTGAATTATCAACTTTTAATGGACGTCCAAACATCGAAGCCAAGGCATGGAGGATACGAGGGGCAAAAAGGTGTGGTCGCAGATTGGGAAAGGCAACCCAAATAGGAATTACCGGAGACTCAACCCCGACATCAAGATCCGGCGACCATTTAGTAAGTTTCAAAAAGCAGTTATTAACCATATAAGATCTATGACAGAACACTCTACTATAATCCAAATCATTAGAAAGCTTAATAAAAATATGAGATTGATCCAGAATAGTTACAGAGAATTCAACATTTAGTTTCAAGCTGAAAAAAAATTTCCGGATTGCTTCTAGTGACGGACGGCGCGTAGGAAAGAAACCAACAAGAGCAAATTGAAAAGGAACAGACAGAGCTAAAATTTCTTCCTCTGATATCCATAAAGAGGGTAAACCACGACAAAAGCTCTTTCTTAACTCAGGAAAATCAACTGAAACCGAAGAACCAGATAAAGCTTCCACAAAAGAGCGCGATTTGAAGGACCCATCCAAAAAATCGGGATCACAAACACGACTAACCACCATAATGGAAAGAAAAAAACGAAGGCAGAAATAGAAGAAGGCACATCAACTTTACAATGAAATTTATAAATAGCCCTAGCAATCCCAACCTGATTTTTAGTAGAGAAAATTTTTGGTGTGATATCATCACCAAAATTTACAGAAAAAATATCATGACCAATATTTAATTATTCCAATTTATAATAGATTTATTTTGATATTTATGCAACATAAATATTAATTAATTAATCGTGCATTATACTCATTTTAAACTAAATTTAATAATTATAAATCTTCTTAATAAGATTTGAATTTAGATGATCCAAATTTTCTCTCATTTAATTAAATATATAATATCGTATGACATAAATATAAATCTAAAAGTATATTATAATTAATATATAATATAATATAAAAATATAAATTTAAATGAAATATATCAAATATCTTAATAATATTTTAATCAAAATAAGTCTTAAAACTAGTGAATTTACTTTGAGATTAATATAATATTTAAAAGTTTTATATTATACTAATAACAAATAACTCTAATAATTTAAGGCTATTTTTAATAAAAATTTATCAAGTTATTTTAATTATAGTTATTTAAATAAATTCTGAAAATATAAGAGAAGATAAGAATAATATATACAAGTTAAATATAATTAACCTTTATTTTAATTTAATTAGATGTGTAACAATGAAGGGCTAGACGGATTAATCGGCTAAGGGCAAGCAATAACCCACATTAACATGGATTTGGTCAACCGCGGCCAAAGCATTGGCTATCCCAATCTCGTGGATTTCACCGCACATTCCTTCCGATCCAACGGCTGTGATAAAACATCGCTTCGAAGCCGGCTCTGTATTTGTCGATCTCAAATGAACGGGCTCTTTCTCCCGGACAGGAATCCTCGCTCTTTCGCCGTAGCGTGACCCCTCCACATTGTCTCGAAGCCCATACGCCTCTCTCTCTCTCTCTCTCTCTCTCTCTCAATATCTGGTCTTATCTCCGAGTTTGCCGAAGATGATGCAACCGCCGGCTGCTGTCGGAGAACAGCACCACCACCAGCCGCTGCCGGCGCAGCAATGGGTGGGGATGCAGTATCCGGAGGCTGCGGCGGCGGCGATGGCGATGCAGCATCAGATGATGGGAGCTGTGCCGCCGCCGCCGGCGCAGTATGGGTCCCGCTATCTGCCGTACCCTCCGCCACCACCCCATCCACCGCCGGTATACCGCCAGTTCGCGCCGCCGTTCGTGCCTGTAAGCGGATTGGGGCCTCAGTCTGGGGAAGAGAACAAGTCGATATGGGTCGGAGATCTTCATTATTGGATGGACGAAAACTATCTCCACAGCTGCTTCGGCCATACCGGCGAGGTAAAAGACTCTCATTTGGGTTTCTTCGTTCTTCGTTTAATGTTAACTTCTGCCTTTGTGGGTTCTGCCTTCGGAAGCAGGATTTTTTTTTTTTTTTTTTGAAACTTTTAAATATGAATCAAGGGCTGATATTTATTAGGTTAAGAAACTTTTAACGGGAAGAAAGTAGGTGCTGGTCAAATCTTGCAAATTTGTTTAGTTAAGAATTAATAGTTCTTGAGATTTATGTGAATGCCGTTTTAAAAACTTATCGGGAAATAATTTAGATTTCAGAATCAAAATTGTTGCACGGAACTTGTCAGCAATTTGCTATGTTTGGTTTAGCTAGACTTTAATTGAATTTGTAGATTACATACATTTTTTTTTTCAAAATGCTAATCACAATGTGATGTATGAGGGTTCTTTCTTGGTTTAGTGCGTTAAGCGCAAGTGAAGCAGCACTTTTAATGACTGTATAGTTCATCATTTGTCTGTCATTTATATATCTATTAAGTTATATAATAGTCATTTAATTATTCAAAATTAAATCACATCAAGTAACAAATTTCAACAAATTTAATGATACATTTAATAAAAATATTTAATATTAATTGAAAGCCTATAAAAGAATAAAAGATATAATTAATGAAGTGATGAGAGAGTAGTTAAAAATTAAAAATACTTGTGAGAGTAAGTGACCAACAAGAGACAGAGAGGGAGAGCAACATGAAGTAAGAGCGAGAATGAAGATGAGGCATTAAGAAGAATTTTTGAGAAAAAAACTTATAAGCAAGGAGAAATATGTCTATTTATAGTTTGAAGGATCAAATTACTAATGCCTGCAAAATCCAAGGGCTCATTCAGCGAAAAATAATTTGCTAAATTTGACTGCAGAGTAATTATCTTAATCCGAAGTTTCTTTATGGGAAGAAGAATAAAATGATGCACTTCAGTTGATTATCCATAATTTTATTGTACCATCAACACTGAGGATTAATGCAACTTGTGTTTTCTTCACAACAACATTTACAGTTTCTTTTGTGTTTTTTCCCTAGTCCTTTCTTTTGTGGCAATATTTCATCATCTGTGGCCCATGATGCACGAACACGGACACAACACGACACAAACACGGGACACTTTTTTTTTTTTAATGTACGACACAGATACGGCGTGAACATGATATTACAATTTTTTTATATAGTGTATAAAAATTAATATAACATTATATTAGAAATGACAAACAATAATAAATGAATGTCATGATAAGTTGTCTAGCTTATAATATAAAATATTTATTATAAAATATCTAGTACAACCATGTTTAGATGACTATGTTTTATGGGGATGAACATGTGATAAAAATATCAATGATAACCTATTTAAGTGTGGCAAAGATAGGAATGCTATGACATATGTGTCAAAAGACTACAAATGATAAGTTGATAAATAACTATATAGGGAGAATTGTGAGAGTATTACAAGTTAAATATAAATAGTGAAAAAAGATTAGGTACTTTAGGCATGCACAATAAAGATTACAAGATGCACCAATAAGGCATGCACATAAAGATGGAGCAAGGGGTGGAAACCCTAAGGCATATGGCAGGCTCGTATTGATGCATATACGAGCGAATGTGATGTTTTATTTGATTTAGTAAATATAAAAAATTTATAATTTAAAATAATTTTATGATAAAAAATTAGGATACGTGTGCCCACTTAAATTTAAATATTATTTTAATCAAACACGTGTTTGCCGTGTCCGACACTGCATTCCCTCTTTAAGAGGAGTATCGGTGCATCAGAGGTCCTGACTTTTCATAGTACCAACATTCACTTGGGTGACCTCAAGATTTGCTTCTATTGTGATATGTATATTTACTCTTTTTTCGTGATTTGTATATGCTTCTACTTGATGATTACTTTTATTTCACATTCTACTTATGTTATTAATATTCAAAGCAAAAGGGATTTCCCCAATCTCGCTCCATCCAATATCTTCATTATGAATAAGATTTCTGATATCATTAAACTTCAATTTGTTTGATCCATAAGAGCGGCAAATGGCTATTACTACACCATTCTAACTTTTGCGGAGTAATAAAAGTAGACTTGCGATATATTGAGCTCAACTGACTTGTGATCAAGTCTAACTCATTGAGGTACTTAATAATAGAGGCTTTTTTAGACATCCTAAGATTAAAAAAAATGTGCATAAGATGTATCTTAGTGAAAACAAAGGGTTTCTCATACACGTTTGATAATGTCTTAATCATGCATCTTGTGGTCCATTAATTAAGAATGTTAAAAGCAACATTCTTGGTTAGGGATTGATGAGTAGCCCCTAGACTTTGCATGCCCATCAACTCCTACTCATCTTGATCAATAGTAGAAGTCTTTTATCTCCTTAAGGGTTAATGAAGCTTATTTTGATAAAGATTTTGATCAATAGTAAAAAAATTTTATTCCTTCAATGGTTGATGAAGCTTTATTTGATAAAGATAATCTTATATTTGCATCTTCCAATAGTTAAGACTTTGACCACCAAATTTGTCGATCTTAATCTTTCGATTTTCCATTGCTCAAATTCTATGTAGCTTAAGCAATAAGCTCTAATACCAATTGTTAGGAATTAGGATAGTGATAAAATTTCAAGTAAAATCAAATGAAAATAAAGAATAAACACATTAAAGATCACAATTCAAGACACAAGTTATATGTTCAGATAGCATTCACATGTTCACGGTTGCATAGAAATCAAATATTTTACTAAGCTTTAAACAAAAGAGTATATCAAATATTTATTTTCATCCATAAAATGATAATGATAGAGATACTACTTTTTCTATGTCAATGGTTGAGAGTGAACATAATCACTTGTTGCTAAAGCAAGGGATGAACATGGTAATGAAGTTGTTTTTCCTATCATTACTATTTTTCTTTCTCGGATATGAGAGCTTCTTTCTCTCTCTATTCTTCAAGAGCTTCTTCCTACTATGGCTGAAAGCTTTAGTCTCTCTCCCCTCTCCCCTTCCCCTCTCTCCCCTCTCCCCTTTCTCCCCTTCTTCTTTCTATTTGCTTTTGTTTGTGGGAGGCTTCAACACATTGGAGCCATTTTCTTATATAGTGCTTAGAGATGTAGGCCACAAGCTTGAATTGATTATGTAGATGATGATAGGTATCATAATATAGATGTCAGGTAGATGATGATAGGTAATAAGTTTATAGGAGTTAGGTATAATAGGATGATAGGTAGAAGCTTGTATGGGTTAGATAAAAAAATTTATTTTCATATCTAAACATAGAGAGGCTTGTCAAACTTATTGTTATGTGAAAATTTTTGCTTATCCTGAAAGAACCCATTTTTATGATGGAACCTACTTATAACTAAAGCAAATGGAACCAATTGATTCATTTTGTTATTTTTTTTTCTTTTTGTATCTACGATTCACTTTTATGTAAGGATCTTATCTTTATCTTTGGTGATAGTAAGCTATTGAACTATGATTTTTCTTCCATACCATAAAGGGGTGGAATTTCAAAACTTATTCAATTTCTTTCAGTAAAAATAATGAAAATGTAATAATGAAATGGCAAGGAGAAAACACAGAGCAAACATCACCACTTCAAATAAAATATATGCTTGACAAGAATAAAAAAAGAATTCATTCATTTGAAATTTTATTTATGTTAATCCGACTTGTTTTTCCTTTTGAGATTTGTTTTATAGTTACATTTTTTTTATTTGTAATGCTACACTACGCTAATCGTAGTCCAAAAAAATCTTGATGTGTTGGCAAGCTGAGTTAGTGTAAAGAGATTGGGTGTGATATACAGCTATACAGGGTTTTTAAGCTTTTTCCCTCTCCCTATCTATCTCTCATATTGCCACAACTTTGAGACTTTTTTGGGGCTTTGGAGAGAAAAAACAGCAATTTTATTTTTTATTGTGTTATTGGGAAATTTTATAGTTAACCGTGTCAAGGTTTAAAATTGCGTAACTGCGCCTCGAGGCGGTTTTCGTCCGTGAGGCGAGGCGTAAGCCTCGAGGCGGTCTGAGGCGTAAGCCTCACGAACACAGAATTGCGTAAATGAAAAATTAAGGATTTTAGCAGGAAAATAATAGCAATATTGGAAAATAAGAAAGTAGATGCAATAAAATTATGTCCCAAAGTACAAAATCACAAAATATCAGTTTAACAAAACTCCCAAAATACAAAAAACATATAAAATGAAATCATATCCCATCACTAAATGGGTCTTCAAGTGAATCTTCTTCTCCAATTGTATCTATGAATGCCATGTCATCTTCATCTTCAACATGACTCACTTTTCTCTTCCCTGTTCATTAAAAGAAAATATTATTAGCATATTAATTGGATGAACCACTCATTATCAGGCAGACTGGCAGAGAACATATATCTTTACTTGCAGAGCTAGTAGATGTGTGTGGTGTGGTACTAGTGGATGTACCCGTTTGATCTGCTTTGCCCCTCAATACATCCACATTTAGATCTTCTACCTGTAAGTCTGATAATGACAAATCTGCCTCATCATCTATGAACCACTCATTATCAGACGACAGATCATCACACACCAACGGGTCCTCATCATCTTTCAACCCCTTATTCCTCAACCTCCTCTCTTAACCTCTTGTTGTGCATTATGTATACGAGGGAGTTCATTCTGAGTGTAGATAGTCGATTTCTTCTCTTTGTTTGCACTTGACTATATGTACTCCAATTTCGCTCACACCCAGAAGAAGAACAAGTGAGGCCCAACACTCTCACAGCAAAACTCTGTAGCTCAGGGGTGGAATCACCAAATTGGATCCACCATTCAACTGTATTCAAGAAGAAAATATAATCAAAATTCAGAACTGAATAAAGTGTATTGCATTTACCAAATTAATTATACCTGGAGACCGTTTAGAAATGGTTGCTTTTGCTGCATTCAAACCAAAAAAACCCTCTTTATTCCGGAACAGAACAAGCTGTAAATCTGCAAGCTCCCTATCTGCCTGCTCCGGTATTAATCTTTCCATACAGTGATATAGACCAAGCTTAACCTCCGGATTTGAAGATTTTTTCTCTGAATATTGAAATTGAGGGTTAAGATAATATGCAGCTGCATGTAGATGTCGGTGTAACTGCACCTCCCACCGAGCATCAACGATATCCCAAATCTCCCTATAACTTGCCTCCTCTCCTCCCAAGTTATGTGCAATCAACTCCTTGGCCTCATCCATAGCATTATAAATAAAACCCATAGCTGGTTTCTTCTATGCATCCACTAAGCGTAGAACTTGCACTAAGAGTCTCGTGCGGGAGGGCTTCGTTTTCGCGAACAGGGAGCTGGAAGCGGGTTTTTTTCGGAAATGAGGGAGGCTGTGCGGGTATAAGGGAGGAAGAGGGTTTATTTTAAGTGGGTGGGACCTAGCCTGTGAGGCGTACGCCTCACCCAGAATTGTGCAATTGCGCCTCTGAGGCGCGCCTCAGTCCAGGTGAGGCGTACGCCTCATCCAGGTCCAGAATTGCGTAAGCCTCGAGGCGTTTTTTGGTTGAATTGCGCAAAGGCGCGCCTTGAGGCGTGCCTCTAATTGCGCAATTTTAAACCATGAACCGTGTTCAAGAGGACTTTCATGAAAGAAATTAAGGTTTTGTTTGGAATAGTTTTCTTACTGCTTCTTAATGCAACTTTTTAGTAAAAAAATTAAAATGTTTGTATTAAAAAATTGCATTAAGAAGCATTAAGAAAGTTGTCCCAAACGAAACCTAAATTGATTCATGCAAAAGTTGATCAGGAAAAATTTGTGTTGTGTAGTTAATATGGTGAGAAGCAGTATAACAAACAAAATAATTTGTAGTACATAGATATAATAACATATCAACAAAATTTGAGAATAACATATCTACAATTTTTGAGACATAATGTATTAAAACTTAGCGCAAGGAGGCCTCAAAAAATAAAATAAAAATAGAAACAACTAAACTATACTGAGATATTGATTGTAGATATCACAGCTTATTGTATAGTTACTGTTATGATGATGAGTACTTATATATAATAAGCAAGATTACCTATTTTCATATTCCTGAAAAATTTTATTTATAAATAAAATTAACTTCCTAATAGGTCTAATCCACAAATAATTATTGAAGGAGAGAGTAGGAGAGGTTTGGATCTCTATATAATTTGAAAAAAATTAGTGAAAACTAGCAAATAATAGAATGTTAAAAGTGAAAATTGAAACCTTAGAGAAGTTGTTATTTGATAGGAAACACTTGTAGATCTCAAGTATTTCTTATCAATCTTCTAAAACAACGAGAATTCTACACAAAAGTCTGCACAAAACCATGAAAACAATAGATAATTTGTATTATTTGATGAAAGGAAAACAGAAAATAGCAAGATACACTTGATCCACAATTTGAGAGGAGGATCGATCTCTCCCCAAATCTCTAGACGTCGCTAGAGCCCAAAGAAAACCTAAATCTAAGAGATCTCAAATTTCAGTCAAATTCAAGATGCCCTAACCCTAGTAAAACAAAGTATTTAATGCATACAAATCAAAAGGAAATCCCTAAACAATCCCTACATTCAAATTTCCCTCCCAAATCCCTAAAAAATCCTTCCTAAATAAATGGCTATGTTTGAACCAGGCGGGGCGTGCGGCTGAAACAGGAGGCAGAGGCTTCTGCCTCGTTGCGCCTGGGCCAGTCCCGCGTGAACCGGCTGGATCGGTCTAGCTGGACTGATCTAACAATACTCCTCTCCTGAAGATCCATCTTATCCTCAAGGTGGAGATATGCTTGTGTTCTGGTGAAGGTGGCCATCCTTGAGGTGACTGAAAATCCTTACCAATTTGCTGAATTAGGGTTTGCCCTAAAAGAGAAATTTCTCCTCCCTCATTCCTGATCACACCCAGCTTGTGGGACTCCAGAAAATCTTCCCCCGCCTCTTAATGGCCCCTAACCATGGTCTTAAGTGATATCATAGCTTTGGATAGCCCTGCATCTCCTCTTATAACCATCTTTCTCCCATCCACCATTAATTCCATCGTGAATGCTCCCCAATTGTCCTTGGTTTCCCCTAAGGTTTGCAACCACTTCATCCCCAGAATGACATCAGTACTTCCTAATTCTAGTGGAAGAAAGTCCTCCCTTACCTGAATCCCCTAGATGGTCAACATCACTCCTCTACAGATCCTCTGCCCTTTCTCCACCTTCCTTGTACCCATCATCTCTCCATAACAACCGGTGTCCACCAGTTTCTCTCCCAATTGGTCGACGACTTGAGTGGAAATGAAAATGTGGGTAACCCCATTATCAATTAGCCCCACCACCTCCCTGCCCTCTATCTCCCCCTTCACCTTCATGGTATGATTCGTAGTGAATCCTACCACTGAGTTAAGGGAAACCTTAGCCAGATCTAAGTGTAGCTTCTCCTCAATCTCCTCCTCACCTCCCTCCTTAGTTTCCTCGTCATCACAGACAGTAAGAACCTGAAGAGTTCGGTCCTTACACCGATGCCCTAACGTATACTTCTCCTGGCACCTGAAATACAACCCCTTTGCCCTCTTCTCCTGCATCTCCTTCTCTGGCAGCCTCTTGAAATTTTTTCCACTCTCTCCTTCTACTGCCTTCTCCCTGGTGGTCTCATTAATGTTGCCTGAGGCAGGCCCTTTGGGTGTTAGAAGAGTGGTCGTAGTCTTGTAAGAGCCTCCTGAGCTGCTGCTCCTAGCTACCTTCTCTAGATTCTTTTGATTTTCCACCGGCTGTGCCAACTTCATGGCCTCCCCCAAGTCACTAGGCATCAGAACTTTCACTTCCGCTTGGATCTCTGCCTTCAACCCCTTCATGAAGTTCCCCTCCTATACCGTATATGATAATCTCTCCACCCTATTGGCTAGGTGCTCAAACTGCTCCCGGTAGTCTGCTACCGATCCCTCCTATGCCAGAGCAAAGAACTGCTCATAGAAATCTCCTCCTTGGTCAGTTTGAAAACGTTCTATTTTGCAGTCCTTGAATTCCCTCCAGTTCCTGATAGGTCTCATGTGGTCTCTCCATTGGTACCATGACAGTGCCTTCCTCTCAAAACATAGGCCTGCTGCTGTCAGTTTCTCCTCCTCCGTTAACCCATTAACGACAAAGTATTTTTCCACCTTTTAGATCCACCCATACGCATCCTCCCCCTCAAAGATAGGCATTTTCAACTTTCTCACCCTCTGATCTCCATCATTCTCCCTTATTCCTCCATAGCTTCCCCTCTCCCACATGCTCGACCCACCCTATGTCTCCTGGTTTTCTCTTGCCCTTCCATAGCCCAAACCCCCTTCAAATTCTCCTATTCTTCCTTCAAAATCAGCACCTCGACAATCATAATGTCTCTCATGGCATTCCCAATTAGCACCCCTTTGCTCCGTCCCTCCATACCCATGCCTTTCCCCATACCTACCTCCTTTATCCTCTATCTGGAAAGACTCCATATAGGGTTTCCTTCTTTCTCCCTCCACGATTTCCACCTCATCTTCCTCCATACAAATTTCAGAATTCGTGTTTTTTCTTTCCTCCTCTTTTGCCACGGAAGCCGCCGTTTGGTTGTGGATTTCCAACATTTTCTTCATCATGTCCCGGAGATCGGCTATTTGTCCTTCCATGGAGGAAATCCTTTCCTCCACCGTTGTCTTGATTTTGTTCATCTTCCCTTCAAGCCTTTCTTTTAGCTCATAAACTTTCTTGGCCGCCATCTCGATCCGAACTTTTGTAAATCCAAAAATTCTGGATTTGGATTACAAAAACAGCACTTCGTCCCTTCCCGACCAAAAATCAGCCGCCGACTTTCGCCAAAATCAGTCCGCGAACGGTCTCAAGACTTGTTCTGATACCAATTTGTTAGTAAATACTTGTAGATCTCAAGTATTTCTTATCAATCTTCTAAAACAGCGAGAATTCTTTACAAAAGTCCGCACAAAACCATTAAAACAATAGATAATTTATATTATTTGATGAAAGGAAAATAGAAAATAGCAAGATACACTTGATCCTCAATTCGAGAGGAGGATCGATCTCTCCCCAAATCTCTAGACGCCGCTAGAGCCCAAAGAAAACCTAAATCTAAGAGATCTCAAATTTCAGTCAAATTCAAGATGCCCTAACTTTAGTAAAACAAAGTATTTAATGCACACAAATCAAAAGGAAATCCCTAAACAATCCCTACATTCAAATTTCCCTCTCAAATCCCTCAAAAATCCTTCCTAAATGGCTTTGTTTGAACTAGGCGGGGCGTGCGGCTGAAACGAGAGGCGGAGGCTTCCGCCTCGTTGCGCCTCAGCCGGTCCCGCGTGGACCGGCTGGACCGGTCTATCATTATTATAGGGAGAGAATATATAGGGGATTAGATGCAAAGAAATAATAAAAAGCTAAAACATTGTAAGCATTGTGGCGATGTAATGTTGAAAAAACAAAATAAGCGAAGAAAAGTATATTGCAGAGAATAAAAGGAATCTAAAAACAAAAATCAAATCTTGGAAAGCAGTATTTTTATTCAACCCCATCCAGCAAAAAGTATTTTGCATCCGCACTGTCATTGGAAAAAGAGGAGGCAGGCGACAAAAATTGCATTGCATAGACTATTGATGTGAAGGAAAATGTTGAAATTGCATGTGAATGAAAAGAGTAGAACCAGTTTATTTATTGGAAAAACTCAAAAAAGTAGTTTTGGAAGCTGCATGTGAGTGAAAAGTTGCACCCATTAAATGTGATAATGCGTGAGGAAGGGTTAACCTGACGTGAAAATAACTGGATTTAAAATGGATATTTAGTATCTAAATGAATTGAATGGTTCAGATTTTGGAATTTAAAATGAATGAGTCGTTTTGATTTGATAAAAAGTATAGGGCGGTACATATGTTAACTGGATTAAATTTCAAGCCCAGTTTTAGTAGTAAAAAAGATATAAGCTGCCTTGAAACTAACATTTTATGGGAAATCATCCAGTGTATCATGCATACAACAACAACAACAACATCAAGTCTTTATCCTATTACGTGGGGTTGACTACATGAATCATTTTTCGAACCAAGTCTTTTTAGGTCTACCTCTACCTTTCTTAACATAGATTAAATTTAATATATCTACTCTCCTAACCGGGTCATCGGAAGGCCGCCGTTTTATATGACCAAACTATCTAAGACAACTATCTCTAATCTTATCTGCCACTGGAGCTACTCCAACCTTTTCACGTAAATGCTCATTTTGTATCCTATCTGTAAGAGTAAAACCACTCATCCACTTGAGCATCCTCATCTCTGCAACACTTAACTCAAATTATGCTTCTCTTTTAATGGCCAACATTCTGTGCCATAAAGCATTGCAGGTCTAACCACCATCTTACATACAAGCCATGATATATTTACATGTCTTTTTTTCAAGTAGATTTTCCTGTTTTAAAAATCTGAAATGGATGTATTGCTGATGAATTGTTATCTGGAATTTGTTATTGTGCATTAACTATGAAATGCTCCATCAATGAGTTTCAATTGTAAGACTATTTATGGTTATTATTATTATTATTATTATTATTTATTTTTCGTTTTGTGTTTAAGTCTACGTCTGTGATTAGAAGAAAAATTACTTTGTAATTTTAAGAAGGGATGTATTATTGATAAACTCCTTCATCTACTTTAGTGCATAATGCTTTTCTAAATCTTTTATGCAGTCTAAAATTTATGTCTTTTCTGCGTTTCTTATATGTTTTAAATAGGAAACAATCAGTTAACTTAGGTTCTCGCTGCCCTTACTTGGGAAATCTCTCTCATTCGGAAAGCATTGCTTCATGTTGAGCCTTATTGACCACACCATTAAAGCTAAAGTTCGAGTTCATTAATCTCTTTTCGTTATGATCTTTGTGCAGCTGGTTTCTATAAAAGTTATCAGAAATAAGCTGACTGGACAGTCAGAGGGTTATGGTTTTGTGGAATTTTGTTCTCGTTCTGTAGCTGAAAAAGTACTGAAAACATTCAATGGTCATATAATGCCAAACGCAGAGCACCCTTTCCGGTTAAATTGGGCATCATTTAGCATGGGTGACAAGCGTTCAGATGCTACTTCTGATCATTCCATATTTGTGGGAGATTTAGCTCCTGATGTTACAGATTCCATGTTGCAAGAAACTTTTGCTAGCAAATATCCATCAGTAAAAGGTGCCAAAGTTGTAATTGATGCAAACACTGGCCGCTCTAAAGGTTATGGGTTTGTCAGATTTGGAGATGACAGTGAGAAAACAAATGCAATGACTGAAATGAGTGGTGTATATTGCTCCAGTAGACCGATGCGCATTGGTGCTGCAACTCCTAGAAAGTCAAGTAAGCCAAGTTTATTTTGCTTTTGTTAAGATCTTCTAAGTGGCACTCTTACTCGTTAAAATGTGTTTTTTTATCATTTGTAGATATAGATTTTTTTCATTGGTAATGTAATTTGTCTAAAAATTTTTTTAGTCACCAATGTGCTAAGCGGCTAGCTGCTTTCATGACTGTGCTTGTAACCTTTACAATTAGCATAAATTGCGGTCTTATGATCTAGAGTGGGTTAAAAAAATAATCTATTTAATGCAAAAAATTAATTTATGTAAGTGCATTTTTACTTCTAAACACAACCTATAGCACAGCATGATAAATAAGTACTATGCAAAACACAAAGTTATGGATATCCAATAGTATGAGCACATAAAATGCATCAGTGTGGTAGCATGATACAAAATATGAAAAAAATGTGTTTAATGTCATATCACCGTGATATTATGATGTATTCTATGATTTTGAATAAACATATAGACATATTATACCACATAGGTGTTATGAATTTGCACGTTTTCCCATTCAAAATGCATAAATAAAAGCATTTTTTCAAGTGCCACATCAAATAAATATTTCATTTGTTAGGATTGTTTTTACATCTACGCGTAATTTTGTCTAAATGTGCAAAATGAAAAATGTGTGCAAGTCATTGTCAAGAATGTGTACATGTTCATCTAGAGTTTAGTCAGTCTAACTTGGAATCTAGGTGTTAGTGTATGTTATAAATGTAAGCCCAGTCCTAGATCTGAGCTCCTAGATGTCATCTAAATGTGCCATAGGATGTCGGGTTTTCCTAACCTAAGGTTTCCATGAGATTTAAATTATTAAAATAACGTAAAATCTTATTTTAACTTTAATAAGTTAAATTTAAATTAGAGAATATATGTCCAAATTATCTATATTCTTAAAAAAATTTAAATAATTTTTCTTGTTAATGAAAACAATAAATTAAAAAAAATGATAATATTTTTCTGAAAATCATAAGTTTTTGTTCTAAATTATTTAAAATGATTAAAACATATAATAAAAATTCCAATAATTATTTATAATTTAAAACAAAAAAAATCAAGTAATATTAACTTAAGCTGACCAAATTTTATCATGAATTATCATAGCTTTCATAATTTTGAAATCGGATAAAATTTTAAAGAAATAATTAATTAAACTTTAAAATATAAATTTAAACAGAAAAAATGATAATTCAAAATAAAAATTTTAATTTCATAAAATTAAATTGAGATTTAAATTTTTTTGTAATTTAAACTTTTTTTTACAATTTAAATGACATATTAAATAGTTTAAAAGTTTAAATTGGATTTTTAATTTAGCTTTGATGATTAAATCCTAACCCTAAAATTTTGCAATTCATTTGTGGAATTGTTAAAGCATTCTGATGTTAATAATATTGCTTTAAAATGAAAACCAATCATTGCAATCTTTGTGATGATGACTGACAATGATCTCTCATTAGTTATGTTGTGAATTGTCTAGGCTTTGCTTATTAGTCTATATCCGTAAGACCATAATAACTATCCTACGATTTGTCCCTAGTATTTCAAGGCTGGTACTCTTTATGAGTGTTGGAAAATCAGTCTAGGCATCTCCCTCTAGTTGTGGAGTTATAATACTCCAAATCCTTAGTTTAGATATGTAGGCATATATAATTGTTTTTGTAAGTGAAGGATTACATTAGGTAGTCGATAGCCAACGTAAAACTTATGGAATAACCATGACATGAATCCTTTAATATTTTTTTATGTATGCCACACAACATGCAAAGGTAATTAATATGTAATACTTACCGTAAAAATTTAATCAAATTCTATCTTTCATGGTTTACGTTAATTATTTTCTTGCTACATTATTATTGTTGCTTCTTTCAATAGTAAAGTATGTTTGTTTTTCTTTGCTAAATTTGATTCATACTTGGAGCTATTTTGAGTGATCCAAAACTCTAAGCACATTTAAACACGGTGAGTCTTTGTGGTGCTCATCCACTATTGAGCCTCACTGACCTATTGTAGAAGCTATGAGTAGTTGATTTCAGTTGAACCATTAGCTTTAAAGAGAATGGAGTCACTCAAATTAAGCTCAATATGCTAATGATTGGACTCTCAGTAATCCAAAAACTTGAGCTTATAGGCAAGAACCACTAACTGTATTTTAGGAACTGTGAGTTCATTCCCTCGAATTCGATTGGACTTCAAACTGCCCTTTTTAATCTTGGTTGAGCTTCAAATTTTCTTTGCATTGAAAAATTAAGTTTCAGTTTCCCCCTCCTCCCTTTCTACTGCACGAAGCCATTCTAGAAAAGTGGCACTCTAAAAGTTTAACTAAAGGAAAATATGCGGGATATAAAACCTTAACTATTAGCATATAAGTATTTTTCAATGGATTTGTTCACATTATACATGGAGTTGGTTATAGTTCTTTACTTTCATAATTCCAATTACAATTGTCATTAGGTGGTTTTGGTTCCAACGGTTCATCTGCGCAAGGTTTTCAATCTGATGGAGATTCAACAAATACAACAGTAATAATTCTTCTGAGAGTTTTATGTTTGAAATCATCGTTTGTAAATATGCATTGTTGAAGATTTATTTCTGCTTCAGGTATTTGTTGGTGGGCTAGACCCTTGTGTTAGTGAAGATGAATTGAGGGAATCTTTTTCTCAGTATGGAGATATTATTTCCGTGAAAATTCCGGTTGGAAAACAGTGTGGTTTTGTGCAATTTGTACATAGGTATGTTGTCTTTAAACTCTCAACTAAAACTTCGTTTGGGACAGTTTTTTTAATACTTCTTAAAGCAGCTTTTAAGTATAAAATTTTTAAAAATTTATACTTAAAAGCTGCTTTAAGAAGCAATTAAAAACCCGTCCCAAAATCTAATTTAGAAGAAGCTGAACAAGCATATTTATTTTTCAAATTTGTTTCTATGCGATGTTAATGGATTGTTTCTGGATCTTTTGTCAGGAATAATGCTGAGGAAGCACTGCATTCTTTAAATGGAACGCTTATTGGAAAGCAGGCAGTGCGCCTATCGTGGGGCCGCAACCCAGCAAATAAGCAGGTAGCACCTCTAAATCATATTCAAATTTCAAAATTTCCATCCATTCTCCTTTTTTTTTTCCAAATTGTGTCATTTTGTACTTCTTTCATTTTGCACAACCTTCCATTGATGTTTTCAATCATTTTGCACAACCTTCCATGATTTCCACCTCATCTTCCTCCCTACGAATTTCAGAGTTTGTACTTTTTCCTTCCACTCCTTTTGCCATGAAAGCCGCCATTTGGTTTTGAATTTCTAACATCTTCTTCATCATGTCCCGGAAATCGGCGACTTGTCCTTCCATGGAGGAAAACCTTTCCTCCACCGTCATTTTGATTTGATTCATCTCTCCTTCAAGCCTTTCCTCCAAAGCATCCACTTTTTTTGCCGCCATCTCGATCCGAACTTTTGCAAATCCAAAAATTCAGGATTTGGATGGCAAAAACAGCAATTTCGTCTCTTCCCGATCAAAATTCAGCTGCTGAAATTTGTCAAAATCAGCCTACGATCGGTCCCAAGACTTGCTTTGATACCAATTTGATAGGAAATACTTGAGTTTGCAAGTAACCCTATGGGTGATACTTGAGTTCGCTAGCAAACCTATCTCCAATTGGTGAAAACAGCGAGAATAATGCAAAATCTGGGCGAAATCAGCCGCAAAATAATGAATTGCAATAAAAAAAACAAAACCAAACACACACAAGAACAAAATACAAATGATCCTTAATTTGAGAGGAGGATTGTCTCCCCCAAATCTCTAGACAAGAGAGTCTAGACCCTAAACGCCAAGAAACCCTAATTTTCAATCAAACAAAACATAATCTTCCCTAACTTCCTCATGCACTTTAATACCCAAACTTTCCTAATCTAATTTTTCTCCCAAAAGCCTAGCCGCCCCTCTCTATTCCATTTGAATTTAATTAGATGGGGTGGGCCCAATTTGTTTGGCGAAACAGAGGTGAGGAGGCGGACTGGTTCCGCCTCCTGTACGTGTGCTGAGCCGGCCAACGGGTCGACTGGGCCAGTTCTGTTTGAACCGGCATAACACTTAAGCACGACAAAAGGTTGTGAACCTAGGACATGAGAAAGCAAAAATGACCTTACTGGGTTTTGAAGCGCCCAGCGCCCTATCAAACTAGCCTTTGATAGCTTTCTTTGTGTCTAACAATTGTTGTAGTGATAACTGATTTACATATCCCATTTATCGTGGCTATTCATGTAGAAACAATCTAGGAAGTTCATTATCTGAGCTAGATCTCCAAGGTGGTGATGGCAAAGAAAACAAGTGGAAGTATTGCATGTTCATCGACTTCGTAAACCTAGATATAGCTTACCTCGGGTTCCTATGCGTTGTAGATCTTCAATTCACTAGTGAACTCATCGATCAGATTTCATCATTTCAGACTCTCCATGATGCATTTTTGAATTTTCTGTGGATTAAGGGCATCCCACTCATGAGAAAATGATGATTTTCAGAACATGAGAAGGGATGTATCATTACATGCCCATTCCCTTCAGGCTAATGAACATGGTGGCTACTTCTTAAAGGTTGATAGAAAAGATTTTTGGGCACCAAATGAGGAGGAACATGGAAGCATACACATAATAGCTTTTGGTTAAAAGTAACTGATAGGAAACACTCGTAGATTTCTAAGTATGTCCTATCAATCTTCGGAAAACAGCGAGAAAATCTTTCAAACTCCATTGAAAATCAAGGAAAGCAGTATATTTTATTGCAAGAAATCAACTAACGGAAGAAAACAATAAGATACAAGTGATCCTCTATTCGAGAGGAGGATCGATTTCTCCCAATCTCTAGACGAATCTAGTGTACAAAATCTAAACATAAGAGATCCCAAAATCAGCGAAATTCAAGATGCCCTAACCCTAGGAAAACAAAGTATTTAATGCATACAAATCAAAAGGAAATCCCTAAACAGTCCCTACATTCAAATTTCCCTCTTAATCTCCCCAAAATCTTTCCAATTTGGCTCCCGCAAGGCTTGCGGCCTCCGTGGCACGCGCCTTGAGGCCGAGAATCACGCCTCTGTCCTCGCCTGGGCCGGTCCCGCGTGGACCGGTCTAACAGCAACTCCCAGTTCTACAAGTAGATCATGATTTTCTATCTCACCAAAGTAAAAATAAATTGCGATCTTTGAATTTGAGAAGTTCCAAGGGAGCATTTGTTGAGGGAGAAAAATTAGTTAGTCAACCTATTGGCTAAGTAAGAAAACCCCAATGTAACTTCTATCGGAAAGTTGTAGGTTCCTTTCATAAGAGAGCTATATACGATAGAGATCGGCTTAGATGAAAACTGAATGATGCCAATCTTCACCCTCTTGAAGAACAGAGCCCTATCTGATAGGAAGGAGGTTCAATGCTTGAAGAAGATGGCGGATAGGTACTTTATTGTTGAATACTCGCTTTACAATAAGTGGTTCTTTGATGAGAACTTGAAATGCCTTGGACACACGCGAAGATGATGAGCTCATGGAGATATGTTAAGAGTATGGTAGCCACTCCACTGTGCATACTTACAAATCAATGATTAAAAAAAAACATAAGGAAGTTTTCTAAGTATAGGAATTGCTAGTGCCATGGGCTTATCTAGTACTTACAAATCCAATGGTTGCAGCTGAACTTCATGATCTTTTGCATTGTGAGGGAAAGATTTCGTTGGCCCTCTCCCAAAGGCCCTTGAGCCTAAAGCTCACCTTCATATTCTTGTAGGCTAATTTACTTGTTGGTTCTACAACTCCAAAGTTCGACCAAAGTTGTTCAAGCCCAGGACCCAATTTTGTGGAAGTTTGAAACAACCGAATTATCCATATATACATCATATGGAACCATAGGAGATATTTTTTGCCTCACTGCAAATGCTAGCCATCATGGAGAGGATTATGAGAAGTTACCCTCTATTCATTATAAGAGCCTTCTGCTCTTTTTTTATCCTGGTAGCTAAATAAATTTAAGCAGCACGGCTTCAAACCCAGGGTTCATTGTTCACAACCCATCTTTCTTCTCCTCTCACTCTCCTTCCCAATTTATCTTCTTGATATCAGGCATCATTGATGCCAACAAGCGTCTTGTATCATGTCATAGACTTATACTACCTAACAACAACATAAAGACTTTGTCCCACTATGTGGGATCGGCTACATGAATCTTTTTTCTCCATTGTGTCCTGTCAAAAGTCAAATTCTCATTTAAATCTAATAAAGAAAGATCATTTCTAATATTTTTTAACCAAGTCTTTTTAGGTCTACCTCTACCTTTCCTAACATAATTCAAATCTAATACCTCTACTTTTCTAATCGGGTCATCGGAAGGCCGCTGTTTTATGTGACCAAACCATCTAAGACGACTCTCTCTAATCTTATCTACCACTGGAGCTACTCCAACCTTTCCACGTATAAGTTTATTTCTTATCCTATCTCTTAGAGTAAAACCACGCATCCACATGAGCATCCTCATCTCTACAACACTTAACTTTGCATTATGCTTCTCTTTTAGTGACCAATGCGCATGAAACCATTATCACTAGCTCACTCTTCTTTTTAATGTTTGCCAGTCGCGAGCTGATCGGAGCAGTCCATGGAATGGTTTATATTATGGCCCTCAGATTTACAGTGGCTACGGGCTTGCAATTCCTCCTCATGATCCAATGATGTATTCTGCAGCATATGCATCTTATCCATTTTTTGGGAATCAACAACAAGTGAGCTAAAGGAACCCATCTGCGTTACTAGATCCAAAAGGAAACACACTACTACTGACTTCCAGTGAAGAACCCCTCAAGAGGCAAATATACGATGGGAAATCCCATTGCAATCAGCTTAGACTTAGCAATCTGGTTAGCTGTTACTTATATATGAATTCATTCATCATCTCAAGTCTGGAACTACTTAAGTCTCTACTAAAGCCTGTAGCTTGTTTGTATTGCTCAACTTCTATAACTTATTATCTGATATTAATAATTTGTAATAATAGCCATTTTTCTAGCTATGCTGTCAGTTGCTTTATTGTTCTTTTTGTTTGAGAGTATAGGGAAATTGGACTGTTTAAGGATCTGTTTGGGATGACTGCAGCTTTTTATAAATGTGGTTGTAAAGTTACTGTGGAGAAAATAATTTTTTCGAATGTTTTTGTAAAAAGTAACTTTATGGCACAAAAAAATCATTAAAAATATTGTTACTGTCTAAAAAGCCAAGCAGCAAGACAACTGTCTCAAATGAAGCCCAAGTCTCTTTAGTGTATGATGCATAATTGCATTAGCTATAATTTTTTTTAAGTTGGCTATGTGAATCACCTAAAATTAAAAGTAGATTCATTTTATTTGAATGGTTTCATACTCTCATATCATTATATAATCTTCAAACAAAAATGCCTTATCATGAATTCAACCCTGAAGAATAAGAATTTTAGTGCATTAATTATAAATTTTAATAATGATGATTAAAATAAAAAAATTGTAATCTCATTTTTATCAGATTAATAAGTACAGTTCTTCCTTTTTGGCAGTACTCGTACTAAAATAAATATATTGCAAAAGTTAAATGAGATGTGTCCAAATCAATTATAATCCACACATCTAAAGTTGTTGTAAATTTTTATGCTAAAAATTTATTTTAAAAAAATAGTAAAAAAATTATTCCAAATGAAATCTTAGGCTTTGTTTGAGACGGCTTATTGCTTCTTAAAATAACTTTTTAGTATAAAAATTAAAAAATTACTTTAAGAAGTAATAAGAAAGCCGTCCCAAACGAGGCCTTAATTAGGAAATCAGCTTCAAGTTCTTTACTATTTTGGGAAGATTTTGGATGTTAAAGCATAAATAAATATAAGAAAATTTTAATTTTAAGATCTTAGCAATGTGATCTTTAACAATTAAACTAGTTAGCATCCACACTTCATAAGTTTAAATGACATGTGATAAGATTTTCTGCTGACAAGAGAGAGAAATACAAATATAGGTATATTTTTTTTAATAAATATTTAAATTTTATCTATTTATAAAACAAACACTTAATTAGTGCTATTTATACTAATATTATTTACAATAAAATTACAATTCATATTTTTCAAATTAATTAAATTCTCAATGATTTGATCATGATAAATGCAAATATAGGGATCTGTCAATTCTTTCCTTTTTTATGTTGGATATATAAAAAAGGAAAATTAGTTAGAATGAATTTTTTTTTAAAAAAAAATTGGATTTACATGAAGATAAGTGCAAGATAAATTTTGATTAATTAAAAATGCAATGCATTATATCACTACATTCTTTAAATTTTTACTACTATATTTTCATGGCCATTTGATGTTGTATGTGAAATAATTTCATTAATAAAACAAATTATGTTTATTGATTTAAAATTTGATAAAAGTTTATGAAAATTATTTGCATTTCTCTTTGCATAAAATGATAAATTCATGATCTTAATGGATGAATTTATGTCAATTATTCATGTTGATTTAAAACTGTTAATGTTAAAAACATATATAGTTAAATTTATTTTATAGATTTTGTTTCATGATTTAATAATGTATTAAACATTATGGATGTTTTGATGGTGGAGATTATAATTTTGAGAAATCAAATTATTAATAAGAGTACACGTTTTAGATATCTTGGATCTATTGCTCATAATGATGGTGAAATAGATGTGGATAGCATTAGAAGAATTCAAGTTGGATGGTTGAAGTGAAGGAAAGCATCGAGCTTATTTTGTGATAGAAAAATCTCGCTCAAACTTAAGAAAAAATTCTATAATATGGTGATGAGACCTGCAACACTTTATGGTGTAGAATGTTGGTCATTAAAAGAGAATCATAATATTAAGTTAAGTGTTACAGAGAGGAGATTGCTCAGGTGGATGAGTGACTTTACTCTTAGAGACAAGATACACAATGTGCATATACGTGAAAAGGTTGGAGTAGCTCCAGTGGAAGATAAGATTAGAGAGAGTCACCTCGAATGGTTTGGGCACACAAAACAACAGCTTTCTAATGAGTCGGTTAGGAGAGTAGGCACATTATATTTGATTTATGTTAAGAAATGTAGAGGTAGACCCAAAAAGACTTGACAAGGAAATATTAGAAATAACCTTTCTTTATTAGATTTAAATGAGAGTTTGACTCTTAATATGACACAATAGAGAAAAAAGATTTATATAGCTGACCTCATATAGTGGGATTAATGCTTGATAGTGATGCTATTGTTGTATTCAATGGATGGCATAACTCTTTATGTAATTGATTTTCCAAGAGTTCTTTGTTCTGATGGGCTACATATTATGAATTTTATTTAGTTTTGTAGCTCTTTTGAATTGATTTTATACATCTTAGAACTCATTTTTTTAAAGCAATTGAGCTAAGATTCTCTTTTACATCTGTGTACATGATGTTTGAGTCTTTAAAATATTAGTGGGTATGCATATTTTCTCATGAATTTTAAAACATATAAGGGTATGCATATTTTTAATGTTTAGACTTCTAGGCAGTATATTATGATTTTGATAAGAATCAAAATAGTCTCCTAAGTTTTTATTAAGAATCAAAATGATTCTCAACTATTTAAAAGATTTTATCTCTTAATTTTTTAAATAAAGATTTAAATGATTCCAGAAAAAAGACTAATTAGATTCATATTTAAATTATCAAGATACCAAATTTATATTTTATACGTCACCAAAAATTGTCTTGATCGAGCATGAATCTCAAGGCATATTCAAGTTGAAAACTTTTAAATTAAAGTTGGGACCATCCAAACTCTGGTTTCATCAAACTTATAGTCACTGAAAGTCTCGAAGAGAAGAACCCAACAACACCAAAATCGGTCCAATCCTGGCCCAAATGATTCCAATCAAAGAACCGAATCACATTTTGAAGGTTCAAATCATAAATTGGATAATCAAATAATATCAAAATATAGTATTCTTACAATCGAATCGAGTAGCTCAACGAGAAAAATCCAACAAGCCTAAGAACGCTTGATTCCAACATCATTATGACATTTAAATGATTGATAAATGCTCTATGATTGAGGGAATCGATGAGTCATCTGATTGGCCACTTCGATTTTGTCATGAATCTTCTCCATATTTATGGAGCATGCCACAGTGCCACTATATATATATATATATATACCCTTACTTCTCACATGAAGGGGGGCTAGGGGCTTGGACCTTTTGCTGGAGATTGGAGAGGGCTTTGAGGCTTCAAGGATCTAGAGTTCCACCCATGCACCAACGCTGGCAAACTTCTGTCGATTGTTGTCGACCCATAGCCATCATACCACAGCTTAGCCACTGATCGCTGTTAGAATTTTTCCCGACCATTATCGGACCACCGCCTAGCCGCCGACTATCGCTGGACTTACGCCGGACCATTGTCAAATCACAGTTGACTGCCGAACACCGATGCATGCAGATTATGGTCCTTAGATCTTTGTCGGCCATCGACTACGGTCCCTTCGATCACCATCGACTGCCAACTATTGTCCCTTTAACTACTATTTCCTGCAGATTATGGTCCCTCCAACCACCGTCGCCAGCCAACTACGGTCCCTCCGACATTCGTCATCCGCCGACTACGGTCCTTCTAACCACCATCATCCACCACGTTGCTCGCTGACTAAAGTCCTACCTACCACTGTCACCCATCACATCGCCCATTGACTACGATCCATCTGACTTCCATTGCCCTGCCAACCAAATGAACAAGCTTACGCTCTCTTGAGAATGGCTCCCTTATCATTGGATTCTTCAAACCCCAACTATGTAATGTGCTATATATAATACATTGAGTTAAAGGCCTCCCCCGGTGGAAGGGCAACATTTGTACTTGACTACAAATACTAGTGAAATCATTTTAACTGGGTCACACCTTGCGTGTTTTCCCTTCTGGTTTTTCATGTAAAAATATTGTTGTCTCTTATGACTCTCGCACAACTATCTTTTTATCTGTATGTGCGTTGGATCTTTATTCAAAGTTAATATATTAAGTTTTTTTTTTATCTCTCTGCCGCATCGAATGTTCTATTATGCAATAATACTTTTATATAATTATGGATTATTTGGTCCTTAAAAAAAATTGGATCAACTCAAATCTTTTTCTCTATTAAGATTTAAACAACTATTAAGTGAATCTCATCCTTTATTTTTCTTTCCTTTTTTAAATTTAACCAAGATATATGTGTAATATAAATTTTGTATGAGTTAGTATTAGTATATATAATTTATTTTAAATATATAAATTTTAATTTGAATTAAATATAAAAATTTTATATAAAATAATATAAAAAATTAAATTTAACCGAGCATGGGTTTTGCTTTGCTTGGGGAAGACGGGCAAACACCACCGTCCCGCCCGTTTCCATGGCTTATACGTGTTCTCTGTCCTCCCTGCTTCTCTCTCCTGTTCCTAATATCACTCTTCTCCCTTCTTCCTTTTCTCCTTCTTCTCTCCCCTTTCCAAAGCGCTCGCTTTTGTCGGTGATGAAGTTTCGTGCCTTGGCCTCAGCTTCCGCTCCCTCATCATGCCCGACGCCCGATGTCGTTGTCACCAGAGAGCAGGGGAAGAATGCCAAGCTTATTGATGCTCTAGTAATCTTCTCCCCTCACAGCATTGCTGGTTTTTCATTTATTTCTCTTTCTCAATGTTTATTCAAATAAAAATAGTGACAGAAGTCGCCTGGGTTTTCTCTTCTTTCACTTAACTTCTAATTCCACTTGGTTTTGTCGTCATTTTATCTCGGAAGATTCTACTAGTGTTTGATTTGCGTTATTACGATTCTATTTATGTAAATCTTGGTCCCTTTGTTCGTCGGATTATTCCTATATATTGCTTCTGTATCTCTTCCCGATTTTTGCGCTTCAATTTCCCACTTTTTCCTCTTTATCTTTTGGGTCGTTTTGGCAGAATTGTAGCTTGATCAGTTGTATTTCAATTTGAACTCGAATTGCTTCAAAACGGCACTGGTTAGTTTCGTTCAGTGTTTTGTCTCAGAAGAAGTAAGAAAATGCATTAGCTATTTCCATTTCCTGACCATTTTTCTTATTTCCACCTTCAATTCGTTATTTTCTGCATTTTAGTATTTCATCAGCTTTATTTAATTCTACTAGTAATGCCTGCTCCACTTGTTCTGGTTTAGCGGAGGTAGCTAGTCCTTTTTTGTTTGCTGTCTACTATCCTTGAATGAGTTATTAGTAGGATATACGTAAGAAACTGAAGGTAGAATAGAGAAGAGTAATATTTGCTTTCTTTGTTTTATAAGTCTCCCTGTTTGCTCCTTAGTTCCGTTGCTGAAAAAAAACCTCTTCTCCAATCCAGCTACCTCTGTGTTATTTTCTCCCATTTCTTGGAATTAAAATTTACAGAAGGTTGTGGAATATTGAGATTATGTTTTTGTTTTCTTTTGCATCAAATTCCTTATTGTGTCAACCCGATGACTTTGAAGGAAGTCAATAAAAATTGGTTTAGTCTTTTGGCTGATTAAATTGAAGAAATATGCATTGTTCTTCTTTTGGGTAGATAAGTTATTTAGAAGTATTGAAGGTTGAAATTCACTAATTTGAGAAGTATTTTATGCAGTAAGTGAGAGAGATTGGAGCAATTTCTGGAGGATAGAATCCTCAATTGTGGATAATTTTAACTTTTAATTATATGATGTGTTATATCTGTATACTCATTTTGACTGTACATTTCATAGCTAATGATAGTGGCATGGTTTGATGTAGTAGTTAAAATGCATGCAATGTATTTTAGCATATACCATCTTTTCATGCTCTTGCACAGGAAATTTTGGAAAGATGATTCTTTTTTTTTTTTTAAATAAAGGTGTCTCTCTTGCTTCGCTTGGCTCTTTCCTAATATCTTAATAAACTATAGGCGAAGCTTAACATCCATTGTCTTGAAGTTCCTCTTGTTATGCACACACAAGGGCCTGACTTGAATAAGCTTTCATCTCTATTGAAGGGTATGTAGTTGAGCTTAAGAATATTTCTATTGCCTTGTTTTTTCTTTAATTATATGCTTTTCTAACTATTACACTAGAATATCTTCTTTGGTGTGATCATCTTTTTTTCCTATATCAGAAGTTGAATCACATGTGGCTTTTTGTATTTGACATATTTTTTTTCTCATGTTGGGAGCATCACATCATGTAAGCGATGCGCAACTTCCACCTTTTTTTTCATAGATTAAAGTCCAACTTTCAGGCTTTTTAAAGTACATCATATGTCAAATGCTTTAATGAGAACCAATTCCTTCAAAATATTTGATCATCTTCTCAATGGTTATTCTTCAAGGCTCTTCTTGAAGCTGATTTAACCAAATTGACTGTAGTTATTGCATGCTCATAATTAATTGTAGGCTACAAACGAGGTATAAGGGTCTAAAGTTCATCTTCACTTTCCTGTACTATTACATGTCTTGATATGGTTATGCTTATCTAAGGTTCTATTTGCTGAGATTGCACTGTGCTTTGGTACAGAAGAGTAGGCATCAGTTCTGAGCCGATAAGCTCCACACAAGTACTTGTTCGATCAAGTATCTTAGGACAGTCATCGTTAGATGAGATGGCATGTTCTCCGGCTTGGTATGGAGAGCCAGTAGAAGCATTGAGTCGACCCGTTAGTATAGTATCGGTGGTAGGGTTGACTTGCCTTATTGTTCTTATTGATCTGAAGTTGGTCAACTGTGATTTCAATGGCCCTAGTTTATATGCCTCTTGTGCCCCAAAATGGTTGTTGACTTTTTACAAGTCATTTGGGCGTGCTACGGCAACTTGGCTCTACCTCGCTTGCTGCTTGATGGTTTTCCATCATCCAATCCACAACAAATCGAATGAAACCGCTTCTCTTTCATTACGTGCCTTGTTCCGCTATCGCTTGTCGCTAGTATGAGTTTTTTCCAAGTCTTGAATACAAAAGAGGCATTCCTTAAGGTGCAAAGCAAATTCTCCCCAACCATGATCTTGATACGATCTTGATACCAAATTCGGATCCCATGTTAGCCCCAAGATGTTGGTCTCTCATTAGAAAAGTAAATGCTTGAGCTTGAGAAGCTTTCGGCCCAACGGTCTGTAAAACTCACTAGGACAAGTGATATTATTGAACTAGACGAAACAACAAGCAATGAAACCAAAAACAAATAAAGCACAAACTATACAACAAGTAAGCCTCTCTAGACCATACAAAAGTATGGCGAGCCCATGCAAAAGGTTTAGTTCATTTTAGGAAAGCACTCATTCTCATTGTGTTCGAGCTAATAGGATTACCTTTCTATAAATTCCCTCTTCGTTTGTTTTTGGTTGCTACATCACTCAACTATAAGAATCTTGAAGGCAGTTACCTTGGGTGTGGGTCTGCACTTTGACACATGAAATTTCGTAATGAGTAGATATTTCCACATGAGCATAATCTATTTTCTGGTGAAATACATTACGAGATGTTTTTCCATACTTTCCACATTCAGTTCTTGCTATTTATGCACCTTTCTGAAACTACTTCTAAAGAGCATTTTATAACTGCTATAAGCTCTGGTTTGTTAATGCTTGCTAGTTTCTTGTGAAGTTTTGATGGGATTACTCACTTTTCTTGTTTATTTTTTTAGATGTTATATTTGATTGGATTGTCATTACTTCTCCAGAAGCTGGTTTGGTCTTCCTTGAAGCATGGAAGTAAGCATCTCCTAAGATCATTAGGACCCACCTTATAATATTTGGATTATGTTAATTGTTCTTGCAGAGTTCCATCATAATCTTTAATTAAAAGGAATCCATTCATTCAAAATTTTGTTCTCTTTTCAAAAGTTTATTATTAAAAATAATGCATCCTTTAATTTAATTGGTTGTAAAATTCATTTAAGAACTCATTATTAAGATTGGCCTTATCCAAACTATTCGGGTGTGCATTAGTAGTTTTCTTTGCTATTAATTAAAGTATTGCATAAAATATTTCTTCTGTACATAACATGCCAATTCAACTGATTTTATTGATATTTGGTTTAGCAGCTACAAATGCCTCATGCTGGATCTGGTGCTTATCTATCTAGTTTGGTCTGGTTTTTTTTTTCTTGTTACTTTTTTTGATCAAATCTCTTCTACATAACTTATTGTTGACTTGTTTGTTTCCTGATTTTGTTCAAATTTGAGACAATTGGGATCTTATTATGGTGATTAAAGAACAATTGGTTTATGATTTTGCATGTTTCAAATTTCTTGTTTTTCTTCTGATTTATTTAATCATTCTATCATTACTTCAGTTCTAAATCTCTTATTTATTGTTTGCATTTAAAGGAAATAAGTTGGTTTATTTAGTGTTTTATGATTTGTGAATCCTAAGTTCTCTTGAGTGATTTTTATACATTATATCCTTCTAATTGCATAAGGAAACAAAAACCCTTCACTGCCATTATTTTGGCTAGCTTTTGTTGTTACTTTTTTTTTTTTCTGTTTTTATTTCCTCCTTTTTCTATTTCTATATTTTTTGAAGCTGTTCTGCATCATTATCCCTATTTTCTTTCAAGATGTTTTAGTTCATTTTTATTCAACTCTGAAAACTAGTGAATTTCTCTTTATGCTATTCTATGATATAGATTTTGCATGAATTCTTAAAATTTTGGACTATGCTCTAAATCTGATTGGTATTCACAATAACCAAATTGCACACTTATGCTCTGCGTACTAAAATAATCTCAGGGCTGCCAGATGTCCTAAAGTAAGAATTGGAGTGGTTGGAGCTGGCACAGCAAGTGTCTTTCATGAGATTTTACTGTCACGTGAAAAAACTCTTGAGATTGCATTTTCCCCTTCAAAAGGTAATTTGAAGTCCTAGTATTTTGACTTAGCACGACTTGTACTATGATATGAAACATTATAAAAGTGCTCCAAATGACAGTTGTGATATAGTGCGCTCTATTAATAATTGCATATATATATATATATATATATATGTTGAACTAACTTTGTATTAGTTCCTCTCAGCTACAGGCAAAGTATTAGCAGCAGAGCTTCCAAATGATGGCGACAGCACTTGTAAAGTCCTATATCCTGCATCTGTAAAGGCTGGAAACGAAATTGGTATTTTATGATCATTTTGGTAGTATTTTTTAATTCTTATCCTTGATTTTCTCATAAAACCATGATTGTTTCCAAATAGTCATCTCTTACTTCTCTTTATGCTTCTTTCTCTCTAACTTGCTTATTGAAAGTTTTCAGTGCATCTGGATGCTACCTTTTTTCTTGAATCATACCATTTATGACAGCAAAATTTGGCTAAACTGGTAAATATATAAGTTGGAGAAACCCCGCATCAGTAAAATGGGTTTGACATTTCTAAACAAAATATGTATTGGCTCGTAGGCCCTTTTCTTTGGCAAGTTGGTCAAGTTGAGGACAGGTAACATCCTATTTGTTAGGGGATTCTGCATGAGCCATTGTGCTCTATGCAGCTCTCCTTATGGGAAAATTATTAGGTCTGGACATCGGACGTAGAGATACATCTGGACATCCACTAAAAATTTGACACATGGAGTGCACTTTAGTTGCGCTTTTGGTGCGCTTGGCTTATAGTTCCGTGGACACATTAAACATATTGAATATACACATGTCCACTCCACGTGTCGACATTTTATTGACGTCCGGACGTATCTCTACGTCCGGTGTCCGGACCTAATAATTTTCCCTCCTTATGAGGATCTCGACCACCCTTTTTTTGTACAAGTGTAGCCGTTTTGCCTCCACTGTCATAGCCTTCCCATCCATCATTCACTAAGCACAGTTACTTTGCTTTTTAACTTTTTGGAGATCTTGTTAAATTCCTTTTTGCCACTGCAATTCATATCATTTAGGGAGAGAGGAATGCTGGGGTGTTTGTTAGTGATATCTCACCATATGGTTGCTCTCCAGAGTGATCCAGTGATATCCAACATTGAATCAGGGATGGTCTTAGGTCTTTATGGATGAGGCACTAATCTGATAACGGGATTCCGGTCTTGCTGGCTTCATGTCAGGCAGCTTTGCTTGACATTCTTGGTTTCTATATGGCCTGTATCTAAGAATGTGCATGGTTGTGCGAGTTCATCTATCTCGGGCTTTCGCCTCTTTACCGGGAACTTCTCATTGATAGCCTTACCTAGCTCTGCTTTCCTCTTTGCCTGCCCTAGACCCTATTGTGCATGAAGCCTCTTTTTCTTTGCCAAAAATTAAAAAAAACAAGAACATGATTATTCAATTGAAAAAGTATTTAGATGTCATTCATTTTTTCTTATTTTTATCAACCACAACCCATAATTCATTAACATAGTTATTCAATAGCATGTGAATTTGGTAAGTGAACTAATAAAATAATTTTGATCCTATGTTGTTTGCTAAGCTCATCAGCATAGGATTCTAGAACAATAAAACCTGGTATTTTAAACCATAGTTTAAAAGGCATTTGTGAGGTGTGACACTGATAAGAAACACTTGTAGATATCAAGTATTTCCTATCAATCTTTGGAAAGCAGTGAGAATTCTCCACAAAAATCCACACAAACCCACAAAAATAGTAGATAATTTGTATTATTTGATGAAAGGAAAATGGAAAATACCAAGATACAATTGATCCTCTATTCGAGAGGAGGATCGATCTCTCCCAATCTCTAGACGCCGCTAGAGCCCAAAGAAAACCTAAGAGATCTCAAATTTCCGCCAAATTAAAGATGCCCTAACCCTAGGAAAATCAAATTTTAAAGCAAACAATAAACAATAAATACCCAAACAGCCCTTCCCCAATTCCTTGCTATTTCCTTGATTATTTCCCTCCCAAATCAGCTCTCAAATCAGCCCCTAAATCTGTCATCTTCAATTAGGAAACATTTCTTAATGAATTCCATCCAAATCAGCCACCAAATCTGCCCTATTCAATTGGGAAATATTTTCTAATTAATCCCCTTTGATTAAGAATCTTCCTAAACATCTTCCTCTTGATTAGGAAACTTCTTAATTCCCTCACAACCAAATAAGCTGGTTCGTCAATACTCCCCTCCCAAAGATCCACTTTGTCCTCAGGATTGATGGGACACTGTTGATAGCTTTCTTCAACTGCTCTGTTAGTGGCCATGTTATTGTCCACCGGAACCAAGATAAAGTTTTCCTATCCAAACATAGGGCCGCTGCTGTCAGTCTCTCCTCCTCCGTCACCCTATTCACCATGAGAAACATCTCCACCCGGTACAGCCACCCATAAGCATCCTCCTTTTAAATACTGACATCCCCAATTTCCTCACCTTAGGATCACTACCACCCGAATATCTTCTTCCTCCTCCGGTGTAGCGGTTGTCGTGATCCCTCCATATTTCCCACATGTATCGTGGGTGGGAATCCCACCTTCCTTCCTTCACCTCACATGACCCGATCCCCATGGTTCAGCCCACCCCCCTCCTTCGGTCGTCCACTTCCTTTGCCCAAAAGACCTCCCATAGGAGTCAGTCACCCCACCACCTTCACCACAAAATGCCCTTCCTGTTGTCCACCCACCCGATAACCCTATGCCACTCCTTATCGGAGCCCTTAGAAGTGGCTCTTGACCCCCTACTCCAATGAGTGGCTCCCCTTGCCTAGGGGTGTCAATATTTGACACGACACGACAACCCGACCCGGACCCGACCCGGAAAATCCGGGTTGGACCCGACCCGTTTATAAACGGGTCGGGTCCGGGTTTGCATATTCGACCCGTTTGATTAAACGAGTCGGGTCGGGTTGACCCGGCGGGTTGCCGGGTCAACCCGAAAACCCATTTAATTTAAAAAAAAATTGAATTTCCAGCTCCTCCCGCCCGCTGCCCGCCTGTCTTGCGTGCCGCGCCCCGCGATGCCCAGCGTGCCGTGCCCTGCGCTACCCGCTGCCCGCCTTCCCCTCGCTGCCCAGCGTGCCGCATCGCACTCTCGTGCCCACTGCCGAACCCGGACCGCGTAGCTCGCGCGCCCCGCGTCGCTCGCGCTGCCCGCTGCCGCCGCTGCCCCGCTGACGCGCCCGCGCCGTTGCCGCTGCCGCGCTGCGCAGTCGCCGCTGCCACTCGTGTGGCTAAACCGGGTCGCGGGTCGTGTCGGGTCAACCCATAACCCGCTCGGGTCGGGTCCGAGTTGGAATGTTCGACCCGTTTGCAAAAACGGGTCGGGTTCGGGTTGACCCGTTTATATACGGGTCGGGTCGGGTTCGACCCGAACCCGACGGGTTGACCCGAATTGACACCCCTACCCTTGCCCAAAATGCCTCTCATAGTAATCAGCCTCCCTACCGCCTCCACCAAAAGATTTCATCTTTATTATCCCCTCCTCCAAAAACCATGATCCCCCCTTACCAGAGCCACATGAGGTTGCTCTTTATGAAAGAAACTCCCATCGTCAAACTCTTCTTGTTTGATCTCCTTTTCTTTCGATTCGGCCAAGGGGATCCCAGTCAAATCTTGGTTAGGGTTAGCCATTGGAACCACTCTTGAACTTTTTGTTTGCATCTCCAAGAGCCTTCTTAACATCTCCTCCATGATCTCCACATCATTTTCCCTTCTACGAAATTCAGAATTTGTTGCTCTTCCCACAGGCCCCTTTGTCTTGGATGCCACTGTTTGAATTTGATTTTCCAAGAGCTTTTTCATCATTGCATGAAGATCAGAAACCTTGTCTTCCAATGATGAAATTTGGTCCTCCACCGTTGCTTTTATTCGACTCCTCTCTCCTTTATGTATCTCTTCCAACGCATCTACTTTCTTGGCTGCCATCAATCCCCATATTTTTGTAGATACAAAAATTTGAATTTCAACTTAAAAAAAAAACAGCAATTTTCCCTTTCACTGGCCCAAAAATAGCTACTGAAATTCACAAAAAATAGCCCACCAACAGTCCCAAGATTTTCTCTGATACCAACTTGATGGGAAACACTTGTAGATATCAAGTATTTCTTATCAATCTTTGGAAAACAACGAGAATTCTCCATAAAAATCCACACAAAATCACAAAAATAGTAGATAATTTGTATTATTTCATGAAAGGGAAACGAAAAATACCAAGATACAATTGACCCTCTATTCGGGAGGAGGATCGATCTCTCCCAAGCTCTAGACGTCACTAGAGCCCAAAGAAAACCTAAGATATCTCAAATTTCTGCCAAATTCAAGATGCCATAACCCTAGGAAAACCACCTATTTAAAGCAAACAATAAACAATAAATACCCAAACAGTCCTCCCCTAATTCCCTCCTATTTTCTTGATTATTTCCCTCCCAAATTAGCTCTCAAATCAGCCCATAAATCTGTCATCTTCAATTAGGAAACATTTCTTAATTAATTCTCATCCAAATCAGTCACCAAATCAGCCCCAAATATGCCCTATTCAATTAGGAAATATTTTTAAATTAATTCCCTTTGATTAAGAACCTTCCTAAACATCCCCCTCTTGATTAGGAAACTTCTTAATTCCTCACACAATCAAATCAGTTGGTCCATCAGACACATCCCTCGACCTGCTGTTTAGTTCTATGTACATATTCAACAATGTATATGATCAAGCATAGAGTCGAGGATATATGACGGACGTAGTAACTTAACACTTCTGGAAATGAATGGTGCCAATGTATTATGAGGCATCAAAATTATCAAAGGATTCCCATGATCAACTCGACCAAACATGACAAATATGCTGATGATGAAAGCGACGTTGCGCAAAACCATGCAACTGTTGATCTCATTTTTGCATGAGGTCTTAGGCTTTTATTATCTCCTCCTAGTCTTTAGGTTTTCCTGTTATAAAGGTACACAAATCAGATTTATAGTGTTTCAGTTGAATCGACTTGCGTCCACTCTTCAAAAACCCTCCTGATGTGAAACTACTAGGAGTTACGATCAAAATTAAAAAGAGAGTTGTTAAAGTTTGCTTTTATAATTTTATGGGATCATGCAAGATAGAGTTAAGATTTAGAAACGTTAACTTTGCTTAGGCAAAAAGAGTTGCAAACAAGATTAACCGAAACGAATCTTTCAAAGTTCTAGGCGAATTTCATATGCAAAGTACAATAACAAAACCCAACGTTTAACAACGAGAATTTCACCTTGGGGTCGTGTCACTCAAAGATTGGTGGACTTTTGGCGGAGATAGAAGACCCAAGCGATGACGGAAGTTACCACTAGAGAAAGGGCGCCAAGGAACTTCGTCGGAGGAAAAGAAGCCGGCGGGGATGGAAGTCGTAGGTGACCGTCAAGGCTCCACGTGTGCTTTGAAAATTGTCGGTCGTAGATGCTTGCGAGGATCGGGACGACTCTCTCCAAGTACTCTTCCACGGTTGTCTCGTCTTAAAATCCTACGTCGAAACAAGGTGAACGTAGAATGTTGATGCTCCCGTCGGCGTTGAACACAAGACCCCACTCAAACTCGGGATCCGCCATGCATGCTTGACAGTTTCAGATTCCAATCATCTCTTGCACTTGGAAGAGAAAATAAACTCCAAGAAAATTTCAGATTTTTCGTGAAGAAGAGGGTGGGAATTCGAGGCAGGAAGCTAAGTTGATAACTCCTTTTGAAGCAGTTAAGAGCTAGAGAGATTTGGAGAGCTAGGGAAAAAGAACGGCGGGATGACAGGGTGGGTTAAGGAATTTGTATTTTCCAAATCAGAGACTTGATTTGGGAGGCAAAATTGGAAGTAAAGCTCAGCGATTCTCACAGAGAGATCAAGCCTATGGAGGGATTTCTAAGGAAATCCCAATAAGGATGCTGACGGTTACGGGAGGGAGAGGAAATCCAGGGATTTATTTCCTAAGTCATAATGAGCTTATAGGAAATAATAACGGGGTGGGGTTTGAGGAAAATTCGGCTCAGGGAGGGATTAGGAGGTTTTGAATTATTTCCTAAATAAAGTGTTGGAGTTAGGAAACAATTGGAGAGGGAAATTAATGAGTCTTCAAATTAAGTTTCATTTGAATTTTGAGTTTGAAAACCTTCCTTATTTAGACCTCGCAAATAAGGAAAGTTTTTGAATTTCAAATTTTGAATTTCGAAATTCATTAACTTTCTCATTTAATGCTAGATCTCAATTAAGGAGTCATTATGATGATTGATGTCATCATCATGACTTGGGGTAGGAAGGTGGCCGGCGGCCAAAGGAGGGGGGAAAGGGCTTTGCCGTCGGTGAGGGGGCTGGAAAGTGGCGGGTTTGATGGGGTGAAGCTAACAGATGAAGTGGTGGAGGGTGAGACCACGGGTGGAGATTGGTTCGGGAGGGGACGGAGGATGGGGAAAGAAAAAGGATGAGGGAAAAACAAAAGATAGAAGAAGAAAATACCACGAGCCGCGAACTCTTCCAACGACTGGTGGGCCTTGCGATTTGCTCCCCTTGAGCTCTCTCCCTTCTCAAGCTCTCATGCAAGAAGAAGAAGTAGAAACAAAACAATTTTCATTCAAATAATCATTCATTAAAACTTAAAATGATACAAGAGACCTCTATATATAGGTCTTGACTCATAAAAGTGAAAAAGACTAAATTGCCCTCTGGGCTACAAAGAAACATAACTCCCCACAGGGGTAAAATGGGAAAACAGTAAATCAAACAATACAACATCATGCCATCTAAATCAAAAGTAGAGACGCTGAATCGTGGCCGTCGATCTGCGGTTTCGCCGGCGATAAACATGTCGGTAGCGTCTGTCGATGTCCTCATCACCTCCTCTTTGGGTACTGCACTAAAATTTTCTTTCTTTTAGCAAATAGTTAGGCGGAGAAGCCCTTCTTCCTTGACCAGGTGGAGAATGGCCTTTATAGGCTCTGAAGAGTCTCCCTCCTTCTGTCTCTAGGCTTGGCAAAGATGCCGATCTCTCCTTTCACGTTCAAGCTCGGCGGAGATGTCGTACCTCCTTTATCTCCTCGCACCAACGGAGAAGCCAATCTCTCCTTTTGCTTCATGGCCTGGCGGAGATGTTGATCACTCATTTCACCTCCTCGGCCTGACGGAGATGCCGATCCCTCTTTTTGCCTCCTTGATCCGGTGGCGATGCCATCCCTACTGCTCCTCGCAACGCTGGAGATACTGTCCCTCCTTTCGCCTCCATTGCTTGGCGAGATGTCAATCCTTAGATATCTCAGATCAATTGTTCAAAGTGATGATGAAATAGATGGGGATATTATCAGTAGAATTCAAGTTGGATGGTTGAAGTGGAGGAATGCATTGGGCCTATTATATGATAGAAAAGTATCCCTCAAACTCAATAGAAAATTTTATAAGATGGTAGTGAGATAAATGCTTGTTGTTTTTGTAGAGTATATATTGGATTGTTCGCTTCCATTATTTGATTATTAGTCCAAACTAAAACAAGTGTGCATGATACACACCTTGGTGCTTGCTAATTTATATCTATCTATGCCCTTATTCTATGTATGTTCAGTCAAGATGCGTGCATCATTATGTCATGAACCATGGTAGCTATTCTGCCAATTATTTTCTATTTTCATTTCTTGGTGACTTTAATTATCTCTTCGGATACATATAGTTTCATTTCATATCATTGATATTGACACTATGCTTCTCAACTTGTTTTATAACAATTAACCTCTAGTCATTTTCTGTTAATCTCTGTTAACATTTTCAGAGGAAGGTCTGACGGATAGAGGATTTAAGGTCACCAGGCTGAATACTTACAGCACCGTAAGATCTTAAAACTTATCAGTAATGTTTATTACATAATTATGCCATATTTGATTAGAAGTATTTTTTTAGCGATAATACAAGTGTTTTGCAATAATAAATTTCATGGAGACTTGCTTAAAGCTGCCTAAAAGTTTTCCTCTAATACTGATACAAATTTCTAAGTTTAATATCATCTTTTTCATAAATATAAAATGTGTGTTGAGACAAACGGATTGACATGACTTTTATTTTAATAATTTGTATGTTTTTATTTTAGTTTGACTTTTAAGTTTTTGTTTTCTTTTAAGACATGCCAATGATGTTCCCTATCATGAGAATGGTTTGTATTTACTAAACTTTCCGGGAATTACTATTACTGAAATCAATGGTCTGTGCTTCTTCTAGAATTGATTTTTGGTTCTTGGTTATGGCGATCTTGCTTTTGGTGGTGGTTCTTTGAATTTTATGGTTGGATTCCTATACTTTTTGTTTACTGCTTTTGTAACTTGTGATCGGTCATTTTTTGGTGGGTGTTCTTGTGGTGTGGTGTTTCAACAACTTTGGCATAAGTTACGACTTATGTTGTGATTCGTGCTCTCTTTAATCTAGCAATTTGTCTTTGTGCAGCTTATCCTCATAGCAATTTCATTTTTGACTCATCGCAATTCATTTTTGTAGAAGCGCATTATTTGGTTGGCTCTAGTTTTGGGTTATTTTTAATGTAAATTTCAGGAGATCTGTGATGCGGACCGCCTCCGACCGGCAGAGGAGGAGCAGGGCTGGCCGCCGCCGACCGGCAGGGGAAGAGTCGGCGACCCCGGAGCACGCGACATCGGCTGGGAAGGAGGCCGCGCGGGTCGATCCGCCGAAGGTGACGCGGGCGCGGGGCGAGACGCGGAGCAGAGCGGGGGGTGGGCTTGAGCGGAACCGGTCCATTTCTGGACCGGTTTGGCTCGGGCCAGGCCTGAGCTGGGCGGTTCAGCTTGGGCAGCCCACTAGTGGGTTTGGTTTGATCTTTTGCTTGCTATAAGTGGGGAATAAGGGGGGATTTTTAGGGTTATGCAAGATTGGAGTTTTCTCTTAGCCTCCTTAGTTTCTTTCTCTTGTTTTTTTCTAGGGTTTGTAGTGGGAGACCTTGTCCTTCTCGAAGTGGACAAATTGTATCTTGTTTCTCTTGGATTTTGAATGCAAATGTTCTTGTTCTTCCTCTCATCCCTCTTGCGTTGATTTTTTCTTGGATTTGGAGGAGAAATTTCATCTTTGGAAGAGCATTAGGGCAAACCTTAACTTGGGAACCCTAAGGCGTATCAAGTTGGTATCAGAGCTCTCGATCCTAGACGGCATGGCATCAAAGAAGGTAGAAGTTTTGGAAGGGGAGATGAGCCAATTAAAGGAGGAAGTGGGAGAGAAGCTTTCGTCATTGGAGGGAAAATTCTCATCCCTTGAGGAGAGATTTGGGGGAATGGAAGAGATGATCCGCAAATTGGTAGATGCCCAAGTTGCTCAATCAAATCCGAAGGAAAAGGGGAAATCGCCGATGTCAAACCCTAACCCTAATTTCTCAATTAGGGAAGATGGAGCGAGCCAACCGGGGGAAGCCATGCAAGCACCACCTCACATCTCGCGCCAAGAGCCTTGGTCAAGGGAAGGGTGGGAGGCATCCGGCGTGGGTGGTGCACCGTGGGAGGGGACCGCCGGCCAAGGGGGAGGAGCCGTACGTGACCCTCACGGTCCGTATGGAGGGTGGCCGATGAGGCAGGGAGGAGTGCAGGAGATGGGTCGCACCACTTGGGAGCCACAAGGAGGGTGGTCGAGAGGTTTAGGAGGACCGCCGGAGTTGGGCCTAGCCACAGGAGAGGTCGGGGGTGGTTGGCCGAGACAACCGGGAGGCGCACACGAGGGGGGCCGAGCCCCTTGGGAGCCACCAAGAAGGGGGGTGCAGACCCCGTATCCAGGGGAGTGGAGGGGAAGACCTCAGTGGGAGGGATTTCAGCATGGGCCATGGGAAGATGGGAGGAATCTTCCTCGGACAGATACACGGATGAGGAAGTTGAAGGTCCCCGTATTCGAAGGGGAAGATGCGTACGGATGGGTCTACCGGGTGGAGCGATATTTCGCCGTTAACGGCGTCACGGAGGAGGAAAAGCTGATGGCTGTCCCGATTTGCTTGGAGGGGAAATCATTGGCTTGGTTCCAATGGATTGAGGGGCGACAACCTATACGAAGTTGGGAAGAGTTCAAGGACCTATTACTGCACAGGTTCAGAGTGTCCAGTGAGGGCACCCATTATGAACAATTCATGTCTCTTGTTCAGGAAGGCACAGTGGCAGAGTACCGGGAGCGCTTTGAGCTTCTATCCGGGCGATTGAGGGGAATGCCCGATGACGCCATGGAGGGGAATTTCATGAAAGGGTTGAAACCCTACATCAGAGCTGCCATCAGGGTGGTCAACCCACGTGGGATAGTGGGAATTATGGAGACAGCTCAGCTTGTTGAGGACAAGCAGAAGGCGGATCAGACACGGAAATCAGGGGGGTCTCACCCCACATATCGCTCACCACTCGTGCTTGAAGGACTTAAGGTGACTGCCACTACTCACCCCGAGGAGGTAAAACAGGAGAAAGCCACCACTGTGGTGAACCAAGGAGGGTTCAAGAGACTGACTGACTCCGAATTGAAAGAGAAGAGAATCAAGGGCCTCTGCTACTGTTGCGACGAGAAATTTGCACCTGGGCATAGGTGTAAGGAGAAGACCCTGCACGTGATAGTGGTGGGGGATTCAGATGAGGACACAGATGAAGGGGCAACAAGGGAAAGGTTAGGTGAGGTAGAGCATCCTCACCTAGATATGATAGAAGTGAGTATGAATTCGATGGAAGGTTTACCATTCCACCCCACCATGAAGATGGAGGGTGAAATTGAAGGGTGCAAGGTGAGAGTTTTGTTTGACAGTGGAGCTACTCACAACTCCTTGGCCTATCGAGTGGCGGAACAGTTGCATCTAAAGGTGATAACAAGCAAAGAGGTAGAGGTGACCATATGCACAGGACAGAAGGCCCGTATTTATGGGAAATGCAAGGGAGTCACTGTTATCTTGCAAGGGGAGGTAATTACTCAAGATTTTTTACTGATTGATCTGGAAAATGCCGATGTCATCTTGGGTATGCAGTGGCTTCAGTCTTTAGGAGACATGGAGGTCAATTGGGAGAAGTTGCTGGTTAAATACAAGAGTAATGGTCGGAGGGTGGCACTACAGGGTGACCCTAGCCTTTGTGGGTTTCCGACCAACAAGGAATCTACATTCTTTAACCTTGAGGACAAGGTTAATTTTAAAGGAGGGAGTATTGATGCGGACCGCCTCCGACCGGCAGAGGAGGAGCAGGGCTGGCCGCCGCCGACCGGCAGGGGAAGAGCCGGCGACCCCGGAGCACGCGACATCGGCTGGGAAGGAGGCCGCGCGGGTCGATCCGCCGAAGGTGACGCGGGCGCGGGGCGAGACGCGGCGCAGAGCGGGGGGTGGGCTTGAGCGGAACCGGTCCATTTCTGGACCGGTTTGGCTCGGGCCAGGCCTGAGCTGGGCGGTTCAGCTTGGGCAGCCCACTAGTGGGTTTGGTTTGATCTTTTGCTTGCTATAAGTGGGGAATAAGGGGGGATTTTTAGGGTTATGCAAGATTGGAGTTTTCTCTTAGCCTCCTTAGTTTCTTTCTCTTGTTTTTTTCTAGGGTTTGTAGTGGGAGACCTTGTCCTTCTCGAAGTGGACAAATTGTATCTTGTTTCTCTTGGATTTTGAATGCAAATGTTCTTGTTCTTCCTCTCATCCCTCTTGCGTTGATTTTTTCTTGGATTTGGAGGAGAAATTTCATCTTTGGAAGAGCATTAGGGCAAACCTTAACTTTGGAACCCTAAGGCTTATCAATCTGATTATTAAAAAGAGTTATGAGGCTTGTTGAAATAAAAAATCAGGTATTTTTTTAATAATTTCTAATTGGATGTTTAAGTCTTTGTAATCCTCTTACAAAGATTTTTTAAAGAGCGTCTCCTTTTACATGCAGGGAACTTGATTTTATGATTTTTTCTCTATTTCCTTTTTCTAAATATTGATTTGGCTTTTAATCATATGGATGGATTTTAATCAAATTTGATACAATCTAGTTTTCTACCGTGTCACGATTTTCAATTGATTTTATGGCTTTCATGATTTCAAATTTATATTTGTTATTTATAATAAAAGGCTATTAAATTATTATCTAAATAAAATTTTATCTATAATTTTGATTTTCATCCGTGACTAAAATTTTTCTCAACTGGATTATAGATATGGATAATTTCCTTAAATGATAAGTTATGTTTGGTTATCGTCAATGTAAGATTTGTTAAATTAAATTAATTGGGCAAATGAAAATGTTTTGAATGAGTGTAAAAAGAAATAATGGAAATACTAGGTGGAGAACTTGGAACTATGTAAGTTGATATGATTATATTATCTAGGAAAAAAAAATCTTTTATTATTATATCATGGTCAATTGAGTGATAAATTTAATGCTTTAATAGAAGGAATAAAATTGTTAGTACATATATGAAACGTTTGAGGAATCATTAATGTATTTTAAAATAATTGAAGATCCTAAAATAATATCAAATGAGAAATGTCATTCTATAGTGTTTCATTTCTTCAACTTGTTTTCAAACCTGCTTCGAATTCTAACTCAATGTTATCATTTCTTATCTCTAAGAGCTACTACATATCCTGGGAACATGTCTTATCATGAAAATAATTAGGCCCAACATACTTCACGTATATTTAAGACAATTAAAACTTTTTTAAACAAGAATAATAAAGGAAAATCTTCAGATTTGTCGCCATGCAAATAAATGTCCTAGTATAATTTTATATTTTAATGTAAAGAAGATGGTTATGAAGATATAGTTGATTTTTATAAAGAGATTAATGATTTTAAAAGTGCTTTAAGAAAACTCTTAAAATGTTATGTGATGTATTCTTAGCACACCTGATAATGAATTTGATTACAAAAAACAACATCATCAAGCCTTTATCCCACTATGTGGGGCTAGCTATATTAATCCTTTTTCTCCATTGTGTTCTGTTAAAAGTCAAATTCTCATTTAAATCTAATAAAAAATATCATTTGTAATATTTTCTAACCAAGTCTTTTTAGGTCTTCCTCTATTTTTCTTAACACAAGTCAATTCTAATGCATCTACTCTCCTAACCGGGTCATCGGAAGGCCTACATTTTATGTGATCAAACCATCTAAGGTGACTCTCTCCATTTAATTGAAAAAGAATTTTTATGTTTTGAACTTAATTTAAGTCTGGTGATAGTATCTTTGAGCTTCTTACAATTAGTGTAATGTTTAATGAATGTTGTAGCTAACTCGGTCATTGATTGCATGAAATTTAAATTTGAGAGACAATCCTATAAACCTACATAGCTAGATAAGATTTTGATAAGATTGTTAGTGCCAAGTCTCTACCTAAAATGAAAAAATTTGGTGTGGTGCTTTATCCTAATGTAGCATGTATTATTTTGGATCAACCTTGATTTTATGATTTAGATGCGACTCAATTTTGAAATTTAATACTTATGTGTTCAAATGAAATGGAAGGATAATAGTTATAATGTTTGCTAAAATTAAAAATATACCGCTTCATTTACAAAAGAATCTACTTCGCTTAATGAATTGAGAAATCACTGCATACTTTAAATCAATATAATTTTAAATGAGAGTTTTAAAGGAGGATTATTTTATGCTTTGGTGGCTATAAAATCTGACGGTTATATACCTAAATATATCAATTAAGTACTATGTAATTTTAAATGCGTATCTCGATGACTTACATGATAAAAGATCATCACTTACATCACTCAGAAGTATACATTATGCTATTGGTTTTATTATTGGATCATCTTTATCTAATCTACAACATTATATAACAAATCCAACATAATACGTTGAACTTAAAAGGCAAGTAGATGACTTGCACAAAAAGGGATTTATTGTAGATAGTTTAACTCCTCATGAGATGCAAGTTAGCATATTTGTATAGATAATAGAACAATTAACATGAGTAATTCACTTAATTTTATTAAGTATAGGTGCTTTTCTTCTAGTACTCAAGGCTTTTTATTTTGGAGGCGTATATGATACTTGGGCACCTAGAGGGAGAGATGTGAGAAAAATTACCAACTTGATTCTTAGCCCGAACGTGATCTTTGATTTTTTTACTAAAATCTCTAGTCATGTTTTATATACTTAGATTGAATGATATATTGGATAGGATGATTCAAGTTATAATATTTTCAAAATTTGACCCAAGAAATGGCTTTTATCATATAAGAATGACAGGAGGAATAATATATATATATATATATATATATATATATATATATATATATATATATAAAGAGAGAGAGAGAGAGAGGAATTATGTGATTGGTTGGTCATGCTTTTTGGTTAATGAATCATGCTCATTTATGAGCATTATGAATAGTGTTCGTTGACATTTTATTGGAATATTTTTAGTTGTGTATTTTTATGATATTTTGGTATATAGTTAACTAAAGGGTAGGTTTTGGAGTGTCTTAGAAAAGTTTTGGAGATGTTAGAAATGTGAAATCATATTAGAATTTACAGAAGTTTTATCTTTTTTATATTTTGTGATATTTTGGATTTGTACTATCACGTAAATGAATATTTATTGGTAATGATAAAGTAAAGGTAATTAATGATGGATCAAAATCTACCAATATTCATGAGAATTTATTTTATAAACAATTTATTAAAGGATCCAGTACTATCGTGACAACCATTAATATCTTGAAAGGAGTATCTTTGGATGAAATTTTTTATCATGATAGTGATATTAAGGAAAACCTTATAAAATGCACTGTGTTTACATTGTCAAATTTTAATAAAGTATTCCAGGTTTCTTGTCATGCTTAACGTCTCAGATTGTAGAACACGACCATCTTTTTAAAGCAATGTGAATAAGCTATAGTTTACCCATTTTGTTAATCGAGACAATATTTTCAAAGTTTATCACCTTGATATCGTCACTTGTGTTGGAAGATCATGGAAATCATTCTTCAATGAGCTGATGTTGTGGCATCCAAATAAAATCAAAATGGGAAAGGGCATGTCTCATGACCGATGAAAAATCATTGTGCGCTTGTGAGCTCTGAAAAATGTGAATATCTTACCAAAATCCTGCTAGCTTGGGTAGGAGCTGAACAGTGTCTGACAATCTTGATGCACCTAGGAATTTGGGAGTTTTTGGAGTTTACGAAAAATGACAGCTTGTTGGTCCTGCTTTAGAGGTGGTTTCCATCTAGGAAAGAGGAGGATGGAAATTTCTTAATGAGATTTAGCTAGAACCAGACAATTTAATCTGAAATGTCCGTGTTTATTGATACTAGGAGTGACACGATCTCAAAAATAGAAAGATATTGATCCCGTTATCAAGAGGAATAGTATTTTGTGTTCATGGTGCTACAAACCTCTATTTCTTGGCTTTCTATGCTGTTTTAACTTAGGTTTGGGCTGATCTGCTTCATTTAGGGGTTATTTGCTTGGAAGTAAAATGGGTATAAAATATGTTAAATGCAAGGATTTTAAAAATATTGGTATTTGATTTGAAGAAAAAGAATACAAAGTAAAGTAAGTGTGGTATAAACAATTTTAGTTCATATTTGAGATAAATTAAACTTGCCCAGTTTTGAGCGAGAATCATTTATACCATAAGCAAGCTCACTTGCCCTTCACCGCCTGTCGTTGCCCACCACCGCTGTCAGCCACCGAAAAAACATTCATCTACATTTACTTTACACTCATCCAAACAATTTCAAAATATTCATTTTACTCTATATTTTTTTTACACTGCATTCTTTTTATATTGTATTCTTTTCCAAATTGCCCTTTAAAATAAAGCTGGTTATAATATCCTCTAGTTATAATCGTCTGTTTTGTTTTTTTTCTTAACATTTTTCTTCGGTCTTTATACATATATATTTTTTTCAGCTCATCTTTATACGACATTAACTCACAAAAACAAATACAGCTAGGATTAACAAAATTGTTGTAGTAGATCTTAAAAACATGCATTCAAATTGAATGATCTCTTCTATGTCCCTATCCTTTTCAGGAACCTGTTCAAGAGGTTGACCACGCTGTTTTGAAGCAAGCACTTTCTGCTCCTGTTCTGGCCGTAGCTTCTCCTTCTGCCATCCGGTAACTTCCCTAGACTTTAACTAAACCATGCATGAAAGTATTTGCAATTATTTTGGTGGTTATTTCAGGTTGCTACTGTTCTGTTAATTTGCTACCTTGATATAAAGCAAATCGTTCATTACTCCACTGATGCAAGTATTTTTCTCATTTGTTATCTTTTTGGTAACAGTGCTTGGATTAATCTTGTTCCAGAGAGCTGGGACAAATCTGTTGCTTGCATTGGTCAAACAACAGCTTTGGCTGCAAAGAAATTAGGCCTGAAGAACGTATATTACCCTGACAACCCAGGTCTTGATGGGTATATCGCTATTTCCCACTCTCAAATGCAACCTAGCTTATATGATTGTAGTTCTAGTGATTTGGCATTGTTACTGAGATTTCTGCAAGAGGAACAATTATATTGATGATTAATTATTCTGTCCGGAGACCAATCAGAATGCGCAACGTCACCCCTTCGCTCAGCATTGCAGCTCAATACCGTTGTCGTGGCGCATTCTAGTTGGTCTCTAAACGGCTCTGGACAGCTTTTTGCATCCGGTCAACGCACAGAATAATTTCTCCATATTGATTTGGGCATCTGTAACTTCATTGTGATCTGAAATTGCAAGGATGATATATTTCTATTTAGTTAATCGTTTTTGTTATTGACAGGTGGGTTGAAAGTATTCTTGAGGCCCTGAGAATGCATGAAAAAGTAGAAAAGGTTACTGCACATAAACATAAGAAATGCTAAATATCTTCCAATAGCAGTTTAATTTTCTTACTGATGATTCTGATGCTATTATTTTCTGTATCCTTCCTCTAGGCCCTTACCTTCTGACCAGATGCATCCAAGGAATGTAGGCTTCTCTTGACCCCAATGTGCTGCGTCTCAGAATTAGGTTTAGGTTCATTTCTTCCCTTCAACTTAAGCTGCAATAACATTTTCCTCTAAAACTTCAAGAAATCTTAATAGATAATTTCTTATAGAAAATGTGCTAGTAGTTTTTTTTTTTTTGAGAAATGTGAATATATATATTGATGCATAATATCAAGATTCATAAATTAATTATGAATCTTGAGTAAAATATTTGAATTGAATTTTTTTGGAAATTAAATTTAGAAGAATTTATGTACCCAACATCGATTATTAGTTTTGGACTTTAAGATAAAGGGGCATAAAATAAAAAATAAAGTAAAACGGTTTTCTAGGATTAGATGTGTCACGACCCGACCCGAGACGAGACGGATCCCGCCCGCGCCGGATCGCGACGGAGAATAGCTAACCAGGATCTGGCTTTGGATTAGGTTACTGAACTGATCTTCCAAATTCTTAACTCAACAGAAGCACACAGAACAACAGAGCTACTAAAAACATCAAATGCAGCGGAACAAAACATCTATCTTTTCATTTCCTCAAAATAATCATCTACAGAACAGTACATGGCTTTCAACAGAAAGAAAGACAGAACAGGAAAGCCATGACTGAACAAAAATCAAAAGTACAAAAGTACCTAATCTGATCAGACTCCGGAATCTAATCCTGGACCTCCTTGCCCTTCCCAGAACCTGAAAACCACCAGAAAGCAAGGGTGAGCTCAACAGCTCAGCAAAGCAACAAACCACCAATCTAAATCCTCAGAAACTCAAAACCAACACAGCAGACAAATCCGTACAGAAATCAGAACGGAATCGGACAGATATCAAATCAAACAGAACTGTACGGAAACAGAAGTCGTATCAAATCAGAAACAGAACAGATCAGACATATTAGATCAACAGAATCAGATTCGTACAGATCGTATCAGAACAGAATAAACTCAGCATATATCAGATATCAGATATTTAATTAATAGCTAAATGTGCCCCCGGCACCAGAATAATAGCTGAGTAATTAATAGCTAAGTGTGCCCCCGGCACCAGAATAAATGTGCTTATAGCACCAGAACAAATCAGATGTGCTTCCAGCACCAGAATATATAAATAGTGCATATAGCACCTAAACAGATTTTTCCTCGGATCCGGAACAGAACAAATATCAAAATTTTAGATTGAGCTCATTTCAGATTTCCCGTTTCACTAACTGAATCTCATAGGATTCAGGCCCCTTATAACTCCCTTTTTATAGCTTATACACATAGCATTTCATTTCAGAGAAAATCCGGACAAATCAGAAATTACCCAAAAATCGGGCAGCACAACGGCAGTATACGGAATTTACACAAAAATTCCTGCAAAGAAAATTTACCGAATTCGCACAGAATACAGATATCAACATTTCAGAACCTTTATTCTACTGCACAGATAAATTCCAATTTCACAGAAAAATCCGGTCGACTAAAAACACAGTCGAATCAAAAATACCCGGACGAAAATCTTCAGAAAATAATCAAAATGTGCACACTCGGCACGTCAACAATATACAGAAAGTTACGCGGTAAAAACTGAACCAATCAACAGATACGGACAAAAATCATTAACGAAAACGAAATCCGGACAGAATATACCGCCAAACACGACGGAACTGAAAATTGAGAAAGGTAGAATGTGCCTTACCTCGAGCACAGCAAATTCCTCAACAGTCACTTCGATCGAAAACGGCTCCGCGTCGTCCGAAAATCCACTTTTCTCCAAAATCCCACGACTTTCTCTCTCCTCAGATATTTATTTTTAATTTTCTGATTTTTCTCTCTCTTCAAAACGACTGAAATCAGCTTTAATATACACAGATCGGCCTGGCCGATCGCAGCATCGTCCCGGGACGATCTGACCAAAAGGATCGGCCTGGTCTCCCTTCAGGGCTATTGCATGGACGATATTTTCTACAGTGCCGATCGGCCTGGCCGATGTCTCCAATCGGCCTGGACGATGCATGCAGAAAATCACCTGGAGCAAAACTGGGCTAAAACTGGAGCTGAATTTTCACTGATCGTCCCAGGACGATCCCAGATCGTCCTGGACGATACTGGAGCAGATCTTGATATTACAAGATGAGGGCATTTAAAGAATATTAACAAAAATATTTTTGAGAATAAGATTTTAGATCTTAAGATTTCGTTTGTGCATGAGGATGCTAATGTTATGTGGGAAAAAGTGGCTAGTGATATTAAGAATATTTCAAAAGATGTCCTTGGAGTATCAAAGGGAAAAGCACATAATAGTAAAAATAGTTGGTGGTAGAATCCAAATATGCAAGAAAAGATTAAAAATAAGAAGTTTTGTTATAAAAATTGGTTTAATTTTAAAAATTCTGATAATTGGAAAATATATAAAGTGGCTCGTAAAGATGCTAAGAAAGCAATATGCGATGCAAAGACATTAGCTTTTAGTGATTTATATAATAGATTAGATACTAAGGAGGGAGAAAGATATATGTATAAGTTAGCCAAACAAAGAGATATGAGTAGTAAGGATTTAGTTCAAGTGAAGTGTATTAAGGATGAAGATCAAAAAATATTTTTCTTAGACGATGATATTCAACAAAGGTGGATGAGATATTTTGTTAAACTTTTTAATGAAAATTGTGAAATGAAGATTGACTATAGTGACCTTAGCACCATAAATGAAAATAAAGATTTTTGTTTTTATCGAAGTATTAGTAAAATTGAAGTTAGAGAAACTTTAAAGAAAATGAAGGGTGGAAAAGCTGTTGGACCTGATGATATTCTAATAGAGGCGTGGAAATGCTTAGGAGATGAAGGAATTTTTTGGCTTACTAAACTTTTTAATACTATTTTGAAGACTAAAAAGATGTCAGATGAGTGGGGAATGAGTGTGTTAATTCCAAATTTTAAGAATAAAGGTGATGCACAAGATTGTGCGAATTATAGAGGTATTAAGTTAATGTGTCATACTTTAAAACTATGGGAGCGAGTTATGGAGCATAGGTTGCGGCGTGATACTAATGTTTCTCAAAATCAATTTGGATTCATGCCGGGTAGGTCGACTATGGAAGCCATACATTTATTAAGAGGTTCGATGGAGAAATATAGAGAAAATAAGGAGGATCTACATATGATATTTATTGATTTAGAAAAAGCATATGATAAAGTTCCAAGAGAAGTGCTATGGAGAGTTCTTAAAAAGAAAGGAGCCAATAATGCTTATATTCAAATCATTAAAGATATGTATGTAGGAGCTATTACTTGTGTTCAAACACAAGGTGGATTGACCAAGTATTTCCTTATTTCGGTTGGGTTAAATCAAGGATCGGCCTTAAGCCCATATCTTTTTGCTTTAATCATGGATGTTCTCACTAGACATTTGCAAGAGGATGTACCTTGGTGTATGCTTTTTGCTGATGATATTCTTCTTGTTGATAAGACTAGAGAGGGAGTTGAAGGTAAACTTGAATTATGGAGGTCAATCTTAGAGTCTAAAGGTTTTCGCTTGAGTAGATCTAAAACAGAATATATTGAGTGTAATTTTAGTAGTAATAGACATAGTGAGTGGATTGTGACTTTGGGCGATCAAGTCATTAATAAGAGTACACGTTTTAGATATCTTGGATCTATTGTTCAGAGTGATGGTGAAATAGATGGGGATATTATCAGCAGAATTCAAGTTGGATGGTTGAAGTGGAGGAATGCATCAGGCTTGTTATGTGATAGAAATGTACCCCTCAAACTTAAGGGAAAATTCTATAAGATGGTAGTGAGGCCTGCAATACTTTATGGTGCCGAATGTTGGCCATTAAAAGAGAAGCATAAAACTAAGTTAAGTGTGGTAGAGATGAGGATGCTCAGGTGGATGAGTGGATTTACCCTTAGAGATAGGATACGAAATGAGCATATACGTGAAAATGTTGGAGTAGCTCCAGTAGAAGATAAGATCAGAGAGAGTCGCCTTAGATGTTTTGGTCACATAAAACGGCGGCCTTTCGATGACCCGGTTAGGAGAGTAGAGATATTAGATTTGACTTATGTTAAGAAAGGTAGGGGTAGACCTAAAAAGACTTGGTTAGAAAATATTAGGAATGACCTTTCTTTATTAGATTTAAACAAGAATTTGACTTTTAATAGGACACAATGGAGAAAAAGGATTCATGTAGCCGACCCCACGTAGTGGGATAAAGGCTTGTTGTTGTTGTTGTTGATTTCAATAAATTTATAAATAAGTGTTTTGATTAGATGAGACAAATCATGCCAAAAATATTTGATTTGGATTCAAGTGGGCTCAAATCAAATATTTGAAATATGATTGAAAATTTCTCCAACATTATTTGATGGAAGAAAGGTTTATTTTATCTTGCATGTTTATAGTTAAAATGAGCATCTCAATGAGAGGAAAATTTAATGGAGGCTAAGTTCACTTAATTTTGATGTTTTTAAGACACTTAAATGCAAAAAAATAATAATATATGATTGATGGAATAAATTGAATCATTTAATGGATTCTTTGAGGATTTGGATTTAAATTATTCAAATGATATTTCAAACAATTATGGAGGCCATGTCTCATCAATGATAATCAAAATTATATGATTGTTGTTACTCAATTATCATTGCTCAACTATTATCGGTTGATCATTATTGTCACCCAATTGTTGCCACTCGATGACCCTTAGGCTTCATTTGGGATGGCTTTCTTATTGTTTCTCGAAGCAGCGTTATAGTACCAAAAATAATAATTTTCTTATTAAAAATTTGCTTTAAAAAATATCAAAAAAAAATGTCCCAAACGAAGCATTAATCACAACCATCATCATTCTTCACAAAAAATGCTTTATCATTCTATATTATAGCTACATGAAATCAAGTCAGTGTTTTATATTTTTTAATTTCATTTTTTTTAAAATTGAGATGAAAATAGACTTTTATAACCTTACTTATATAATAGATTATTTTGATTAGGCCATCATCATAAGAATAAGATAGAAATCTCACTCCATAAAATTTTAGCACTCATCAATGATGATAATAAATCAGTAGTTCAGTACAAATTGCTCAAGTAATACACTTCTTGGTCCTAAAATGTTATAATTGTCTCAAGTTTGGGCCATGGAACAATGTCATGAAAAAAAGGCCTTTTTTATTAGACCAATTAAGACAAATTTATTGACACATTACATATATAAGACTCAAATCTATGATATGTTAGTTGATAGTTACAACTTTTAAGCTTTGTTTTGAAACAGCTTTCTTAATATTTCTTAAAGCAGCTTTTTAGTACACAATTTAAAATTTTGCACAAGAAAGCTGCTTTAAGAAATAGTAAGTAAGCTGTCACAAGCGAAGGCTTAGACTTTGTTTGGGACGGCCTGTTAATGCTTCTTACTGCTGCTTTTGAATACAAAAATTTTAACTTTTGTACTAGAAAGTTGTTTTAAGTAGAATGAAAGGCGTCTCAAATGAAGCTTTAGGCCTCATTGATTAGGCTTTTTTTCTCCTTTCTCCGTTTGGATAAGCCAAAATCAGTTACATTGAATTGTTTGGAAATAAAACTTAACCGTAATTACTTGTTAATAAACATCGTTTTTTTTTTTGGCAGCTACAAAATTTTTTCTTTGCCTGCTTATTTGTTCCCAAATCACCGTTTTAGATGCAAAATGTTCAAATTAACCCTTAATCAATAGATCAATATGAGCTGAGTGAAAATAAGGCTTCTGTTATCATATATTTTCTTATTATTATTATTATTTTTTAACAACTAAACCTTGAAGAGGGTGATTTTTCTGACTTTCTGAATCTTTTCCAAGACGTCTATAATTAAATCTAGAAGGTCGGGTTATATTTTTAATATTCAAAATTGATTTTACACTCTTCATGAATAAACAATTCATATTACTGGACCAAACGGTCAACTTTGTAATAGAATATTATTAGGTGGTTTTCTAGAAATAGGCAGCGGTGGTAGCTATGCATGAATGAAATTAAGCAGATCATGACATAACTACTGACTAATAACTAATTATTTGCAAACATGTTAGGCATGAGTAAAGCTAAAGGTTTAAGCCGCAAATTTCAAAATGTTTTTGTAAGCTTTCAAACTGGTGGCTAAAAGACTAGTTTTAGTTGTAGTTTTCATCCAATTATATTTTAGGTTTTTTTTTTTGGGATAGTCTTCTTCATATTTTATTCCTTTAAATTATAATAATTTTATTTGATTATTATTTTTAAAAAAAATTTATATTGAAATTTTTTTTTACAGTAGATTACAAAAAATATTATTTTCTTCATAATTATTTTATAATCATATTTATTAAAAATTGTAGTAATTTTAAATAGTATTTTAATGCTAATTACAATTTAATCTTTAACAAAAAAAAATTGTGGCTGAAGAAAATTTCTTATACTAAGTGTTGCAGAGATGACGATGCTCAAGTGGATGAGTGGCTTTATCCTTAGAGATAGGATACAAAATGAGCATATACGTGAAAAGGTTGGAGTAGCTCCAATGGAAGATAACATTAGAGGAGTTGCCTTAGATGGTTTGGTCACATAAAACGGCGGCCTTCAGATGACCTGGTTAGGAAGGTATAGATATTATATTTGACTTATGTTAAGAAAGATAGAGGTAGACCTAACAAGACTTGGTTAAAAAATATTAGAAATGATATTTCTTTATTAGATTTAAACGAGAATTTAACTTTTAACATGATACAATAGAGAACAATGATTCATGAAGTTGACCCCACATAGTGAGACAAAGGTTTGATGTAATTGTGCCTTTTTTAGTTAGAAAATTATTTAGTAAGAGAATAGCCTAATAACATGCCAAATACAGTTTTAGCGAGAAATATTAATGGTTAGCTTTAATGTTTGATCCGACATGAAGATTCTAATTCAAAATTTCTTAATTGATAGTTAAAATTCTCAACCAATGAATCAGAGGGAGTTGCGTCCTGACATGAATTAAGTAGGAGAGTGGAAGATATTATTAAAAATCTTTAATTGAAGTGATGCTACAGTTTTAGCATTAAGAATCAAATGGGAATCATCATTTACCATAGAACTTTGAACATTTCAGTTACTGAAAAATAATATTGCTTTTGTATTTCAAATTTTAGCCTCAGTTCGTTCAACGACTGAAATGAATCTAATTTAATTACAGCAATGCCCATGTAATTCAAAACTTTTTTTTTTTTTTTTCATGTTGTGTTGGAGAGGAGGTACATGAGCAATTTTTTATATTTTTTTATTAAAAATTTAAAAGCAAATATTTTTCTTATTTTTAAATAAATAATTTAGAATGAAATTTTTTTATGAGTTATTATTTGTCAAAAAATTTAATAAATTAATTTATCATAATCAATTTAAAAATATATTTTTTATGTTTTTTTATTCATAATATTTTTTATTATTTTAAATTAATCTTGTTTTACGGAAAATAATATTTTATATAATTATGTATCTTATTTTTTCATTAATAAATTAAAATGAATTTCTTAATTAATAGTAATAAATACTAAATGTAATTTTAATAAATATAGCATAATTTTTAGTTAAATTATATATAGTTTTCAAAAATCACGTTACTTCAAAATTTAATGAAAAAAAAAATATGACGTTGTTTTTATTTATAATTTTGCATTTAAGATTTTAATAAAAAATATTAAAAAAATTATTATGTACCTCCTCTCCAACGCAATATGAAAATTTTTTTTTTGAATTTTTTTATTCATCTCTCCTACTTTATTTCTCTATCTCCTCTAATTTATCTCTTGTAGTTTATTTATCTCTTCTATTTTTTTTAAATATTATTAAATGGACGACTTTGCCTGGTTCTAAATTTTTATTTTTTATTTTACTAGCTCATTAAATTTTTAAAAATAAGAGATATTTGTTTGGATGTATTATAATTGTATGATAAAATAAATGAAAGAATTTTAAAAATTTTAATATTTGATTAATAGAAAGATAAACATAAAATATTTTTTTAGGAACGTGAATTACCTCTTTTCGATTATTGTCAATGGATTTTAAATCACCTAAATCTAAAGTATTTTGTATATATTAAATAAAAGAAAAATTCCTTCAACAATGTCACCAGTGCACCTAATTACTCTATCGTAGCAACTCCATGTCCATAAAAAATTTAGTTTATAAAATTTAAAAATATTTAAATAAAAAATTAGAATATTAAATTTTATTTATTTTATTCCTAATCAAACAAAAAAAAAACTTTTAAATTTACTTTGAAATCAACTCTAAATATATATTATATTCACTTTATATTATCTTCTATTTTAAAATATTTCCAATCAAATCGTTTCTTAACAAAACAATCCACTTATGTGGGCGCCATTCATGTGGACTTATCACTGATTGTTCACTCACAGCATGGAAACCCAATTGCTCATAAGGTTCACACGAGCGCAGCAATCATGCTCACACGTGTAGTTCTCAAAGTGTGAGAAAAACTATATAAATTATTTTGTGCGGACTCTGGAAGTAGTTCTACATGATTGGGAGTTTAATTTTTTGGAAGGACGATGATGTATGCTGCTAACCCCAGCTGCCCCTCGGACGGTCTTATTGGGCAATCAGGGGCTTCGCTCTGGTGAAGTCCCTCGAGCTTTTTAGGTCGCGTTCGTTTTGTTTCACCACGAGCTACCTGAGTCCTTCGTAGTTTTTCCTATAAGCTTTGTATTCTCTTTTGTCTTTTTGAGTCATTGGTTTCTCTTTTGTTTTTATGAGACAATAAGTTTTACTTTCATTTTACTCACTTGTAACTTTTCTCATTTTAATGATACGGGCTTTGCCCCAAAATTTTCCAAAAAAAAGTTCTACATAACTCCAATTAAATTAAGATACTTGTCTTTCGTAAGACCTGACGATCCGATCTAGCTAAATTATGAAAATGTTGAAATCGCAAAAACTCTCAAATATTTAAAGTTTTTACAAAATAAAAACGAGAAACATGTGTTCTTTTTTGTTTCAACAGGCACTAAAAATTTTATTCCGCAAAAACCCTAAATATTTGAGAGCTTTTATGGCTCTCTTTTTTTAAAAACATAACAAATGAGTGGATTGTCGCCATTTCAAAATTTTTATAGCTGGGCTAGGTCGGGTCGTCGGGTCTTAAGAAAGACAGTAGTCTTCATTTAATTGGAGTTCGGACATAGAGCTATGCCCAGAGTCCGCACATAAAAAATTAGCTATGCGGATATCGGATGCTGTCCAGAGGCGAATCAGAACGCTCCACATCACTTTGTTGTGTGTTATGATTGTATACCACTATGTATCGAATGATATATCGCATTCTGATTCACCTCTGAATGGTATGGTGTGATGTTAGCACAGAATAATTCTGAAAAAATTAGGCCTGAAAATTGAGCAAAAGAAAAAGACTTTCTCACATCCCATCAGCTTTTTGACTTATTAAAATAAACATTTTCTTCGTTAAAATTCAAACTCTCCAGATTGCGTGAGGTGTGGATCTTCTAGAAGTTTTCTTTGAATCTAGCATGACAATTGACAACAGGAAAGTCTGAGCTAAGATATCTTGAAAATTAAAATCATGCTTGACTCATTATACATAGAAGGCTTTGCAAATTTCTTCAGCATGACATAGGGTAATTATACATCCATTGGTTATCAAAATGATACACTATACAATAAGGATTCGTTTGCGACGGGTGCAATTTTTTATAAAATTATCGTAAAAGAATAATTTTTTAAAAAATTATTATAGAAAATAATTTCCAAATATAAAATTTATTTGAGAACTATAAAAAAAATAATCCGGCAAACAAAAACTATGATTACGAAGTGAAAAGCGTAGCAATAAGAAAGCAGCTAAAAAAATAATAGTAAGAAAGCTGCTCCAAACGAACCCTAAAAACTAAAATGAGAGTTATGGAATAAATCAAATTATTTTTTGTATTGATCAAAAATAAAGATTTGAAACTTCTAGAAGGGAAAAAAAACAAATATTATTTATGGCTAATTAATGGAAAGAAAAAATATCTAGGTATGATATCTAATCAAATTCGTGGTTAGAAATCAAAACTAATGATATATTATGCTCATTTTAAAATAAATTTAATTATTTTGGGATTGATATTTATCAAATTTTAGTTATGATATTTTGCCCGCTTTAAATGAAACTCATAAGAATAATTATGAATCAAAGTTAGTGTCATAAATTGATAATTTGTTTTATGTTCATATAATATCTTGTTGGCTATTATTTAGTATTATGGAAGGATGAAAAAAAGAATAAAAACATCTTTTCTTTGTTTATAATGGCAAAGTAAAATATAAATTATGCCGAGATTGTGAGCCACGTGTTATAAATAGAGCCTTATAAAAAATATCTTATTATTATTATGATGATTTTTTTTTTCAAATATCAATCATTTTTTTATTTCACTATTACTTTGTTGTTAATTTTTCATTGATTTCTAGAAATTTTTTTATTCTATTTCCTTAGATTTTGTTGGGGACAGATTTCTTACTGCTTCTTAAAACAGATTTGTAGTATAACATTTTTAATATTTAACTAAATAGTTGATTTAAGAAGTAGTAGAAAAGCTATCCGAAACGAAGCCTTAAAGGAATTTATTGCACTCACAAAAATAAATTTAAATTTAACACTGTTTTTTTTTAATGATTTTCGACTTATTGATTTGGTATTGAGCATAAGAGCTATTTAAAATTTTTATTTTTTAAGAAATACATTTCTAAAATTTTAATTTATTTCTTTTTCTTTCACTCACTCGGCTAAAACAAAATAAGAAAATTAATGTAGCTCACTTTGATATATTGGTTGAGAGTTTTAACTATTAAATAAAAGATTCAAAGTTTACGTATATGATTTATGTATATGTTTATCTCTACAGCTCAAATGTCTAAAAAAACTAATAATTATAATAAGAAAATTAAAAATTGATTGAATCTTCCTTCTTTGTCCGCTAATATTCTAACATCTTACTTCAGCGTTCCCATTGCTTAGGCATTTTGGCTGTTCAATTAATGAATTATCCGCAGATATTCCTACCGCCCACCCAAGTTTTTGTATAAAACAAACACCTCCTTTCACCAAACCAATCTCCATAGTCTCCAAAACCATCAGAACTGTCCAATCAGCGAACGTCGGAGATGGAGGTCGTCGCACCATTGGCTAGATCGCCGGACTTCCACTTCAACAACACAATCTTCTCTAATCACACAAGCGCTCCGTCGAGCCCGTTCCCGTTCGGCGACCAATTCAACTACCGAAATCACTACACCAGCGCGCCAGGCAGCCCAGCCCGAGCCGCGGCCATCTACTCCCAGTGCAGCGAATGGGCTTATCCAACTCCCAGCCCTCGCAGCCGTAACGATAACGGTGGCGATCTGTTCGAATTCGCTTTTTCTCCGAGCAACTTCCGTCATCGCCGGTCACCGGAGATAACAACGGCCGATAAGCTCTTTGAGAAGGGCATAATCCGGCCACTGCAAGAAAGAGGCCGGAGTTTGTTGGCCCCAAATTCCCTGAGTAACGGGCGAAGGAAATCAAGATCGCTTTCTCCTTTAAGAAACGAAGGACTCCTCGCGAAAGATACAAGCCCATCGGCCAATCCCGTGAAGAGTGGGTTAAGCAGGAAGTGGCCCAGACTGAAGGATTTGCTTCTGTTTCGGAGCGCGTCGGAAGGGCGATCTACTGGAAGAGGAAGCAAAGATCCTCTGCAGAAGTATACTGTTTTGCCCTCTGCTTCTTTGTTGAATAATAAGAGAGCAGGAGAGGAAAAGAACAAGGGAGGCGGTGAGACGGTTAGAAGAGGAAGTCGGCCGCCGGTATCGGCGCATGAAAAGCATTACACGGCGAATCGGGCGGCGGCGGAGGAGCGGAAGAGAAAAACGCCTCTGCCTTTTCAGAGGCATGGGTTGCTTAGTTTCGTCGACCTCAGCCCGGCCATCCGAGGCAAGAATAAGGTGGCCGGCGATTCCTCTTTGCCGAAACGGAGATTCTGAATGGTTTTAAAAAAAAAGCAGGATATCTAATCATCATGATTATCAGATTATTAGATTTCTTTTCAGATGAATATAATATTAAAAATTTTATATTATATTTATCTCAATAAAGTTTTGATGAGATATCCTATATTATTTTCATATATCAAAATATTTTTTATTTTTGCTTGCTGTAAACTTGTAATATTTTATAAAGCTTCTTTTTGTTTGTTCATATTTTCATGATTTGTAGTTAAAGAGCAAATTTTTTTTTTTTTTGACTCCTGAGCCAAAGTCAAACTTATATACGCAAACCTTTAATTCAAAATCTTTTATTTGATAGCTAAAACTTTCAAATAATAAATCAATGCAAAATTAAACTATCTTATTTAAAATAATTTGCTTTTCTCCGTAATTTCTGGTGACCACCTCTTTTGAGGCCTCTTTTCAACAAATAAATATTGGACTTTTTGTAATCTTTTTTTAGAGAAATTAATCTATGTACTCTACATCCGAAGATGAATCAGGTGCAACTAAGTCAGCTGTATTGAGCTATGGTACCAAGCAAATGGGTGATGTGGCACATTCTAATTGGACTCTAGACGGCGTTTGGCATCTGCACAGAGTAATTTTTTTTCTTTTTTTTGACAATATAAGCGTTCGCCTAATCAGAATTCTCAAATATACTTTAAATTAGTATGCTATGAGTTCAAGCGTTGTTTATATCACCCTACACATATTTTTAATATATTGTGAAAAAAATATAAATTAATACAGTCAAAATTAAATATGACCCACATCTAATTCTCTTTCCTTCCCAAATTTCCATTGGGTATTTTAGATCTTTGCTCTGTTTGTCTTTCTCATTGATCCTAATTTTAGATAAGTTATTACAACCTATCCGTAAGAAATTGTAATCAATTTTACGCTTGGTTTGGGATGACTTTTTTATTGTTTTTTAAAGCAATTTTTTATTATAAAATTTATTTATTTTTATTAAAAATCTGTTTTAAGAAGTAGTAAGAAAGCCTTCCCAAATAAAACTTTAGATTATTTATTTATGACGTTAGAATAAGCAAGAATACTTTTAGGTTTGTAATTGATTTCAAATAACAAATCAGTTTAGATTATTAAAAATTTATTTCAACACTAGCTACTTATTATAATAGTAATTGAGCTGAGTTTAGGCAATATACATAATCTTATTAGTATTTTTGTTATGTATTACAAAGGTTAATTAATATTTGGAGTGTAATGTATTTTTTGTTTGAAGAAAATATTGATTTTCATGAATTTTTATACACATATTTTTTATATGAGTAATGCTACACACCTACACATATTTAACATAGAGGAATTTCAGGTACAGTCAGTGAGATCTAAGTCGAAATGTTTTCTTTCGTGTTTTTTTCCTCTGCTAGGGTTTTCTCCCTTTTGAAGCCCTAGCCGCCACCGCTCGTCTTCGTCTCCAGCTGACCGCCTTGTTTTTTCATGGCAAATAAACGGTTAGACCCTGGCTTTTTGGAGGCTAAACATTTGAAATCCTTCAAAGATGTTTTATCTGGTGTCGATGATTCGAAAAGTTTTCCTGATTTTTGGATTTCGACGATTCGTGGGATGTCAGCTTTGTGATTTTCGGAAGATGAGTTTTTGCATATTGCTAAACCGTTTGAATTTGCTTTGGTAGGGAAATTTCCACTTAAGCGGCTTGATTTAGATTCGATCCGCAAGTTTTTTTTCAATCTTAAACTTTCCGGCGAGTTCTCTGTCACTGTGTTGGATCAGGCCAATGTTCTGATTAAACTCTCGAATGATCTTGATTATGGGAGGATTTTCGCGCATCGTTCTTACTTTGTATTTGGATGTTTTATGAAAGTTATTAAATGGTCGTCTCATCTTGATCTTTTAGAGGAATCGTCGGTTGTCCCTGTTTGGGTATTGTTTCCTGGTTTGCGTCCGCATCTCTTCTCACCCCGTATTTTTTTTGGTATGGGATCAATCTTTGGTCGCCCGATTCAAACTGACAATGCTACGGCTGTCGGGTCTCGTCCATCTGTAGCACGCATTCTTGTTGAACTCGATATTTCGAAATCTTACCCTGATTCTGTTTGGCTTGGCCCGGAGAGATTTGGTTACGTTCAAAAAGTAGTTTTTGAAGGTATGCCAAATTTTTGTCTGCACTGTAAGGCGGTGGTGCATAAAAAATCGGAATGTATCAAGCTTTTCCCTCATTTGCGTCATGCTGTCATTGTGGCTCCCTCGCTAGCTGACCCTGTTTCTAAACCTGCTGTGATCTCTGTTAACCCTATTGCTTCTTCTAGCACCCCTCTCTGTGAAAATGAGTTGGCTAATACTGAAGTCCCGTTGGTTCATGGGGGGCTGGATGGTGTTATTGATGCTAATATTGTGGTTGATGATACTATTATTGTTTTTGATGTGCCACCCTCTATTCTTTCTGAACATGGTGTTGTTGTTGAGGGTGTTGTTGAGGCTGGGGTTTTAATGCGGCTGGGAGTTCTCCGGGCACATTAACTGCTCCTGGTGTTAATACCGTGGTGGAGGAATTTCGTACTGACGTAGCTGGACTCGAGCAATTGAATGTTCCGTCGCCTGCTTTGGGTGAGGAGAATTTGCGTATGTGTGTTAATGAAGTCTCGGCTGGTTTGGGTATTCATGCGTCGGGCTCTCCTGCTGTTTATGTGAATTGTAATTCGGAATGTGTGCGAGTGGAGACTTTGAATGTTCTTTCGGTTGGTTCTAACAATTTCATTGATGTTCCTGTTAATTTGGTTGATACGAACACTTTGGTTAATCGGTTGGTTGTTAATTTTGGCATTGATATTAGGAACCATGTGGATTGGCTTCATGGTTCGTCTGAATTTGAATCGAAATTTGAATTTTCGGATTGTGGTGCCTCTCCTGAATTTTTTTGTGGATCTGACCCTGTAACGAATTTACTCTGGTGCGGGATAGACCAATCATCTCGGCTGCAACTCGTGGGCGCTTTCGTGGGAGGGGCCGGAGAAGAAGATAATTGTTTTGTTTTTTGTTTCTTGCTTATATTGTTCCTATTACTTTGCTATGGTTTCAATCGGTTTAGCGACGCATTGGATATGGACTATGATGTGGCTGATGCTCATGTCCTCGTCACCTTGTGGTGGCAACCTTTGGTGTTTTTCTTCGAGTTGGTGGGTTTAGGGACGCTTTCTTCACATTACTGGATGGTCCGTTCGAGGTTTCGGGGATGCTGGGAGCCTCGGCCGAATACTGAGTTCTTTCTTCATTGTATTTTGCCCTTTTCTCTTTTTTTTTTCTATTTTCTCATGATTGTGTAACCTTTTTGATTATTTAATATATTATCTGTTTTGTGAGAAAAAAAAACATAGAGAAATTTGAGGCAGAACACAGTTATATGAGAATGTTAAGAGCTCTCTTTCTCTCTCTCTCTCTTCTTCTTATTCTTCTTCTGCTTCTCTCATTATCTCACTTAGGGCTTTTTTGAGATTTTTTGAGACACATTTCTTCTGGTTTTGCTTTTTAAGATTACAAATACAATTTTGTTTGACTTTTTTTTTTTTTTTTTGGTTATTTTTTAAAATTTTTTTGTTATGAGAAGCTAGTTTTTATGATAGCTTTAAAAAAAAAGTACTTTCCCTGTAATATAACTATATTTACAAAAAAGTATAGTTGAACCAAATAGACCTTTAGTGTTAACCCATCAATTTTTTTTTTACTCATAAGGCTAGAAAGTACTCAAAATTAAAAACTAAAATTATTTTAAGTTTTCACTCAAAATATTATACCATAAGAAAGTAATGATGCGAAAAAATTTATTTAATCATTTAAAGTAATTATGAGCTAAAGTATCAATGTATTGGCGCTAAGAATGAGAGAGGGAGAGATTTTAATATAATACCATCGAATTCCTTTGTGCTAATTCAACATGCAAACACATCAAATTTTTTTTGTAGACAACAACTTAGGAGTGTTGTGTGCCAGAACATGCAGGACGTTAAAGATATAGAGAGTTTAACATCCTAACTTCGATGACTAGATTCTTTAGAGCGGCAACAATAATTTCCCATAATGTGATTCAAAGAAAGCTAGCAATTTGAATGTTAAGGATCTAAATAGACAAACTTTGTTTGATTTGAGGAGCATGCTTTGAGTTATTCATTTATATTTGAATTGAATGGGCTAAAAAAGAGAATGTGCTATCACAATGAAGGGGGTAAAATTCTTCAGTTTCCTTATGCTCAATGCAATTTATCAAGAATGTCTTCTTTGATGGCTAGATTTTTCTCTTTTAAGGCCCATCTTCATCAAGTTTTGAAATATAGCGATTATTGTGCTAAATGGATCAGTATATGAAAAAATTATCTTAAGTAGAATTTATCGATAGAAATTAATACAATACTCGCCAAGCACAAAGGAGGAATGCCTTCTTTGATGGTTGGATTTTTCTTCTCGTGACCTATCTTCTTCGAGTTTTAAACAGTGAATATTGATATATGTAACAGTAGAGCTGTCAACATTTGACCCGACCTGAAAATTTCGAGTTTGGGTCAACCCGAACCCGAACCGGGTCGGGTTCGGGTTAGAGATTTCGACCCGTTTGTAAAACGGGTCGGGTTTGGGTTGACCCGGCGGGTTGCCGGGTCGACCCGGAAACCCGTTTAATTTAAAAAATCCAGATTTCCCGCCCGCTGCCCGCTGCCCCCGCCCGCTACCCGCTGCCCCAAGCCCTGGCGCACTTCTGCCCAGCCGGCCAGCCCGCTGCCTGCTGTGCCCAACAGGCCACGCGCCAAGCGCCAGCCCGTTGCCCGCTGCACTGCAGCCCGCTGCCCGCTGTGCATGCGGCCACGCGCCAAGCGCCACGCGGCCAAGCGCCGCTCGCTCGCATGCGGCCACGCCGCCACGCGCTGCCTGCTGCTTCCGCCCGCCGTCCGCCCGCATGCGGCTACGCCCCGCCCTTGCTTCCGCACGCCGTTCGCAGGCATAACCCCAAATTCCGGGTCGGGTCGGGTCAACCCGACAACCCGCCGGGTTGGGTCCGGGTTCAGATTTCCGACCCGTTTGTCTACCGGGGTAGGGTTAAGGTCGACCCGTTGGAACCCGGGTCAGTTCCGGATTCGACCCGAACCCGACCCGTGACCCAAAATTGACACCCCTATGTAACAGTTTAGGAAAAAAATTATTTGAAGTGGAATTTGGTCTATGGAAATTACACAATAATAACAAAGAAAAGAGGAGGATTTCAGGGAGAAGCTAAGTATAAGAAGCCCTATTAATTTTGGCCCAAATGGCCCGTTAGTATTTCGGGCTTTTGCTTGAGGCTTTTATTCTAGAGTAATCTATTGTTGAAGATGCTAGGAACCTATTTTAATATAATTTCTAAAATAGTTTATAATCACATTTAATGTCATTTATGATAGTAAATAAAAGAGTATTTTAGAGAGTCATTTATAACCATTGGATTGAAATGTGTTGCCACAATCCTAATGGGTTACTACTAATATAAATAATGGCGATGTCTCTGAGTTTGTATCAAACAAAAAATTAGTGATAAAATTTGTACTCTCTTTCATCCTCTCTCATCATCTTCTTAATCTCTTTCATATTCTTTTTCGCTTTAGACTTCTCTTATTCTAAAAGCCTTATAATTCGAGGTTATAGTTGATGTTGTTTCCATATCTATTTGAAAAATGTGCATCTTCCCCTTGTTCGCATTTGTTGAGGATTTTGGCAGGGGTTAGTTTGCATATGGGTAACAACGTCTTTCCCCAACCGGATCCATGTTTAGCTATAAGCATTAGTGCGCAAAAATATTAATCCACCTCCAACTCAATCAAGAAAAATCAAAAGCTTTAGGTTTCGTTTGGGACGGCTTTCTTACTGCTTCTTAAAATTACTTTATTGTTTAAAAATTAAACTAGAAAGATGTTTTTAGCTGCAATAAAAAAACTGTCCCAAACGAAACTTTAATCTTTGATATGTCATCAATAATTGCTCAATTTTGAGCATTTGTTCTTCTTTGAGTTTAAAAGGTGGATCTTATTGCGGCTAACAAATTATAAATTTCTCTAACATTTTCTCCATTTTCTCAATTGATTCAGAAATCAATTTGAGCCAAACAGTCAATTCTTTCTTCTACGAGGTATTTTTTTTAGCAATATTAATTTTACCTTTCCCTCTTAATATAACAAAACATCTATTATGAATTTTAATTCTGATCTATGAACCACATATTATTTTTGAATGCTAATTAGGGGTGTCAATTTCGGATCACGGATCGAGTTCGGGTTTAATTCGAAATTGACCCGGGTTCAAATGGGTCTACCTTAACCCGACCCGGGTAGATAAATGGGTCAGAAATCTGAACCCAGACCCGACCCGATGGGTTGCCGGGTTGACCCCACCCGACACAGGACCCGAAACGCATGCGAGCGGATCGCGGGTGCGCGGCGAGAGCGAGTGCGAGCGCGGGCAGCCTCTGCAGCGGGGCGCTGGCGCTGGCAGGCTCGGCAGCGTGCGCTAGCAGCCTTTGTCGCGCAGGTAGCTGAGCGGGCATGTCTGGGCAGCGGGCGATGCGCGGGTAGGCGTGGCAGCTTCGCGGGCAGGCGGGGCAGCGTGGCAATTTCAACTTAAACGGGTTTGCGGGTTGACCCGGCAACCCGCCGGGTCAACCCGAACCCGACTCGTTTTCCAAACGGGTCGAATCCGAGAACCCGAACCCTACCCGTTTTGAAATCGGGTCGGGTCCAACCCGGATTTTCCAGGTCGGGTCCAACCCGGATTTTTCGGGTCGGGTCCGAGTCGGATTTTCGTGTCGTGTCAAATATTGACACCCCTAATGCTAAATTTTTTTCCTTTTTGGCGCATACACATTATAAAATTCATAAACCTTAACTTCTAAAAAAAATGACATTGGGCCTATTTGAGATTAAATTATAAATTTTGAAAAAAAAAATCAACAAATTATAAAAAAAATTAAATTTAACAGAATTAAATAGTTATTACCTATTAGTCTCACTGTTTTTATTTTTATTTTTAAACATTTAGGTTTTGTTTGGGACACCTTTCTTATTATTTTTTAAAAATAATTTTTTAGTGTAAAATTTTTTTGAACTATAAATATTTGTGTGCTAGAAAGTTGTTTTAGAAAACAACAATAAATTGCTCCAAACAAAGCCTTAGGATAAATAAGTCAAATTCACACATAACTTAAAGGATTTCTATTAAGAAGGAGCATGTATAATATATATCTATACTACTATTATAAAAGGGGCTTGAGTTTCCTTCCTCCGGCAAATCTTGTTCATCCATTCTACTTATTTTTTAATTATCTTGGCCTTCCATTCTATTAAAAACATTTAATAAATCAAAAAATTCATATATAACTCTTCAAATTCTATCATTTATTATTTTTTATAAAACATTTATTTATTTATTTATTTACTACTATTATTATTCATTTATTTATGATTCATTTGACTGTTTTTCTTAGCTTAGAGCTCTTCATATTCTTAATTTATTTCATTGTCATGTTTTTGATTTCACATCCAAACATTTATACTATCTATACTATCTATACTACTACATAAAAGTGGCTTGGGATTCCACTCTTAGCAAATCTTGATCGTTCATTTATAAATTTTCAAAATGATCTGAAACGTTCATTTATGACTCCTCAAATTCTTTATTTAAAACACACTTGCATAACTTCTACATACAAAACATTTATTCACTCATTTAAAAAAATTAATTTCACACTAACGTTTCTATAACAATTTCATACGATATATAAATGCCCCTTATAACTCATATTAAATTAATTTTAATTGTTCTTAACGCTTGAGTTTCCATCCATTATATTAAAAAGTGAGCTCGTTCTAAATTAATTTTAAATATTCTTAACGTTTTAATTTCCCGTCTGTTTTAACTAAAAACTGAGCTCATTCGAAAGATGAGACGTCGGCCCCTCTTCCAACTCTTCGTTTATTTCAGAAATGAATAATGAAGTAATACACATCAACAGCCTAAAGTCTTCCTCTTCACGATGCTTGATTTCGCGCCTCTTCCGATTCCGCTACCGTCTATTTAAAAAAAAAAAACTCTAAAATGAGCTTCTTTGCATTCTTCTCCTGGAAGTCACGATGGGAGTCATGGTTTTTTAAGCTTCCCACTCTTGGAGTCTCACACGAGCAGCTCGTCGACGACGGCCATCCCTCCTCTCTTCCGACTCCAGTAAGCCGTAGTCCACCTCCTCTCTCCCAGCCTCCGGCCAGATCCCCATGCCGACCTCCTCTCTCCCGTCCGACCTGCTGCCGCCGTGCCTCATTCCAGTCGGCCTACCACGTCGACGTCGGCCTCGACCTCCTAGCGGAGCCGCCCTTCGCCAGGGAAGCCTAGCTCGCTCACTGATACTACAAACTCCAATTTGATTGAAGGTGTTGGCAACTCATGTCATTGCAAAGCCAGGAACGACATTTATTCTGTAGATTAGGTGAATTAGGTGAACCGCAGTAAGTGTCGCATCCGGCCAGAACGTGAAGGGCATGGCCGCCCGATGAAGAAGCGTCCTCGTTGTTTCAGTGATGTGGCGATGTTTTCGTTCAGCCACACCATTTTGTTCAGGTGTATGCGGGCACGAGCTTTGATGTATGATGCCGTTAGTGCGAAGAAATGCAGTAAAAGAGTTGTTCATGAACTCTCCACCGCCATCCGTGCGAAGTTGTTTTATTTTTCGAGAGAAGAGGTTTTCTGCTTTAGCTTTAAACACAAGAAACTTATGAAAAACTTCAGATTTGTGCCTTAACAAAAACAGCCAAGTAAACCGTGTGTAATCGTCTACAAAAATCAAATAGTACAAATATCCGGTGTGTGAGGACGTAGGAGCCGGCCCCCACACATCCGAGTGAATCAATTCTAGAGTTGCACTGGATCGGTGAGTGATCGTGTGAAATGGAAGTTTGTGATGTTTGGCTGTTGTACACCATTTACAAAAAATAAAAGAACAATCTATGTTTAGTCCAGGATTGTTGGAAGCTATGCGAGCAAGAGTTTGTTTATTTGGATGGCCAAGACGGTCATGCCACGGAGAGGAGCTATGAGTCCTCGTGTGAAGAGCCGTCTGGTTATTATTCACCGGCGGAGTCTGAATGCGGTACAACCCATCAGTACAAGGTCCTTGTAGAATGATTTGATGAGTCGTCAGATCCTTAAAAGAATAGCCATTAGGATCAAAAATAACCGCTAAATTATTGTCACGAGTTAATTTAGAAATAGATAGCAAATTGTATTTAAGAGCAGGAGAATGAAGAATGTGAGATAAGAAGATCTTACGAGAGGGAGTCGGTAGCAATCCATTGCCGGAATTTTCTATGCTAACCGAACTCCCATCACCTATGGTGATGTTGTCACTGCCGCGATAGGGAGCCGAAATAGACATGTTTTCTAACGAATGCGTCATATGGGATGATGCTCCCGAATCAAGAAACCAATCGTTAGACGCCTGTGATGATCCAGCCGCGAGTGCCCTGTTTTGATTGTTGTTAGAGCGTGGAGTGTACTGCTGATTCAGACGATGCCAACAATCCTTCGCAGTGTGTCCACATTTTAGGCATATATGGCATGTGACGACAACCTTGCTGGATGGATCTTTGTTGGACGATACGGGTTGAGGTGGCCTACTGTTTGTCCGTTTTCCTCTTCCACGCATGGTGAATAAGGCTTGCTGAGTATCCTCTGTCGTCGTGATGCGAGATGTATCAGCGGCGACGTGAATTTCTTCACTAAGTAAAAGTGTGTACAGTTGATCAAGACTTAGTGGTGTCAGCATTGTGCGGATCGAAGTCTTAAACGACTGATATGCACTCGGAAGGCCATTGAGAATGTATAAGATTACATCCTCCGTGTCCACTGACGACCCAGCCGCGGCTATTTGATCAACGATGGTTTTAATGTCTGTGAGATATTGCGTCATGGACGAATTCTTGAGCGAGATATGATGAAGTTCGTTTTTCAATTGAATGACTCGGGATCTGTTCGTCGACTGAAACCGAGTGGCCAACGTAGTCCAAATTGAAGAGGTGGATTCAAGATTGATGACAAACGGAAGTATCGACGGCGAGATCGTTGCACAAATTGCAGCTGCTAAGTTTTGATCTGTTAGAATCTAGGTAGAATAATCTGGATTCTTGATGGAGGTGCCGTCGGAGCGTACGATGTTTTGTTCCGGAGGCGGAAGCGAAGGATCAAGAAAGTTGTCGAATCCGTTTGCACGAGTAATCTTGAGGATTTGAGACCGCCATACCGAGTAATTTTCAGTGGTGAGAGGCGCTTGGATGAAGTTCTTGAGATTTCCAAGAAGAAACTTGAGGGAGGGGGAAATTCCGGTAATGTTATAAGTTACCGATTCAGACCTCTCAACAGTCGTAGCCATGGCCGAAGTATCCATGGTCCCGAGAGATCAGACTGTATCTGATACCATGTAGAACGAAATCTCCTGAGAGACAGAGACAGGTAACGAAGAATAGAAGCGGAGAGAAGAACAGAAAGAATCTTTATTTCAAATTCGAATAGTTCTCATCGTCCGGTCTCCCCACCGAATAATTTTTTCTCTATGGGAGAGATAATCCTACAATGTACTGCTTTAGACAATGTACCTTTTTCCTAGGGGTGTCAAAACCGGGTTTCAGGTCGGGTTCGGGTCGAACCTGGAGCTAACCCCGGTTCAATTGGGTTGACCCTAAACCGACTCGGGTAGGTAAACGGGTCAGATATTCGAACCCAGACCCGACCCTTGTGGGTTGCCGGGTTGACCCGACCCGACACGGGAAGGTGGGCTGCAGGTGGGTGCGGACGCAGGTGCGGGCAGGTGCGAACAAGGGCGAACTGTCCCGGACATGAGCTGGTTGGCGTGGTCGTGCGAGTGGGTGCGCGGGCAGCGCAGCGGGCGCACTAACAGGTGTGCTGGCAGCTTCGGCGGGCACATGCTCAACCGCGTGGGCAGGGGGCGGGCAGGGTCGGGCAGCTCTAGCCAGGCAAACATTTTAAATGGATTTACGGGTTGACCCGGCAACCCGTCGAGTCAACCCGAACCCGACCCGTTTTTCAAACGGGTCGAATCCGTGAAACCGAACACAAACCCGACCTGTTTCCAAAACGGGACGGGTCTAACCCGAAATTTTCGGGTCGGATTCAAGTCAGATTTTCATGTTGTGTCAAATATTGGCACCCCTACTTTTTCCTATATAAAATAATTGGTATATTCCCAGCTTTGAGGAATTCAATCAAGCGTTGTTGAATGAAGTTATGGATTGAGCGGTTATTAATTAGGATTTGAATTTTATGGTTATTGTTGCATTCAATGTGGCCAATGAATTGGGGATGAAGTTTGACATTAAGTACTAGTGCATGTAAATAATTGCAGGTTGGTCGATTAAAGATGGTGATGAAGAGCGGACGAAGAGGCCGTCGTCCAGGCTCTTGTTGGGGTGTAGAGTATTTGAAATTAAACTTAATTGTGGCCCAAATAGCCCATTAGCATTTTGAGCTTTTAATTGAGTCTCATATTCTAGAGTAATCTATTGTAAAAGATGCTATGAACATATTAGAGTAATCTATTATAAAAGAGGCTATGAATCTATTTTAATGTAATTTCTAAAATAGTTTATAATGGCATTTAATGCCATTTATGATAGAAAATAAAAGAGTATTCTAGAGAGCCATTTATACCCGTTGGATTGAAATGTATTGGCGCAATCATAATGGGTTACTATTAATATAAATAATGGTGATGTCTTTAAATTTGTATCAAGCAAAAAGTGAGTAGTAAAATTTGTACCCTCTTTCCTCATCTCTCACCATCTTCTTAATCTCTTTCATATTCTTTTTCTCTTCATACTTCTCTCAATCTAAAAGCCTTCTCATTCAAACATAGGGAGGTTATAGTTGTTGTTGTTTCCAGTTCAATTTTAGAAATAAACATCTTCCACTTGTTCGCATTTGTTAAGGATTTTGGCAGGCGTTTGTTTGCGTATGGGTAAGGGCATCTCCACTCGAACGTCAAACATGCGTATTACGTCGTTCGATCGCTCCAGCTGAACTCTAAACATTCCGCTATTTGCTTGTGGGTGAATAGTGTGATGCCTTTACCCGCTATATGTGTTTTTTTAATTGAAAAATTGGTTATTAATTTTAAAATTTTAAGTATGAGAAAGAATATACTTGGAATATTCTCTTTTGGAGTTAGAAAATAAAGTTTAATTGAGGACAAGTTACTACACATTGATATATTACTACACATTGATGCCCTAACAATGTCCTTCCTCGTCGGATCCATAATGTGCCAAAACTTTAATTCGGAATTAATGAACCCTATAAGCATTGTGACTAATAAGTAATAACTTTTAAATTCTGCAATTCATTGAATATTTATTTCAAAATTCATATTTAAAATATTTATTTTTTAAAACAAAAAAATAAAAAAATCAAATAAATTTTCATATTTTATTAATAAAAATATCATAGAATATAGTAGGACTCTAAAATTAGTCCTCATCTGTAAGATATTAGGCTTCACATAATATTTATTTTCACCATTGGGAGTGGTTTGAATGGACGTGAGATCAGGGGCGAATTGGGAGTGGTTTGAATGGATTGTCGATATCGAATCTTTTGATCATGCACCGTTTGTTGGACATTTGAAAGTCTTAATGATGTCGGAATTCGGCGATCTTGGGCTCGTTGGATTCGTCTCGTCAAGCCGCTCGATTCGAGTATAAGCTTGTTAAAATGAGAGACCGTTTGGTAACTCAAATTGCGGTTTGAACCTTCCAACAGCCCTTCGGGTCCTTGATTCGGACTCATTTGGACTCGGATTGAGTTGAATTTGGTGTCGTTGGGTTCGTATTTCCAAGACGCTCAGTTTGACTATAAGCTCGCTGAAATCGGAGTTCGGGAGCTCCTGGAATTAATTTTTAAAATTTCCAGCTAGCTTTTGCCTCGAGAGTCGTGCCCGATAAAGCTAATTTTGTGATGACGTATCAACTTGCAGGAATTAATCAATACCAGAATAGTAGATACAATAATTTTTTTTGGCAATTTTATAAAAAACAGCGTCTTTCAAGTTTAAATTAGCTTAAAGGATATTAAAAAAACATTTAAAATGGAGTAAATACGAGAACTTAATTTCAGGTTTTAATAGAAATCGAAATTTTATTATAGGCTTCTAATTTAACCAGAAATCAGACTTATCATATTTCTATTCACCGATCCAAAATTTTTTTTTTTTTTTTTTTTATGAACCGTCTGCTGGCACGTTTGGCTTCTTCGAGCGCTTGGTGGTTCATAAACCTTGGCCAACCTATTGGGCCACCATCGTCACTGTACCTGTAGCCGGCGCGTATGGGCCCCCACTGAAGGGGCAACTGCCCCTCGAGGGAATCGAACTTTAAAAAAATAAAAATAAAAAAGAAATATTGGATTTCTATTTTAACCGGAAACCGGATTTTACTTCTCCGGTTTCCATTAACTCTTAATTTTTTTTCATGAATTTTTATGTAACTATCTAATTTGAAAAAAAAAATACGGTTTCTTAAAAAACCGAATTTTTATATTTCGGTTTCTTACGAAACTGAATTTCCTATAACTTAATTCCTTAATTCTTAACAAATCGGATTTTATTAATTGATATAACTAAATTTTATTTTTTAATAATTTTTTTTATTAATTGATATAACTAAATTTTATATTAAATTAAAATTAAATAAAAAATAATATTTTTATTAAAATTAAATTAAATAAATTTTAATAAAAATAATTATAATTTATTTTTTATTCATATATATAATTTTAAATTATAATAAAATTTAATTTTATTTATTATGTCATGTCTTAATGAGTGAAAATTTTAATTTAATTTAATTAATAAAAAAATAATTTATTTTTTAATAAAATGTGATAATAAATAAAACTCTATTTAGTCTACTTTTAAATAAAAATTTTAATAAATAATAACATTAAATTTATCTAAATTTACTAATAATTTATGATTTAACATATAAATAAAACGTGATATAAATTTTATTTTTTAAAACTCATAATTCACTTCTCCGATTTCTAAGAAAATGTTTTATCCACCGATGTTTAGCTCGGTTGGTCGACATGCTCGGTTGGGAACCTCTCATCCCGACTTCGATTCCCTCGAATGGCGGTCACCCCTTCAGTGGGGCCCCAAAGTGCCGACTGCCGACTGCGGGTATAGTGGTGTGGGCGGCCCGGTAGATCGGCGGGAGTTTGTGAACAGCCAAGCGCACTGGGCAAAGCCAAACATGGCAGCGAACAGTTCCACGCTTAAAAAAAAAAGTTTTTGGATCGGTGCATAAAAATAGGAGAAGTAAAATCTGATTTCTGGTTAAATTAGAAACCTCTATTAAAACCGAAAATTTAAGTTCTCGTATTTACTACTTTTTAAATGTTTTTTTAATCTGCTTTTAAGCTAATTTAAACTTTAAACACGCTGTTTTTTATAACATTGCCAAAAAAAATTCTTGTATTTGCTATTCTCATAATCTGGTATTATTAATTCCTAATTCAAGTGTTTACTAACTACTGCTTATAGCCGAACAGCCCCATTTTTTCATCTTATCGTTCAACAACCGCAGTTCATAGCAATCATGGATCCCGGCGGCGGAGGCGGGCTAGAGGCGCGGCGTCTGCTTGAGATCGCCGAGAAGCTGCTCGACGCCCGGGACCTTGTCGGCAGCAAGCGCTTTGCTGAGCGCGCCCTTGAATCCGATCCCCTTCTCGATGGCGTTGACCTGACCCTCGCCGTTGTCGACGTGCTTCTCGCCTCCCAACGCCGTGTAAATAACCAGATGGACTGTTACGCTATCCTTCAGCTCCCCCACCCTTCGTCGTCGGGCTCTGCCACCGGAGGCGGTGGTGGCGGCGGAAACGAAGATTCCCTCGCCATCAAACGCAGTTACCGCCGCCTCGCCCTCCTCCTGAGCCCGGATCGCAACAGATCCCCGCTAGCTGGCCCTGCTTTACGTTTCGTCGTCGAAGCCTATGCTGTGCTCTCCGACCCCGCGAAGAAATCCCTATTGGACTCCGAGATCCAGATAGCAGCTTCCCATCTTCGATCCAACGGCTCAGCCGAAGATACGGCGGCACGGCCTTCTCGAACCTTTTGGACATCCTGCCCCTCTTGTTGTCACGTGTTTGAGTACGATTATTCATATCTTAACCGTTCTCTCCGATGCCGGACCTGCCAGCAACCCTTCCATGCTGGTGAGATGGCGGCGAAGCCGCCGTTAGTTCCGGGCACTGATATGTATTACTGCGCGTGGGGATTTTTCCCCCTAGGGTATCGGGGCGGTCCGACTTTTGGCGGTTTTCCGAATTCTGGGGCTTTAGTCTTACCGGAGTTCGGCGACGGGTGGAAGCCCTTCATTCCGATTACACCGGTGTGGGGAAACCAACGGGGAGCTCAGGCGGAGAAGCCTTTGAATGCCGTGCCTGTAAACTTTGCTGCTGCCAACCAGATGGATATTTCGAATACTGGGAAGAAGGCGAATGTGGTGAAAAGCACGCCCGCGAGAAATCGAAAGGCAGTTGCCAAAAGAAAAGTTGGGAGCTACTCCAAAAAGAAGACTTTTTCTGGAGTAACTGAAGCCAGAAATGACGGAACGGAGGCCCGGGGTACAAGAGGCTCAGGAGATGCGTATACTGGGACTGGGGTTGGTATTTCTCACTTTGATATTGACCTGGATGCTACAGAGGATGTTCTTGGTAATCTACATAATCTGCCATTCCTGTGAAGGCAAGATATACAGATCCAGCTTCCTCCTTAGTTTATGTCACTAAGATGGCGGTAGGCAATGGACAGTGTTTTACTGTATGTTTGTTTAATTGGAATTTGTTTTTAGTGAAATTGCTGACCAAATGTATAATTCAGGATGATGGGAATTTCCTGCTGAGTTCTGAAAATGGATTTAGCAATCCCATTTTCAGTTTGTGAAGTACTTTTTTCATCTCAGGTGTTGTTCATTCTTCATTCTCTCGGTTGGGCTACAGAATCTGCTCCTTAGCTTGGGTGAACTTTTAGATGATTGATGCAGGTATGTAACAGTTCTTTATTTACTTGTTTAAGAAGCATGCTTAGTTTCAACTCAGTTAAAACTTTGAAAGGGACCGACTCCATTAATGTGAGTTGGATAGTTATTTATCTCTGCTCTTGTTATTCCTACTATGACGATGATGCTTGGATAATCAGGCTCATTCTCCTTTTTCTATTTGTTAAGACTGTTCAATAAGATTTTATTAATCAACTTCATAAAGCTGCAAGCTCGAGCTCGAGCTCAGATTATTTCTCATATGTTATATGAGTTTGAGTTCTAGCTTAACGAGGCCCAATTCGTTAGCCTCTTTGATGCAGGCAACACCTATTATGATGCTCCGGCGGCTCAGCTTACCGCCACTACACATTCCACTACTCTTTATCATTAGCTTTAATACTTTTTCTGTTATTACAGTACTATTTTCCTGCATTACCACAGTTTCTAGAATGAGTAGTTTGCTGACCCTTAGTTTTTACTTTAAGCCGTGTGTTGCTGTAGAAAAAGACAGTTAGTTTTATCAATACAATTTCTCCAGTTTTACTGTTCCATTGAGTTCAGCCCTTGTGTGGATCTCTCCTTCTTGCTGCTGCACCATTTTGGTATCAGAGCTAGGCTGTTCATGAGAATGGCGGAAGGCAGCAGCCACCCCCGACCCGACGACGATCGGAGTCTTGAATCCCTGTGGGAGAGCCATCGACAGACGTCGAAACAACTCGAGGATCTGATGAACACCTTCGGCCGATTCGCAGAGGAAATGCGAAACGAGCTTCGCCAAATAAGAGCAGCTACAACTCCGGTAGCGCGACCTTTTGTTCCGGCAACCATACCGGAGCTGAGGGCTCCAGTCCGACAAGTTCCTGCACCGAGGAGATTTCCCGTTCCTATGCCAGAGTATTCAGAATCAGACGAAGAAGACATTCCGAGGGCAGAACAAACTGATTCCGAAGGCGAAATAGTTTTTCCTCCACCGACTAGAGGACGGAGGCACCGTCCGCCACGGATGGAAACTGACGGATTCCGGATTAAAATGGATATTCCCTTCTTTGACGGAAGACTTCACATCGAAGACTACTTGGATTGGGAAGGTGCTGTGGAGAACTTCTTTGACTATATGGAAGTTCAACACGAGAAACAAGTTAAATACGTGGCTTGTCGTCTCAAAGGTGGAGCGAGTGCGTGGTGGTTGCAATTACTCCACAATCGACATCGAGAAGGGAAAGGGCCAATCCGCAGTTGGAGTCGTCTCAAGCAACTCATGAGGAGGCATTTCTTGCCCACGGACTTCGAACAACTCTTGTATCTTCAATATCAACAGTGTCGGCAGGGTAACCGACCGGTCCATGAATATACGGAGGAATTCTATCGTTTGAGTGCTCGAAACAACTTATCGGAATCCGAGAATCAGCTTGTGGCCAGGTACATTGGAGGTTTGAAAGAGAGCATTCAAGAAAAATTAGAGCTCAATTCGGTTTGGTCCCTTTCACAAGCCGTCAATTTCGCCCTTAAAGCAGAAAGCCAACTCCAACGACACTACCGAACAAGTTTGCCGCGCAGATCATTCGTAGACAGTACTGCTGGACCTTCCAAAACTGGAACCCCACCGGCGAAATCTCCTACCGTCCCAATAGCACCAGCTAATACAACTCCTGAACCCAAAGTAACCGGGCGACCACGACTTCCTGCACGTGAGAATCCATATGCCAAACCCGGGGTGATCAAATGTTTTAGGTGTTTGCAACCCGGACACAAGTCGAATGAGTGTCCGGCTCGACACCAAGTACAGCTTGTAGAAGGCGAAGAAGAGGTTGATCCAGCTGAAATTCAAGACGGCAGTGAAGAATGGGTGGAAGAAGTTTTGGCAGATGATGGTGAACCCATTTTGGGAGTTATGGAAAAAATGTTGCTGGTTCCGCGGACTCCTGTTGAGACTCAAAGGCATAAATTGTTTCGGACTAAATGCACCATCAGTGATAAGGTTTGTGATTTGATAATTGATAGTGGATGCACGGAGAACATTATCTCCAAATCAGCGGTACAAGCCCTTCAAATCAAAACCACTAAGAACCCGAATCCCTTTAAGATAGGGTGGGTTAAAAAGGGAGTGGATTTCCTCGTCTCTGAGTTGTGTAAATTCACTTTCTCTATTGGCAAACGTTACATTTGCCAGGTCACTTGTGATGTCCTTGATATGGACGTTTGCCACCTCATCCTCGGTCGACCCTGGCAATACGACTCAGGTGCTGTCCACGACGGTCGGTCCAATACTTATACTGTCGAGGTGAAGGGAAGGAAGTTAAAATTAATGCCAGTTGGGTCTTCCTCAAATGTCGGCCCCTCTAGCCTTACCATGTCTTGCCTAATCATGGAACGTGAACTGTTAAGACTCAAAGGGGATGGCAATTCCCTGTTTGCTCTAGTTGCTGCCGACATGTCCAAAACACTTGGTAAAGTTCCCTCTCCGGAAATACAGAAACTACTAGACACATTTCCAGACATTGTTGCCGCTGACTTACCTCCAACATTGCCTCCACTCCGAGAGATTCAACACCAGATTGAACTACTTCCGGGAGCTGTTTTACCCAACTTACCTCCCTACCGGATGAGCCCCCGCGAGCACGGCATTTTACAGAAAATTGTACAAGAACTATTGGATAAACAGTTTATCCAACCAAGTTTAAGTCCGTGCGCCGTCCCGGCACTGATCGTTCCAAAAAAGGATGGACAGTGGCGCATGTGTATTGACAGTAGAGCAATCAATCGCATCACTGTCAAATACCGTTTTCCGATACCGCGAATTTCAGATCTATTAGACAAGCTCTCCGGTTCTTCTATCTTTTCGAAGTTAGACTTGAGGAGTGGATATCATCAAATTCGAATAAGGCCTGGCGATGAATGGAAGACTGCCTTCAAGACTGTCGATGGCTTGTTCGAATGGAAGGTCATGCCGTTCGGTCTCTGTAACGCGCCTTCTACTTTTATGCGGCTTATGCACGAGGTTTTGAAGCCTTATCTCAATAAATTTTGTTTGGTTTATTTTGATGATATCTTGATTTTTAGCAACTCCCTAACTCTCCACATGAGTCATCTTCAATCAATTCTCGAGTCCTTACAAGAGCATCAGTTGTTCCTCAACTTAGCCAAATGTGAGTTTGCGGCGGAGAGCATCCACTTTCTGGGTTTTGTGCTCACTCCAGCTGGCGTCCAGACAGCCCCCGAGAAAATTGCGGCCATTCGGGATTGGCCGGTCCCCTCATCGTTCACGGATGTGCGCAGTTTCCATGGGCTTGCCAACTATTACCGCCGGTTTATCAAAGGTTTCAGTACTATTATGGCTCCTATAACCAATTGTTTGAAATCGGCAACGTTCTCCTGGACACCTGTTCAACAACGAAGCTTCGACAAAATTAAAAATGCCCTGTGCTCCGCACCCGTATTAGCTTTCCCTGACTTTGATAAGCCATTTCAGGTGGACACTGATGCGTCTTCCATCGGTGTAGGGGCTGTTTTATCGCAGGAAGGTAAGCCGATTGAGTATTACAGTGAGAAATTAAGCTCTACTCGGCAAAAGTGGTCGGCCTATGAACAAGAGTTATACGCTGTGGTAAGGGCACTCAAGCAATGGGAGCATTATCTCCTACATAAAGATTTTGTGCTGTGTAGTGACAATCAGGCCCTGCAATATATTAATAGTCAGAAAAACATTAGTCGTATGCATGCCCGGTGGATAGTCTTCTTCCAGAGATTCAGTTTTGTCATCAAACACAAAGCCGGCCATACCAACCGTGTTGCTGACGCCCTCAGTAGGCGTGCTGCTTTGATCACTCATTTACATACTGAAATTACTGGTTTGCAAGAGCTTAAGGATCTTTATGCTAGCGATAAAGATTTCTCACATATCTGGGCTGATTGTTTGAACGGCCGGCCTCATCAAGACTACACATTACAACAGGGCTTTCTATTTAAAGGCAATAACCTCTGCATTCCTGATTCATCGTGGCGGCCTCAACTAATTAGAGAACTTCATGGCGGTGGTCTCTCAGCACATGCGGGGCGGGACAGGACTCTTGAACTATTACAATCCCGGTTTTTTTGGCCCCACTTAAGGCGAGATGTGGCTAGATATGTTGAAAAGTGTTCCGTTTGCCAACGTTATAAAGGCACGTCGCAAAACACGGGACTCTATCTGCCTTTGCCTACACCTGATTCTATCTGGGAAGATTTATCTTTGGACTTTGTTTTGGGACTGCCGCGAACCAAACGAGGGGCGGACTCAATCATGGTAGTGGTAGACCGGTTCTCCAAGATGGCCCATTTTGTGCCGTGTAAGAAAACATACGACGCTGTCAATATTGCCCACTTGTTCTTTAAGGAGATCGTACGATTGCATGGCCTACCCCGAAGCCTCACGTCTGATCGCGATGTTAAGTTCGTCAGTCATTTTTGGAGGGAACTATGGAGGAGCCTAAAAACTGACCTTAACTTGAGCTCCGCATATCATCCTCAAACAGATGGTCAGACAGAAGTTGTCAACCGGACGCTCGGGAATATGCTGCGATGTCTAGTCCAAGACAATCCAAAGAAATGGGAGGAGCTTCTCAGCCATGCGGAGTTTGCTTATAACTCATTGGCGAATCGATCGACTAAGATTAGTCCATTTCAGGTGGTATATACTAAACCCCCTAACCATTTAGTTGATCTGGCTATTTTACCGAAATGCAGCAAGTCCGAAGTCAGCAAAACCATTTCTCAAGCAGCTGAGACTATTCAGGCGGTAAGGGAAAGGTTACAGCAATCAAATGCTAAATACAAGCTTGCAGCTGATACGCGCCGAAGGTTCAAAAGCTTCCAACCAGGTGAATTAGTGATGGTTCGTATGCGCCGCGAGAGGTTCCCGCAAGGCAGTTACTCCAAGCTTAGCCCGAGAAAGTTGGGACCGTTTCCAATCCGCCACAAGATCAATGATAATGCTTACGTCATTGATCTCCCACCTGAGATCCTTACGTCACCTACATTTAACGTAGCAGATATCTACAACTACTATCCGCCGGATGATGTCCAAATTCTTGAAAGCTCGTCGGAGTCGAGCTCTTCCGAAGCGGGGGAGGTCTGATGCAGGCAACACCTATTATGATGCTCCGGCGGCTCAGCTTACCGCCACTACACATTCCACTACTCTTTATCATTAGCTTTAATACTTTTTCTGTTATTACAGTACTATTTTCCTGCATTACCACAGTTTCTAGAATGAGTAGTTTGCTGACCCTTAGTTTTTACTTTAAGCCGTGTGTTGCTGTAGAAAAAGACAGTTAGTTTTATCAATACAATTTCTCCAGTTTTACTGTTCCATTGAGTTCAGCCCTTGTGTGGATCTCTCCTTCTTGCTGCTGCACCACTCTTGAGTTGCTTGATTAAATTCTACATAATCCTAGATTCTGTTTCTCCTCTATTTTAGTTTCAATCCTGGATGTCTTGTCCAACGGGTCTCATAAATTCCTCTTCTTTTTCAAATATCGCAAGTCTCACAAACTTCTCTTCTTCTACAAATATCGTTAGTTCTATCAATGTCTTCTTTAGCATGCTTTCGTCACAATTTCCTCATTCGCGATGCCTTCTCCAACAAGCTATTGTCGCAAGGAACTGTCATGAGTTCCTAGCCATCAATTCCTTGAATGGTGAGCTTCCATTGCAATGTCCTCGCTATCGATGCCTTCTTCAGCAAGTTCATGTTGGTATTCCTCACTTTTTTTTTCATCGAGGGTTTTGAGAGTTTGGGGGACGAAACTCGTGTTCATGGGTTGAGCTTGTGCTTTTATTTGTTACAACTGTTTGAGTTCAAGTTCAGTATTTGAGCTCAAGTTTTAGTTTGAGACTATCATGAGAGAGACTAGCCGAGCTCGTGTTAACTATGAATATAACTCTAGTTGAGTTATTTACGCCCCTAATTGGGGCTTTGTTCTCAACTTTTCCAATATAAAAAGAAAAGCTAAAGCTAAAACTAAAGGATTAGGTAGACAAAAGTTTTGTTTTGCTAATCTTATGAAAAGGCCGTGTTGATGCAATTTTAGTTGAGGGGCTCAAAAGTCTAGTCTTATGATTTCAATGGTATATATTGTAATCCATGTAATCCTTGAAATGTTCAACTCATATAAGAGTAATTTTCATCGTACATGTGGGCCAAATACACGACAAAATTGTTATAGGAAAATTTTTTTAATTTTCATCATATGCAAGAGGTCTCTCAGGAGCGCCTCATTTTTCTTGACATCTCTTTCATGGTTCGTCACAGTGCTTCCTCTTAGGAGTCCATTTCATCTGAAGAGTTTAACAGACCTCTCAAAAACAAGTCCCATATTTATCATGCTCTCATTGCATTGAAACTTTAACATGTTGAACAGAGATAAATGCACTAAAATTCAACAACATATATTGTTCATCTGTCAGCATTTATCATTAATAATGAGGGTTAATCAATTCTTTGACGGACATCTCATCTCTCCATTATTTTCCATGGTTAATAAGCTTCGAGGCTTTTTGGCTTCCAATGTGTCTTTCTATCATTGAAGAAGTGAACGCATCATGAGGCTGATATTTGATTCAATATGCCTTACTTTTAGTGGGACTCTATTATAGCGTAAAAGGTCAAAATAATTCATGAATTATTTATGTGGGCTTATTTTAGTATCTAATTATTTAATGTGTCATATTTAGCACCTTGACTTCTCTACTATGATCGAAAAGTCTATTGTCTCCTCAAATCTAATCCAATTGATGGATTATTTTGGATTAGAGTTGAGGGGTTTAAGGACTAAATTGACCGATTAGATAGTTGGGATTAAAATAATTCCATACAAATAGTAAATCGGAGCATCATATCATCTAAAGGCACAACTTACCATTTCTGTTTCTTGGTTTCAATCCCCATTACTTATCTTTTTATTATCTTGAACCTTTTGTTGCATTGATATATATATATATATATATATTTTACTATCACAGTAATAAGAAACTTGATTTCTCTGTTTAGTTTTTGTTCTTGTTCTGCTTGCAATTCCTTCTTCCACCGACTACCACGTCAAATAGTCCCAGAATCATTTTGACTCGTCAGAAAAATACCATAGCTACATCTATAACAAGGGGGTCTAAATTAGTCATATCTGATAAAATCTAGCAATACTGAAGCTTTTAAGCATTTGTACTCTGAAATTTACGTCAGAGCTTTTGCATTGGCTGTAAATCACATCGTATGCTTGGATTTTTTTGTTATTGTAAATACTTTTTTTTTTCTCTCTTGTTACTGAACCATCATAAATCTATGCGTTAACTTTTATTTGTGATTGCTTTTCTCTTACCTACTTTTAGAGTAAATCGGGCATAGCCTATTCCCAAGCTCTCGATTTACTTCTCTAGAAAATTTTAGATTGTTAGTTGAACACATATTTGGATGCTATAGAAATGAATTTCGTTGCTGGTAGCTTTTGTTTGGACTGTCAGAATGCTTTCTGCAATTTTGGAAATCCTTAAGAGCTATAAGCAGGAAGAGAACCTTTCTTTGCTAGAAAGGAAACAGCTCATCTTGATCTGTTAGTTGGGAGCTTAGGCTATCAATTAAGAGGTCTTGAATACGAGTCTTATGTGTGCGATGTGTGGCCTTAATTGGCCTAAGTGTCGCAAAAAAAAAAAGAAAAAAGAAAACTGTATTTAGGTATTTATTCCCATCCTGTATGTTATTTCTATGTTTAAAGCAAGGCTTCATTTTTAAATCTGATAAATAATAGTAATCATTTGTTGCTAAGTCATAATTAGAAATATCACTTCATATTAGTCAATATCCTTCTCAGCAACAAATGACTACTTACAATTTGTCTTTCTAAGGAGTTGTTTTATTAGAGTTCTGAAATGGCAACTTTGGTAACTTGCCTATTGATTCAACTGTGACAGCTTTGGCCATATTTAACATTTTCTCCTACTTCAATTTTTATGTGTTTATGAATAATTAAAGTTTTTTAGTGCTCCAGTTTAAGATTTTGTTTAGGACAGTTTTCTTACAGTTTTCTATAATAATTTTATAGTATAATTTTTTTTAATACAGTAAAAAAATAGTGGTAAAAAACTGTCACAAATGAAGCTTAAGGTTTCGTTTGGAACAACTTTAGACCATTGTTGTTTTTCTGCTTTCAAGAGATTTTTTAACGAAAAAATAGCTTTACAAAGTAGTAAAAAAGCCGTCCCAAACAAAATTTAAGTCTTTCTATTTAGCTTAAGAACAATTATTTTCTTAAGCTGCCTTAGCAATGTTGTTTTATGCTGTGCTATTAAGTAAAATAGGTAATTGTTTGATAAAATCATGTTCTGTTTGCCTCTGTATGTGCTTTAAAAGTTTTGGCTATGTTATTTATCAAACAAGAAAGCTAAATTCCATAAAAATGCCTATTTAGGAAGCTAAATATGCCTCTTATTACTTCGAATAATATTGTTTTTTTAGCTTTCATATAAACTTATTGGATTAATTTTGACAAATTTTTTATTTTCAAATATTAAAATTTAATTTATAAGTGTAATTTTTTACTCTTCAAATGACTAAAACTTTTTATTTAATATAATCTATAATTTAAAATTATATTTTAACCTATAAAACTCTTAATATAATATACAATATTTTGAAATTTAGGATGACGAACACCCCTTTAATGATCGTTGAGTCCACTATCGATCATAGATGTTCTTAATTTTTTTTTCAAAGTGCCTGCGTACAATATTTATAATTCATATAATAATGATTTTTTTAGTTAATATTAAATATGTTAAGAATTTAAATATTTAGTAAATCATAAAAATTATACATTAAATATGTTAAAATTAAATTAAATTTAAAATCATTTAAATTTTAACAAATTTATAGTTGAACCCAATTTTTTAATAAGATGTATATAAAGATAATTAAAGTAATCTGATTTCAGTCAGAATAAGTTCAAATCATTCACTTGAAATGTAATTTTAATTTTTGAAATATTTAATGGAAGATCAAATGATTTTAAATTTTATATATTTACAATTAAATTATGTCTAAGAGATGAATCCAATGATCTTAAGATTACTTAATTTTGATAAAATTAAAGTAGGAAAACATTCAAAGGATATCTTATAATGAAGTCGATTACTCAGACTCTTAAACAGAGTGCTTAATTGAAAGTTATAAAAAGTCGTCTGATATATAAAAATTCAGTTTTAATAATCATTACTAGATATGTCTAAGGGGTAGAAGTATTTTTTTATTAAATAAATATTCCTTTAATCTCATAGGATAAATTAATTTTGTTAAACGTTGAAACCTTTTATTTTTTTATTTACTCTAATTGCATGGCAGCAATACTATTCACAATGCTAAATTAAAGCATAAAGAACATTTAGAAATTTTTGTGATTATCATTAATGGAAGCTCATTTGATTACTATTATCGTAATAATGGAATATTTACATATTCCATTATTACGATAATAGTAATCAAATGAGCTTCCATTAATAAAAATTATAAAAAAATAAAGACAATTTTCAAGACATTCTTCACTAATTATAGTCTTTATCCAATGAAATTATTTTGTGTGAATGCGAGAGGTAAATCAGAATGCGTCACGTCGCCTCCATTTTATACCGTGGCTTAGTACCGTACTTGATACCGCGCTTGATATTACTGATGTGATATATTCTGATTGATCTCCTGACGATAAACTGAGTTTCGGATCGCACAGAATAATTTATCCTTTTTCTAACAACATTTTCTGAGTTCATTATGCTGCAGAAGTGTTCCTTTACGAAAATCAAAACAAACAGTTCATAATCAACAGCAATACAGTTATTGTAATTACTTTTAGAAGATCAGAGAGAATTCTACTATTTTACCGAACGGTATTTCTGGACGCATCATCAATGATCAATCAGAGGGAGTTGGAATTTCAGGTGCCGATCAGTATAGAGGAGGAAGACAGGCGCCGGAAACACTAAACGCATCCATGGAAATAAGCTCGCCGCAACAGTCGTGGCTGCCTTCAAATGCACCGCCGACCACCATCTGCAAGTCAGGATAATGCTCTTCAAAACAATTTCCTTCCCACGTCCCTCCTCCGTATCCTTCCAGCCCAGTTATGTTCTCCTCTGCTCCGCCGCCAAAGCCACTGGAAGCACCGCCGACCTCGGCCTGCAACTCGAGACAGCTCTCTAGCTCTTTTAGGTAATTCTCAGACGTATTTCCATACACCGCCAACCCTGCGGTGTCCAGCCCAGTATTCTCCTCTGACCTGCCGTCACCAATCAGAAAACCGTCGACCGCCGGCGACATGACAAGGCACTGTTCTAGTTCCTCTACATATTTCTCCAGCATATGTCCATCCGATTTCTCCGTTTCACACGTATCCGCCGGCGAGCTTTTCTCCCGCCATTCTTCGCCTCCGAATACGGGCAAGATCGAGGCCGAGGTTTTATTTATTGCATCAAAGCTGCGGAACGATGGCGAGGCGAAGGTGGCCGCCACCACAACTACGTTTCCTGCAGCCACCACCGGCCCCGCCACCACTCCACCCAAAACCTGCCCCTGTGGCGCGGCTAAAGTCACCGCCAAACTCCCTTCGCTTCTACCCGGAAGAAATGTAGCCGTCATGGAAAGGAGATCAAAGCTTCCTTGGAATGTAATGGTTGAGGGGTACGGAGTTGCCTCCCACAAAACGGCGGCCGCGATACGGCCGGAGGCTGAAAGGACGCATACTCCGAAAATGCGACAGCCACGAGCAAAGGCGGCGATGGTTTCTGCGACGTCGCCGCCGGCGGGGATCTCGAGTACGTGTGGATGGAGAGAGGCGGCGTCCGGCGTGCACGCAGCCACCGGAAACGTAGGCTTATTCTTCATCCCCGGCGGGCGGCCGCGCTTCCTCTTCCCCGCAGCGACGTTGGCGCCATTGCAGAAAGTACTCATCTTGACTGTGTGCCGTTGCCCAAAGCACAGCCTCCTCTTGCAGAAAAAAGTTTCTCCTGCGGCGAGGCGGTGGAACGATGGCCTTAATTAAAGCAAATTGTGAGTGTTTAATTTAAGGCGGGATTTATTTAGAAAGGAAATCTGGAAATATTTTGATTTGGTAACGCGAAGCTTGTTTACAACTGGACAATGTTGCCTTTTTTAAATTTTCCTATAGATATGATAGAAATTTTGATATTCCTATAGGTTATAGATAAGATTTTTTTTTTTAAAGTTTCATAATTCAAAGTGTAATATCTCGTATGAAGAACAATTATTACGTCCTCCGACCGGACGTAGAGGAACGTCCGGTCGGAGGCAAATTCCCTTCCAAAAAACGAGTTGTACCGAGCAAATACCGAGCAATACCAAATAATAACGAAGAATACCATCATTTGAAGACCCAATACCGAGTTATACCGGGCTTTACCGAGCAAATACCGAGTTACAAAAGTTGTACCGAGTTTTTCCCAGAAAAACTCGGTACAACTCGGTATTTCTCGGTACAGCTCGGTATCACTCGGTATTGGTCTTCAGAGAACGGTATTCCTCATTATTATCTAATAATACCTAGGTGTACCGAGCAAATACCTAATTTTTTGGCGGGAAATTGCCTCCGACTGAACGTTCCTCTACGTCCTTGCACCGGACGTAATAAAAGTTCCTCGCATGAATTTGTTTTTTTGAATTAATATTCTCATGTGCCAGATAATAAATTATGATTTTAATATTATATATATAATTGAAATTGTATATCCAAATATATCCACATAGGTAATTCATAGGTATCAATTAAAAGTGATGCCGGCGACTGGCTGTTGAACTGGCGCAGGCTGATTTGGCAGGCGACCTGGCGGGCTGAGTTGCCCGATCGCAATTCAGTATGATTTATAGGTATATAGTTACTTTTTTTAATTTTATTTATTTTAAAGTATGATTTATAAATATATATTTTAATTTCAATTCATATATATATATATATATATATATATATATATATATATATATATATATATATATATATATATAATGGGAATTACAAAGGAAATAAAACTTAAAGAGAGAAAAACAAATGGTTAAATTAAATTTTATTTAACAGTTTTTTAATTTTAAGTGGTTTTCGATTCGCAAACTCAGTCGTCAACTCACCTGCCAAATCAACTTGTGGCGACTTCATCCATTAGCTCAATAGTCAGTCGTTGCCCAAGGAAAACTTAATTATTTTTAATTCGTTTTGGCGAAATTAAATTTTAAATGATATTGTGAGCAATCAATCATTCTTTCCAACATTTTTGGGATTAGATCAGGCTGAGGAAGTGCTCTATTTGAGGTGAACTCGTCCCAAAAGAATCTAACGTGCAAAAACTCAAAATAGGGAAAAAATCACGAAGTCACAGCACACCAAGAAATTCATTATGAAAATTGGGAGAAATAAGTACACATCTATTTTCTCTCTCGCCTTCATTGCTTCTCTTCTCACATGCTCCATTCTCACATTTGTCCTAATTAAAAATACAAGAGAAAGTCAAGTAAATAAACTCTGAATGACGCAATCTTTCAGAAAACGAGAAAGAAAACTGTCTAGTTTGTTTCACAAAATTGCAGTGCTAGATTGGGGTGTTGTGGCGCCAGTTTGGGGCGCTACAACACTTAAGCATCTGTCTTGCACTGTTGCGATGCCATGTCTATGCTGTGTCAGTGCTCTGTTTTATTTACTTTAACACTAGGGCGCTAGAGAACACAGCGTCGAGGCACTCAGGTAAACAGTGACGGAGCGTTCAAGTAACCCCTCCCCCCTAATGTACACAACAAACTCTGATGTCCGAAGCAACATAATAACTATATTGATCAGCACAATCAAATTCCAAACATAACACGATTGAAGTTTAACTCTTCTGGCATTCATTGATGAAGCAAGAAAAGTGATGTGGCAAGCTCCGGTTGAAGGGATGAAATACTATTTTGTTCCATGCAGAACTGTTGCTTTACAAAAATCAAAATAGAGATCATTATAAACAGCACAATTATATTTCTTGTAATTACTTTTAGTAATTTTTAATATTATTTATCCACAACAATCACTACCATTACTGTCAAATATCTTGGCGGCCATCAACTTCTTACACAATTTTTAATAAAACTAAAAAAGAATTGTTTATTATATCAAATGTTTTTTTATACTAAACTAAAATAATAAATAATAAATACAAAGAAGAACAACAAAAACTGATTCAAAGGGCCTCTGATTTTAAAAAAAGCTTCTTCCACTTCGTATCTAACAATAATCAATAGCTATAATGCCATTACATAAATCATGCGATCTTATGTGTTTGAAAAGAGGTCAATCTGAATCCTTCTTAATTTAAGAAAAAATTTTGGTCAGAAAGAACTGATCTCAAAATAGTGTGATTTTATTTCGATATGAAAATATTATATGAGAATTCAATTAAAGTTTATATTACGCCATCATGAAAGAAATTCAAAAACTTTAAAATTCGTCATGATTAATAAAAAATTTCTTCAAAATTGTAATCTTTAAATTCAAACTGTAACAGCTCAAAATTTTAATTTGTTTGCACCATGATCTAATGAAATAATCAAAGCAGCACTGTCAACTTCAATTTTTTTACAACAATATTATAAAACTTTTATCCCATCACGTGAATTCCAATACACAAATCATTTTACTCTATTATATTATAATAGAATTTAAATTCTCATTTAATCTAATAAAAAATCATTTCTAATATTACTAATTCTTTTACTTAAAAAAAAGAACCTCAGCGTTTTCCCTATAACAACAATTAAATAGGCAACAATCTTATCAGTCATAGGTTATAGAATACATCATGAATAATACTCTCATGATTGCTACAATGACTGCCACACTATGAGAGCCTTGCACGGCTTTTTTTTTTTTTTTTTTTGAACTTTTTTAACCCCCTAGAATACGAGCAATTATTACATCAGGTCACCGGACGCATCCAGAATCCAATAATCACGCGCCACATTACCTGAAACTCGGTATTGCTCGGTATACGTCCGGATTTCCCGTTTTTTTTTTTCCGGACGTAATAAATACTCCTAGAATACTGCTATATGTAGAAGTGAGCATCACACTTACCATGTCTTATCGTGCTGAACAGTAACAAAGAAATTTCAAGATCTAATTTTGGGATTATTTCAAGTTTTCTAACAATATTTATTAAAATAAATCATAGACTACAAAACTACTAAAGCATCCAAATATTAAAAATAACTCATCAATCAGATTTCTTTCATTTCATCAAAATAAATATCTACACTATAATACATATCACAAAAAAGAGCTACAAAACTAACAATTTAACAAGTCATGACTACAAAAATAAAAAAAAACAATATATTTAAGACCTCAAATCTGATTCATGGAAGAAATGTAGAAGAAGGCCGAAAATCTAAAATAACAATATAGCAAAGAAGAAACTACAAAAGCAAGTTACAAAAACAAAACTGCCAAGAACATCGACGAAGCAATCAAGCATTTGGCAAAAATAAATAAATAAAAAAGAAACAAAGACCATCATCTTGCAAAGAGGAAGAGAAAAGTTAAGTCCCTTGCATGTAAGAAACAATAATGGCCGATTCAAATTTGTTCTGCTCAAGCAACAACAATGGAGCACAGAAAATTTTACTTCTTTGGTGAGGCGAAGTTCAGACATGCCATATCAGGCGCAGTACAAAACAAAGCATTAAAATTTGATAATTAGATAGAACATCAAAATATCATAGCAGCCTCTAGATTTCTTCCCCCATTGGGCCTTTGAATCAACTTCCCTCATATTTTGGATCAGCCATCACGTAATGATAAGCAATGACTAGTACAAATATAAAGATCCCAAGGAAATTTGCGAAGAACCCCAAGTCCTGATCGTCAATCATCTGGGAAATAAGGAGAACAAGTGTCAGCTATAACAGGAATAGGTGGTAGGGGCACCATTACATGATAAAAAGAGAGATACGTGATGGAGCCAACTCGTTGAGGCTTCGTTATTCTTAAAACAATTTTTTAATACAAAAATTAAAGTTTTTTTACTAGAAAGCTATTTTAAGAAGCAGTAAGAAAGCCGTCCCAAACGAGGCCTAAAATGCGTCTAATTTCCTTTAAGCCATGCTGTTTTGCAGAGAACTCGGTAAAGTACTTAGGCCAAACTTGGGCCTTCTATGGCCAATAGGCTTGGCCGCCCCTCACAGATTAAGAAAATAGCTGTTCATACTTCATACAATCAGAAAAATAGCCCCATAGCCAGTGGGGGGCCTGCCTGCTTGTGGGAGTTCTATATAATCCAATGCCAGGAATCCTTCATAATGCAATTTGAAGGTTGGTGACTAAAAATTCATTTGGGACGACTTTTTTAAAACAACTTTCCAGTACAAAAATTTCTTGAACTAGAAATTTTTAAACTAAAAAGAAAGCCACCTCAAAACAAAGCCTTGAGACAGCTTTTTTACTGCTTATTGAAGCAGTTTTTTAGTACAAAATTTATTTTTTTACTAAAAAACTACTTCAAAAAGCAGTAAGAAAGCCGTCCCAAACAAAGCTTAAATCATCATAAATGCATCATTAGAGTATAGTCGATAATTCCAAAGATCAAGAGCAACCCACCGCTGCAATTTGAGCATCAAAATGTGAGCAGTTTTGAAGATTTAACAAAAGAAAGCAGACGAGTGCAGAACTGCAGGAATAGAGAGCACTGCTTCCAATTTCGGGGACAAGTCTCTTGGATCTTAGTAAGTGGGCTGGCCATTAAGATACCCACCGTTTCATTTGATTAAAAATTGGGGGATTTACATACATACCACTATATAACACTCATATTACATATTTAACACCTCAAACTTAAATATTTCATTTTTACCATTCAAACACAAATATAAAATCAAAAATACCACTCCGCGTATTTGGATATCACCGCGTTATTCCTTCCCTTGAGGCGTGCGTATCTTCCTGCCTTCTTCCTGGACCTAGCGTGACTTTCCCGCCTCCTTCTGCAATAGCTTCCTATGGTGCTTTCTTGCGACAGATTTCCCGCCTCCTGTGACCAATTTCCGCTCCTAGTCGTATTATTTCAGTTCGAAATTGAAGAATGGAATGTGATAATGAAGAAGGAAATGATTTCTATGGTGATAAGGAAGAGAATATTTTTGTTTTACTTCTCTGTCGGGTTAAAAGAACCATAAAACAACAAATTTATTAAGTGCAGCTTCGCAAGCTTTCAACGCAAAAAGGAAAAAAAACAATATATGGAATCAGCCCACTGAGCTAGCTGAAACAGAATTAATTAATACAAGAAGCATCCAGATCATAACGACATTCAATTAGAGACATTAAAACATTCACTAAGAAGCGGATTTTACCGGGATTTCACTATTGTTTTGTTGAAGAAACCCAAAACCGGTGGAGAAAACGGCAAGCAAAGGAAGGAGTTCGCTGGGAAGAGGACATCCAGTTGCAGCAGTTGCGTTGGGGGTTGATGCAGCTTTCGCGAGAAAGCAGTGCTCACAGGGGACGAAACAGACAGAGTGAGTTTTGTGCCTACGGAGTGGTATTTTTTATTTTATGTTTGTATTTGAGTGGTATAAATGAAATATTTAAGTTTGAGGTGTTAAATATGTAATATGAGTGTTATATAGTGGTATGTATGTAAATCCCCCTTAAAATTTTAGATTGGATACAACTTAGAGGAGAAATGAGATTTCGCCTTTTCTGATAGATTGAATGGTGCATTTCCGCAAGAGGTAATTTGTGCAGTTTATGGAAGCTTCCTAAATCTTATAGGTCAGAAAGATTATTGGTTTTTTGTTTAATCTGACTTTGTTTCTATCTGACTTCAATAATTAAAAAATCGAGCACTAAAATACACAATACAATTATTATGCTTTCTCCAACACCCCCTCCATGGACTCAGGTTTCCTTTGGTTGGGCGTTTCTAAGACATTTTCCGTTTTACAATGGGAAAATAAATAAATTTTAATAGTTTGGCGAAACTGCTTCTCTCAAAGGCATTAAAAACATCGTTTTGAGCCTAAATGTCACTGCACTTTTGCAAGTCCTTTCCACAAACTTCCCCGTTTTGCACTTGCGAGAATTCTACTTTATCCCCGCAGTCGCTCATCTTCTTCGCCAGGATGCCTTTGATTGTTCGTCCCAGGCTCCGATCGAGGGGGTCCTGATGAACAAGAGACGTCCGACTTTCCACCCCACAAACCAATTGTGGCTGCCTCTGATGATTCAAGCGAATCAAAAGAAACAATGCAAATAGAAGAGTAAGAATTAAATGGTTTACACGATGGCATGGAAACAAACAATGCCCCGTTCAAGCAGGTTAGTGTTGTATTCAGAAACATCTTGTGTGTAGATGTCAATCTAGATTTCATTTTTGCAGTTACAATGGAATGAATGTGAAAATGATTGTGAATGAGCTGTATGAAGCTTCTAGCAGGTGTATAACTCCTAGAAGAATAGCCATTAATGACATTTTCTATAAAGGAGTGCACAGCAAGTGCTTGAGCATATGCTCCATTGGCAACTTCCCACAACCACACCAGGGCCATCCTACTGTGTTTGGAAAGAGCTATGGTCAATCCATTTGGAAGAAGCCAGGCTACACTCAACATGATAAGTTAAAAGAGGGAGACATTCTTGCAGACGACGGCATCGCATTGAACCTTGATGTTCAAAGGGTGAATGACAATATTTCCAAAATATATTAATCAACTAGTTATTCATTTTAAATGTACTTGTATTTACTGTTAAATGTCAAAATTTATGATAATAAATTAATAGTTTTTAAATTTTTTTGTATATTTTCATTTATTTAAATAGTAAAAAAAATTAAGTATATTTGAGTTTAATATATAGGTAATTTCATCATTTATAATAAAAACGCTGAAACATTTAATCATATCAAACACTTATTATCTATTTTAAAGTTTGAATAAGCACACAAAATAATTTAATCAAACAACATTATCTAATAACTCCATTATATAAAACATTTTTTTTTTTTTGTAGAACTCCATTTTCTCTACAATGACTTTTAAAACAAACTTTTGCAAGAACATTGGCCAACCAAACTTGGCCTCATTCTTTAGTGGCCTTAGTAGGGATTAAAAATTTCAACCTGGTTGTAATCAATAAAGAGTTTGTACTCCAAGTTAATTTTTCTAGAGATAAACGAGAGAGTTGATCAAACATTGAAAATTTTAACCTCACAGAGAACTTTATATTCTAGATTCAAGGATTCCCTTGACTAAAAGCTCTTATACCTAATTACCCCTCTCACTTGGTCAAAAGATATAATAGGCATAACTTGACTTGAGAATAATTATCAATAGACATAAGTTGCATCATCCAATAAATACTTATAGATCATGAGTAAATATTTGTCTAATTGCAAATTTCAAGACCAACCTTTGCTAATAAAGGGTTTTATGCCCTATTAGATGAGTTAGAAGTCATAGACTTAACCATTAGAGAACAATCGTGCTTGGCCCTCCCTACAATTATATTAGTATGGTTTTATATTTCTTATTATTAATGTTTGCTTGTAGATTGCTTTTGTAGTAACCCACAATTTTCAGTTAGGTCAATCGTAGCTTAGTTAATCCAATTCTTGTTTTCATATTGGGTAGCAACTGTAGTGGCATTAAAAGGATGTCTCAAGGGTATGAAATGAGCATACTTACTAAGCCGGTCAACTACAACTAGAATGACAATGTAGCCTTCCGACTTGGGTAAGCCTTCGATGAAGTCCATAGTCACCTCTGACCAAACCTGATCAGGTAGCTCCAGTGGCTGCAACAGTCCCCTAGGGGCACAAGCTTGATACTTGTTCCTCTGACAAGTATCACACTGGGTCACCATTTCCTCCACATCCTTCCTCATCCCCTTCCAGTATATCTCTCTAGCCAATCTCTGATAAGTCTTATGTCCTCCTGAATTTCCTCCAATAGCACTGGCATGAAACTCCTGAAGTATCAGTGGAATATGGGAAGAGGTCCTAGGTAACACTAACCTTCCTCTGTGTAGCAAAAGCTGATCCTCCACTGTATATCCTGATGGTATTTCCTCCCCCTTCCTTATGGCCTCTCTGATGCTCCCCAATTCTTCACTAGTCATATTTTCTGTCCTCAAATTCCCCCAATCTACTAACTGAGGCACAGATGTAGCAATAAGTTGAGAGCACTCCACCTTCCTGGATAAGGCATCAGCAGCTTTATTCTCCAATCCTGGCTTGTACTGAATCTCGAAATCATAGCCTAATAATTTGGAGAGCCATCTCTGATGTTCTTCTGTCACCATGCGTTGCTCCAACAGATATTTTAGACTCCTTTGATCAGTCCTCACAAGGAATCTTCTACCCAACAAGTACGGCTGCCACTTCTGAATGGCCTTAACAATGGCCATCAGTTCTCTTTCATAGACAGATTTGAGCTTTGCCCTCCCTGATAACACCTGACTGTAGAAAGCTATGGGTCGCCCTTGCTGCATGAGAACCGCTCCTAACCCCAAACTAGATGCATCAGTTTCCACCACAAGCTGCTGCCCGAAATCCGGTAATGCTAACACCGGGGCACTAACCATAGCACTTTTCAAAGCCTCCATAGCGCTATCTGCCTCCGGTCCCCAATTGAAACTGTCTTTCTTCAACTGCTCAGTGAGTGGAGCTGCAATAGATCCATACCCTTTTATGAACTTCCGGTAGTAACCTGTGAGTCCCAAGAAGCCCCGGAGAGCCCGAAGGTTCTTAGGAGTTGGCCAGCTCTTCATGGCCTCCACCTTGGAAGGGTCAGCTACTACTCCTTCTGCTGAGATAATGTGCCCCAAATATTCCACACTTCCTTGAGCAAAAGAACACTTTTTCTGATTGACATACAACCGATGATGTTGTAAAGTGCTCAACACCTCCCTCAAGTGCTCCAAGTGTTCCTGTAGGGTCCTGCTATAGATCAAAATATCATCAAAAAACACTAGAACAAACCTCCTCAACATGGGTCGAAACACTTGGTTCATCAAAGCCTAAAATGTAGAGGGAGCATTGGTGAGTCCAAACGGCATCACCAAGAACTCGTAGTGTCCCTCGTGAGTCCTGAAAGTAGTCTTGGGAATGTCCTCCCTCTTCATCCGGATCTGGTGATACCCTGACTTCAAATCAAGCTTGGAGAACATTGTAGCACCCCCCAACTCATCAAGAAGCTCATCAAATGGGGATTGGAAATTTGTCTAAAACAGTCTCCTTGTTGAGAGCCCGATAATCAACACAAAATTGCCAGCTACCGTCCTTCTTCTTTACCAATAGTACTGGGCTCGAAAAAGGGCTCACGCTAGGTTGGATGATCCCCGCCTCCATCATCTCCTTGACTAGCTTCTCAATCTCCTCCTTCTGAGCATGAGGATATCGATATGGACGCACACTAACTGGATCTGCTCCCCCCTTCAGTACAATGGCGTGCTCCTTGCTTCTCTGTGGTGGCAGCCCTGCTGGCAGCTGAAAAACTGGGGCGAAACGCTCCAACAATTGTCCCACCTCTGTTGGGATGTTACTCTGCTCAACTGGCTCACTTCCCTCCAATCGCCATAACTCTACCAGAAATCCTTCCCCCTCACTCCTAAGAGACTTGAGAATAGTCTTCAAAGCCACCTTAGATCGGCATAATTTGGGGTCCCCATGCAAAGTAACTCGATGTTCCCCTTCACCATACTCCAACATCAAGGTCTTCCAGTTGACCTTCATCTCCCCCAAAGTTTGTAACCACTGAATACCTAAAATAACATCAGTATTACCCAGCTCAAGCACCAAAAAATCCTGGGTAATATCTTTCCCTTGTATGGATAGAGTAACCCCGCTGCATCTTCCCGCACACTGTTCCTTCTGACCGGTCCCCAAGGAGACTCCCACTCCTCTCCCTTGGACCATAGGAATGCCCAACTCTTCCACTAATCTGCAAGCTATAAAGTTGTGGGTGGCCCCACTATCTATTAGCACCGTGACTGTATAGCTCCCAATCCTCCCTTCCATCTTCATGGTGGAATGTGCTGTCAACCCTGCCACTAAATTGAGGGAAACCTCAATCATGTCCAGATGTAGATGATCTACACCTTCTTCTCCCCCTCCTAACTCTTCCTCAACTTCCTCCTCCCCGGGGTCTTCCACCAATAGGACTTGGAGTGATTTGTCTTTGCATCTATGCCCTGGCCCAAACTTCTCATCACACCTATAACAGAGCCCCTTGGCTCTTTTATCCTTCAGCTCTGCCTCAGTGAGCCTCCTGAACTCCCCCTTGGCCGGTGCACTCCGGTCCCTCTCCTTCTGTCCTTCTCCTCCTGCCCCCAAGTAAGTACCCTTGGCTCCTCCCGTAGGATTTGCCACCTTCTGTCCCCCTCCAAAGAAAGCAGGCTTGCGGTAGTGATCAGAAGACAGTCTATCCTCTATCAGCTCAGCCATCTCCAAGGTCTCCCTCAGACTCCTTGGTTTGGCCGCTCTAACAGCTGATCGAATGTGGGGCTTCAAACCCTTCATGAAGTTCCCCTCAAGCACCTCATCCGTCATCCCACGAAGTCTACTGGACAGCAACTCGAACCTGTCCCTATAAGCAGATACTGTACCAGTCTGAGTCAGTGCGAAGAACTGCTCATGATGAGTTCCCTCCTTTGGCGGTCTGAAGCGGTCTAGGCACATCTCCCTAAACTCTGCCCAACATCTGAATCTTTGTCTTTCTTCCATCCACTGATACCAAGCTAGGGCTCTTGCCTCCAAACATAAAGGTACCGCTAAGAGTTTCTCCTCATCCGTCATCCCCATCACTGTGAAGTATCTCTCCGCCTTGAAGATCCAACCATAAGCATCCTCACCTTCAAAGATTGGAAGCTTCAACTTCCTCATTCCCCATTCTCCTCTCCCATTCACCTTGCCGTTGCCCATACCTCCTTGCCCATATCTCCCATCTGGTTGCCTCTCCCATGGTCGTGGGTCCACCCCACGATTCTCCCTTCTTTCCCAAGCTTGAGGTGCCACCGGATCCCCCCTTGCATAACCAGCCGACCCCCAATGAGGCTCCCTAGGGTCGGCCTCCCCTCTGCCTCGATACGATCCTCCTCCCCACTGATTGTAAGGCATGCTTCCTCCCTCCCTTCCTTGGTAAAATTGATCTGGATGATTCTGAGTATAGCTTGCCCTAGCATCTCCCATAAATGAGGCGGTGGAGTAGCCCTCCCCTCTACGATTTGGGCCATACATGCCCCCCTTTGGGCCGGCGGACCATGCATCCCCTCCATGGTCGATAATGTCAATGGCCTCCTTCCCTTTTGCATTAGGTCCTTCACGAACCCTACTTCCACCTTCACCATCAACCGGCTGCGCATTAGGATTAGGGTTAGGGTTAGGGTTAGCCAACCCCTCTATGTTGTGTTGGCCCGCCACCATTTGTTTGATCATCTCTTGTAACCCTAGCATTTGAGTCTTCAACTCTTCTACTCCATCAAGCTTTTCGTCAACGAATGCAAATTTCTCTTTGAGGGCGGTGAACTCTACTTCCCACTCTCCGACTTTCTCTTCAATAGATTCAATCTTTCGTGTACCTATCCCTTCCTTGTGGATCTAGTGCTCTGATACCACTTTGATGGAACTTGAGTTGCAAAATTCGGAATCCAGGAAAAACAGCCCAAAAACAGTGGAAAAATAGAAGATTTCTTGGATGAACACACTCACAAACACTTCGATTACTTAAATATCAAAAGACTTACAAGTTTCCACGGATACAATGCTCTCAATTCGAGAAGAGAAGCTTTCTCCCAAGCCCTAGATTAGAGAAACCTAAAACAGCCACCAAAACAAGATCCCTCCAAAACAAACCCTAACTCCCCTTTAACCCTCACATGATCCCCTCAAAATACCCTAATTACCCCTAGGGCAAACAAAACAAACTCCCTCTTACATTTCGTGGGCCCCTTGGGCCCACCCGCCTCCTCCCTCTCCTTCGGCCGAACGCCCAGGCGGGCGTTTTCTCCGCCTGCAGTAGGCGAGAACCGGCCCCTTGTGGGCCGGTGCGGATGCGGGATGGACCGGACGGTCCGGTCCATCATCTTCCCCGATTGTTCTTGTTACCTTGACATTGCAGATGGTTAGGTAAATCTAATACAACAATTAGAACATTGGCTTTTGGCTTCAACCGTAGAAGCCAATCTGCAACAGGAATGAAGGCATTAACAAGATCAAACAAGAAGTGCTGTTCAAAAATGTAAACATCAGGAAATAATAAGACTAATTGGAGAAGAGACCCCTCAGTTTCAAGAAGGGGTTCAATCAAGAAATGTTGAAAATAATTCTTCTCTCATCCTTCGCATTGTTGCAATTGGTATCAGAGCAACAAAAATCAAAACTGAAGATGTCATCAGCAAGATAGGAGATCAAGAAGTTCACAAGATAAAATAACTTGTGTTGCTCGTACATCAGTGTTTGGTTATGACATTGTCAAAAGCTGATTCAAATATTGCTAACAAGGCTGATAGTGCAGATCTTTTAAATCTTAGAGATGAAGTTCAAACGGAGATTGCAGAGAAGTTGGCCATTGACATTTGGAGAAAGTTTGTAGTTGAAGAGATCCCATGCAAGTCAATTATATCTTAAGAAGAGGTTCCACACCTTGCAAATGGATGAATCTAAATCAATTAAAAGGAATTTGGATTTACTTTAACAAGGTTGTCATGGATCTTAAAAGCATTGAAGATGAAATCATGAATCAGGATCTTGTTATAATCCTCTCACAATCTCCATCGAAAACGTATGAACATTTAGTAGATACTATGTTATATGGTAAAACCACTCTTTCAATAATAAAAGTGAAAACAACCCTGAAGTCCACAAGAAAGTGGAGAACCAAATGATCAAAATATTGGTGATAGCTTTATGGTTAGCTATGATGTATAGACACGGGCACAACGACATGGATACAATCCGATGCAAACACGAGACACGAACACAGTTTGGACATGGTATTATAATTTTTATATTTTAAAAATAGTATATAAAAATTGAATAAGTATAATATTAAAAATAATTTAGAAATAATACATCATTTAACTAGAATATATGCTTAAAATGATTAATATTTGATGTCGAGAGCCGGATGTCAATGTCGTGTATCTGACATCAAGAGAGAAGACAAAAATGTTATTGAGATTCGGACATTGATGTTATGCAATAAGTATTGGGCATCGATGTCGAGAGGGCATCAACCATCAATATTGAGAAGACATTGTTCTTCGATGTTAAGATGGTGTCGGATAAAGATATGCTGTCAAGTTATGGGTGTAGAAATTGATAGCGTCCTGCATCAATGCCAAGACAGTGTCAGACTTTGATGTTGAGATGACTTTGAAATATAGATGTTGTAACGATGTCAAACATCGATGTTGAGATCACATCGATGTCAACCTATCAAAAACAAATGAATGAGATGTTGAGTTTGGATGATTGATTTAGTGTTGTGGAGAGGAAATAAAAAAGTTTTATTTTTTATATTTTAAATTAAAAAAATTTTAAATACAAGAAATTATATAAAAAATATTCATAAAATATTTGAGACATGCGTGTACAATTTGTATTTTATATTTTTTAAACAAACATTTTTGGCGTGTCTAAAACGTGTCGGAGGTGTCTTAGACGCATGTCGTATCGGATGTATCGTACACTACACGCTTTTTTGAGGAGAAATGTCAAAGCATTAGGGGTGTCAAAATTGGTTTTTGGATCGGGTTCGGGTCCAACCCAAAACTGATACGCTCTTGATTCATCCAACCCGAACCCAACCAGATTGCACAAATGTGTCAGAAATATGAACCCAAACTTGACCTCCCCAGATCTGGATCGACCTGACTCGACACCAGCACGGGTGGAGCGTGTCAAGATCTATGTGAGGCAGAGACAGAGTGGGTCGTGGGGTGCTGGGGGCCTGCATGATGCGGTGCGGCCTTAAGGCCAATGCTGGAGGGACACGGGGGCAGCAAGGGAGGGCTCGAGCTGGACACGCCGCACACGGTTCTAGCATGAGGGCATGACGTCAGGAAGCGTGCGGACTCGAGCTGGGTACGTCGTACGCGATCTGGGGGCGAGGCGCTATCTAAGCACGGGTCATTCTAGGTCATTTTTGGGTTAGAGGACTAACCCAGACCCTACCCGATTTTTCAAATGGGTTGGAAATCATAACCTGAACCCGTTTATTAAATGAGTCGACCTAAAATCGGATTTTTCGGTTGGGTTCGAGCCAGGTTTTTAGGTCAGGTCATAAATTGACACCCCTATGGTGCATCATAGGTGGTTACTTAAAGAACGTGGAAATGTGATTTCAATAATAAATACTAATCAATATCCATGTTAAAGTTCAAAAAAAATGCTTCATTTGCCACAATTCACTTCACGAAGATCTACCAATAAAAGATGTGAAGACGCCTAAAAGAGGAAAATAATCAAGATAATTTATGGTTGTTAAGGGGATTATGAAAGTGCTGGGTGTTGCCCATCATAGAATCAGATTCTAATAAAGATTAAATTCTTGATCCTTGGTATTATTTCCACACTCCCAAAGAAATCTTGATAATTAAAAGATTTGGCTACCAACGTGACGAAGCTTGGAAACAAAAAAAACCTACAATATCATAGAGATTGATAATATAAGAATCAAAATATGTGATGGCATAGAACAACTATAAGAAGTGAGGTACATACCTAGGCTAAGAGAAATTTAATTTCACTAAAATCTGGTTATAGATTCAAGAAGGAAAGTGAGAGGCTAATGGTATACAAATGATCTTTTGTTGTCATAAAAAGAATATTGAGCAATAGATTGTATCACTTGATTGGAAGAACAATCATTAGAGGATAATTTAATATAATCATTCACTCAACAAATGCAACCCAATTATTGGTTCGGAAATTGGCCACACAAGTCACAAAGAGTATTCAAAGAGCTTGAGAAATAAGGTTTGCTATGTGATGACAAAATTGTGAATATTTGACTTTTGTGAATAGTGTGTCATAGGAAAGGCAAAGACTTGGATGTGAATTTGACAATTTGTTGTACGTTTGAAAGATGAAGTTTTTAACTGCATCCATTTAGACCTTTGGGAGCCTTCTTGGGTAAGCTCACATGAAGGTATTATTTTTCTTTAGTCGATGATTATTCTAGAAAAATGGGTATATTTTTTGAAAAGCATTTTGGAAATCAAACAATGAAAACAATCTGTTGAAATTCAAACTTTAACGAAGCAAAGCACTTATAATGGGCTTTACTTTTTGGTTGATGAATTCACAAAGCTCTACATAGATAAAAGGGATATCGAGGCATTACACGATGAAGACGACTACACAATAAAAAGGGTTGGAGGAGATGTTCAAAAGGAATGTTCATTAAAATATAAGATGAATCTCAAGTAAAGCATGGTTTTCATAAGGCTTTTGGGTTAGCGCGGTTAGTGCTAAAATTTATTTAATAAATAGATGGCCATCCTCAACTGTCAGTTTTAAGACATCACAAGAAGTTTAGATAGAAAGACTAAATGATTACTCCACTCCCTATGCTCACATGAAGAAAGACAAGCTTGAGCCATGTGCAGCAAAATGCATTTTTATTAGCATATTGAAAGAGAAAGGGTCAAGTTATAGTGCTTGGAGTTGAGATTCATTAAATGCACGAGTAGTATGGATTTTATATTTAGTGAATACCAAAAGAATGAAATTATTTCATCAGATAAAGTTAAAAAAAAAAGTCAGTTGAAGCCAAAGAGACAATGAAGCTTGAGGTGGGGCAACCAATCGAAGAAAATTATGATGCCAAATTGCCAATGATTAAGAACTGCCCCAAAAACATTTTGAAGAATCTAGACAACAAATTCTGAAAAAAGGTAAAGAAGATCTTATTGTTTAGCAAGAGAAAAACCTCTGTGTGCAACCAAAGAACTACAAATGTATGGATATATTAAACTCAAAGTATATACTTTTGTCATTGATTTGATAAATGAAGATAAAACCAAAATCCTACAAATAATCCATGGAGAGTGCTGAAGATGTCAATATCAGCAAGCTATGCAGGAGGAAATATCATCATTAAAGCAAAACAACGCCCCAGAGTTAGTGGACATACCAACTATCCAAAAGGTAATTAGTTCAGAAAGAAAGATGGTTAACTAAATTTGAAGGAGTTAGATTCAAAGCTTGCAAGGGGCTTCACAAGGAGTGGACTACAATGAAATATTATCGCTGTTCTAAGGCACACATCAAACAGGATATTGCTTGCTATAATTACACAATTCAACATGAAACTTGAATTAGATTTTAAGGTCCCATGGGATTTCACAAAGAGTAGACTATACGAAATTAGCAGACCCAACTAAATCATAAGATCTTTGTCAGCAATCATGAGTAATGTTTTCCAAGAAGACCTCATAGACCACAGATGGAGGCTGATGAGTTATGTCTTCCAAGAAGACCTCATAGACTATAGGCTGGAGGCTGACTAAGTTAACAATTTTAGAAAAACTCAAATTGATAAAGGACTTTATATCCTATCTGATGCGGAGCATCACTTGCGGCTGCATCTCTGCACCACAATGGACCGGTGCACACTACCCTTTTATCTCTTTTACTAGAATATTCTCACAGCTTTCTGTTAGTTATCAGCTGCTCCATTATCTATTTACCTTATTTAGCTATGTGTGCAGGCACTCTCTTTTAGCTTTTATCTATTTTTAACAATAGTCATTTTGTATTTCTTCTCCATGAGAAGATGAGTAAAGCAGCAAATGAAATAGTAACTTTGGCCTTTGCCATTGCCATTGCCGGCAACCTGCCTTCCCTAGTGTGGTTTTGTCTTGTGAACCTGCTTCTTCCGCCGCATACCTCTTCAGATTGGTATCAGAGCCAGTGGCTCGGTAAGATGGCAGAGTCCAACAAGCGTGCGACAAGCGGTGATGACCGAAGTTTGGAGGCACTTTGGGCTGCGCACGCTGGAGTAGAGAAACGGTTGGACGACTTGGTGACTGCGGTCGACCGCCTTACCGCCGTCTTATGCCGGGAGCCCACAATCGCCAGAAATGGTGAAAATCCAGTAAGAGTAGGAAGACCCGCTCTTATCATAGACACCCCTGTCGAACTAAATAGAGGCGTTCATCGTAGAGGCCAACGACGCGCAACCGTCGTTCCTGAGTTCTCAGATTCGGAGGAGGATTTTGCAATCAATCAGCCCGCTGGATTATCGGATTCCGAGACCGAAATGGTGGAGTGGCGACCGCGCCGGTATCTGGGGCGTGAACGACATCATGGGGAATTCCGAGTTAAGTTGGACATTCCTTTCTTCGAAGGGAGATTACATATTGATGATTTCTTAGATTGGGAACGTTCCGTTGAGACTTTTTGACTATATGGAGATCGAACTGGAGAAGCAAGTCAAGTATGTCGCCTGCCGTCTCAGAGGTGGAGCGAGTGCCTGGTGGACGCAACTGCTCCAGTCACGGCGACGAGAAGGGCGTGGACCAGTTCGTAGTTGGGTACGAATGAAGCAACTCCTGCGTGGTCATTTCCTTCCCACTGACTATGAACAATTGTTATACCTGAAATACCAGCAGTGCTCGCAAGGTAGCCGATCGGTTAGCGAGTACACGGAAGAGTTCTATAGCTTGTCGGCTCGAAACGATCTGAATGAAAACACCAATCAGCTAGTCGCCCGGTACATTGGGGGCTTGAAAGACAGTATTCAGGATAAATTGGAAATGAACTCCATATGGTCTCTCTCTCAGGCCGTTAACTTTGCGCTTAAAGCCGAGACTCAGCAGGCTAGGCAGTGGAGGAGCAACTCACATCGAAGAGCCACAACTGATATCGGAACGGATGCTTCAAAAATCCCAGGAACAGTCGCTCGCAAGGCGGGTCCAGCGACGGATACAAGCGGAGCTTCAAGTTCAGCCAAGCAGATATCGGATCCTCGTGTCCCTGTGAAACCGAAAGGACCTCCCAGAGAAAACCTCTATCCCCGGCCACAAGGACTTAAATGCTTCAGGTGTTTCCAACCAGGACACAAGTCTAATGAATGTCCAAATCGGCAGCAGTTACAGGTACTTGATGGGGAAGGAGAATTGGAACAAGATTTTCTTGGCGAAGAAAATCAGACATATATCGAGGATGTCGAAGCAGATGACGGATAACCGTTAGTTTGTGTTCTAGAAAAACTACTACTGGCCCCAAGGAAGCAAGCTAATTCACAGCGGCACTCCCTCTTTAAAACCAAGTGCACCATAGCCGGGAAGGTGTGTGACTTACTCATTGACAGTGGATGCACTGAAAATGTGGTTTCTCGTGCCGTCGTCCAAGCATTGCAGCTTAAAACCACAAAGAGTCCGCAACCCTATAAGATCACTTGGGTAAAAAAAGGTGTGGAAATTATGGTGACTGACATGTGCCGAATTCAGTTTTCCATTGGGAAGCATTACTCATGCGAGGTGTTGTGTGATGTTGTCGACATGGATGTATGTCACCTAATATTAGGTCGTCCTTGGCAATTCGACGTAGGAGCAACTCATGATGGACGTGCTAATACTTATTCACTTGACTGGAAAGGCAAGCGACTGCGACTGCTACCGCATTCGACAGATCAGGGGGCCAAGTCAGGAACGGTGCCACCGACCCTGCATTTTGTTACAGGCAACAGTCTGCTCTATACATATCATGAGAGGTCATTGTTATTTGCCTTGGTAGTCCGTGAATCAGCGCCCGAGCCTGCCGCCGAACCAAGATCACAAGCTCTTCAAGATCTTCTGAAGCAATTTCAAGATGTCATAACTGAACCTGCGGTAGCTACTCTCCCTCCGTTAAGAACATTACAACATCAAATCGATTTAATACCAGGATCATCATTGCCGAATCTACCGCACCACAGATTAAGTCCCACAGAGCACCAGGTGTTACAACAGTTAGTGGATGAGCTGTTAAAGCTCAATTTGATTCAACCGAGCTTAAGTCCCTGTGCGGTTCCAGCGCTATCAGTTCCCAAGAAAGATGGCACGTGGCAATTATGCATGGACAGTCGCGCTATTAACAAAATTACGGTGAAGTATAGATTTCCGGTGCCCCGTGTGGAGGAGCTGTTAGAGAAGCTTGCCGGAGCCAATGTGTTCTCCAAGCTTGATCTACGAAGTGGGTACCATCAAATACGGATCCGCCCGGGCGATGAGTGGAAGACTGCTTTCAAGACCAGACAAGGCTTGTATGAATGGAGGGTTATGCCCTTTGGGCTATGCAATGCACCCTCTACTTTTATGCGTTTGATGTCGGATGTTCTCAAACCTTTCATCAACGTGTGCTGTGTCGTCTACTTTGACGACATACTTGTATTTAGCACTTCCGAGGACGATCACTTGGATCATTTGGCGAAAATTCTCATTGTGCTCCGGGATAACAAGCTCTACCTGAACCCAAGTAAGTGTCAATTTGCTGCGGCTGCTGTTTATTTTTTGGGCTTTGTTGTATCATCTGCAGGAGTCCACGTGGACAGCCGCAAGGTGGACGCTATCACACAGTGGCCCATTCCCAAATCCTTCACCGATATACGCAGTTTTCATGGGCTAGCTAATTTCTATCGTCGATTCATAAAAGATTTTAGTATGATTATGGCACCTATCACCGACTGCCTCAAGCTGAAGCAGTTCTATTGGGGAGAGGACCAACAACACAGCTTCGAAGCCATCAAGTCAGCGTTAACGGTTGCCCCTGTTTTAGCCTTGCCAAATTTTGACAAGCCATTCCACATTGACACAGATGCCTCGGGGGTTGGCATAGGTGCTGTTTTAAGCCAAGACAACCGCCCGGTTGAATTCTTCAGCGAAAAATTCTGTCCCGCTCGGCAAAAATGGAGTGTATACGAACAGGAATTCTACGCCATCGGGCGAGCTCTCAAGCAGTGGGAGCCATATTTATTGCACCAAGAATTTGTTTTGTGCAGTGATCACCGGGCCTTGCAATTTATTAACAGTCAAAAGCATATCAACCGTATGCATGCTCGTTGGGTCCTATTCCTACAACGATTCAATTTCGTTTTAAAGCACAAATCTGGTGCCCAAAACAAGGTAGCGGATGCGCTCAGCCGGCGTAGTGCACTTCTCACTCAATTGCAAACCGAAATTACAGGCCTAGAGTGCCTGAAGGAGTTGTATGCCACGGACCAAGACTTTTCCAAAGTCTGGGCGGACTGTGTAAACGGCGAACAACCCAAGGAATTTTCCCTGAGACATGGGTTTTTATTCCGATTCAATCAGCTCTGCATTCCAGACTCCTCCTAGAGACCGCAAATCATCAAGGAAGTTCATTCGGGCGGGTTAGCAGCACATGTGGGGCGAAATAATACTTACTTACAATTGCAGACCAGATTTTTTTGACCTCACATGCATCGTGATGTTATGAGGTTCACAGAGAGATGTTTTGTTTGTCAAAGCTACAAGACCGGAGGAAATCTACAAGGATTATACCTGTCTCTGCCCACACCCGAAACTATTTGGGAAGATCTAAGTATGGATTTCGTTATGGGCTTACCCGGTACCAAACGAGGACACGATTCGATCATGGTCGTTGTCGATCGCTTCTCCAAAATGGCTCATTTTGTGCCATGTAAGAAGACGTTCGACGCGCTGAATGTAGCTCGCCTTTTTTTCGCGGAGATCGTCCGACTTCATGGGTTACCTCGGAGTTTGACTTCCGACCGGGACTTCAAGTTCATCAGTCATTTTTGGAAAGAGTTATGGAAGCGACTGCACACGGAGATCAAGCTCAGCTCCGCGTATCATCCTCAAACGGATGGGCAGACTGAGGTCGTAAATCGAACATTAGGGAATATGTTACGTTGTGTGGTACAGGACCATCCCAAAAGTTGGGACGAACTACTGGGCCAAGCTGAGTTTGCTTATAATAGCATGACCAATCGATCCACTCGTCGTAGTCCATTCAGTATCGTGTACACGAAGCAACCAAATCACACTGTGGACTTAGCTGTTCTTCCGAAGTGCAGCAGTCAGCGTGCCACTGACTTTGCCGAGCAATTTGCCACCATGTTGCAGGAAGTACGCCAGCAACTCATAACATCCAGTGCTAAATACAAAGAATCAGCTGATCGGCACCGCAAAGAAAGGAAATTTAATCCTGGTGACTTAGTTATGGTCCGTCTGCGTCGTGAAAGGTTCCCTCAAGGTGCTTACTCTAAATTAAGCCAACGAAAAGCTGGTCCATTCACTGTTCTCAAGCAAATCAACCCGAACGCATATATTGTGGATATACCCAGTCACTTCAACACTTCGACTACATTCAATATTGGAGATCTTATTGCGTATCACCCCCCTGATGCTGCAGCCACCAATCTTTCCTCATCGGAGTCAGATTCCTCTCTCGGAGGGGGAGAATGATGCGGAGCATCACTTGCGGCTGCATCTCTGCACCACGATGGACCGGTGCACACTACCCTTTTATCACTTTTACTAGAATATTCTCACAGCTTTCTGTTAGTTATCAGCTGCTCCATTATCTATTTACCTTATTTAGCTATGTGTGCAGGCACTCTCTTTTAGCTTTTATCTATTTTTAACAATAGTCATTTTGTATTTCTTCTCCATGAGAAGATGAGTAAAGCAGCAAATGAAATAGTAACTTTGGCCTTTGCCATTGCCGGCAACCTGCCTTCCCTTGTGTGGTTTTGTCTTGTGAACCTGCTTCTTCCGCCGCATACCTCTTCACTATCATATGCATCAAGTATGACCATAAGCTAGAATAAATGCTATTAGAGAACATATAAAAATCAAGTCTAACTGTACTATTATGGAACAGCCATTTTTTAGTAAAACATATGATCAAAAAAGATTTATCACATCCTACCTAGTGTTGAGTTTTGAAATAAGCTTATTTGATAGCTTTTGATAACACATTAGCGCCTTTGTGAGCCTGAGTAAATTTGAATTTAGCTCTCACATTCAATTTAATATAAAAGACATAATTTTGCTCAGAACATATACTACTAAACATTTTTTTTACACAGTGAGATTTTTGTAAATTTTTTAAAATGAGGGGCATCTTATTGCATTTTTTGGTTTTTTATCTTTATATTTTTTGTTTGTAAAGCATAGGTAGGCAGGTAACACTAGTGTGGGCATTATTATTATCCCCAAACTCAAGTCCCCTACCATAGTCGTGGACCAGGAGCAACTCAATTCGTTTGTTGTTTAAGAAGGATGCAAATCTTCTAATGTTACCCTCATTAGCCAATCAAAATGTACCAACCTATAATGGGTCAATTATGCTAACCACAGGGGATCATTTTACTAATCTATTTTGCATGGATATGTTAATCACCAACAGTTTTCTTTCTGGTCCAAAATATTACCTCCATGCAATTAAGCATGCATATTCCAAAGGAGTTAAGCCTATCAAATCCAAATTAAAAAATCCTATGGCTCACTCCTAACGTAGCCCATTAAAAACTAACAATCAACTTGATGCTTAACCCCAAGGAGCCGTATAACTTAAAATTTCTTATCCTTGAATTAGTTAACCCACTCTTTTAAAAAGCAAAAATGATTAACAAATGCCTCAATAGAGTTTGCCATATTTGGGTATCGAGTTGAAAGTGTCTCCAAAAAGTTTAAAGCCAAATAAGGCTTATTTAATAATTATTTCATGATGTGTAAAATATATATTAATCATAAATAGAGGGAAATCATTAGCTCCACCAAAACGAGGTTTGTGCTACAATGCTTGGTAAGCATTAGTAAATAAATAACCTAATCCATCAATGATGACTTTGTTGTTATGAAATCTCAACAGGAAGGGATTGCAGCCCGCCTACCTTATTAACTTTCAAGATTCTTGTCCTTGGGATTGCCTTTAAATTCAAAAAAACCACGGTCCAACCCCCAATATCTCTTGGTCTTGGAATAATAATAAATGTTGAGCAAACTTTTGTTAGTCCTAAAAATTTACATTTTCTTCACATACAACAATGACAAAGTAAGATAAATGAATCTTTTGGTTGCAAATACAACAATTATGTTAATGCAGCTTATGCTTCTTATTTGTTAATTTACTATTCCTGCCAAAGTATTAGTGGCTTTGTTTGTAATGTAAATAGATTTTAAATTTCTTTAAAATAGATTGTGGATAATAAAAGGACTTCTATACATGAAAATGTTAGTAATATATTTAATTAAGATTACGAGGATATCGCCTCTCTTGCATGTATTTTCCTGTCAACAACCCTTGCCTTTCCACCAATGGCCTGCAAATATTATCACATCATAATGATTCCCTAATAACTGCTCTTGCTTCTAAAGTTTCTCCCACAATAAAATCTCCCTCACCATGTGCTCCTCAATCATTTTTAGAGGCTATTAAGGGAGATCCATGGCGTAGCCCTCAACATGGCTCCTCTCCCATATATTTTAGCAAGTACCTGCAACATCTCATCACAAGATGTCATGCTCCTTAAAAAAAAACCAGTTCTAATTTTATTTCGTGAGGAGATCCTTAAGTTGGCATCACCTTTTTCTTTCACTCCTGTTGGTAGGCTTCTTAAAGTCATCCCAATATAGAGATCGTCTACATAATCATGGTCAATCTACATTTGAATGGGACGTTTCAATTTGACATATTGATTCTCATCACGTTCTTTCTAAGTTATCTCAATAATCTAGTTGCTCAAAACATATATCTCAAAAATCATACTATATAAATGGCTTCCAAATGCATATGCTTTAGTGGTCTCTGATGAACTTCCTATTATCTCAATTTGTGTTATTTTTCCACATCTTCATATCCATTAGTTCAACCACTCCATTATGTATTCCACTAGCTCAATCTTTAGTGAATTGCTTCAGGAGGATGCAACTATAGCAAGGCTATCCATGCCATTAGTTGCTAGGGTAGTGATCAAAATGAATAATAATTACCAATTTAGAGAAAGAAACTTGGATTAGTTTCATTGCTAGTGGTTAATGACAAAAGGTAGAATTTGAAAACATTCCCTTCTTATTGTTCTTCCTTAAAATTTTTTTATCACAATTTCTCTTGATGCTTCAAGACACTCCCAAAGCTACAACAATCTACTGACAATCATGATAGTGAGGATCATTCATTAAATAAGAACCTACCTTCGAATACAATGGTGGTAGTTCCAATTAGTTTTAGTTTATACTTTAAACACACACACACATATTGAGAAAGAATTAAAATAAAAAGTTAGAAAATTTTGAAGAAACCAGAAAGTTAAAAAAAATGTATAAGATATATTATTTTCAAATTTCTAAAATTTGATAAATGCAATAATTTAAATATTAATGGAGAAATTATAATAATTACAAAATTTAAACTAATAAAAATTTGGAATTTATTGTGATTCAAAGTTTGTATATTTATGTTATGAAAATAATTTTAAAAATATTAAAATCATAATCTAAAAATTTTGAATGAATTGTAAAGATTATAATTTCTTTGTGATGATATGCTAAGAAACAAATTTAATTTAGGTATAATTTAAATATTTAAACAAAATAAAATATAACTAAGCAATAAGAAGAAAAAACTGTATTAAAGAGTGGTTTATATATATATATATATATATATATATATATCATATCTCATATAAAGTTCACCAAAGAATGATATGGAATGGCATGGATAATGCAAATGAAATAATTAATATAAGAATGAGTGTATGTGTACAATGAATAACAAAGCTCACCGCTTTATTGCAGTAGTTAAGGACACTAAAATACTCATAAATAAAATGAAAAAGGATACTGATATTGAAGTATTTTAAATTGTACAATTTAGACAATGCTCCTATGATGGTTGTATAATATAAGATATATATTATAGGATAAAAAATTACGAAGTTTCTTCCTATTCTTGTTATTGAATATTTCAAAATGTTTTATATGGTCATATTGCTTTATTTATTATAACAAGCATATATGTTATTTTTTAAATTTCCTTTATGTTATTGTAGCTTAGAGATATCACATATGCACTGAGTAATGTTCATAATTCACTCTTGTATTTAATTAATATTTTTATGATATGAGCTTGAAAACTTAATGAGTGAGAGAACAGGTAGCAAAAGAGAAATGTATTCACATTAGAAGTATTATAATTTTGGTTTAGAATGAATTTTGTGATTTAGTGGTTATTTCAATATATTTGAAATTGTTACTCAGAGAAAATTAAAGAACAATTTTAAATGTGGTTTAAAACGCTTTGTTTAACCATTTTCTGCCTCAATGCCCCGAGCTCTCGGGCTGGGTTGTAACACAAAGCAAAGAAAGGGGTAGAAAGAAATATCAAGAAGAGATTCCCAAGAGGGGATACCATAAAAGAACTCTATCATCACATAATTATGTCATTCAATTCAATAATCCATTATAAGACATAACTACCCCAATTTATTAAAATAGAATGAGGAATCCATCACAAAGCATAGATAATGAATGGGAAATTCAATCCATAGAGGGTACAAACATCACAACCATTCACAATCTCGATAAAAGACTTATCATAGATCCTCAAGAAAATTATCAAAACCATGGAAAGATATTTCGAAGCTTGGAGGTTTTCATGCATATGGCTAAATAAAATCAAGTTGACTAAAGAACTAACTAAATCTGATGACAATTTTTTGTTTTGGGTAATTTGCTTAGATTGAAAACGAAGTAGATTAGGTTATGCCATGTGGGTGATGTGGGCACTTGACCATGTGAATATGTGTGAATCAGATGTGCAGCTTAATGGACTATATACAATGCAACAATAGAGGTGGGTTTGCATTTGATGCAGCGTAAGCCACATAAATTGATAAATTTGTTGTAAAAAGTGAGGTGGTGAAGTAGAAAGAAGAAGAGGATTCTAGAAGTGATGAACCAATGACTCAAAGGAGGAAAGGGGTGGGGGTGAGCATATGAGGTGAAGCATTAAAAAGAAATCCTTGAAGGGATAGATTTCACAAAAAAGGAGTCCATAAGAAAACTCCAACAAGAAGACAACAATTGCTTAGTGCATTTAAAAAGAAAAAACAAAGGTTATCATTACTAAACTTAAAATGCAAAAACATCAAACAAATGAATCAAAATTAATGTTTGGATCTTCCTTGGTCATGAATGCTTGGAGAAAGAATAAGAGAGACAGATAAAGAGGTTGGTTGAGAGAGAGAAAACTCGACAGAGGAAGTGATAAACTGAGAGGGAGAGATGTTAGGATTGCTTGCAATAGTTTGTATATATCATAGATAATATTTTTTAATGTACAAGCATTTTTTATTTGTAAGAAGAATTTCATCATCTTAGGAAACAATAATATGAAATGCAATCTAGAGTAATCAAAATAAATCATGATAATTCTTTCAAAAAAAAGGCAAGTGAAGACTTAGTTATTAAATGATCAATCATATCAAGGAAGGTGATGAAAAGTGCAAATAAAGTAATGATCGAATAAATGTATCCAGCATCAACCCCTACATAAAGATGCAAAAGCACTCCGAAGAGTTGAATGGGAGGACCTAGTATCCATGGACAAGGGGGTAGCGACGCAAACTATTGTAACTCTCAACCCACTAACAAGCATACCGACATTATATTTTAATTTTTGTGGAAGAGGTAAATCTCTCTACTAAATAAGCTATGCTGTGAGAGATCACTTAGGGCATCTCCAACCGAAAAACTCATTTTCACTCCACAATGCAGTAATACACTAAAATGTAGTAACTTGTCCCCAACAGAATTTCATTTTCTAATACAAAAAAGAATATTCCTAATATATTATTTCTCATACTTTATTTTATATTTTTTAATCATATATTTATAATTATCAATTTTTTGAATTATACCTATTTAAATAAATTAATTATGTAAAAAAATAATTTCTAAAAAATGATGTGTTTATAAATTATTATTTCTTAATTATTAATAATAAATTCTATACTTAAAAAATTAAAATTAATAACATATTTTTTGGATTTAAAAAAAAAATAATAGCGGGTGAACAGCGCAACGCCAATAGCATTTTTTTTGGCGTTCCAATGGAGCAACCACGCAATGCTATACATCCGTTTGAAGTTCGGCTGGAGAAGCTCTTAGCAACTCGTGGATAACCTAAAGGCTTCAGTGCAGGAGTTCTAATTTGAAGCCACATTTCTCCATACATTATGCTACTACGTATGATCACCTAGTTAATCAAGAAACATATGATAGTCTGGCAATAATGATAAAACATTCGACCTAATTAAGGGCATCTCCAACTGAACTACAAACGCTTGAATGGCGTCGCTCGCGAGCTCCAACCAAACGGTAAAGCTTCCGCTATTTGGTTGCGGGTAACAGTGGGACGCCAATATTGGCGTTGCACTATTCATATTCGTCATTTTTCTGTCTCTATCGAATTTGCCGAAAAAAGCGCGAAAGAAGAAAACGACCGTTACTTTCTCAAAAGGGGGCAAAATGGAGTTCGATTGGAGATGAATCACGGCATTTTTTTAGTTTCACGGCATTTTGGAGTAAAAAATGTGATTTTCGGTTGGAGATGCCTTAAGAGGTGATGGAGCGAGAAGCAGTATAGGAATATAGGATGATGTAAAACAACCTGTCACTACATTGATGAGAGCTTGAGAGCAATAGGAATAAGAAATAACATAAAATCATGCTAAAAAATAATATGCTTGCTACTGAGATTCAAAGCGCGTATAAGTACGTGAGCAGAAGATCTGATCTATGATGATGATATTGGCGACAGAGGTAACTTAGATTCAACGATCGATGGCCGATGAACCCGTGAAGAAAAAAAGAGGCAAAAATAAAATAAAATAAATAAGAAACTGCACACATCACGAATTCCCCGAATGATCAAATCGCCATAAATAAACTGCAGAAAAACCCTAAGAACTCACCTCTGTATTCCCTGCGAACTACGAACGACGGAAGGCGACAGATGTGCTCGACAGGGAAGGCGACCTAATAATTTTCCGCTCGGACAGTCCCCTTCTGGATTCGCCAAACCCGATTAATAAGCTCCGCATAGGACCCCGGCGGGCTCACACGTGTAGGGCGGATTGAAAGGAGAACTCCACAGGAAACAAAAAATTCCCGAACCAGATGACAAGACGGAAATTTTGGATCAGTAAATCCTGAGAAAATTTTATAATTATAATTTTTTTTATTTTTTAATTATTTTAAGATGAGTATAATTTATGATTAATTAATTAATTTTAAAATTATATTTATCTTAAAATAATTTGAATAATTAAAAAATATCCTCATAAAATTTGAATTAGAACATATTGCTGCAAGTTCATTCAGTAATTTCTTCTACTTTGTACATCTCTCCATAAAATGACAAAAAAAGTTTCTTTTTATTTTTTTTAAATTTTAGTCATTTCGTAGTGAACATATTTTTATATAAGAATACACCCTACTAATTAGTTTGGAATAACTATCTTATTATTTTACTTTTCATATTATAATCATAATCATTATTTTTTAAAACTAAAAAATATATGCTAAAAATTTACTTTCTTAAATAATTTTAAAATTTTACTTTCCTGCATAAACTTTAAAAAATAAGAAAAAAAATTATATCACTAAAGATTCGTTTGAAATAGCTTTTTTGTTGCTTTCTAAAACAACTTTTTAGTATTAAAAATTTTGAAAAAGCCGTCCAAGAAAGCTATCCCAAGCCAAGCCTAAAACTTTATTTGAGATGACTTTCTTCTTGCTTCATAAAATAAATTTTTTAGTAAAAAAATTTTTTAAACTAAAATTTTTTATACAAAATAATAAAAAATTTATCGCAGATGAAGACTAAACCACTGCCTAGACATTTTACGCCGGAGACTATCACAAAAAACTGAATGTTAGCTAGGGGTGTCAACATTTGACACGACACGAAAACCCGACCCGGACCCGACCCGGACCCGCCGGGTTGAACCCGACCCGATTTCAAAACGGGTCGGGTTCGGGTTCCAGAAATCAACCCGTTTCAAAAACGGGTCGGGTTCGGGTTGACCCGGCGGGTTGCCGGGTCAACCCGCCAACCCGTTTAGTTTAAAAAAATTTCGAATTCCCGCCCTGCCCGCTGCCCCCGCCCCCTGCCCGCTGCCCCCGCCCCCTGCCCCCTGCCCGCTGCCCCGCTGCCCGCCCCGCTGCCCAGCCCCGCTGCCCAGCCCCGCTGCCCCGCTGCCCAGCCCCGCTGCCCGCCGCTGCTGCCCCCGCCGCGCGCTGCCGCGTGCCGCGTGCCGCGTGCCGCGTGCCGCGTGCCGCGTGCCGCGCGCTGCTGCCGCGTGCCGCGCGCTGCCGCGAGCGCTGCCGCGTGCCGCGCGCTGCCGCGAGCGCTGCCGCGTGCCGCGAGCGCTGCCGCGCGCTGCCGCGAGCTGCCGCCGTCGCCTGCTGCCGCGAGCTGCCGCGCGGTTCCGGGTCGTGTCGGGTCAACCCGGCAACCCGCCGGGTCGGGTCCGGGTTCGGATTTTCGACCCGTTTCTCTACCCGGGTCGGGTTAGGGTCGACCCGTTTTCCACCCGGGTCAGTTCGGGTTCGACCCGAACCCGACCCGTGACCCGAAATTGACACCCCTGATGTTAGCCACCTGCTTTTAACTTTTATGCACTCACAACACTTTAGAAATGAATTTTGACATAATGAATCAATCAAATGGCTTATGTAGATCATAAATTAGAGTAACAAATTCATTTTGAAAATGTTTTTAACTTTAAAATTTATATTTATTTCTAATTACAAGTAAAAGATATCATCTATTTTCAAGTAACAAGATGACCACTGCAAATACTGCAAGGCAATCTGATCTACATTGCTCAAAAAATATCCTAATCCTGTCAATCAGGAAGCTACACAAACGACAGTGGATGATGAATCAAACAAACTCTCAAACCATTGAATCGCTTCAATACGAAAGACGTTCAGACTTAAAGCAGTTTTTTAATGCAAAAATTAAAACTTTGGTACTAAAAAACTACTTTAATGATTAAAAAAGCCGTCCCAAATGAAACCTAAATTTAAGGAATCATAAGCACCAAATTATTTTGCAAAGGAATAGCTAGCAATGAAGAATACACAAATTCAATAGGGCTGGAACCAATAAGGGCAGCATGCCTTCTTCTCAATTAAAAGGAAAACTACAAGACTCAATAGCAATAAGAAAAAAAAAAGGACAAAAAATAGGAACTTTATGAATTGAACTCAGCATACATAAACAAATAGGAGTGCAATATGTGTAGAGTTTGGTTACAAATAATGCTCGCAATTATTTGGTTAGAGATGCGAGTCAGTGTAAGAAATCTTGCAGAGAGAACTGTTCACTTTTTTTTTTAATAGAGAACTGTTCAGTTATTATTGAGGCATTATGAACAAATTAAAACAGCCTCGAAACAATTAAACAATTATGTTTTGTTTGAGACAGTTTTTTTATTGCTTTTTAAAACAGCTTTTTAAATTTTTGTACTAAAATGTGTTTTAGAAAGCAGTAAGAAAGTTGTCTCAAACAAAGCCCAAGTGCTCCAACAACATGAATTACTGGAGAGAGAATTGTCCTGGCTTGCTGTAGTTTTTCTCTAACTGCTCAAGCTTTTCAATTACAAATCCTCTTATCCGGTTTTCCTCGGGTACGGAGTAGTCTTTAAAATCAATGGGCTTGAAAGCCCATCCTTTGTTTTCGACTGAACCAGTGACTTGAACCTACAAAAGAAAAATAAGGTTTATTGGACGCATCATCCAAGAGTAGCTATATTTATGGAGAAATTATTATGTGCGGAGTCAGGATGTAGAGATATGTCCGGACATCCACTTAAAATTTGACATGTGGAATACACTTTGGTTGCATTTTTTACATGCGCTTTGACTGCTCTTTTGTTGCACTTTTTAGCTGCACTGTGCTTTACCAACACTTTTTGTGCACTTGGCTTAAAGTTCAGTGGACACGTTAAATATATAAAGTAAAAAATAAATCCAATTGAATATCCATGTGTACATTCCACATATCAATATTTTATTGAAGTCCGTACGTACCACTACATCCGCACTCCGCACGTAATAGTTTCTCATACTTACGAAGGAAGAAAAGGAGGAATGAACGTTTGAAGTGAGAAATTTAAACCAATTGAAAGGTCCCGACAATGGGGAAGATGGATTACTAACTGTAGAGTGTTTCAGTGTACTAACGAGAAAAAAATACACACCTCAGCTTTATTGACAGCATTGATCAGAAGTGCTCCATCCAACGAGAGGCCTTCGAAATAAATATTTTCTCCATTAATGACCAGGGTAGATCTCTGGGAAACAGAACATCCTTTCTTTACTTTCTTTTTCACATCCGAAAATATCAGAGCCCATTTTGGTTTCCATGTGATTCGTGGCCAAACTTCCACTTCTTGTCCATTGAACACTGCAGTTGTAGGATCAGCTATTTGGACTCCAGCCTAACAAACAACCACAAGTGGTTAGGCATATCTCCATTATGCTTAAAAGGAGAACAAAAATGCTAAAGCTTTAATGAGTATAGAATTGCCTGCCCAATCAAATTTACACGTGATATTTAATGATATTCCTGTTTTTCAGTCTGCCTTCCTCCCTAATTATGATAGCATGGCAACCTATATCATCATGATCATTTTTTTTTTCTTAAAAATATATCATCATGATCATCGTTAGATCTCAACTATTCGGGTACACATTATAAATCCTCTTTTTCATTAGTTTCTGAGTGTTATCTGAGGTGTTAAACATATTCTTCACAAATTACTTTAAACAACTCTATCCATATAACCTTAGGTCCTTTTAATAGCTAATCCTCTGATGTTAATTGTATCAACTTATATAATTAGCATATTTTCTACCTTTTGTTGTGATGTCTAAATAACCTAAATTTATTTTTAGCCATCTTATATTTAATTGATGTCATTCCAACATTACCTCTAATGTAATAATTCATTAACCGGTCTTCCTACTTCTGCCACATATTCATTTTACCATTCTCATTTATGTCACATTTAACCTAGATATCAATGACAATTTTATAGCCAACATTCGGGTTCATACCATATTTTTTTCCATGCAAGTTTATAAATTTTACCAAATCACACAAAACTCATAATTATTTCTCTATTTTAATAATGCAACCTTAACTTTAGAAGTTATATAATCATTTATATATTCATTTCTTCTATACAATATATTAAAATACTTAAACCTATGTTACCTATCACACCAAGGTATCATCTTATCTTCTAATAATATTGAATGATAATTAATATCACCATACAATTAAAATATCATATACTCAATCTTTGTCCTACAGATTCTAAGATCTATAACTTCTAAACATTTCCTCCACTATTCTAACTTTTCATTTATTTAGGTGAAAGTTTCACTAATTAGAACTAAAGCAAATGAAAAAAGCACACACCAGGGAAAAGGCTTAATTTTATTATAAAAAACTATCTTTATTTATAGATCCATACAAGATATCTTAATAAAGAAACAAATAAATACAAAATCATGCATAATTGTCCTAACATAATCCTTTCTAAATCAGGCACCCAAATATGGAAGGAGATCAGGGGGATCCAGGCGAGCCTCTCATGGATCCCCAGCTTGGCCATGAGATCAAGGGCCAAGGGATGGCTGAGATATAACAGGCTGATCCATGTGAGCCTCCCACGGATCCCCATGTTGGCTGTGGGATCAAGGGCCAAGAGACGGTAGGGATTTTAACACTTCCCTTAAGCTGAGGAATACAGATCTGTCATTCAAAACTTGATAATTAGTCCCAAAAAAGTAGAGTTATCAAGTCCCTTGCTGCACCATAGAGTCCTCCATTTGATCAAAAATTTGAGAGAAATTAGCTTCAGACAATGCGGTGGCAAAGGGTAGCATGAGGCTATGTTAAGCATGGCATCAATGAAGGTTGCATTTAACAACCACAAGGGAAGACTGATAATGAAGGCACAATAGTAGGAAAGTAAATTTATTTATAGGGTTGCGGCAAGCTTCAAGAACAACAGCAAAAAAATGTCTCAAGCAGCTCAACACTTGGCATGCAAATCTCCTCCCATCAGATCAAGCCAGCCTTCAGCCCAATGCAAATCAGTCATCCGACTAAACCCGAACACTCTTGCTCGATAGACCCCATAAAGGAGTGCAGGTTTTGCACTCTTGCTCGTCACGATCCTAGACCTCATGAGAGGGAACTCTCAACTCTTTCCATATGCACTTAGGAGGAGGTCTTATGCTCAACTTCTCTCGCTTCTACTTGGTTGAATCTGAATGTTGCAAGCGATAGGAGCCCTCCTCATTCTTGGATGCACAAAGGAAGCAAAAAGATAAATATTCCTTAAAATTCTAGCAATGAAGGCAGGTGAAAGGACTAGTATTCCTCAAAATTTTGGCAATGAAAGCCAGTGGTTTATTCCTTAGAATTTCAGCAAAGAAGGATGGTGGTGGAAACCTATATTCCTCATAAGTTTGGCAATGAAGATTGATGGCGGGAACCTCTTCATCAGAATTCCAGTAATAAAGGCTGGTGGTGGGAAACCTGTATTCCTTAGAATTTCGACAATCAAGACATTTGGTGGGAACATGTATTCCTCAGAATTTTTGCAATGAAGGATGGTGGTGGGACCCTGTATTCCTCAAAATTCTAGCAAAGAAGACTGGTGGTGGGAACCTATATTCCTTATAATTCCGGCAATTAAGGCTGGCAGTGAGAAACTGGCTCTAATGTCATTTTAAATTTAAAGAATTTGAGAGGGAAAAAGCTTAATTTTATTATAGAAATTATCCCTATATATAGATCTATACAAGATATATGAATAAAGAAACAAATAAATACAGAATCATGAATAATTGTCCTAATATAATCGTTCCTAAATCAGCCACCCAAATATGGAAGGAGATCGGCGTGATCCAAGTGAGCCTCCTACGAATCCCCATCCTGACCGTGAGATCAAGGGCCAAGGGACAACTAAGATATAACAGCGTGATCCAGGTGAGTCTCCCACGGATCCCCATGCTGATCGTGAGATCAAGGGCTAAGGGACAATTAGGATTTTAGCAGTAAGTATAATAAACCACAAAGCATTTATAAAATACATCAAGTACCACAAAAGAGAATAATAAAATTTATGTGGTTAAGCCCCACTAAGCCTAAGCTTACGACCACACCAAGATCAAATAATCTACTAAGCTTCAAAAAGAGTACATGAAGTATTACATTTCATATAAAATTGGAAATATAGACAAAGCTATCACTTTGTCTAACTAAGGGAAAATACAATCACATGTAACGAAATTGAGGCCTGGATGTGGAGAATGAGACAATGTTGCTCTAGTTATCCTCTTTCCCTTTCCATTGCAGGAATTCAATGAGAACTATTTTATGCTATGACCAAGAGCTTTTCTCTTAGCAAAATTGTAAATAATAGCATTTTTTTCTTCTAGAAGAAGCTAAGGAACTCTCCTTATAGGCACCAAAATAAAATTTCCTTTTTTCTTGGATGACACCCCCTCTCCTCTCTCATCATTTTCCACTCATTTTTTTATGCTTCTGGTTAGGAAATTTTTCAACATAATGCAATTATCTCTTTATCTAATGCTTAAACATGATACATAACAAGCTTGAATTTAATGATGCTCGAGTTTGATAGCCATCATCTTAAAAAATTAAGTGTGAATGAATTAATCTCAAGTTAGGTTAGCCACCGTCTTAAAAAATCAAATTTGAATTGAATTACTTGGCCATTATTTTGAAAAATCATGTATGAATGAACCTTAAGTTGGTAGCCATAAATCTTGAAAAATTAATATCAAATATTATCCAAGATAGTTAATGAAATTATACTCAATACATAACAATATCTCTCTTTGAGTATGAATTTTCAATGTACTAACTTGATAATCTTTTTTGTGCGCTTTGTTATGCGGTCCTTCATGTCTTCATGTCTTCAGTCTCAAAGGTTAACTAAGGATTTACAATACTTTAAAAGAGCAGTGGCAAACTTGTCATGCTTTGTTGCTATGTTATTGTATTGTTCTTTTATTTTGAACTTTTGTCTATCATGCAATGCCTATATGTCCTTTGAAAGCTCCCACTTGACAAAAAACTTATTTTATACTCTACTTCCAGAATCATCAGCAATATATTTCATCGTAGCTCCCATTATTTGATCTCATATACTTAGAATCTTATTTTTTTCCTGAGCTTCTATCATAGTTTTTGAGTCCAGCATATCAATACATGATATTACATTCTATAGCACATTGAGTCTGCAAATCTAATCGCCTTCAAGACAACCAACATATCCTTACAGACATTAAGGATGCTCACATCATCAGAGAATCTATATCCTGTAACACTATGAACACTTAAAGATATTAAAATAAAAACAAAGACATGCTGTAGAGATAACATCTAGCTAACATGCATCGCTGCCCTATCCACCTTTGCTAAATATACATACTTCTCCCAATCTCATTTATGGATTCGATTTCCACTATGGCATTTTAGGAACAAGGATTATGTTCTGCTGAACCACCATAATACATTTATATGTTACTTTCTATGACTACAATAAAAAAAATCATACCATGCAGATGCAAAATCATGCTAAGATAAAAAAACAATAATATTTTCAGGGGCAAAGCTACAAAATAAGTACAACAACGACAACATCAAGCCATTGTCCCACTACATGGGGTCGGCTACATGAATCCTTTTTCTCCATTGTGTCCTGTTAAAAGTCAAATTCTCTTTTAAATTTAATAAAGAAAGATCATTTCTAATATTTTCTAACCAAGTTTTTTTAGGTCTACCTCTAGCTTTCTTAACATAAGTCAAATCTAATACCTCTACTTTCCTAACCGGGTCATCGGAAAGCCGCCGTTTTATGTGGCCAAACCATCTAAGGCGACTCTCTCTAATGTTATCTTCCACTGGAGCTACTCTAACCTTTTCATGTATATGAAACATTAAAGAGGGGCCATCAAAATGTAACTCTGAAATAATAATTTCAAATTAAAACTGCAACAGTAAATAAATCACGGACATCTCAGAGACTGCTCAATAAACATTAATAAGCTCAAATCCTTTACCTCAGGTGTTTATTCTGTTAATCAACCTCTCAGCTATCTTATACCATCTACAAGTCTGTGAAATAGACCGATTGATAGATATGGTACTTGTATTCAAGTAAGATTTGAGTACGGAGAATATATTCCAACCTATCAGAATTCACATGCTTACCATCTGCGCCATATAGGGAAAACTCACAAGTCACGTAACCATACCCATCCCAGTAGTAGCCATCGTCAATGCTACTGTGCAGACACCCATGAAGGGGCACAAGGGGAGGGACAGGAGGGAGAGAGACAAAGGATCTCGATAAAAAAGGCCCATACCTTTCTTAGGATGAGACTGTTTGCCCTGTAGATTGCCATTTCTCCAGATGTTGCACTGTGGTATGGATTTCCCTTGGGCACCTATAAACAATAAAATGTAAGCCAATAAAAGTAGATTGATGACTAGAAACCCATATGCATATAATTGGAGAAAAGGGAGGAGGAACAACTATGAGAATTGGTGCTGAATGCTACAAACTATAAGGGTTTTTTACTGGTACATCATTATAAATATTTTTATTTACTGGACCCAATTTTCAAATATTATTCGTATACCACCCAATGATTTTAACACTTGTTAATATATCATTCTAGTTAGTTGATTTTAATTGGAAGGAAATATTCTATTAACGTAAAAAATATTCTCTTTAAATCCCTCTAAAAAACCATGCATTTCCTTTATTTTCGCTAAATATGCTTTCGAATGTTCTATCCGAAAAAAAATTTATGATTATTTTGTTTAAGTTAGAATTTTCTCCTTTAAAAAAGTAAATTATAGAAAATACCTTTTTTGTAACAGCTATATTTGTTTATTCAATTAGAAAAAAAAATATACAATAACTAATCAGCACAATATAGCATAAAAAACGTATTCCCCACAAGGACCAAGAGATGATGAAAGTGACTTCGTGGTGACCTAGGATGGAAAGGCATCTAGTCCCTTCATAAGAAAGAATAAGGCCAATGAATTCATAAATTTATAAATTGTTACAGATATATATATATATATTGCATTGCAAAAGCAAACCAACAATGTAATCATGAATTCCATTGCCATTCCATCACTTTTTTTCCTTTTTATTTCAACCAAAAAAAAGACTAAGAATAAGGAACATGTAAAAATGAAAATGAAAAAAGAATCTCTTGTTAGTGGAGGGTGGGTCTAACATCCAATGACGATGAATGAGTGCAATGTTGTAAGTGAGTGCAATGTTGTAAGTAGAATGTTGCGAGGTATGCCCGCACATGGAAAAACGTTAATTTAATTTCTTACATGAAGGCTATATTATGGATACGTACTTATTATCATACATTTTGGATGATTGATGAAATAGTCAATGAATAGTTTTCCCCTCCCACATAGCAAACCATAATCAACAAAGTGGTCTAGTATTTGAAGAATGTGGAAAATAGTTGAGCGAAACCAAATTTGGGAGAAGAATGGCTTTTCTTCTCCCAAAATGGAAAATTTTCACCTTATAAGTGTGTGTATATTAAAGGAGTGAATTTTTACCTTTTTCCCGCTAAAAACAAACATGAAATAAGTAAGCTTGCTTGCAATAAATGAAACGCAGTAGTTCCAAACATTGAAAAGAAAACCTTGGCGGCATCTTCCGGGTTATTCTTAACAGGAGCATAGGCGAGCCAGGCATCCATGACCTAATGACATAAACCAGTCATAGATTAACAAATGAATTACACCATATCTTATTTCAACAAAACCAAAAAATCATTCATCAAAGTTTATTTATTTACTGTGAGGCAATTGGGATAACAAGGTATGCTAATGACCCACATCATTTTTTCTTTTCTTTTTTGTTTCTTCAAGAAGAGTGGGTCTTGAATCCATTTGTGTGCGTGAATGAAATAAAATAGGGGCTGAAAGCCATCACAAAATCCATAGAGTAAACCGACCGGTGTAAGATTCTATCTAAAAGGTAAACATGATCAAATAATGCAAACAACATAGAATAAAGAATTTGCTCTTTCACATGGGAGGAAAAAAAAACTTTCTTACGGACAGGTTTTAACCAGTTTGAAGACAACTAAAAGCACAAAATCAAATAAATCTCGATCAGATTCATTTAATCAAACCTCCTCAAAATGCCTCAATTACAGTATTTATGTTGATGAACAATTCATATGCAATCAGATTATGGGTGTTATGCTCAATAAAAGATCCTAGGTTAAAACAACAATTGTTTTATTATTAGAAAATCATAAGGCGGTTTAACATATAACTCACAGAAAAAGAAAAAAAAAATTCATTCCCATACTCTGTAATCGCAATTGGGATTTCTAAAGACTTATGGAATTGGGAAGAATATAAATAGGTCGAGGATATAGGATTTCTAGAGAGAAATTGAAGTCTATTGGGAATGTTAATTTGGAACTGTTGCTTGGATTTTTAGTCCATTGAATTTCATTCCGATGGAGAAAAAGGGGAAAGAATTCAGATAGAGGGGCCCGATTGAAATTTGGAAATAGGAAAATATAAGAGGATTTAATTTTTATCATTTCTAATTTAATCGTTCCATCCTAAGGCCACCAATACTACAAGAAAACTATGTAACAATAACAGATTTTACATCCCAATATTTTCAACCAATACTTCCAAGAAACTTCTAGTAAATTATCCATCATCTACAGGTCAATTGATATTTCGCCGGTAATGATTAACGACATTGCATAAAATTAAGTGTTGCAGGGATGAGGATGCTCAGGTGGATGAGTGGCTTTACTCTTAGAGACAGAATCCGAAACAAGAATATATGTGAAAAGGTTGGAGTAGCTCCAGTGGCAGATAAGATTAGAGAGAGTTGCCTTATATGGTTTAGTCACATAAAACGTCGGTCTTTCGATGACCCGGCTAGGAGAGTAGATGTATTAGATTTGGCCTATGTTAAGAAAGGTAGAGGCAGACCAAAAAAAATTGGTTAGAAAGTATTATGAATGAAAATTTTTTAATTAGATTTGAATGAAAATTTGACACTTAATAGGACACAATGGAGAAAAATTATTCATGTTGCCGACACCACATAGTGCGATAAAGAATTGATGTTGTTGTAATGATTAACGACATATTTCCCGCTTTTTTTTTTGCCAAAATTTTTTACTTATTATTGACGGTGTTATCCATCAGAAATTAGTCAGTAATCTAAATAAAAACACATCGTGAAGAGACCTCAATTCTTTGATTGTGCCTCCCATCTCCTTTCCCCCTAGGCACGCATCAAACTTTAGCTTCTCACCGATGACACACAGCCACTACTACTCACCATCTCCTCCCTTACTTCTGCTACGCGCCGTCAAACCTCTTCATTGTTGTTTTCAACCCTAGCAATGCGCTTGTTGCATTTCTCCCTCTTGAGGCAACCACTCGCCGTGCCTCCACCACATTTGTGCACATATCCAAGTGAAGCGAGATCTTCTCTTGCATCTTGGGTATGAATTCTTCACGAAATCTTGAATAATACTCTGTTATTTCTTAATTACCTCTAATTAAAAGCAATGTTTATATACTGATAATCCATAATACTATTATATCAATCTTGATTATGAACGAATCCAAAATTTAAATTTCAATGTCCAACCTACAAAATAATGATTTTGAGAAGTTGAAATCATTTGATCATGTTCTGTTAAATATGTGCTTTTATATTGTTTCTCTCTCTGACTTCAATTTAAATCATTTCGACTGATAAATATCTTATATTATTTCAGCTAGCCCATTAAGTTGCCTCTAAATCAATAACGTTGAGAAGAAAATTTGGATTTCATGGCTTATTCTTTCATTTGGAATTTCCCTATAAAGTCATGAGATAATTTTCTTACTTGCATATTACATTTGAAAACTGGTTTTTCTCTAAGATTATTTGATGTGGGATTTCATAATGACATTTTTTGTAATTTCATACTGTATTCATGATTGAATTGAAGTGTTGATGATATGCTTCATATAAATGAAGCCTCATGAATCTTGTTCTTGTTTATAGAAATCAATCTTTAGTGAGTTGTTTTCATATCAAAATAAAGCAAAATTAGGAGAGACATTCTATCAAAAATAAATTGGAAAGCAAAATAAACTTAAATTATTTACAGTGATTAAAAAAAGTATGCTGATAAACGTGCATAAAACATTTAAAATTTCAAGTAACTTACCGTGAATCCCACCCTTGCAGTTGGGGGAAGTGTTTTTGGATAATCTTGCATCATACATTCCAACCGAGTTGAGGATTTGAATGAAGCCTTACTAGAATCCTTGTATCTGCAACCATTACAATCTATGAAGTAAAAAATATATTAACTTCTAAATATAAGAAAACACATACCATAATGAGGATGTTTGTTTTGATCAAAACAGAACCAACTTGGCAAGTGGTGCTCAGACATCTCATCAATATTTAAGATCAGTGGCAATTTATTTGAGAAATTTGGAGGTTGTGTGTTTGAATGTGTTATCAGTGTAAAGTAAATAGGTTTTTAGGGGTTTTCACTTTTTCGGTGTTTGATATGAAGTAAAATTTTTAAAAAAATTAGGGACCCTTATCTTTTAAGTGTTCAAAATGTCGGCTCTCTTTTTCCCTGTGCATCAGAGAAAATCCTCCCGCTCTGCCCCCAGTTCTTCCACTCTCCCTCTCTCAAGCATAGGTTTTACTCTGCCTCCGCCTATCCTTCCCTACCTTTGGATCCAATCTCCTCCTACTAGATCCCAATCGATCAACCGATACTAGTGCCACTTATTAGGGAATGAATCAAACATGTATCAAAGATGAGCTAGAAATAATAGTAGTCAACAGCATATTCCACTAAAAAACTGAGCCTATACATAAGGTTAACCACTTTATATTCCTACAACATAATTTTCAACAATTTTATATGGGACAAAATCCAAAACCTCACATACTTCAACAAATAACATAATTCATATGATGAATTATCCCATTATCTTGTCAAATTATCCTAAGTCCAACTTTGCTAATAAAGGATCCTCTGTATTTGAATATCCCCATATACTAAGCTACTATTATGAGCAATCCAGGAATGTCTACCAAAACATTGATCAAAATCAGCATTAACATCATTAACATTATCCCAACTATGTAGGGACGGCTTAATGAATTATCATTTCGAAATCATTCCAATTGAGTCGCTTAAGGCGTTAAACCTATCTTCCCAACTCATTTTGAACAACGATCTATCCATGTTACATAAGTCTAACCCTTCTCCTTTATAATCTTTCAACATTAATTTTATCTACCCTACTAATGGATGCATTTTCCACCCTAAATTGTATATGCCCAAACTACCTGAATCTATTTTCAATTAACTTCATTAGATATCATCTCAAGCGTCCCTCTGATATAATCGCCTTTATATCGATCTTAACATTATCATTTCTATTATGCTAAACCTAGCGATCAACAACTTTTTAACTACCTCACACTCAAATTCATATCACATCATTTGTCTAATTATAGTTTTATAACAATTACCTTTAAGTCTACGTGATATTCTCTTATCATGAAAACCTAAAATTTCTTGCAATAATAGAACCAACACAAAATTAATCCTTCATCATTCCCCTTATTTATTTCTGCAGTTAACTGGTCATCGCTAAGCTATATCCTATTTGGTTTGATCATACCGAGCAACTCTCTTACAACAGCAACTCCAGCATACATATACATGGAATTCGTTATAATTGTTAGTTATTACAGATTTTATCATAATAGATAATTAAAAAGTGTAAAGACTATATAGTAGAAATACAAAACATAACAGCTATAACCTAATCTAAGTACACAATGCCGCATTAATGGTGTGTCTATAGATATGACAAAGCATTGTGTTAGACCCGTCCACTGGACCGGTTCAACCGGTCTGCACGGGACTGGCATTTCGCGAGATCTCCGCCTCCTGCGGAGATCGGGCGTTCCGACCGCCCAAGCTGACCATTTTAGGAAGGATTTTTGAGGGATTAATTTGAATGTAGGGACTGTTTAGGGATTTCCTTTTGATTTGTATGCATTAAATACTTTGTTTTCCTAGGATTAGGACATCTTGAATTTGGTTGAAATTTGAGATCTCTTATATTTAGGTTTTCTTTGGGCTCTAGCGGCGTCTAGAGATTTGGGAGAGATCGATCCTCCTCTCAAATTGAGGATCAAGTGTATCTTGCTATTTTCCAGTGTTCCTTTCATAAAAAAATACAAATTATCTACTGTTTTTGTGGTTTTGTGTGGATTTTGTGAAGGCTTCTTGCTGTTTTTCGAAGATAGATAGGAAATACTTGAGATTTACAAGTGTTTCCTATCAAATTGGTATCAGAGCAAATCTTGGGACCGATGGAGGGCTGTTTTCGAAAAATTCCAGCAGCAGTTTTTTGCTCGGAAAAGGATGAAGTTGCTGTTTTTTTACTCCAAAATCCAGATTTTGTGAATCTACAAACTCCGGTTTGTAATGACGGCCAAGAAAGTTGATGCTTTGGAGGAGAGGCTTGAAGAGGAGATGAATCAAATCAAAACGACGGTAGAGGAAAGGATTTCCTCCATGGAAGGACAAGTCGCCGATCTCCGAAACATGATGAAGAAGATGTTAGAAATTCAAAATCAAACGGCGGCTTCCGTGGCAAGAGGGGAAGGAAAAAGTACGAATTCGAAAATTCGTAGGGAGGAAGATGAGGTGGAAATCATGGAAGGAGGAAGAAGAAGGCCCATCTAGAGCCTGTCCAGAAGGAAGAAAGAGGGGGTGGATATGGGGAACGCCAGGAGGGATACTATGGTCGTCAATGTGCTGATTTTGAAGACAGAAGGGGTTTGGGCTATGGTAGAGCAAGGGAAGACTGGGAAACATAGGGTGCACCTAGCACTTGGAAAAGGGGAAATTATGAAAGAATCCGGGGCAATGAGGGCGACCAGAAGGTGAGGAAGTTGAAGATGCCCATATTCGAAAGAGAAGATGTGTATGGGTGGATTTACAAGGTGGAGCGATATTTCGCCGTCAATGGGCTGACGAAGGAAGAGAAGCTGATCGCAGCCGGATTGTGCTTGGAAGGAAAAGCCATGTCGTGGTATCAGTGAATAGATCAGAGGAGGCCTATCAGGAACTTGAGGAAATTCAAAAACTACAATAGAACGTTTCCAAACCGCTTGGGAGGAGATTTCCATGAGCAGTTCTTTGCTCTGGCGCAGGAGGGATCAGTAGCAGACTACCGTGAGCGGTTTGAGCACCTGGCTAGTAGGGTGGAGCGATTATCAGATATCGTATTGGAGGGGAACTTCATGAAGGGGTTGAAGGCAGAGATCCGAGCGGAAGTGAAAGTTCTGATGCCTAGTGACTTGGAGGAGACAATGAAGTTGGCACAACTAGTAGAAATTCAAAATAATCTGGAGAAGGGAGCCAGGAGCAGTAGCTCAGGAGGCTCTTACAAGACTACGACCGCTCTTTTAGCACCCAAGGGGCCTGCATCAGGCAACATTAATAAGACCACCATGGAGAAGCCAGTAGGAGGAGGGAGTGGGGACAACATCAAGAAGCTCACTGAGACAGAATTACAGGAGAAGAGGGCAAATGAGCTTTATTTCAGATGTGACGAAAGGTATACGTCGGGGCACAGGTGTAAGGACCGAACTCTTCAGGTTCTTACTGTTTGTGATGAAGAAGGAATGGAGGGTGTCGTCTTTCCACCTTGCGGACAAGGTGGATCTTTGGGAGGGGAGTATTGTTAGACCGGTCCAGTCGGTCCGCACGGAACCGGCATTTCGCGAGATCTCCGCCTCCTGCGGAGATCGGGCGTTCCGACTGCCCAAGCGGACCATTTCAGGAAGGATTTTTGAGGGATTTGAGAGGGAAATTTGAATGTAGAGACTGTTTAGGGATTTCCTTTTGATTTGTATGCATTAAATTCTTTGTTTTCCTAAGGTTATGGCATCTTGAATTTGGTTGAAATTTGAGATCTCTTAGATTTAGGTTTTCTTCGAGCTCTAGCGGCATCTAGAGATTTGGGAGAGATCGATCCTCCTCTCAAATTGAGTATCAAATGTATCTTGCTATTTTCCGTGTTCCTTTCATAAAAAAAATATAAATTATCTACTGTTTTTGTGGTTTTGTGTGGATTTTGTGAAGGATTCTAGCTGTTTTTCGAAGATTGATAGGAAATACTTGAGATCTACAAGTGTTTCCTATCACATTGCTAGCAGAGACCAGGAAAATGAAAACTGGTTGAATAAACACAGAAAAAAATATGAGGGAAAAAAATGAAAAACCAGCATTAAGTTTTAATTTTCTTTCATGAAGAAATAGAAACAAAACAAGCATAGAAATGAAGAGACATTTACTTAGGGTTGACAAACTCTGCGATAGCACCATGTGTTCTATTCAGCTCTTCAATGTATGGTCCAAGTTCCAAAATAAGCTGCACATTAAAAAGCTTCATCATAACTTTGCTTATAAACTAGTAACTATCACTGGTCCTCATAAGCTAATTAGAGTTCAAAAACAAAATAAATGAGATAGTATGGATTTAAGTGGATCATATCATGCATTTACCTGATTTATATTGCCAGGGAAGGGAGAGTATCCAGTTTCACAATTGGAATCTCCATCAGAATGTCCAGTTGTCCTAAGTAGAGGATCGAGCTGATTGTACTCCACATTAATAACCATTGTCCTTCCTGAATACATTTTTAACCGGGCTTAGTAACAAGATAAACAATAAATGCACTCACACATGTGTAAAGGTGAATGTAAGCATGTGAATGTTGCTGGATATTGATTACGGAGCACATTGGAGCATTCGTTTGTAAAAAGAAAATAAAAGTTCTTACTAATAGAACTCGCCTTCATATAAGTCACCTTCATTTTTACTATTTACATAATATAAAATAATAACATCACATCAAGATAATAGTAGTATGGGTTACAAATTTAATTTGTACTCATCATACATAAAGTTCTAACTACAAAACAAACACAACACAACACCGGAAAATAATCGTGCATGCAAAGAAACAGGCTTTACTGAAACTCAATTCAATAGAGTTCTCTTCCAAATACTTAACGCAAAAAGAAGCTGGCCATAGTTGTTAAAGGACTTGAACAGTGAGAATAAAAAGATTACCCCGTACAGTTTTCAACAATGTTTTTTCTATTTCAAAGCTTACCTGGAAAAAGTTTATCAAGACCTAAAATTAGGAGTGTCAATATTGAACGCACTGCAAAAATTTGACTCGAACCCAAAATAAAAAAATTTGAGTTCAATTTGTGTAATATTTGGATCAACTTTAAGCGACTAAATAAAAAAAAAAGGATTGATTCAGGTCAACTAAAGTGACAAAAAAATTAGGTCGGTGTGAGTTGTGTCGGATCAAGATTAGGTTAACCAAAAATATGATTTGATTTTTTAATTTATTTTGTAATGAAAAACTAATTAATTTTATTTTTTTTTATTGAGCTATCATGTCCAAATCAAACAATCATGTCAATGTTGGGTCAAAATGATACTAATCAGTCATAACTTAAATATTTTGTACTGGGTCGGGTTGTGTCGGGTTGTGTTTAAGTTGCATTTTGACCCATTTATTAAGCAGATCATGTACAACTTGATTACATTTGTGTCAGATCATTTTGAGGTCAAACCCAACCCAACTAATGAACCCAAATTGACACCTCTGCCTCAAACAATGACGTAGTTCCACATAAAATTAAGGGCCACCAACATATACAATTCCACATATAACTATAGCATGCATTTGTATTTATTGTAAAAAGCAAGTTAATTAAGGATCAAGTTTCCAATTGAAGCTCAGGTAAAATCTAAGTGCATTAATTAGAAACATACTAACAACTTTATTCATAAAAGAATATGTAGAGGTTTCAATTCGAGTTGGCGAATAAGGTGTCTGCTTGACCCAAAAGCCCTAATATGAATCATTTAACCTGAACCCGATTCATTAATTATGTGTCAAAATATTTGATCCGAACCCGCCTCAACCCAAGCTCGACCCACTATTTAATAATGGGTCATGCAATTTTTTTGGACCAAGACAACTCAATTAAACCGAATATGACATCTTAACCTAATAATATAATGTTTATTTTAACAATGTGTTTCTTGCTTTTTAAAATCCAAACCCAAATAGTAATCGGGTCAATTTTAAGTTTATTTCAATTTATATGGATCAACCCAAATCCAAACCCAACTCAAATAATAATTAGGTTTGCAATCTAAACCTAAACCCAACCCGAAAAGTAATGAAGTCAACCCAAATTCGAATTTTTTGAATTGGATTCATGTCAGGTCATTATTGACAACCCTAAGGACATGGATGATTTCAAGTATGAAATGAAACAAAATCTCCAGCATAAAAAAGATCAGAAATGAAACAAAAAACAATAAAACATTTAAATAGAAAAATTCATTCATATCGAGATGTGTGAATATATGCTAACAAAGAAAAATCATATGTAAAAAGTCATATCATAGACATTATTATTGTGTTTTAATACCTGATCATGTTTTGGAATTTAAAACAAATACCAATGAGTTGGGATAAGGCTAAAGATGATTTGATGCACGCTAGTTACAGTAAATAGTCCAAATATTAGCATCTAAGGAGCTGCAGTTAAAACAAGTTTATTTGTTGCACTCAATTGATATAAGTAAATAATAAATGTAAAGTCAAAAGTTCAGAGTGGAGATAAAGGAAAACGTGATGAATGACCATCAGTTGTAAATGTTTTGGAAATTGGTTGGAAGGGGCAAACGACAAAATAAGCATATACAAGAATACAATAGTCATATTTGTACCATCTGCATGAGTAAGTTTAGTTATTCCACCAATAGCTTCCTTGGCTTTGCGAGGAACAGCAAGAGAGTTAACATGATATCCCTTAGTGGCACTTACTCCCAGCGAAGCTGGAATTGCCTGTATGGAAAGTGAAGAGGATTATACATAACATGATACGTACTTCAGCAGATGACTAAGCACTGCCTTGATCATAACTAGCTACAGTGGAATAAGTAGAGGAAGATTGCTTAACCTTAAATAGTAGTCCATTAGTATCTTGGAAGAATAGAACCCATCTTAGACCGGCATCATGCCTAAAGAAAGGAAATTCATAAAAATTAGGAAGGCAATGGGTGTGTGGGAACTCAGCCATAGACTTCCAAAGTGACAACAACACTGCCACAACCTAAGAAAAAACCATGGGCATCACATGCAAATGAATTTAGCCAAAGTATGGCCAAGCTTTATTATTGATTTGCACACATGAAATTTTCAAATGAACGGTGAGTATCTAAGAACATAGTGACAAACCATATGTTCAGGAGGCCACTATTATAAAGAAGAGAATGCACATCACCATGGCCATGAGGTTTAGTCTGTCATAAAACAATCTACAAACGATAAGGATAAAAAAGGAATTAGCAGGTAAGAATAAACAAAATGCAAACAGACCTGAATCATGTACTTGTCATTAGGGTCTAATGCAATTCTAGCATCATTATCATCTAAGCACGCCACTTTTTCCTGTAAAAAAGGAGCAAAAGGTTGTGAATTTTCCTTTAAGATACAACATTCAAGTAAGGGATGACATACCTGCTTAAGTAGTTTCACTTGTCCAGGCTTCATTCCAAAAAAAGAATTAGATTCCAAAAGCTTTAAAGTGGGCGTGTGGGTATCATCTGATGTCATTATGACAAAAGGAATCTCAACGGGATACTTATCTGCAATTTAACAGCATCATCAAAAAAAAGCTGAGAAGTAAATATGCTAAAAAGACTAAGGCTTCGTTTGGGACGGCTTTTTTATGGCTTCTTAAAGTAGCTTTCTAATACAAAATTTTTTAATTTTGTATTAAAAAGCTATTTTAAGAAGCAGTAAAAAAACCGTCCCAAACGAAGCCTAAATAAAATAGGAAAAACATTTGCAATGATTAGAGAAATAATATAGTGATGTATAGCTTTCTGACTAGAGCACTTTCGGCTTTGAGAATTTTGCTGCAAGCAATTCTACAACCTGGTGCTGATTTAACCATTGATCAAACTTAAGGAACATATAGACGGCTTGCAAATGCCACATTGCTATTACTTCTTTCATTTTTTTTCAAATCCATTAAAATTGTCGTCTTTTTACACATGTTCAAAAACTTCTCAAATGATTTGAGTATGCCTACACCAAAAGGAAAATGAATCATCCATCTCCTTATATATATTTTAGGTTGTTAAGTTTGTATGCTTGAAGCATAATTAATTTATTTAGACATTCGATAAAATATGGCATCCTGTTTTTTTTTTTTTTTTATTTGGGTGTTGATTGAATAAAAAATAATGCAATAACGTGAACAGATGTTGTTATCCTTTTTAGAATAGTAATCTATCACACCGTAATAACCAATTGTTAATAGGCAAACGTGCAAAATTTCTTCAATTAAATTATACCTCAAAATACCAACTTTAAAAAAAATATTCATAAAAAAAGTATGTCATTGAGTTCTACCCATTAAATGGAGCAAATTTATATGTATAAATATATATATTAATTTGCAAAGATGTGAAAGTTATGAAATTGATTCCTATTTGAATAAATTTTCTAAAGGTTTATTAAAATTAGTGTTCAATTATAACTATTACTGTAGCAATTAAAAAAATCAAAAACTCCACTAATCTATCCATTCAACTACTGATTCACTTATTTAAGTTTTAATAGGGCGTACATATACAGGTATTAATTTAAGAAATTTCTAATTTCCTTCCCCTCTTCTCCATTCTGTAATACTTCAGCCAAAGAAAAAACCGTTGGTTTCAATTAGGCGGAAACTAAGAGCTCGGCAGAGAAGAAAATAAATTCAGTCAAAGAAGAATAAGAGAAAGAATAAGGAATTAGGGAAGAAAGAAAAGAGTTAAGAGCTTTGGTTATATATAGATATCAAATTATTTGTAAAGTTCCTAATTTAAATAATACCGGATATTATTTAGGATTCAAATGGTATATGAGAAGAGAAAGTTTAGAGGTAAAAATCATTTTGAAGAATTAGTCATATCGTTAGGTGGAAATTATAACAATTGAGAATTTTGGGTTTGTAGATGATTTACAAACATAAAAAGTTGTGAGGTGTTAGAATTGAGAAGGCAACTCGTCATAGTAGTAAGATATACAAATGTTCAAGAAGAAAATTCTTTAGTTTTTTTTGCATGTACATTTGCTTTTAAGCTAAAGCTAAGAATGAAATGTATTAGGAATTTCTCATATTAAAGAATGGATGTTTATAGCTTAGAAAACATATTCAAACAACCACACATAAATTATAATTATTCAAGCACATATTAAGTATCTTATGATTATATAAATGTTTACTAATTGATAATAGTTTTAAAAGAAAATCTATAGCTTATCTGTCATCTTCTTTTTCATACACACATTGTATTACTTGTTATTTTAAAATAATGTATAAAAAGTTTAATTACAAATTAGATAAATGTATCTGAAGCTGCTAAGGCTGAGGAATATCATGTTATGTGATGGGCGGCCATGATATGTTATGATACCTATACAGGTGGGGCAAGAGGGACCTCAAGAGAGACATTAGGTTACTCAATGTAGTTCAAGAGTGATAATACAATGTTTTACAATGGCTCTATTGAACATTGATGATGAAGCCTTAAGGGAAAAATTATGTTATGGTGATGGACAAAAAATCTAGACATTTAGATATGACACATTCATAGGCTTAAGAAGAAATGGAATTGAAAAAGAAAAAAATTACTAAATGAAATATGTATATGAATAAATTCAAGATTAGTCATTTAAATCCGTAAATAACATGTTATTGTTCTATATATGATATTATAATAAGTATTATGCTATTACTAATTCATGTGAGCATATATATGTTAATTTATTTTATAAACAACTTATGAATTTTAATGTCTGGAATGTAAATGGCATTTAGTTTATGAATTTTGCACAGTTATAAAAACATGTATATTATTCATTATTTTTTATGCGTGGATTATGCATTAGAATTACATTTTTTTTAGCCTCATATAGCTTACCAGACTTTTATTTTTTTGTTGTTGTTATAGAAAAAGGTCAAGGATAAGGTGAAGGATGAGAAAAATCTGGTCAAATTAAAACTTATATTTTGTTGTATAGCTATGTAAGATGAGTCCTCAGTTGAGGTATCAAGGATGTTTGTTATGAAAATATTTTAGGGTTGTTAGTTGCTCTATATGTTTATACGTATCTCATATATAGAATATTTGGAATGCTTTCACTTTATAGATGAATGTAAAGAAATCCATCATGAATATCATTGGAATGCTTATGAAGTTAGAATGTAAGATGAACTGTATGTTTTTCTCCATTGTGTCTCACATCATTTGGTAGATGGTATCGACGTAAGGTGTAACTTTCCAATATTTATAATGCAACACAAAGAAAAATGATGTTAACACGAACTAATATAAGGGATATTCCAAGAAAAGAGTAAGAGGTGAAAATGTATATCACTGTTAAAGGAAAATGATGCAAGACCAAAAGATTGAGGTTGATTCCAAAAGGGTAAAAGATACCTAATCCTTAAATTTCAAGCAAAAAAAAAACCTATTAAAACTATTAGAAAAAGAAGTCGGTGCCAATTCACTTAGAGATAGGGCCTCATTTGTCAGCATCGATGTTCCAACCATTCAAAATACTGAAGGCACAATGCCATTGACTGATGATGATACTCTATGATGGTATGAGGTCAAATCATTTTCCAACAAGAAAGTTACAGGCAGTCATGATGATAGGGCTTCTAGTATACATATACAAAATTAGAACTGTAAATGGGCAAAAATATAAAAACATTGCCACAAGGATGAAAAATACCTATGCAAAGGTTATAAAACTATTGACCTCCAAACGAGCTAGAAATCCGGCTCAAATCCCACTCAAAAAACCCGCTTACATGCAAATCGGCGCCGTTTATGTCGTTTTCGTGAATCCTATCGATAACCCACTAAAATCTCTGCAAATTGGCACCGCTCTCCTTATTTCCCGTGATTGCTCGTCCTGCGGGCCATAAATCCCACAATCTCTCTGCTATTTAGAACACAAGCAAGCAAAAAGCTTGGGCTTCTTCAATTTTGTGATCCTTCTTCCTCTCGCTCACAAACCAACTACTTGAAAACCTCGTTTGCACATCCCAATTGCCTGAGACCGATCCGTCTACCTCCAATCGGACCTTATAGCTCGATTCCACACCCATTCAATCTCAATTTTCATCTGCAAGCCTCACTCATACCCGACACATGCGCCAATCCCGATCGGAAACCAACCAAGCCTCACCCGACCAAGCAAGCTCTTGCATACGTCCCTCCCAGCCAACAACCCCTCACAATCGATCCATCTTCACCTCCCAGTGTTGCAAACATCCGACCAATCCCGAACTCCAAGATCCCATCGTACGTGACCTCCCAATTAGCCTCCACATGATTAGCTCGAACCACCCACAACTCCGATCCACCAACCTTCCAATCCCCACATCTCTGATCCACCAACCTTCCAATCCCTATTTGCAAATCGAGCCGCCAATCACCTTCACATAATTAGCCGCACATATCCGGCTATAGTCCCAGCTCAGATCATTTAGTCGAACCTTCCACTACCCTCCCCTTCCTCCTAACTTCAAATTCCTTTGCTCATCCAACCTCACATCAAGCCCAGCCACCTCCCCACTCAACTCTCAAGAGCTATAACCTTCCTCCTCTACCCAAGCAAATTAGCTCACCTTCTCCCTCACAGTTAGAGCTGTCAACATTTGACCCGACCCAAAAACCCGACCCGAACCCGACCCAAAAATTTCGGGTTCAGGTCAACCCGAACCCGAACCGGGTTGGGTTCGGGTTAGAGATTTCGACCCGTTTGTAAAACCGTGTCGGGTTCGGTTGACCCGGAAACCCGAAATCAACCTGATTTGACCCGTTTTTAATTAATTTAAGAGAGTTTTAAAAGATTTTTATGAAATAAGTAAATGATATTTCAAAAAATTATAAACAATGTTGTCCAAATTAAATTAATTTTGATTTATTTTAAACTAATTGAAGTAAATCTTACCTTAATTTGATTTAAATTTAAATAAATTGAATTAAATAAAAAAATTTAATGAAATACACCCGAAGCGGGTAGGGGTTCGGGTTGACCCGGACCCGAAGCGGGTCGGGTTCGGATTCGGAAAACCGACCCGTTTGCAAAAACGGGAAACGGGTCGGGTTCGGGTCGGGTTGAACAGTGTCGGGTCAATTTCGGGTTGAACCCGAACCAGACCCGTGACCCGATTTTGACAGCCCTGCTCACAGTCCCTTTAGCCTTCATACCTCTAACCCTACACACAACAATAACTTCACCCATTAAATCCTCACACACTCAACACTCCAAACCACTTCAAATCTTCACACATTAAATCCTCACTCACTCATAAACATTAAATCATCATAATCATCATTATCATTATCAATTAAAAAAAAGAAGAAAAAGAACGACAAAAAAAAAAGAAAAAAAGAGATTAAAAAAAAATTAAAGGGAAAGAGAAGAGAAGAGAGGGAAAAGAAATTTTTGTGTTTCGTGATCGTCATCGTCGTTGTTGTCTCGACACCGCCACCGTCATTGCTCGTCATGTAGGTATAATGATTTCTAAACACAAAAACTCCCAAAATTTCACTTTCAACTGTCACGACGCGTCGGGGAACCACCTATACACGTTTTTCTTAGCTAGTGGGAGGAAATCCAGTGCAACACTTGTAGGAGATGAATGAGCCTTGTGTATGCAGACTAAGACTCCCCAAATTTCCCCTAAACAGGGTAAACGCCGAGAGGTTACCAAAATTTGAAATGACAGGGGATTTGACTTGAATAAAACGCAGGGAATAGAACTTGCCAATTGAACCACAAGGAACTAGACATTAATTTGATAAATAAATAAAATACAAAATGCCAAATAACAGCCCTTGGTTACTCAAATGAATGGCAAACAAGGATGGCAGCTTGCCAGCGAGCACACATAAGTTGGAACAAATGTAACCTGTCTATAATTAACATAAATTAACTTGCAAGCGAACATATTAACCTCCTAAAGCCAACGCTAAGCAAACACATCAACTTCCTACAAGTAAAAGAGATTGGCAAGTGATGAATGCAATGACTTGTTAACCAATTGTGTTCTAGGAGTTCGAAGTAAACACAGTTTACATGCCTTTAGTGTCGCCTGCTTGCAAAGAAATATGGTAGCCCGCTAGCAGGCAATTGCAAGAGACAGTGACACGGTGATTTACCCACAATCATATATGAAGAATGTGGCATGACTATAAATGAAGAGGAGAAGGTAATGATAAAGATAACCAGCTTACAATCAACAACATTTAGCTGACAGACAAGTGCACTAGTCCACTTGTGAGCGACGACAGCCGATAGGCTATGAATCTGACAGTCTCCATACAATCTATGTCAGCTAGCTTGCAAATATATGTAGAAGTTCCCACGAACACTTAAAGACGTGCAAGAGAATGTAGAAATTCACCAATCAACATGCATGAGGAAATTAGTAGTGAATACAGCTTACCCAGCGTCCCACATCAACATACAAATGAATGCATTAATTTGCCTATAAACAACAAAGCCTCTTGCAAATATACACAGCGTAGCATACGATGAATGTGGATACCTGCTGACAATGACGAAAGATTTTTTGTATGCACAGTAACATACCTACGGGTGACGATCAGCAATAAGCAAGAGACCCGTCATGCTACAACACCCTTACAATCAACAAACATTCAACTACCAGGTAAATATATTGATCCCCTGCAAGTAAAGGCGGTCAATTTGTGAAAAATGCAAACACCTACAAGCCACTACAGGAGACCTATCATCTATGAGCAAATGTAGAAGAGTTGTAATAAATGCAAACGCCTATAACCAACAATAGAAGAGCTACATTCCCTGCAACTTGCTTGCATGTGATCACAGAAGGCCCATAATGCACACAAAAATCTACCTACGAGCTAGGTTGCTGATTTTTGAAAGCTCACTGATGACCTACAAGTAAATTTAACAAAGCTTGCAGTGCACAAAAGCTCGCTTGTAAAAAAGCAACAAGCGACCCGTAGTGAGCACTACGACTTACATACCAGCATTGTTTGAAGATTCGCGCTAAACATAGTCTACTTATATGGAATAGCTAGTGACTCCTTAATACCTAATGTTGGAGCAAGAATAGTGTTAAAAAAGCTCGCATTGTGTGATAGCCTATTTACATTAAGCAGCAAATTACTCGCAGCTTAACGCTACGATTTACCTGCAAGCTAAAGCAGGAAATTTTTAGTAAAAACTACAGGTCATTGGTAAACTGAAGCAAAAATTTTCTAGTGCAAGAATATAACACCAAATAAATCAATTTACGGACCAACGACCGATAGGAGGTTCCTGCCGCACCTCACTGCTCGTTGTAGGTTGAATACTGAAGAAAATGACAGCTTAAGAAGGCAAAATGAGCTAAATTGCACAGTCGATGCTTGATAAATGAAACCCAACATATTGTTAAACATGCCACCGGATCTACAACACTCATAAAAGCAAATAGAAGGCGTTTACAAGCTTCTAAATAAAATGTTGTAAACACTCAAATGACAATCATCCGCACAACTGATCAGTGTCAAACACTTTAAAATGCCCTCCCACATTTATTGCAACAAAAAGAATGTTTCATTCAAGCATTACATCTAGCATTACAAGATACATTATGTTGTAGCAGTGCATCACATTAACATGTAAGTGCACTACGCACACATGTATTACAAGCATATCATCCAACATGCAAAGCAAATTGCGTCATAGAAACACATCATGTTGACCTGTAAATATATTGTACATTACGCAAATGCATTAATCCACCACAAAAGGGATTATTCAAACATGCAAACGACACACAAATGCATCCTACAAGTACATCATGTCAATTTTATTGATGCATCGCACATATCATACAAACACATCATATGATGTGTTAATGCATTAAGTTACTACGCAACATATCAAATATACCATGCAAAAAGCAAAACGACATGCAAACAACTCGCATGAGCTCCGACGAGCATGTTATATGCACACACATAACATCTGAGGATGATACAAGGGTCAAGAAATAAACTTAAGTTTGAGCTCGATCCTTCTATGTGAATAAATAGGAGTCGACACGGCTTGAACCATTAAACAAATATACAGTCGTAGCGTCAACCAAAATATTTGTTTTATATGTTCATATTAAGCTTTCAAGGCCTATTGAAAGAAGAATTCACTAATAAAAGCATAAAGCCTACAATAAACCCTATCTTCTAAAAGCAAGTAGACAACGTCGACAAGGTTCGGCTGATAAAGTAAAATATACCCTGATGATAGCCTCGTTTAATGTAAATTTCAACCTGAAGGGTTAACTCTCAAGAATCTATCAAAGAATCAAAACCCTACATTCATTGATAAAATTAATATTTAAAATTGAAATTTAACCATTTAAATAACTTAAAGTAAAATTCATCCACCTTCTGCAACAATTTGCCAAGACGAACAAGTCTGAAAATCACTTCAGCTCACAAAGAGCAAATGTCTGATCGAAAATATCATTAAAATTCATTCTCAAATTGTCTATTGTCAGTAAGGATGTGGCATGTTTCCTCTAAACGGTAGTTTTGTCGTCAAATAGCACCACAAGTAAACAGTTATGACCGGGACTTTTGACCGGGTGATTTTACCGCCAAATGGCACCATTAAATTACAGTCATGGTTAGAGCCCATATGTTCCCCAGCAGTACTAAATTTGTTAATAATTAATTAATAGGATATGATTGATATGGCACAAAGCCTTATGTTAGCTAAAGTGGTTTCAAATATGTCTCCTTAGGAAAATATTTACCCCAAGTCTACAAGGTACCCTTGGATGAAGCAACATATGACTGCCGACAAGGATCCTTTTGTCGGTTGGGTCGACTACCTCCTCTGACTAAGTAGACCATGATGACCCGGGACGACAGAACTATGGGATCTTGATCGAGTCTATCATCATTCCCCCAACCATCCTCTTTAAGTACAAGGTGGTGAATTTTTAATTTTAAATACATAAACATGCTGCTACTATACACCAAGCACTATGAATTTGTATGTCGACTAGTCTTAATCGAAAGTTATCTCTCGCTATCGAGAGGGGTAATTAATTATAGGGACTTGCCTGTAGGAAACCTGAACTCAGATTGTAAAGTCCTCGTTAAATGAAAGCGAAATCTCTAGGTAGTGTATCTTATTTAAAACTCAATCTGCCTCTGAAAATTTACCTCGAAACTTAAACGTTAAAACTCTCCTCGCCCATCACCAAGGAAGAAAAAAAAGGGCCGCAGAGAGGCCGGTGTGCTAATTTTCAGAGCCCACAAAAACATGTAAAGACTAACCACGTTGATGATTTGCAACACTATTGCAACGAGCTCAAATATTTTTTTCCAAAGAGATATTTAATCGAGTTAATGATTAGCAGTTAGATAAGTAGAATCACCATTGACCATTCACAATTGCCCAAGATTAAAATACCAAGCGCTCAAAACCACAACTAGCTGTTTATCAACTCAATGAAAAAATGACATTTAAAGATTATCTTCGATAAAGAAGACCTTGGTTGTTTGGCAATGTATATTTAAAACGAATGGATCTTCACAACAGACTTATCATTGCTGAGGTTTTAAAGATTATACAAACACATATACAGAACTTGCAATGTAGTTTATTGAAGAATGTAACAAGACTTGGACATAGTTTCATAACACAAAAATGTTTCAAAAGATGTAATCGGTGAACAAATGCATTTCTTCATATTGTTTTTAGATAAATAAACATAATGACAAAAGCATTTTTGCGGACCTTCCAAGAGTTTACAGCTAGCCTCTTGTAGAGCAAGGATACACGCTATATAATTTTGTAAGAAGCATGTTCCGGTTGTGGTCTCAGAAGGAAGAGCAACCTGTCAAGCAAATCCCCAATAATCGATAATGCTAAAATGATAATCGCTCTAAATAAACTTAAAGAGGATCTCAAAACAATAACCATGGTGCAACAAGTATGTTCTGGTTTATATTATTTAAAACATCTACAGGTGCATGTATGCATGCACCAGCAACACCATTTTTCAGATACAGCTGTTCGAAAGTAACTAGCAATCACACTTGATATAGATAGACTAAATGGGGATGAGAAAACATCATATCCAAACCTAAAAATCTCTTATACCTTAATTCCTTTGTATCCCAGGCGTTCTCCAAGGCCTCCTGCAACAAGAACAAATGCTGCTTTCCGTGCTTCTTTAACGCCCACTTCTTCAAACATGATAAAGCTATCATCACCAAAGGTTAAGACTTCTCCTGATGGAACCTGCACAAGCATTTCATTATAAAATCCAAACTCGCAGATTTAGCTGCTCAATAAAGTTGATTGGTGAATAAAAGTTCAATTAAGATAATTTATAGCAAGAATAAGAAAATCAAATTATAGCCGAGCATCCATTGCATAAAAATGGAATAGCCCAATGCATGAAACTCCTGCAAATGCAGCACCTTTAGAGGAGTTCATGCACATATGCTTATCCCTACACCCTAGGGAGACTGTATGAAGAGTCTAACTATCTTAGATGAGATTTGAGCTTGTTTTTTTTTTTTTTTGATTGGTTGCTACCAACTTAAGATTCATTTGCTTCAATTTTCAACATGAAGACTATATAACTCAAAACACAATTACTTTTCCAAGTTGGAGGTTTACATAATTCAATTCAAACTTGAGCTACCAACATAATGGATACCAAATTCAAGCTTTATGTGAGTCCAAAAATTTCATGCCTCAGCCTCACCGTGTTTCCGAAGAGTTTTAATGGATATATCTCATGTTTAATTTTCAGAAGGCAGATCAGATTGAAGATAACGTGCTATTCAGAGATTTCACCATCATTTTGTGAAGGCTTTAGATATGAGTTCAAGCTTCTCGTAGGCTCAAGAGTCAAGCCCCTATAGTTAATTATCCCTCCCAGTAACGATAGAGCATTTTCAATTATGGTTAGTCATTATATAGGCACTTAGTACCCGACATATAGTAGCAACAAATTTTACTACTTAGGATTTAAAATTTTATCGCCTTGCACTTAAAGCGAATGGTGGGACAAATGATTACGAACTAGATCAATATCCCATGATGGTCTCGGGTTGTCATAGTCTCTAGTCTACTCAGTTAAAAGGAGGTAGGAGGTAGTGGGCCCGACCTAACCAAAAGATCCTTATCAGCAGTCATGAATTGCTTTATCAAAAGATACCTTATAGACCTAGGTTGAGTGTTTAAAGCGAAAATTCAAGCTAGCCTTAGCTATCACAAGGTTTAGTGCCTTATCAAGCCTACGTGTTGATTCATTACTCAAGGTTGTTAGCCATTGAAGAGCATATGGCTTTAGCCATGATCGTAATATAATGGTGCCTACATGCAGCAAAACCACCCAATCAGAGGGCCCTGATCATAAACATTTACCTATGATATTGTTTCGCGGCAAAACCACCGATTGTATGAGTTGTCTCACATCCTTATTAATGAGAGATTTTTTTAGGATGAATCTTAATGATATTCCCAACTTAACATTTGTTCTTTGTGAGTAAAGGTTATTCTTAAATTAATTGCCCTCAACATATAGTTGTAGAAGGTGGATAAATTTTGCTTTAAGTTTTAGATGATTTTTTTTTTATTTAAATTTTGAAAATGCTGGATTTTAAAACTTATTAAAATTCAAACCCCGAATGATTAATTTTTTAAACTTGATAGCATTTTTTAAAATCGCAGTCTCCTCTGGTTGAGATTTTCTATCAATGTGATCATCATCATAGTGATATTTAAGTCACCTGAAAATATTAATATTTGCAATGTGAAAATTTGATTTTAAAAATTAACCTTTTTAGTTGAGATTTATTTTAAAACATTCATCATCGGGGTAACGCTAAAGTCACTTAAAATATTTATGTTTGCAATGTGAGGATTATATATTTGAGAATAGGGGTGTCAATATTTGGAGGAATTATTCTGTGCAGAATCCAAATGTATTCGGAGATGAATCCGGACGCGCCACATCACCGGATGCACTGGGCCTCGGTGATGTGGCATGCCCATATTCGCCTCCAAACAAGTTCGAATTCCGCACAGAATAATTTTCCCAATATTTGACATGGCCTAAAAATCCGACCTAAAAATTTCAGGTTATGGTCAACTCGTTTAGCAAACATGTTAGATTTGGGTTCAAAATTTCAACCCATTTGAAAAATTGGGTCGGGTCCGGGTCAACCCACTAAACTGAACTTGACCCGGATTTGAATCATCATGTTGTCACTCCCACCTGCATGACTGCATCCTGCACAGTGATGCAAGTCGCACCATCTGCTCCCTCTTACGAGCCCTAACCCCGCGAGTCCAACCCATCCCGCTGTTTGCATTATCCGGTCGCACCTGCGGTGTCATGCCCACCGCGCATCTCACACATGATTCATGCCCGGGCATCCCGTCATCCTCCACCTACAAGTCCAGCATGCGGCCTCGCGCAATGTGCTCGTCCCGCCTCCGCCCGCGAGCCTAGCTTCTGCCTGCGAATCCAACCCGCTAGCCTGCTCGACGTGCATGTCCCGTCTCACCCGCAATTCTTGCTCAATCCCAGTCCAGCCGGGTTGGGTCAGGTAGACCTGGGATTGTGGTGGGTCTACTTCGGGTCGTATCAAACATCAGCGGGTCAATATCAAATTCGACCCGCAACTCATTTTTGACACCCCTAATTGAGAATTGATACCTCTGGTTGAAATTCACTTTCAAGACAGACATCATAAGGGATTTTGAATAATTTTATTTTATTATCTAAATTTTGAAAACTCTACTTATCCGCCAAAAAAGGATCAAATTCAACTATAATCTTGTTAATTGTTATGCATTTCAAGAGTTTCCATTTTTGTAATATATTTCCTTTGAAAAAGGCATTAAAGTCGTATGCAAAAGTAAAATAAAATATCTTCATCAATTTCATAGTCGTATAGTCACTTATTAATACAATTATTTTAAGCTCCATTCCTTTCGAGTACAAAAGAACTTAAAATTTAAGTTCATATTTAATTAGTGTAGGATTTTTGGACCATGGATTTAGGAACTCAATACATATGATCGAGTGTTAGCTCACATTTGTCTGAGCATATAAGGGCGCTTAATTTGAAAAGATGATTTAGTTTGGCTTGTTTTTAACCCCATGCAATATTCTTAAACTTTATGATTATGTGTTTGGTGCATTTGTTAGAGCACATGAAAGTGTCTAATATAAAAAGGGGATTTAGTTTAGCTTGTTTTTAACTCCGTGCATCATTCTTAGACTTTTTTGTTTGCATGTCTAACACGTTTTTCGGAGTACAAATGAGGAATTAAACTTTTTAAATACCGTGCATGCTTTTCAGTGTACTTGCATGATGCATTCTCATGCTTTCAATGTATTGATATTATTTTTAGTGCACTCATGTGATGCATTTGTCGTATTTCCATGTATTTTCATAACATATTTGCATGTTCTTCAATGTACATTATTTATTAAATTTTCTTATTTTCTTAAAAAAATTGCCCCTTCCTGGGCAGCTACCCATTTTTTGGGACCCGAGTCCCAAGGCACTGCCATGCTTCCAATGCAATATTATGTTTAATGAGGTTGTTACACGCTATTTGAGACAACTCACTTCTCGATGTGCCGACACACTTTTTGAGTTGTGGCATCCTTTACGACACTAGTGCGTGCTTCTTGAGGCTATGCGCTTGAATTTAAAAGTTACATTTTGATGCATGCGAAATTGTAAAATATTCATATTTGAATATTTTATGTGTGTTTATCATTTAAATATGAGAAATTTCATATTTTTGTATTTTAAAAAATGGGCCCCATCTGTCTTCTATCAACTTGCATGTTTTTTGTGACAGAACTGATGGAATGGAAAGCAAATTAGATTTCATTTTTATATGCCTTCAGCATTCAAAAGAGATGGGATTCGTCCTTAAATTAAATTAAAGCGAGTGAAACCCATGCAGCATTTTTTCCTCTATATAAATAGGGAGAGCATTTAATTCATTTTCATACCATTTTAATTAATTGCATGGGTTCTTGCGGTGCAAGTCATCTATCATTGACCGGAGAGTCCAGTGATAGCAAGCAAGCTTCTTAAGTTCATTATAAGTAACCTATGATTTTTTTTTCTTAAGTTCAAGTTTTAATTTCATTTTAAAAATTTTATTCAATCATGTTTATTTAAATGCATCATTCAAAGTCTTGTGTGAGTAGGGTGGAGGTCTTGCAAACTGGGAGAGGTATACAATTGTGTGGAGAGGAAAAGGAGTGCGTGAAGTGCACTCAAGGCAAAGAAAACAAGAGTGTGAAAGAGATATGAGCTTTTATATTTCAATTTTGAAATTTTGTTTTGTATTTTTTTACGTGTGGAAACAACAAGACAGAGATGGGACCATGCCACATTTCAAGTATTGCGAGATTTGATTAGGATAGGTGGACAAAGTATTTTGTTTGGATGTTATATATGAATGAGTTGAGAAAGGACCACACCAAAATCACATGCGACAATGTGTCTGTCGGCCGTCATTCTCGAATTCAATTTTAGAGTGTATATTCTACCTAACATATCTTAAGCATTATATAAAGAGAATATTATATTGTGTTAAAGCATCACATAGGGCTGCAAACGAACCGAACCGAGCTGAGTATGTGAGTGTTCATGTTTGAGTTTGTTTATTATTAGCTTGTTCAAGTTTGGTTCGTGTTTGATTCGAGTTTTATTATTTGTGTTCGTGTTTTGTTCGTTTAAATTAATGGTGTTCATGTTTAGTTCATGTTCGATTCATTTAGTGCTTATCAAGCTTTAAACAAACGACCCTTAACGAGCTCTGTTCGTGAACATATTTAGTGAATTTTTTTTACCTATCAAACAAGCATGTTCATAAACAAATCGAATGAGTATTCATAAGCTATCAAATGAGCAAGATCTAACAATGTAATATAATAAATTAGCAATTGCAAGGAAATTAAAACTACAACATATTATAATATTTAATTACTTTAAATTTTATTAATTAAAAATAATTATATTATTATGTTATAATAAATTAAAATATTTATATTACGTATATTTATTAATTTTATAATTAAATATTAATCGAGCTTTTATCAAGCTTATTCACGAGTTTTGAATAAAACACGAATCAAGCTTAATGTCGAGCATGTTCACGAGCTTCAAATGATGTTGTTCATGAACATAAATGAACTGAACACATTAGTGTTCAAGCTTTTTATTTAAGGATCGAATATTAAAAATGTTGTTCATGGATTAAAAAGGCGTTTGAGGCGAACACCTCGAGGCGCGCCTCGAATCGAGGCGGAGGTCGGGCGAACTGAGGCTTAAGCCTCAAACGTTTGGGCGAGGCTTACGCCTTTTTCCACGGAGGCGTACGCCTCACGGCGTGAGGCGTCGACGCGCATCGAGGCAGCGCCTCGAAAGGGAGAAAGTTACCTTCACAGTCAGCAAGCTGCTGTTGTTTCTTCCGATCAAAATGTTGTTGCTTACGATCCGACAGGAAAGGGAAATTTGTCGAAGGAGCAAAGTCGAACAGCCATGAAGGAGCCAAAGAAGCGATGCGTGCAATCTCTACACCTCCTGTGAAGCAACGAAGCCGAACAGCAAGGACGAAAAGAGAAGATGAAAGGCAAATCGTAGACGCGGCTAAGTTATTATTGATTAACTTAGTTAATATAATTTAAAATATTAATAATTACGCAAATTAATTAAATAATTCATAGTATAATTAATGCATAAATTACTTATCTATTTTAAATTAATTGAATAATTAGTATTATAATTATTAATTAAATTTTAATATAATTAGCCTATTTAATATAATTTACATGTAAATTACATATTATGAAAAGATTTTTCTTTTCAGATATAAACATCAACGATATTCTTTCAAATTTATAATTCATGCCGGGTAGGTCGACTATGGAAGCCATTCATTTATTAAGAGGTTTGATGGAGAAATATAGAGAAAATAAGGAGGATCTACATATGATATTTATTGATTTAGAAAAAGCATATGATAAAGTTCCAAGAGAAGTGCTATGGAGAGTTCTTGAAAAGAAAGAGTCAATAATGCTTATATTCAAATCATTAAAGATATGTATGCAGGAGCTATTACTTGTGTTCAAACACAAGGTGGTTTGACCAAGTATTTCCCTATTTCGGTTGGGTTACATCAAGGATCAGCCTTAAGCCCATATCTTTTTGCTTTAGTCATGGATGTTCTCACTAGACATTTGCAAGAGGATGTACCTTGGTGTATGCTTTTTGCTGATGATATTCTTCTTGTTGATAAGACTAGAAAGGGAGTTGAAGGTAAACTTGAATTATGGAGGTCAACCTTAAAGTCTAAAGGTTTTCGCTTGAGTAGATCTAAAACGGAATATATGGAGTGTAATTTTGGTAGTAATAGACCTAGTGAGGGGATTGTGACTTTGGGCGATCAAGTCATTAATAAGAATACACGTTTTAGATATCTTGGATCTATTGTTCAGAGTGATGGTGAAATAGATGGGGATATTATCAGCAGAATTCAAGTTGGATGGTTGAAGTGGAGGAATGCATCAGGCTTGTTATGTGATAGAAATGTACCCCTCAAACTTAAGGGAAAGTTCTATAAGATGGTAGTGAGGCCTGCAATGCTTTATGGTGCCGAATGTTGGCCATTAAAAGAGAAGCATAATACTAAGTTAAGTGTGGCAGAGATGAGGATGCTCAGGTGGATGAGTGGCTTTACCCTTAGAGATAGGATACGAAATGAGCATATACGTGAAAAGGTTGGAGTAGCTCCAGTAGAAGATAAGATTAGAGAGAGTCGCCTTAGATGGTTTGGTCACATAAAACGGCGGCCTTCCGATGACCCGGTTAGGAGAGTAGAGGTATTAGATTTGACTTATGTTAAGAAAGGTAGGGGTAGACCTAAAAAGACTTGGTTAGAAAATATTAAGAATGACCTTTCTTTATTAGATTTAAACGAGAATTTGACTTTTAATAGGACACAATGGAGAAAAAGGATTCATGTAGCCGACCCCACGTAGTGGGATAAAGGCTTGATGTTGTTGTTATTTTTATCATTTTGAGGCTTACGCCTCGATCCGCCTCGAGGCTTACGCCTCGCCTCGCTTAGACAAAACACATCGATTCCCGATTTCGCCTTTTAAAATATTGATGTTGTTCAAGTTTGTTTGTTTAGTTAGTTAAATGATCACAAACGAGCTTTAATCAAACCGAGCCACGAGTAGCTCATCGAACGTTTGGTTCGCTTGCAGCCCTAGCATCACACAATTGTAAAAATAAAGAGTAAGAGAAAAAGAAAGAAGGGAAAAGAAAAATAAGCACTTAGAAGGAGAAGTAACATCAACATTTTATCCTTCACATATAGTGTTATGCTCCCTCTCAACCAATAACATGGACAACGTGGTATATTATCTTTATTATATGAAGTACAATATCTCTCTATGTATCCCTTTTAAAACTTAGTCAAATATTTAATCTTTATTCGGTCAGGGACATACATGAATATCACCGGACAACGAAAACTTGTTTCTTGTGTTTGATATAGTTGATGCATTTGTTCTCTCGTCTTCATTTGATTTTGCTCAAAATTTTATCATGATCCTAACACCATGCTCACAATGTGAACCCACGACCTCCAAGTTTCAATGGAAATAACTTAAACATTGTTTCTAGTGACTTAACACACGACCTCCTTGCAATTTAACCTTCAAAAATTTGCAGTGCTTACATAAAGAAAGCTTCAGTTAAAAAGAAAAAGAAGCCATGCGATGCAAATCATAATGAGCAACAGTGTTAAACTAATATAAAGAAAGAAATGTTATAAATTTTCTTACAGATGGTGTGAAGCCCTCAAATGGATTTTTTCCTGTTTTTGAATCTGCTAAAAGTTGCCTTGCCTTTTGAATATATGCTGATAGACCTCCAGGATAATTTGCATTCAGCCGTGATACCTATAGAAGCACGCATTCTTCAACAACAACAGCATGGAAAATATAAATTTATCGAAATAAATATAATAATGTGCAGAAAAACTGCTAGCAACAAGCTAGCACAGATAATAACAATCACAATACAGTGAAGGCATCTGCATGCAAGCAAATGCACAAGCATCCATCACACTGCTTTGTGGTTTTCCATCAGCATAAAGCTCTCGACACAGAATGTGAACATCACTATACTCGGGTTCTGAACCAATAAATAGATCACAATAATAAAAATGAAAAAAAAAAAAACATCCTCCCTAGTATTTCAAAGAATAATTAGAATCAAGTAGAATCTTTTTAGGTTATACATGTTTAAATTTATGAAATATTAGAAATCCCTCAAGAGAATATAACTTCCTTCAAGCTTCATATGAAATATACAGTAAATGGAAACCAATAATGCTAAGTGTCAAGATGATCCACTGCAGAGGTAAATCAACAATCAGGAGCAAAGTTCCCCCCATTCAACCATCATAAAACCATGTGCAAAGTTATAACTTTTTTTAGAACATGAGCCACATTCTCTTTCATAAGTCTATGGTTTAAGCACAAAAGTCGTGTATTCAAAAAACTTCACAGCTAATTAGACAACAACCAATGCAAATGCGTACAAAATAAAAATGATAATAAACAATATCATTGTTAATGAGAAGCAGCATTCTAGTAAAAATAGAATTATCACTCTGTATTAGTGTATTATTAAGTATTAGTTCTCAATAGCATCTAGTTCATTAAATGATCTGAAAAAATTTAACCTGGTTGAAGAAGCACGTTTTCTTCTCATCGTCAACGCCTTGCTCAGCCCAATTGGCAAAGAGATGACTTTGTCCCTCATGCAACAGCATCTTTGCAAGGTCAATCTAGTCAAAAATGAGAAAATTAGTAATGAACACATATTATTGAGTAGGATGGAATATGAGAAGGATGTCTAAACAATGGAGTTTGTTAATACTTAAGACTAAAAGAGAAGGACATTGCTGTGCCATGATCATCACAGAAATGAGAAATAATATTTTGGTGACACACTGAGAGACTTCATGCAGTCCACAAACAGAAATATATACATGCAATTGAAATACATACACAAAAAAATATAGAGTACTGGAAAAAAAGCACATCCCTTCCCTTGTTAAAGCACATTAGTCAAAAAGTACATAACAAAGTTTGATTTGGCATACATAATGTTACACAATACGTAAATCTTTCAGTAAATATAGATTATGATATATAAAATAGCAATATAACATGCCTGTTTCACTACATCAATTAATGGTAAATCAAGTACAATATTAGAACATGAATCTCGTAATCACATCAAGCTAAATTTCCTGCGCATGAATATGCTAAAAGAGGTGATCTTACCAATTACCATGAAAGAATCAGACAAAATAACTGCTAAGCAAGATTTCAATAAATGAACATGCTTAAAGAGGTCATTGCAAATGAATTGTATTGAAGATTTCAACATAAGAAAATAAAAAATTTCACTTACTCAATGAGAATGACGGAAGAGGTCATTTTAAAATTTGGACTCTTGAATCATACAATCGATCAAGAAGCATATTCACTTCTGAGGAGGCACTGTATGTGCTAGATATGTTTTGATATGCTGTAAGTAGATACAATTTTATTTTATTTTTTAAAAAGTTAGATACTCAAATCTCATATGCATATCCTTTCTAAAGAGATTTTAAAAAATATTGGAGCCCGTAATAAATAGATGAGACATCATAGTTAATGGAATATTAGTCAATCTTATAGGAATTCCCATTCATCATTTACTTTTTATTCTAGAAATTTTTTATCAACATTTCTGGGGTCTATATGAGAGAGTTCTAATGTTTTTGTTTGCATCAACATTCCTTAACAAGAATAACTAGGTTGTTAAATTTATCATTGCATGAATATATCTGAGTGTATGCATAATCATAAACATGCATATTAATATCTACTATTCACACACTAATAATTTTTCCATCCCTCCCTGTCAATCATTATTCATCAGTAAAATACTAAGAATTATCGTTTTATGCATATATATAATTTCCTTTTCTTCCACAACACAGCTTGCACGCACATGCACCCACACATGCATGCAACACACAAAACACACCCACAATGACACATCACACTGCCCCATACATTCATCAGCTCGCCTACAAACAAGTTGATTAATGTGCCAAAATAGCACACCTGCCATGCTCACCCACACAAAAACATGCCTACGGGCACAAAAGAATGAATAAATACACACTTTGTCCCTCACCATCCATCATAATAGATGAGTAAGGAATAATGTATCTTATTCATGTTAGCACACATCAACAAGCATGGATAGTTTATTGCATTTTTTATTACATGAATATAGATAGATAGGTTGCATTACTCATTAGATAAATATACTTGTCTATATGTGTAATTATAAGTATGCATATTCATATTCTTGTTTCCACATGCATCGTATCTATATTAGTGTACATGATCCTCAAATGACGCAAAGGACACCCTGAAATTTCTCAACCAAGTGTCTTCAAAAGCTAATTCTATTTTTAGTACCTCCATACGACCAAAAGACTCATCCCCAAACCAATTAGGATAACAAATGACAAAATGCAAATAGTATCAATAGTGAATTTTGCTTTTTTTTTCCTAATTAATAAAGCTAAGTATGAACTTACTGAGTTATTGTTACAAACCAAATTTAAAAAAAAAATGCATGTGTTATTATGTTATTTGGATGTAGCATCAGCCACAGCTTATCCTTAATTAGATAATAAGCATTTCTATACTGAATTAACTACCCTGTTAACCCTTTTCACTATGAATGCCAACATGCATTGGATGTCAAAATGCCTATGTTAATTAGAATAGAGAACAATGCATTGGGTTCATTGGCTTCGATGTTTCAAAATTTTTAGGTTCCCAAAATTTTTAGGTTCCCCCCATTAGCACAGCTTCAAGCATTTCAAATATCTTCCAGCACTTAAATAATAAGGAAAACTCTATACTTTGCATTGATATGATGTCAAATCTAAACATTTCCAGGCAAATCCACCAAATTCATTATTTCATTATTCATCTCCATTTTGCATGAATCATGTGTTGTGATGTTTCAAAATTTTAGGTTCCCCCCATCAGCATAACTTCAAGCATTTCAAATATCTTTCAGCACTTAAATAATAAGGAAAATTCTATACTTTGCATTGATCCGATGTCAAATATAAACATTTCCGGTCCAATCCACCAAATCCATTTTTTCATTAATCATCTCCATTTTGCATAAATCATGTGTTGTGAAAGAGAGTGCCTCAACTCAAGTGTAAGAACAATGAACCACAAAGAAACTAGAAAATTGATCAATAATCATAAAAAAGCACCAAAATTTATGTGGTTTGATTTGGGTTAATTAGAATAGAGAACAATGCACTAGTTACATTGACTTCAATGTTTCAAAATATTTAGGTTCCCTACATCAACACCACTTCAAGCATTTCAAATATCTTTCGGCACTTAAATAATAAAAAAGATATCAAATATAATAAATTCCGAACAAATCCATTATTTCATTAATCACGAAAGAGAGTGCCTCAACCCAAGTATAAGCACGATGAACCAAAAGTAACTAGAAAATAGATCAATAATCATAAAAAAGAATACAAAATTTTATGTCGTTCAATTTGGGTAAACCTACATTCACGATCGCACATAGATTGAATAATCTACCAAGTGTCAAGAAAGTACATAAAGGGTTGCAATTCCCACAAAGTTCCAAATAGGAAAAAATACCACATTGTTTAGCTAAGAGAAAATGCGGTCACCTACTTTAAAGATGATGGCTAAACTTGGAGAAAAAGATGATATTGTTGCTCCAATTACTCTCTTCTCCTCTTTATTACAGGAGTCCAAATGAGAACTATTCCTTACCATAATCAAGAGAAACCTCTCTTGCTAGAATCAAAAATAGCAAAAATTCTGGAAGAATTCCCATTACAAGAACACAAAAAAATTTTCTTCCTTCCTTTATCAGAAGGCACCTCCTGTCCTCTATCTTCCTCTACCTCTCCTATTTTGATTACTTCTTATTGTAGGGTCCATCAATGTACTAATTTCTTATATTTTCATAGTTGTATCATGAGGTGATAGGTGTGAAGGATTAAATTTAAATGGAGCTTAACTTAGTTAGCCACCATTTTGGAAAATTAAGTGCAGATAGATATTGAGTTGGTAAATATCAATCTTGAAAAATATGAATAGATATCGAGCGTTGAAGCCACTAATCATGAAAATTAAAACCATAATTTATCCATAATAATTCATGGAATCTAGACTCATGAATCTTTATGAAAAAGGGAGAGCTTCTAAAGGAATCTGATAACAGTTTGCAAACCTACAAATTTTTGCTTTTTTCAGAGGTTTTGCAAACTACCGGACCCCATTTTCTTGCAGAAATTAACTATTTTGAGTGTTGCGAGAAACAATAACTATAAATATGTTGCCTTACGAAAAAATTAAATATCCCTCTCACAAGATAAAAGCATGTAGACGTATAATCCCTCAAAAATATACTAAAACCAACTTTGTTCCATCTTTGCCATACTGATCAGATACTATTATACAGTGAAAAGGACCATGCAGGTATATGGACCACAATGTAAACAGAGAATAAATCCCCCTTACTTCCTTTGCTAATAAAATTTAATGAATTCAGACGCACAAAAACAAAATGTGCTGACTTATGCAAGCATTCAGCACAAAACTTTTATTCTTCATTTAAGGATAGCGTCCGTCGCTGCTCTAGTTTCATTATTTAAAAAAATTAAATGCTTGTTATGCAGGTATCCTTTCACATGCATCTTCCTTTATCTAAAGCATCTCAATGAAACTTAATCAGAGGCAATGAACGTGCTTAGCTTCGAGCAAATTAATCTGATGGAACACAGCCCATCCAATCTTTGGACATTTTTTAACATCACTCTCATTTTTTTCTGATACAAATCTACCGCATCCTATTCCAGATTCCACCAATTGTTATTTTATTGAAAGAAAATTATACTATACAAAAAAAAAAATCAAGAGCGACAATCAAGATGAGACCTGATCCTGGTTAAGAATTCTGAGATTTTTTTGAAGGTTTGGGACGTCCGAGGCCCAATTGTCGCCTCCCATGCTCAGCTCCGACAATTTTTCCACCATGTAAGACATCTTCCGCCGACCAAAACCGTCGCCGTTGGAGTGACGTAAATCTCACAGCGGAATAAATCCTCCGTTTCCCTCTTTTTGCCGTAAATCCCGGATTTACTAAATCCTGCAGTTTGGCGGATTTACGGGATTTGGCCGAAGAAAGCGTGCGAATGGGAGAAAGTTACCTTCACAGCGAGCGAGCTCCCGTCGTTCTTCCGATCAAAATGTCGTTACTTCCAATCCGACAGGAAGGGAACGTCGTCGAAGGAGCCGAAGAAGCGACTCGTGCAATCTTACATGCGAACCAAGGAAGCCGAACTGCAAGGACGAAAAAGAGAAGATGAAAAGCACCCGCTTCATGTCTCTGAGCTAATATTGGTTAAATTAATTAATATAATTTAAAATATTACTAATTAAATTATTATTATTATTATTATTGCATAAATTAATTATCTAATTTAACTTATTTATATATTTAGCAATATAATGAGTAATTAAAAATTAATATAAATTAAAATAGAAATTATTAAATATATAATTAATAGTGTAAATAATAATTAAATAATTACATTGTTCTTGTTGATTTTGTATGTTGATTTCTAAATTTCTCACAACATCATTTTTCTATAACTTGTCATACATGAGTAGTTAATGATTAGGTAACTAATGAGATAATTAAAAGTACATTTAATCATTTCAAAAATTAAATAACAAGTAAATAATTAATGAAATATTTAACTTGGTGTATTGATTAAATAATTAGTCATTTTCAAAAATTATTAACTAATTCATTATATATTGATTGCTTAGTCGATTAACAACTAAGTGCTTTGATAATTAGCACTATACTCAATAATTAAAATTTTAATTATGTTAATTAATAATTTAGCAAGATTCTAATGATATTACTCATCATTACAATTTATTGATGTTAATCAAGATAGAAATTAATAATTTAATCTTATTTAAAAGTTAATTAAAATTAAAAATATAATATACTTATAAGATTTTGGTTAACTATTTCTTTTTTATTAAAAAAATTGCATCAAGAATGTCTGATGTGATTTGTGTTAGGAAGGGCTTAACAACCCTTAGATTTGCGTAGAGATTAGTACAACCCTTGATATTATATGTAGTATTAAACTTAGCATAAATTGTTAGGCTATTAGGCATATCTTGACACATTCAAATTGCGTCTAGACATCCTAACACAAACAATTTTCTTTCAAATTTAGTTATATGTTTAGGATATTCACTCCAGCAAATTTATTGCAAACTCACATACGCACACATGTATGCTAGGCAGTGGCGGAGCCAGAAATTTTATTCAGGGGGGCCTAAATTAAAATAATTTTGTTTGCGGTAGCCAAGAGAGGAGCGAAAGATATTTAAATGAGTTTTACTCAACATTCTTTAAAATATTTTTATTTCAGCTAATTTAAGTGAGTTTCAATTTCAGCTAAAATTTATCCGATATTCTTTAAAATAAAGTTTCAAATAAAAGTCGAAGATTTTCACTAAAACTTATATATATATATATATATATATATATATATATATATTATATATATATATATATATATATATATATATATATATATATATATATATATATATATATATATATATATATATATATATATATATATATATATATATATATATATAATATATAGGAAAAAGGAAATGTATTGATTGCATAGCATAAATTTGAATAAAAATATAGCTTATATCAGAAATCAACGATCTTTTAGCTCGTTGTATTCGTCTCGTCCAGCCGCTCAATTCGACTATAAACAAATAAATTTTGGAAACTATTTCATCATCCCAATTATGTTTTGAACCTTCCAAATGTGCTTTAGGTCCTTGATTTGGACTCATTTGGGCTCAGATTGAGTCGAATTTGGTGTTGTTGGGTTCGTATTTTTGAGACGTTCAGTTCGACTATAAATTTGCTGAAATTGGAGTTCAAATGGTCTCTGATTTAATTTTTGAAGCGTCTGACTGATTTTTTTCTTGAGATTCGTGCTCGATCGACATAATTTTTTGATAATATATCAATATCTTCGTCTTGATTAAGAAAAATAAATTAATCCAATTATTTCTTTCTCTTTAATCGAGTATGCATATAAGAGAAAATAATCAATTTCTCACATATAAAAATGTACATGCTTTTTTTTTTGGAAATAAAATATACAAGCTTTGCTCTTTCTTGTTCTGCTTTAGGTGGTGATTGGCTGAAGATACAATTCAAATTTTTTTTTTTAGGAGGGGCACGTGCCCCCCTTGGCCCCCCCTTCCCTCCGCCACTGACGCTAGGCCTTGAACTCAAGAGCTAATGGTTTTTTTTTTTTTTAACCAAAAGAAAATTCCATTAGATAATAAAAAGAAATATACTACAATGCCAGAAAATGGTCACAAAGAGCAAGGATACAACATATGAGATTACACTACACGACATGGCCAACCAATATAAACAAAAAAAGAAGAGAATAGATGGACTCAGACCACTACTTGATTCTCAGGCTTGGGCCATCCATAGAATTAATAAAGCAAAAGAAGTTTCAGCTAGGTTGCGAATCAAGCCATGGCCGTCCGAGGTGCGTGCATATGAGAACCAGAAATTCAGGTAACTATCTATATATGAATAAATTTATATTTTGGTATTTAAATAAAGAAGTATTAATAGATTTATGTTTTGTGTAAGTTAGTTAATTATTTTAAAACATTAATAAATTTGAAATGATGTTTTCAGAAGAGGATTTTGGGTGTGAGCAGTTAGAAGTGGGACCCACTTCCCATTGGCCTTATCTGCATAAAAGTGGAGAGCCTTTAGAAATTTCTTGTGAGGGAATTCAGTGCAGTGGAGTTTCGCAAGTCTATTCTGCAAGCAATCCAGAAGTCCCTGTTCATCGTAGGCATTCCGGTAGAGATTTCGGCATTGATTAGGAAATTCAAAACAGTGTTATAACCGTTGATTACAGGTATTATCCTATTAGTAATATTGGAATTAGTGAACATCATAATTAAGGATTTGATGTGATTAATATAGAATTTTGTGATAAATTGTAGTTTGATTTTTAAGTGAGAAGGAAGAATAAAACTTAGAGGAGAATGAAATCAAGGTAAGTTCTTTAGGCATGTGCTTAAGGTAGATTTCTTATGGTAGTAGGAGTTCTTAAAGATGTTATAACTTATGGTGTCATAGATAAATTTGATCATATGCAAATAGAGAGCTTTGAAGTAACTTACAATCGTAGAAGAATTCAAAGAAGATGATTGGAGGAAACTCCGCAATAATGATGTAAGAATGCAAAATTTTTAATTAAAGTATATGATTTTAATGTATGCATAGGAGATTTAGGCTTCGTTTGGGACGGCTTTTTTATTGCTTTCTAAAACGGAGTTTTAGTACAATTTTTTTTATTTTTGTACTAAAATTCCGTTTTAGAAAGCAATGAAAAAGCCGTCCCAAACGAAGCCTTAATGTCATGTATTGGTAAGATCAGATTCATATGATCAAGAAAATATGAGGTATGAATAAGTATGAGAATGTTTAATATTTCTAATTGTTAATGCTTTTTTTTATGAGAGCAATTGGTAAATGTCATGCATGAATATTTTAAAGACATGCAAATGATAAAGGAAATTCATGATTATTATAAATAACAAATTCATGATGACTTTATGTTATGTATATGATGTTATGATGTTAATTATTAGAAGAATATCCACTTCTTCCTATATCAGATGAATCAACATTAACCATAGGAATCAATTTTGAAGTATAAATATAAGAGTTATTAAATATTTAATTAATAAAGATTAGCTATGTTATGTTCTAATATCTACATTATCAATTGGGCAAAAGGGGCCCAATATAAAATTTGAATTGTATATGGGACAAAAGGGACCCCAAAGAAATAGATACTTGCATAACATGTGGGGAAAAATGGATCTCTAAAGAGACAAAATGAACATCTATAAATTTCAATGGTAATAATGCTAGGTTGACTAGGCTCCATTGAATATGTTAAAGTCTAGCCAAATTTTTTAAAATATTAAATATTCAGTATCTATCTCAGTCAACATAAAGGATGAAGTTCAATATATATGAGATTTTTTAGGCTTTACAGTTAATGATAAGTTGATCCAATTATTAGCTCAATGTTGTAATTCATTTCGTTATTACATTTTAATTGTTATTTAATTGAATATCTTATTGAGCCTCACAACTCATAAGTATTTCTTAATGGCTGTTGTTACAGGGAAAAGGAAAGGAGAAGATGGATGCAAGTTAATTTATCCAAATGTTTCTTCATTTCATATTAAAGTTAGATTTATTAGTGATCAACCTATTTTTGGAGGGTATGAAACATGACTTTCTTTTATTATTTGGTTATTGTAGTGGCTCTGTAAGTTTATATTTGGAGTACTCAAATTTTAGATGCTTCTATGTATTCAGTGAATGATATGTTATTAGAATTTTTATAAATTCTATATTGAAAGAATTGTATTTTAATGTGTTATGATGTTTAATTGGAGGTTATGCTTGTGATACCTAACAGTACGATTAAGTGATATTTTGGAGTGTCAAATTGCAGAAAATCTGCTTCATCGCTGTCCTGACCCAAATCCGATGCAACAAATAAAAAGCCAACATCAAGAAACTTCCAATCACCACCCTGAAAGGAAAAAACGTCAAAACCGGGAAATAAACACCTATAATCATTTATTTTTTTATTTGTGTTTCCTGGGCTCACCATAATTTTTGAAAAACCTAACATTTGCAACGTGAAGAATACTTAAGTCAAATTTGTCCCAATCATCCAATTCTTTCACATTCATTTCGTCCACTCCTGCAAATGAATAATTATCATCTAACCTGTCATTTTGGCGCACCAATTTATCCCTAGCAAGATGAGGTAACATATTATCACTAGAAATAATATAAATAGGTACATCAACAAGAGGAAACTTAACTACATCACAGCCTTCCAATTTACCTAGCTCCACCAAAGATCCAACCCCCTCCCTCTCCCCAACAACAAAAGGAACTGAGATATCACCCGAGTCCTCCACCACCACAAATGTTGCAGCATCACGACCCTCAACAACAAAATCGTCCACCACATCATCATCATCCTCCACCTCATCATCAATATCAACACCATTAGTATCAGAAGGAACCGAAGTATAGGCGCCAAAATCAATGACACCCTCACCCACATGAATACCAAAAACCTCATTAAACAGCAACACCATTCCCATCAGAAGCCTACAGATCAACATCACCAGCCTGCAAATCAACAGCTTTGTCAACCACGTAGGAAGCCTCATTAACATTAGGACCCAACACCACAGCTTTTTCCTCACCATCAACCGGAGCAAACAAAGCCAAAATGTAATTCAGCTGAACATCGTTACATACAGGAGCAACTTCCTCCTCAACAACTAAGTAAGCCTCACCAACACTAGGACCCACCTCCACAGCCTTATCAGATTCAACACACAATTCAACAGTATACACCCCTTATTACTATATGGTTCAAAAAGCTTTACTAGTGATGCACGATCAACCTGATTATCCAAAGGGTTTGGTGCATTAGGAAAACCAATAGTCATGACAGCTGATGGAAGAAGACAACAATTACCAATCGAATTCTCAATACACTTACAAGAAGCACAAAAAGGGGAAAATACCTCCATCTCAACTTGATGAATGTAGCCAAATCGCTCAGAACCTAACCAAAATTTATTAGGATAAGTTTTAGTAATGTTAAAATCAACCAGTACCCTAGCCATGGAAGGACGTGAACTAATAGAGGTAGCGCTATCAACCTTCAAAGGCCTACAAAAAAATCGAACCCAGTCGTGAAGAATACGAGGGGAGAAGAGGCGAGGGCGTAGATTTGAGAAGGAAATCCAAATTCGGATCACCGGAGACTCAACTCCAACATCAAATAAAGAAGACCATTTAGTTAATTTCATGTAGCAATTGTTAACAAGGTAGAATCTATGACAAAAAATCCTACTCTAATCCATATCATTCACCAATTTAATCAAGATATGCGACAAATCTAGTAAGGTAACCAAAATATCTCCAATAAGCTTGAGGTTGAAGAAGAACTGACAAATAAAATCTAGAGCCGACCGCTTAGAAGGGGAAAAACCAACAAGCAAAAACTGAAGCCAAAGCAGGAATCTCCTCCTCGGAGATCCACAAAGAAGGTAGACTACGAAAGGAGGAATATTTAAGTTCAGGAAAACTCACATCCGAAGAACTACTAAAAATAACATCTAGAAAAGAATGAGATTTGAAAGCTCCATCTAAAAAATCAGGATCAGCGAGGGGATTCCCGGCCATCCGGCGAGACGGACGGGAAAAACCAAAATGCCAAATGGAAAACCACCAAAACCGAAAAGAAATAAAGACAATGGGCAAATGACTGGCTTCCCTGAGGCCAACACGAGAGGCGACAAAACCACCGGGAGGAGCCCAACAGAGCAGAGCCAAACCCTAACAGAGCACCCAACAGCAACCGCTTACCTCCCAAAATTTCATTCTGATTCTCAAGAGCTAATGGTTAAGTGTCAAAACACCCAACTATTAGGTTAGACTAGATTGCATGCCCAAAGGTTCCTTCTTCAAATTGCATTCAGCCATTTTGAACCTCCAAGAGGAAGGATTCATAGCCAAATAATTAAAAGAAAAAAAAAATCATCTCTATAATTAATTCAAAATCTCCCTCAAAAAATGTCTAATTTAGTAGGTTTTTTACACTGATTTAATACATTTATGTCTGACTAAGATTTCGTTTGGGACATATTTCTTACTGCTTTCTAAAGTAGCTTTCAATACAAAAATTTGTAATTAAATTTTTTTTTTGTTAAAAAACTACTTTAGAAAACAATAAAAAGTTATCCCAAACAAAATCTTAGAGGAATTGTCTCAGCAGATTTTTAGTTTCTTATATCTAGAAGTTCCAAACAAAATTTCATAAAATCTCTTTCATTCAATTTTTATAATTGTTTATCGTAAATTAAATCCATTTTATTAAATTTATTATACATAATATATGTTAATGAAGTCTAGTGAAAGGGTTTACAACAGAGAAATTATTCTGAGCGGTCATCAAACTGTTCAAAAGTGAATCAGAATTGACCACAACACTTAATTCCGAGCGGTACAAAAAAAAATAGTAACATGTTCTTATTGACTTTGAAAGCCATTCGCTGACAGCATAGAATAATTTTTCTTCACATTCACCAGTCAGAATATGCAATCACTTCCATCGCATTCTGTGGACACACCATGAGATAATCTTCTAAAATATTTGACCATGCATCACTATTAGTATCTCAGTGTCCATTTTGAGATATGTCGTCACTAACATTATATGAGAACTGACTCACATGCAGCAGATATCAAGAGAAGGAAAAAAAAAAAAAAAGACTTCGTGTGCAACTTTCTGCCGACCAATAGATGCATGATCATCTATTAAGAAAAAATTTCAAGATTATTGACATTAAATATACTCTTTTCTCTCTCATTAATATATTCAATCATAATATACTTACCTTGAGCAAATATCTCAAATTAGAGTTGTAAATGAGTTAAGCTTGAAAGAGTTCAAAAGTTATTAATATCTGCTCATTTAGCAGATGATTTATATATATATATATATATATATATATATATTATATATATATATATATATATATATATACTTATAAATTGTGTATGTTCAATTTCATAAACACACATACATGCATATACAAATGCATATAAGGGTCTACTTGGGGAGAAATTATTACGTGCAGTCACGGACCGTCCGGAGGCCAATCAGAACGTGTCACTTTCACCCGATACACAACGATACATAGTACTGGTACACAGTGTATTGGTGACGTGGTGCGTCCTAATTGGCCTCTATACGGTGTCCGAAAACCGCACATAATAATTTATCCTCTTTAAGATAATTGCAGTGTCTTATAAAGTTAGTAGTGAAGACGTGAAGTTATTGTGGAGAAATTAACTTCGCTGCTATATATGGTTGCAAAAAAACAATTTTCCTACATGTAAAATTTTTAAAAACAACAATAGAATAGCAGTCAAATGAAATTGTGATTGCTACTGAAAAATAAAACGATCAGAGAGTTATCCTAAATGTGATAGAACTAACTTTGTCATATTTGACTTAATAAAGAAATGATTTTATAAGAGTAATAAGACCAAACAATATAAAAAATGAATAGCAATCTTTTTTTTTTCTTTGACAGCCCCACTTAATGTGGACTGCACTCTGCACTAATTTTCCCCCGTCAGCCACATAAAAAAAAAAAAAAAAAAAAGACCAAACACATGCAATATTCAACTGCTCCATCTCACGCGCCCAGCAAATAGGTTGGAGTACCACAATATGAAATTATAAGAAACCGGTCAAAGGCCATTATTTCTCTCGGCCATTCCTTCACTCCTAAGCATCACTAGAAGAAGAAGAAGAACATGAAGCTGCAAAATATACAGCTAGCCCATGCTTGCCAAGATGGCTTCCACTCCCCTTCTCTAACTCTGGTGGAGCCTCGACTAATCGTCATTATTGGCCACTATAACCTTTGCAATAGTTATCTCTTTCTCCACTCCTTTGCCTCACACGTGTTCCATCACTCAAGCATTACCACACATGTGCGATGATAGACGATCGACTCTCTCAAAGTTCGACAGATTATTTTGTGCGGACACTGGACATAGCTTATCGTCCAGAGACGAATTAGGTGCAACCACGTCATCTGGTACAGAGCAGTACCGAGCCATGATATCGAGTAGGGGGTGACATAGCACATTTTCATTGAGCTCTGAATAATATTCGGTGTCCACAAAAAATAATTTGCCCTCCACTCCAAGTCGACCATGTTAAGATGCATAAAGAAATAGGTGGTCATGGTTTAAAGTTTATAATGTTTGATTAATTAAGTAATGTTTGTTGCGTTAAAAGGAGGAGTGGGTGGGGAATAAATCATTACGTTTTTGTCCATGCAATACAATTGAAATCCAATGAACTGTTTAATAATGGGTTATGCTGCAGAGTCCTGTATTGGGTATTCATATCCACACCCACTCATGTATCCACCCATACCAAATGGGTATGGGTGAGTATGGATACGCCCATGACCTTGTGGGTGGATATAGGTGGGTACTCAACATCGGTGGATAAATCGATTTATATTGCTAATCACCGTATATCTTATATTACTGTAATCCTCACTACATAGTGTGTAGTACTTAACCACTTTGCGACTACGGTAATTTCTGAAATGCAGCTTGAAAGTTTGCAATCAGAGCAAAGGGCAAAAAGCCTCAAGACCATCAGTCTGAGGCAGACTATGTTCAAAAAGCATGGAAAATGAGTGGAGATAGCTGGGCACGGCATCTCAAAAGTCACCATGGGTGGGTGTGGGTGGGCGAAGCCCGTCCAAGTAAAGCATGGATACCCAATGGGTACCAAATCAGGACCCCATGTAGGGCTTTGTCATGCTGATGAAGTGATTCGAGGATATGTGACAAATTTTTATTGGTATTTAGTGTGCATTTTGAGTGTTTTTTTTTTTTTTTAATGTGTGCGGAATTTAGTACAACATCAGAATCTTATGTTACACAGGCAGAATTCTCTTGTTAGGATAGGTTTTATTTGATAAAAATAACAATCTCCACTGAGCCATGAATTAGAATGTAACTACCGAGGGTAGTCTAGTCTTTATACTTTCTGCTAACTTTAGATGTAAACTCTCATTTTTATTCAATGTTGACAATATATTAAAAAAAATGTTCAACACAAGATACATTTCTCTGTTACTCTACTCTATGTCTTGAGCAAGTGGTGAATACATCAGTATTCAGCGTATGAGCTTCTTCATTATTGTCCTTACACTAATTTCAACGTAAATCTAAAGATAGTGAGATATGTTCTAACATAAACTTCATGATGATATATTCTCATAGTATTTTTTTTTCCTTATATTTTTGCATTTACTTTAGTTTAACTCAACAATTAAGAATATATTTAGGACAAATGTAGTTTTTAAAAAGTTGGTTATGGCATTGTTATGGAGAAAATAACCTGGCTACTCTGGTTGGAAAAAATAAATTTTCAACATATGAACTTCTGAATAGCAATAAAATTGTAGAAATGCAACAGATATTGTTCTGCAAGATCGAACTCACAGGAGAAAGAGAGAAACAGGAACAAAGAAAAGAGAAAGTAAAGAAAGATTTATTTCCATAACATATCCGGTTACAGAGATGTCTATCTATATATAGACTTTACAGGACAAATACAAGTAGCTTACTAATAAGAATGATACACCTCATTATTTTATATTTATTATATTTGATTTATCTACTAATAGGCCCCCGCAAACTGATGGGTTCTCGATAACTATCAGTTTGAGTCGTAGTGTCTGAAACCTTGAAGTAGATAAAGATTTTGTAAATATGTCAGCTACTTGGTCCATAGTATTGATAGGGAGAATACGAATGCTCTTGTGTTGTATATGATATCAGACAAATCGTTGATCAATTATGTACGAGCATGGAACACTAGGTTGTTGGTCAAGGCAATGATAGATATATTATCGCATTATAGGTAAGTGGGTTGAGTTTGATGAACTCCAAATTCTGCAAGCAGTTTACGAAGCCATATGACATTAGCAGTTAGAGCGGCTAAGGCACGGTATTCGGATTCAGTGGAGGAATGAGCTACGGTGTGCTGTTTTTTGCCTATCCAAGAAATCAAAGTATCCCCTAAGAAAGAACAATATCCATATGTGGACTTTCGAGAAGTAGGATCCCCAGCCCATTCCGCATATGAAAAAGAAGTAAGATGAAGATTAGATTTTGTAATGGGTATACGAAAATCCAATGTACCTTTGATATAGTGAAGGAGACGTTTGAGAGAAAGATGTGCTGAGCTAGTGGATTGTGCATGTTTTGAGATAGAAGGTTGCCGCTGTAGGCAATGTCTGGCCGCGTAAGCGTGAGATACTGAAGAGAGCCTGTTAGTATTTTATAAAGCTTTGGGTCGAAGAGGAGATTGTCCTGCTGAAGATCCTATGGAAGTTTTGTACATGTTGGATTGGTAATGGCGTTGCATTGAGTAAGTTGAGCTAGCTCAAGAAGCGATGTTGCATATTGCTTTTGGGAGAGGAAGTATTGTTGTGCTTGAAGGTCAATCAATTTGAATACCAAGAAAGTTAATTGTGAACATCACCAAGATGCTTCATAGAGAATTTTGAATTTAGCTGTTCAAGAATCTTGCAAAGCATATCTTGATTATTACCAGTGAATAGAATGTCACCAACATATATTAGCAAGAATAATTGAATATTTGACTTGGTAAATATGAATAAAGAAGGGTCGGATATACTGTTTGTAAACCCAAGAGAGAGTAAATAAGCCGTGAAAGTGTAGTACCATTGTCTCGGAGCATGTTTGAGACCATATAGAGCTTTGTGAAGAAGACAAACATATTTCAGATGAATGGAGTCTTCAAAGCCTTTAGGTTGTTTCATATAAATTATCTTAGTAAGATTACAATGAAAAAATGCGTAGGCGACTTCCAACTGTTGAACCTGCCAATCATTATATAAAGCAATTGTAAGAAGCATAAGAATGGTGGGTAATTTAGCCACTGGGCTAAATGTTTCAGTATAATCAAGACTAAATTCTTGATTATTTCTGAGCTCTACTAAATGAGCTTTATGTTTAGCTACTGAGCCATTTACATGGAATTTAGTGTGATAGGTTCATTTACAGCCTAAGACCAAAGACTTAGGAGGAGGAGCAAGACTCCGGGTACCCTATTTTTGTAAAGCGAGGAATTCGTCGGCCATGGCTTGATGCCATTCAAGATGCTTAACGGCTTTTGAGTAAGCAATTGGGTCATTTTGATAGGCTTTGAAGAATGCTGGTGAAATAGATTTAATCGCACGAGAGGTTTTAAGGATACAGTATGCTGTCTAATTATCATGGGATGGCGAGTAAGGTTGGGCTGAGAATGTAGGGGTAGAATAGGATCAAAATTAGTTGAAGTGCTCGGAGACTGCTGAGTGTTCGTGATGTTTATGGAATTCCGAGGAGATAAATCTGGAGACTTCTAAGTGGGTGGAAATGGGTTAGGCAAAAAATTGTGATCAGAAATCGAAGTTAATAGAAAAGGTGAAATGGAGGTAGACGATTTTGAATTTTCCAAGATGTTGTTAGAAAATGAAAAATGTTGCTCATCAAAAGTAAGGTGTCGAGATATAAGGATTTTCTTTATAGATATATCTAGGCATTTATATCCTTTGTGAGCATCAGAGTATTCAAGAAAGACACACAGCTTTGATTTTGGTTGAAGTTTGTGATGAGCATGCAAAGGTATAAGCAGAAAACTGGCACACCCAAAGGTGCGTGAGTGTAGTTGGGTTTTGTGTGGTGTAAGAGTTCAAAAGGAGAGGTATTTTTGGTGTTAGTGGAGGGCATACGATTTATGAGATAGACAGTTGTTAGAACAACATCATACCAATGAGTGTAGGGAACATGAGTAGTGTGAAGAAGAGAGCGACATGTTTTAATTATATGTCGATGTTTCCGTTCAACTACTCCATTTTGTTCCGAAGCATACGGACAAGATATTTGATGAGAGATACTATGAATTTTAAGAAAATTATTGAACGTATGACTAAGATATTCTCCTCCGCCATCAGTGCGTAAGCACTTTATTTGTTTAGAGGTGTATTTTTCAATTTGAGTTTTGAAGTTAAAGAAAATATCATCCACCTCAGATTTATATCGCAGAGGGAGTATCTATGTAAATCTGGTAAAGTCATCAACAAATATAACATAATATTGAAAACCATATGTTGAAACAACGTGCGTTGGCCCCCAACTATAAGAATGTAAGAGATATAAAATGGAGTTCTTGCAAGTTAAAGAATTTTCAAAAGAAAGTTTGTGTCCTTTTGAAATGTTACATGAAATACAAGAATTCTTTTAACATCTATCTGCAAAGTGGGGATTAGAAATATATACAAGATGTAAAATGCTATTTTTCAGGTGACCCAATCTGTTGTGCCAAGAAAATGAGGATGAACCGGCCGCAGAGTATGCATGATGCGGAGAATCAATGATGGTAGTTCGAATTGGATACATGCCATTGCTACACGGTCCATGAAGAAGCACTTCTTGTGTCGTCAGATCCTTCAAAGTAAGCCCATTAGGAGAAAAAATAATAGAGATGTTGTTATCTTTAGTAAGCTGCGATATTGATAATAAATTGTATTGAAGGTTTGGAGTATGAAAAAATTGAGAGAGGTTAAGCTTACAAGCGGGTGCTGGTAGCAAACCTGCACTGAAATTGGCTATGCTGATCGAGCTACCATTTCCAATGATGATGCCTTACTGACCGTGATATGGAGAAGAAACGGTTAAGTTTTCAAGCGAGTTGGTGAGATGAGAGGACGCTCCTGAGTCAAGAAACCAGTCCGTGGAGGATCTTGCATTGCCGGCCACCAAAGCAGTGTTGGAATTATTTGAAGAATGCGGAATATATTGGGGATTTAAATGATGCCAACAATTGAGAGCCGCATGACCTTTTTTTAGACATATTTGACAAATGATAGAAGCATTTGTGTTTGGTCGAGGTTAACTGTTGAAATTTTGAGAGCCTCTGCCTTTGTTACAGCGACCTCGACCACGATTAGAGATAAAGGCCATGTTAGGATCGAGTGCAAAAGGAAGTCGAAACACGTCAGAAGCAAGATTGACTTCTTCGCTAAGAAGAAGGGCATAAAAATTGTCGAGGCTAATGGGAGTTAGCATCGTTCGAATGGCTGTTTTAAAAGATTGATAAGGTGGAGGAAGTCCACTAAGAATGTACAAAATTATGTCTTCAGTATCCACCTTGGATCCAGCCGAAACAATGTTATCAACCAAGGATTTTATGTTAGATCGGTATTGAGTCATTGTGGAGTTTTTGAGAGAAATATGATGTAATTCGTTCTTTAGTTGAATCACTTTAGAACAATTTGTAGATTGAAAGCGAGTTTCAAGGGTAGACCATATTTCAGCGGTTGAATCAAGATGTATGATGTAAGGAAGAACGAGAGATGAAACCGTAGAACAGATGGCAGCGGACACATTTTGGTGCGTGAGGAGACTGCGAAAAATTGGGGTTAGGCGATGATGATCCGTCAGTTTGAGCAAGAAAATGATGGGAATTGGGGATAGTTGTGTGAGAGCTCGTTCCTTCGATTTGCTGTCTGAATCTGATTTTTCTCCCAGGATTGTCCGGGACGATATTGAGATCGTCCAGGACGATCAGTGCATTGAAACAGCTGATTTTTCTGGAATGGGATCATCCAGGCCGATTTTGGATCGTCCTGGGACGATCAGATACGACAAGAATCCCGAGAGCAAAATCGAAATTATCGGCCTGAGGAATCGTCCGGGCCGATTGGATTTTGTTCTGATCGGCCAGGACGATATGGCGATCGGCCGGGCCGATCAGACTAATGATATAAGGAAATCAGCTCGTTTTGAGGAGAGAGAAAATCATTTTATAAAAACGAAAATATCTGAGGAGAGAGAAAGAGAAGGAAAGCGAAGGAAAAGTTCGTTTTCGGAGGCCGCGGAGCGCTTTTCGTCCGTCGCTGCTGTTGAACAATTTGTTTATCTCGCTGTAAGGACTCCGAATCCTATTTCTGTTTTCGAAGATGTTGAGTTTTGGTCGTTTTGTGCTCAGATTTGTGTTTTTGTTACCGAAAAACGCGCACCATTTTGTATTGACGAAACTTTCACCGCACAACTTTTGATATGTTATTGATATGAGTTTTCTACACGTTTTGAGTATTTTCTGTAACGATTCTACCGGTTATTTTGGATTCTGTGTGATTTTGATCGAATAGAAAAATATCAGGATGTTTATTGATATCTGGGACGTTACAAAATTGGTATCAGAGCGAGTGTAGTGAAAGGATTTGCTTATATCCTGAGTGATAGTGATAATTGTATTATTTGATTTGTTTGGTTTTCGTGTTTGATTTCCCTGATTTTATTTGATTCCGATTTTATTTGATTCGAATGATTTGTATTGAGCATGCCAATGGATCCGAAAGGAAAGACAGTTGAGTCTTCTACTGATCTCCCGCTCACATCTGAAAATATGACTAAGTTTGCTGACATACTCGCTCAGATGGTGAGTGACAAGTTAGCAAAACGCTCTGGACGTAGCAAGAAAAGTGGGGAAGGTAGCAGAGCACGAATTAATGTTTGTACATGTTGTGGGAAAAGACATTTGGGACAGTGTTATCGGAGAACAGGGAAATACTTCCGATGTAGTGCATATGGACATAGAATGACTGATTGCCCAAGTGCTGGACTTAGGCAATGACCTGTTCCGACTGTTCAAACTGAAAATGTATAAGCAATGGTAGAAGATGTTTCTTCAGTGCCTGCTGATGTGACTGGTACGAGTTTAGTTATTGTCTGTTTCGATGTGATTTGTACGATTTTCCGATTGATTGGATTTGTTTTGTTTCGTTTTGCTCCGGACATCTAAGGGAAATGTCGGGACGACATTTTTCTAAGGTGGGGAGATTGTGAGAGCTCGTTCCTTCGATTTGCTGTCTGAATCTGATTTTTCTCCCAGGATCGTCCGGGACGATATTGAGATCGTCCAGGACGATCAGTGCATTGAAACAGCTGATTTTTCTGGAATGGGATCGTCCAGGCCGATTTTGGATCGTCCTGGGACGATCAGATACGACAAGAATCCCGAGAGCAAAATCAAAATTATCGGCCTGAGGAATCGTCCAGGCCGATTGGATTTTGTTCTGATCGGCCAGGACGATGTGGCGATCGGCTGGGCCGATCAGACTAATGATATAAGGAAATCAGCTCGTTTTGAGGAGAGAGAAAATCATTTTATAAAAACGAAAATATCTGAGGAGAGAGAAAGAGAAGGAAAGCGAAGGAAAAGTTCGTTTTCGGAGGCCGCTGAGCGCTTTTCGTCCGTCGCTGCTGTTGAGCAATTTGTTTATCTCGCTGTAAGGACTCCGAATCCTATTTCTATTTTCGAAGATGTTGAGTTTTGGTCGTTTTGTGCTCAGATTTGTGTTTTCGTTACCGAAAAACGCGCACCATTTTGTATTGACGAAACTTTCACCGCACAACTTTTGATATGTTATTGATATGAGTTTTCTACACGTTTTGAGTATTTTCTGTAACGATTCTACCGGTTATTTTGGGTTCTGTGCGATTTTGATCGAATAGAAAAATATCAGGATGTTTATTGATATCTGGGACGTTACAAGTTGAATCAAGAAAAGAATCAAAATCATTTGCATAGAGAACCTTAGTGATTTGAGATCTCCATATGGAATAATTTTCAGATGTAAGTTGAATTTGCACAATGAATTTGAGATTTGAAACAACAAATTTCAAGGTAGAAGAAAGAATCGACAAATCCTGAGTCGCTAGTTCTTCGTGCTCATCGGTTTGGGAGGAAGCCGTGTTCGCCATCTTCACCTCTCTTGATCACCCGCTCTTATAGCATTTAGAAATGCAACAGATCTTGTTCGACAATATTGAACTCACAGGAGAAAGAGAGAAGCATGAATAGAGAAAAAAGAAAGTAAAGAAAGCTTTATTTCCATATCATATCCGATTACAGAAATGTCTATCTATATATAGACTTTACATGACGAATTCAAGTAGCCGACTAAAAAGAATGAGACACCTCATTATTTTATATTTATTATATTTGATTTATCTACTAATAAAAATAATAGTAATAAAGTAGTAGTCAAACAAACTTATGATTATTATATGAAAAATAAAATAACAAAAAAAACTGTCCCAAACAGACCTAAGTTAAGCTCACCTTCTTATATAATAGAAATTATCTTCATATATTTATTGCCATATTTTAAAAATGAAGGGACTCAAAGTCACAACTCTTTTATATTTTATCTAGTATTTAAAAATATATATATCACCTATCGTTGCTTGTCCGGGTGGTGAAGAGCCGACTGGGCAAAGCCTAGGTCTCTGATTCGAATCCCTTGGCAAGTAGTAAAAGCCTTAAGTGTTGGCCCGTGTAAATTGGTATAGGTTGCATGCTAGGATGACTGGGGTTTTCACTGACCTAAAGACAGTGCTTTCTCCTCACAAAAAAAAATGCTCTTGATTTCTTGTAGAATAATTTAAGAAGAGAAGTGGTATGCAATAGTTTTCCTTGGTGGTTTTCCAAGCACGCGTGGTGGTTTGAAAAAAAATTTCATAGTGGCATTTTAAAGGCGTTTTTAGCGAACTAAGTCAATTTATAAGCTTCCACCGAATCTTTTCATAAATCCCATTCACGTGCTACCAGACTTTTAGTACGTTCATTTGCGATTTCTAGTTTGATAGAAATTTCCTTTTTTTTTTTTTACCAAATTTAATTAAAAAAATATGGATTTGATAAGCAAGAGATATTTATAGTTTTATAAAATTAGAATTTGGCTTGGGACGGATAGTTTTCTTATTGTTTTTTAAAATAGTTTTTAAGTACAAAAATTTTTAAGAAGCAGCAAGAAAGCTTTCCTAAACAAAATCTATATCACTCTATTGAAAAATTTGAGTTATTTCTCTTAAATATAAAAATATTTTTAGGCCTTATAGTACCTTAATCATATCAAAATAAAAGAATGTCGAACTTATTAAATCCACCTCGTTGAGCTACTTATTTTAATTATAAGCAACTAGAATTTAGAAGATCCCTCAAATGATTTCTTAGGTTTAGTTTGGAATAACAATCTTATTGTTTTTAAAACAATTTTTTAGTATAATTTCTTTTTTTTGAAATATAAATTTTATACTAATAAGAAAGTGGTCCAAATGAAGCATTGAAGTTTACAATTATGATTCTTATATCATCTAGATAATCGTTTGGAATATAAATTTATTAAAAATAGAGCTCAAGTTACTGGGTTGACCCGACCTGACACGGGTGGGCGAGAGCAGGGTCGTGCGGGAGCGCGCAGGCGGGTGCGCGATTGCGGGCGGGTGAGAGCGGGCAGATGCGCGGGCGCGCGCAGCGCAGGAAGCCTCAGGCGTGGGGCGCTGGCACTGGCAAACGCAGCAGCGTGCGCTGGTAGGTTATATCGCACGGACAGCTGGGCGGGCAGGGTGCAGGCAGCCACGTACGGGAAGTACGCGGGCAGGCGGGGCAGTGCGGGCAGCTGATTGTAAACGGGTTCGCAGGTTGACCATGCAACCCATGGGATCAACCCAAACGAGCCTTTTTTCAAACGGGTCGATTTCTGGAACCCGACCTATTTTGAAATCGGGTCGGATCAAATCCGAAATTTTTGGGCCGGATTCGAGTCAGATGTTCCTGTCATGTCAAATATTAACACCCTTACTCAGTACTCCAAACATCCGTGATTAACGAAGCCATCATGTGAAAGCCGATTACACTTTGTTTTCATGCGCTTTAAAGCTTTAACTAAAGTTACAGCCATTAGCACTCAAATTCCAAAGCTTAAAGCTTAAGAAAAAGAAATTTGTAAGGATATCCGCACGTATTTTACATGTGGATGGCTTTTAATTTTTTTAAATTTGCATTGAGATTAGCACTAATCTGAATGTATATTTAAGAATTTTGAAGCCTATCATAGTATAAAATATATAAAAATATTTTTATATTTTTTTTTTCTAAATGAGGATAATAGTTAATCGGGGTGTCCCTTACTCATCTTTCCGGTTGCTTCCCTTGTCCTAAATATGGAGAGATTATTACATGCGAAGTCCGGATGCAGCTTTTTGTCCGGACTCCACTCACGTAAAAACACATGGGATTTTTTTTTCTCTTGTTCACAAGATGTGTACAAAAGAGAAAAAAAAAATGAAAAATCAATGTATCTTTACGTGATTGGAGTCCGGAGTTCAGATGGCTGCACATAATAATTTTTTCTAAATAAGAGGGCTTGGGAGCTTTAAAAAAAAACTAACTTAATTTATTTTATAACATTGAGCGAATTTAATAAAAAAATTCATGTATATAATTATAGACATAAAATTGTAAACCCATATAATCTTATGGTGGGAGTTCTAGTTCTCTATCTTTTTTTTATTTTTATTATTATTTTTTTTTAAGTTCTCTATATCTTGATTATGATGCGAGTTGAAACTAGGGGTGTAAAAGAGTCAAGTCTAGTTGAGTAGTGGTCTTATTGAGCTCGTCTCGTCCATAAAAAATTTGGCTCGAGCTCGAGTTGAGCTCAAAAGGCGAGTTAATAATTAATAAGTTATAAAAATTATTTTTTTATAATCAAAATGGGTTAATGAGTTGGGTTCAAGTTATTCAGGTTGGTTTTTTTGACCCATTTATGAAACCGTTTAGATTCATTTTGAAATAATTCGAGTAAGATCGATTTTGGATCTGATCTGAACCTGACTCACCAACCCATTTTAACACCCCGAACATGGACCTAAAAGATACAAATTACAATCTACCACTTCTAGAGGATGCTATGCAACAAGCTTCTCTCCATTGTTCCACTAATTTAGCTACTTAAATTAATAAAATAAATACTCATAAGTTACAAAATTTAAAGATTTTTTATTAATTAATTCATCTCTTAAATTTTAATATTAAAAAATAAAAAACTTTCTTGGGAGGATTAAACTAATTCACATGAGATCTTCCTCTGAAGCCGCTAGAGATACGCCCGGTGTTTTGGTATCATTTCCGGCCTTCTTTCCGGCTTTATCATTTTTAAAATTATTTCTTTTTCTCAAAATTAGGTCGCGCGCCTTCGCGCTATTGAGCATTATGCAGGTACTTGCCAATGGCTTGCCTCCATTACATATGCCATTGGAGAATCAAATCCCCAAAATCTTTCTCAACATATCAAAGTATCGCAGATTAATTAATTTGAATTTTTAGAAAACCCAAAATAATAAACAATATGGATTCTAGCCTTCTAGGTTTGTAAGTTAGTCGAGCCAATTTGTGAGCGGGTTTGGACTCGACTCGAAAAATGGCTCGTGAGTCGAGCTCGATGAGCTATCGATGACTCGACCCATTGCTTGCAAGCCAAGTTGCTTAAAAAGATATTAATATAAAATACATTTAAAATATATTAGCATGCAGAGTGTAATTAATTATTTATTTTAAGTACAAAGTTGTTAAAAATATTTAAAAAGTATGTCTCACTTTCTTATATCAAGTGATTCTTTGATTTTTTCTTTTTATTTTGTCTTTTTTCATTTTATTAAAAATATTATTTGACTCATAATTTTTTTTTTCATAATAAATGAGCTGGCTCATGGGCTGAACTAGATTAATTAATCAAGCTCAAGCTAAAACCACGAGTAACTAGCTCATAGCAGAGTCATTTACACTCCTAACATAGAATAATAAATTTTAAATTTCAAAGACATGTTTCCTTCCATTTCAGAGCACCAAAGATATTTAAAATTATATATTTATTTATATAATATTTAAGTATTTGAATAAAATTAAAAATATATGTGATTTAAAAATTTAGATATTATAAAAATAAGTATAAAAATTTAAATTTTAGATATATAAATACATATGAATAGCATGTTGTATATATAAATCCAACAAATTATTGTCAAGATTTAAAATTTGTAGTAAAAAAGAAAGAAGAGATAGTGCTGCAGATTTATAAGGTGATCAGTTAAGAGATTCTGTCCTTGGTTCCAGAGAGGAGAATCCATGAAAAATTATTAGGTGCGGAGTGCACATCATCCGCATAAGTATTGGATATCTAACGGTACCCAGCAGAACTAAATAAAGGTACCACTAGGTACCCAATACTTATGCGGACGATTCTCCCCGTCCACACTCCGTATCTAATAATCTCTGAGAATCCATTGGCCAGTTGGAGTGCTGAAGTAGTACAGGAAATGCAAATTAATTAAAGTTTCGATGTATTATGGTTCATGACATGAGCAATGTGGCTGCCTATTTGCTTAAGAGTTAAGTGGGCATTATCAGTTCAGGTTTATAAAACAATGCAAAGCTGATAGGTGCTTGCGAAGCAGTAGTAAGCAGGGTTCTAAAGCATAGACTGCACAATGGAAAGTTCTCTGCTAATTAGGGGTGTCAATTTCGGGTCACGGGTCGGGTTCGGGTCGGACCCGGAACTGACCCGGGTTCAAACGGGTCGACCCTAACCCGACCCGGTTAGGCAAACGGGTCGAAAATCCGAACCCGAACCCGACCCGGCGGGTTGTCGGGTTGACCCGACCCGGAACCGTGACCCGAAGTCGCCGCACCGCGGAGCGGCAGCAGCGCATTCGCGCGAGCGCGGGCGGAGCGCTGGCGGAGCGCCGGCAGCGCGGGCAGAGCGCCGGCAGCGGGGCGGAGCGGCCAGCAGCGCGCGAGCGCGGGCGGGCAGCAGCGCGCGAGCGCGAGCGCGGACGCGGTCGGGCGCGAGGGTGGACGCGGACGCGGTAGGCTGGCTCGGACTCGGACTGCACGTTTCGGGTCAAACGGGTTGACCCGGCAACCCGTCGGGTCAACCCGAACCCGACCCGTTTTTCAAACGGGTCGATTTCTGGAACCCGAACCTGACCCGTTTTGCATTCGGGTCGGGTCCAACCGGATTTTTCGGGGTCGTTCGAGTCGGGTTTTCATGTCGTGTCAAATATTGACACCCCTACTGCTAATGTGAATTATTATTATTTTTTATGTGAAAATTCTATGTTGGGTGATATAATCTAAAAAGAATTTAAAATATGGAATCGATGTTAAAACAAGTTATGAAGACTGGAGTATAATCATTTCATATATATATTTTTAATTTATTATATTTTTTATATAAATTTATTTAAAGCTTACAATTTTAGAGTTTATCTGTGATAATTTTCTTATTATTACTATTTTTAGACTGCAATCATCAATTTTTTTGGCTATTGCTCTCTCATTTTGATTAAGAAATTTAAATACTTGTTGCATCCTGGAACGTTCGAGATGATAGAGAGATAAAATGTTTAGCGTCTTAGCTTTGAGCGAAAATCCAACACGCATATAGATAAAGAGTGAGGGGTACAAGAGTTATAAGCAACACCATAATTTTTTTATGTTGAAAATCTTGAGAAAGGAGAAAAATCACAGGACAGTGTCCAGTGGAAATAGATCCACCAGTGTTTGTTGTTAATTACAAAAGATGTCCTTCCTCAAAGGAAATCGTTGGCTCAATCCAGTAAATATATATCATAAAAAGAACTTTACATGGTTGGGGCTGGACGAACCCAATGTCATGAGAACTATTCTCGAGAGAGTGTTAGTCTGTTCATTTGATTGGCAGAACTATATTTGGTTCATAGAGATCAAAGGGACCATAGTCTGTAAACGATTGTGGTCATAAGGATCATAGTTGGACAACGGTGGTCGGAGGGACTATAGTTAGCGAGTGACTGTAGTTAGAAGGATCATATTTGGGTAAGGGTGGTTGGAAGGAACACAGTTGAAGGATGACTATAAGGATCTTAGTCGTGCGGTGGTGGTCGGAGGGATCTTAGTTTGCGGGCGACGGAAGTTGAAAAGACCGTAGTCCGGTGATGGTGGTCGAAGGGACCGTAGTCGGTGGGCCACAAATTTCAGAGGGACCATATTCGACTAGCTACAGTGGTCGGAGGGGCCGTAGTCGACAGGTGACATAATTTAAAGGGATTGTAGTCGATGGACGATGGTAGTCGGAGGGACTATAGTTGGTGGGCGTGATAATCAAAGGGACCGTAGTCGGAGAGAAACAGTGGTCGAAGGGACCATAGTAGGTGGGCGACGGAGGTCGGACAAAGGCCCGACGATGGCTATCGAATTGAGGTCAAACTGTGATGGTCGGGCAGAGGTGCAAATATCATGCCCTAGGATCTAAAGTGAAATAATTTATTCTCTTTTTCTTTTAATTATATTTTCACTCAGTCTATTCATTTATCACCATGATCACTTTTAACATCCATAGATGATTAACTGCATTAAAGAAAATTAACAAACAATAAAAATCAAATTCATATTTTTATAGTCCAAAATTACATCATATGGATATAATCCAAAATATTATATACAATAGCTATACTGGTTACAAAGGAATATATAAACTAAATAATTGAAATAAAAATACTCAAGTACCACTACATACATAGTCTCAAGTTGCATGCTCTTTACCCGAAATCATTTAAACTACATAATGAGCGAATAGCCCAACAAGTAATCAAAATCTTACAGCTGAATTCAATACAAGAAGAAACAAACCAATATGATTTAATCATATACAAAAATCTATACATCAATATCTATGTCGAATATATGTACTAATTGTTCAGTTTATAATACATCACATCCTATTCTAGAGTATTAGTAATAGTTATCCGTACAACATTAATAGTAAACAACATCAGTATATTATAGGCTATAATATCAATAATAGTAACGAGTAATCATTCAATAATCAATATTTTAAAGTCAATAATCAGTTTTCTAATAGATGTTCATATGAGGGTATCTTGTATGTATTTTTCTCCTACACTTATAACTCTCAATCAATATCAAGCTCATTCTGACTCTTAATCGTTGCTCTAGAAATTAAGTAATTTCATATACATATGAGAAAAGAAAAGAAAAAATATCAGCAACATCTTGATATATCACTAAACAAATCACATACATCACATGACAAAACCAACTGATACAAACAATCATCACTAAAATATATAAATTGATACAACTAACAATAGAGAAAAATTATAGAATCTCAATATCATCATCCTCGAGGGAAAATACATTCTACAACTCACTTTCAATCTTATCACCATCTGAATCTAAAGAAGAATCACTAGAAGTCTGGCTAGGTGTCAACCCCTGAATTTTAGCTCCAGTCTTGCGTTGCACTAGACATACGCCTTTAACAAACCTTCAAATAAATTGTTACTCCATACACTCCAGCTCCAAGGCCTTTACCTCCACATCATATGTGTGATCACAAGCTTCTTGAACCTGATTCTGAACTACCATCTTAAAGGCAAATTTTTTTTTTTGTATTCTTCTATGACTGTAGAAGGTGACAATTCTGATTTCGATTTGACTTCTTTCTCAAACATTGAACTTTGGAGCCATTTATTCTCATTTTAAATGGTTGCTATCTTCGCCTTAAAGATATGTTGATCTTTTACAAGCCGATTGATTGTCACATGTGCATCCACCAACTCAATATGAAGATGATCCATCTGTTGATTCTATAAATAGGCTAAAGTTGCCATAGTAGCTAATTATGCTCTCCACTTTGCTAGTTTCTCCTCCACTACCTTCATCTCCTTGATTTTCCATCATATTTCTTTTTGTATTCTCCTTGAAGATACTTGACATTTTCAAACTCATTATTTCAATCATTTAATATTTTTATTAATTCAATTTCAAGGTCCATACATTATAGCAACTGAAACAATAAGAAAAATTTTATAAGGGACATATTATTATAACAATGCCAAAAGAAAAAGCAAAAAAGAAAATGAGAACTCACCAATTCTTCAGTTCATCGATGTCTAACATATTTATGTTTCAAAACATCTTATAGAGTGTGTAACTTGGATGAAGAGGAATGGTGACCATTGCTAGTAACTGTTAAAATCTCCTCTACCTTTTATTCTTAGATGTATGTGGATCATATTTATTCCCTAATTATTTAGGCAAAACTTTTGAAGTGGGGACAACTGCCTCAGGGACTTTGGTTGACTTATTTAGTATATGTGCATGAGATCTTCCTTCATGAGTATATATTCTACCTGAACAAATACTCTTCATCTATATATTAACTCAAATAACGAACCTTGTAGTGAAGAGTGTCAACATCAAGAAGGTTGAGCATCTTTAATAGATCTTTTGCTCCAACATGAAAGTGCATGGGTAACTCCTTAAGCTTTCCCTATTTCTCTAGCAGATTTCAATCATTCAACACAAAAGAATATATTAACCTAGCTCTTTGACAGGTATCAAGTGTGAATATCTAACCATTTGGATTTGAAAGAGATACGACTCTCCGTATCATAAGTAAGTCGACCCATTCGAGAAAGGCATACTAGAGACAACATCACACCACAATCTCTAAAAAATACGATCAATCCCATTATGATTGATATGACTCTATAAGAAAATATGGACAAACTCACTCTATATGCCATTGAAATGTCACAAAATTGCCAAAGGCTGTGATGCATATTTTCATACTTCAAAAGCTTTGACGTCCAAAAATAAGGGGCAATTGATATATCATCAAAAATTATCTTAATCGGGCATGAATCTTGATGAAAATCAAGATGGAAACTTCCAAAATTAAAATTGGGACCATCCAAACTCCTATTTCAACAAACTTATAGTCAAATTGATTGTCTCAAATATATGAAACCAACGACACCAAATCGACTCAATCTGAGCCCAGATTGGTCCAAAAATTGAAGACCCAAAGTGCATTTGGAGAGTTTAAACCATAAATTGGATAACCAAATGATTTTCAAACACAACATACTTATATTCAAATCGAGCAGCTCAACGAGACAAATCCAATGAGCCCATGATCGTCGAATTTTGATATCATTAAGATAATCAAATGCCCAGTGAATGATCCATGATCAAGATAATCAACTTCGGTAATCCATTCAAACCACTCACAAATTACTCTAGATCTCCCTCATATTTACTGGCCATGTTACTCTAAAAAAACTAGAAATATACCCCTCATTCATTATAAAGTTGGTTTGGGGGGGGGGGGGTGTGCTGGATTATGGAAGAGAAAGAAAAGAGCTCGCTTGCCACCATACTCCTCCTCGACCATCGTCTAATTTTTGCCCGTCCACCGGTTGTCGTCGGACTTCCACCCGGCTACAAACTATCGCCAAACTTCTGTCCGGTCATTGACTAATGCTGAACTTCCGCCCCGCATCTGACTTACGCCAGACTTTCGACTTACTGTCAACTGATGCCAGATTTTTGACCTTCGACTAACGCCAGACTTTCGCCCGATCGTCAATTGAAGTTAGACTTCTACCTGACCAACAAATGTCGCCAGACTTTTATCAAATCTTCGTTCAACACTAGATTTTTAACCCGACGGTTGACTATTGTAATCTAAGCATTCTCAGTTTCAAGGACAAATCTGACACTTGTAATCTATTCAAATACTAATTGAATCATTTTAACTTGGTGTGGCCCCGTGATTTTTCCCTTTTTTTAGGATTTTCCACGTAAAAATTCTAGTTTTTCATTTTCCTATGTTTGTGTGTTGAATATCCATACAACGCTAAGACAAGAAAATCTAACTCCATTGCCACATATATTCTAGCAACAAACATAAATTTTACTTTTAATATCTTCAACTAATCCATGCATGACCTAAGGTTTGTGAAGTAGTCATATTGATCTTACTTAAATTGAGGGTTCAAGAAATATGTAATATAGTGAACACCTTGGTGAATCTGACAATCCTATCTTTTCTTAATAATGCTTAAGTATAACTTATACAATCTTTTTATACTTCTGAAGTCGCTTTTAATTACCTTCATTGCTTTGCATATTCTTTCATAAATATAACCAATCCATATCTTCTAATTAGAGTCAATCACTAGTTATAATCTTATGAGTGGACTTGCTAATTTTGACAGTATCAAGCAATCATTCTAAAACTTGGAGTACAAAATGATATAATTTGCCTTTTTTTTTTTTTCATTGTTTTAACAATTTTAAATCATTGAAGTACTTACTAATTTTATATATTCTTGCCCAATAGTAGCTATCGACTTAATTTTTTTTTGTGTGCAAATGGTGAATTTAATATAGTAAAAAAAAAAAGCATCCAGAAAGTGCCAAATCAGCACGATGCACAATCTCTTTTAATTCCAACATAGATTTTAAGGATGGTTGTGATCCAAGCTTAGACCTAGGAGCAAAGTAACTATCCATATCGTCAAGCTTTCTCTTCATTTTACCTATTTCTTTATCATATGTAGCTAATGTGGAAGAGTTGAAGCTGGAGAGGCCGAGCAATCAGCAAAGCACCATCGAGGAAAAGGAGAAAAGAGCTGGTTTGCGATGAAGGAGAAGACTCGAAAACAAGAAGGAACTTAAAGTCACACCATTGAAGCACCTTTGTCAATGACAGAGGCCGACGCATACTTGAAGGAGGAGAAGCTTGCTGATCTTGCCAAGTTGGGAAAGGCCTAACAATGCTTAAGTATAACTTATACAATCTTTATATATATATATATATAATAAAAAAAGGAAATGTATTAATTGCATAGCATAAATCTGAATAAAAATATAGCTTAATGATATCAGAAATCAACGAACTTTAGCTCGTTGGATTCGTCTCGTCGAACCGCTCAATTCGACTATAAGCAAATAAATTTTGGAAACTGTTCGATCATCCAAATTATGTTTGAACCTTCCAAATATGCTCCGGGTCCTTGATTTGGACTCATTTGGGCTCGGATTGAGTCAAATTTGGTGTTGTTGGGTTCGTAATTTCAAGACGTTCAGTTCGACTATAAGTTTGTTGAAATCGGAGTTCAAATGGTCTCCGATTTAATTTTTTATTTTTCTAATATTTTTTTCTCGATATTAGTGCCGGATCAAGATCATTTTTTGATGATATATCAATAGCTTAGTCTTGATTAAGAAAAATAAATTAATTCATTTACTTCCTTCTCTTAAATCGAGCATATGTATAAGAGAAAATAATTGATTTCTCACTTTTAAAAATGTACATGTGAACCTTTGCTCTTTCTTATTCTCCTTCAATATTTGAGCCTCATTATCTGACTAATATAGTCAACAATTAGCGAGAGGTCAATTTCTTCTGTATTCCATTACAGTACACTTCTGTAGTATTTATCAACTATGCAGGGCATTTTTGTCACATGTTGCCGATAAAATCCTTCCATCTTTTCGCGATCTCTTGCTCCACCAATATTTGCCTTGCTCGCTGGGTTTCTGCATCTAGAGCTCTCGAATTCGTGTCGGATACGCGAGGCCTGCCAGACCTTCTGTATGTGAAATCTTTGTTGACCCCAAATCGCCAGATTATTGTTTTAAATTTTGATCCTTTTTGCTGTAAGTGAAAATTGTCAGTTTTAGCTTTTCGATTTTTCGGCGCTAATCAGATAGTTCCATTTTGATGACTGCAAATCGATTGTTCTTTTCGCTATTTTAAGTTGTTACTTGAAATCGTAATTTCTAGGGCAACTGCGACGGTGTATGACGGCTCTTTCATTCGGGCTTTTTCGTTTGAGCTTCAATTTTTTTGGGTTTTGAATATTTCCGTCGCGCCTTGCTTATGATGAAATTTTTTTAGGGTTTTCACACGTTTGGGGAAGAGGAAATTTACGTGATTCAATAGTTGGAGCAGAAGCATGCGGTGGCTTAGCCTTTCCGTGGATGTCTACCGAAAAGTGGTTTCCCTGAACTTATATTGCAGGGTTATTCTGTAACTTGGGTTCCTACTCGGCTTTATTCTGTTTACATCTCCCGTTTCCTTTTCACTCTGGAATTCATGGGGGCGCGGATTCTTTCCAGCAAAACCACCTGAAACATCTTGGGCAGCTTCTTGATTTTCTGGGGAATTCATCCTTTTTCCAAATCCTTCTTTTCGGCTTTCACTTCAGATCTTTTCCATTTCCTATCGCAGTTTGTTATTCATCTTGCGATTCTTCTTCCTCTGCTTCTGTGGTGGGCAGCTCAGTTTGAAAGGAAAGCGAAGTAGTTATGGTGTGCCAAGCAGCGACTCAGACGAGATTTCGGGAATTGAAATACGAGTATGGAATTGCTGGCTGTGTTACCGTAATAGTTAGAGTAATCGCTTGTTTCCAACCGTTGCAAGACTGTCAGGTAATTCCAGCGGAACTAAGATATTGCAATCTTAAATAACTTTTTGATTCCCTCCTATTATTTAGGTTATTTTAATTCAATTTTCTCTTTCTTGTATGATATTTTCTTGGCGCAGGCTGAGTATTTCCGCAACCTCTTGAAACCAGTCACGTAGATTTGTTTCCTTCCACTGCTTGATTAGAATAAAGCTGGAATTTTGAACTCGTTGAGAAAGAACCTTTGATAGATCTCTGTGTGCTTCCATTGGTGCGGTTGTTTTCTTCAATCCTAGTTAAAAAGCAACCACTTGTATTGTGCTGCTAGAGATTTTTGCATCCGAGTGTTTGCGTTTCAAGAGATTAGCTTGTTTTTACTGCACTAGATGTGGGAATTTAGTAACTTAAACACGGGTGGTACTTTCTGGCCCCCTGATGCTGCGCAACTACAGAACTCTCTTGTCTATCCAACCTCTGGTAATTCTTATAGCCCTTCATTCTGTGGTGTCCCATTTCCTGGTTTTAAAGTGCAGGGGAGCTTCCTTCGTTTTAATTCTGCGATTTTGCCACCATTGAACACACTGGCGCTAAATCCTGCAATTAACTCTGATGAACCAGAAGCAACTAATGCAAAGAAGTTCCTTGTTTTCAATCACTCTGGGGACCAAACAAGCTTGCTTTTTAGTTCGGTGGCAACCCCATTAGAGGGTTTTAATCCAGTTCTACCTGCGAGCAATGCAACCCATGCATATTCCTCCAACAGCCCTATCAGCAAGGAGGATGAGATGCATGAAGATACAGAAGAAATTGATGCCCTTCTTTACTCGGACTCCGAATACTCATATGATGATGAGGAGAGTAGCACAGGCCATTCTCCATTGGACATGGAGGAGGAAGAGATTGCCAGCTCCTATCTCCCAGCCAAGCGCCGCAGAGTTGATTCAACCGAGACGAACTCTTTGCTCATGGACACTGCAAGCTCTGCAACAACTCCTTTGCCTCATTACATGCCTGAAGATGGCGGTGATGATCTAATCTTTTCCGGTTGCATCGGCGAAGGCGAAGACAAAACTGGACGAGGAGGCAGGAGCATGAGTAACAAGAGGGAGAGGATCCGCGCCACAGTTAGCATGCTGAGGAGAATCATTCCAGGAGGGAAGGGCAAGGACACAACCTCTCTGCTCGATGAGGCAATTCAATATCTGAAGTCACTGAAGCTACAAGCGAATGCTGCAGGTGCCAATTCCTTCACCCTCTAAATCTTATGATCAAAAACTTCCCCTATATAGTACTACTAGTATTTGCTGATTGAGTACTAGTTTGGTAGTAGTAGCAGTATAGTTTCCCCAGATTACACAACTGGTATTAAGGCAGTTGAGCCATCAATCCAATGGAGGCTCAGGCTTCATTTGGGGCGGCTTTCTTACTGCTTCTTGAAGCAGCTTTTTTAGTACAAGAAATAAAAGTTTTCTACAAGAAAGCTACTTTAAGAAGCAGTCCCAAACGGAGCTTCAATCAATGATTGATTGTGCAATAAAGCCTAAAGGTTCGAAGGGTATTGACTTTGCATCTTTTGACCCTTGACGTGCAACGGAATCAGACTCTTATGATCTTCTGGTTGGGCTGGCGACCCTTTTGCTTTATTAGCGTGTTTAGGGAGAAGTCTTTCTCTTATCTTTAGGTTATGGCTGTCGCTATTTCTAGTGGTAGAGGACGTGTTATTGCTTTCATGATGATTGTTGCAAGCTTTATGAGAATGTTTTATGGTGATTTGTGTGTGCTTATGTAGGAGAGCTTGCTGCTTAGCTTTGTGTGTGTGGTGCTTTAGTGCAAGCGATTTGTGTGGTTACTTTTTAATAATGTGTTGTGTTGATACCTCTTGTTATGCTGGAATTCCATTTGTGAGCTTAGCAATCTGTAATGTCTTTCTGTTCTATTTTTACCAGGTGAGGTTTTAGCATTTAGGCTTCATTTGGATGACTTTTTTACTGTTTTTTAAAACAATTTTTAAGTATAAAAATTTTAATTTTTTCCAAACGGAGCCTTAGTTACTATTTTATTTAGAATTATTTTATATATACCAACTTAACACTAATAATGAACAGCACAATATGATCAATAAATTTATGATTTGTTTGAACACCAAAGTCAATAAATAATATGATTATAGTTTAGGGTTTAATTTATATGTTTCTATCTCTCTCTCTAAACAATTTCATTCATTTGAGCTGTTGACTTTGTTAAAAAAGAAGTCAACGTTAGATACCATATTTTTAGTTTGAAAATTTGAACTTCGGAGGCAAATAGTGGGATTGGAAATATTCTGAATTTCAGATTAAATTTATATACATAATTTATTAGTTATTAATCATAAAATTATTCATATGTATTGTTCAAATTAATATTTTGGAGTTTTTATTCTTCTATAGCAATTTTTAGAATATCTGCGCAAAATATTTAAAATTTTTATAAAAAATATATGGCAAAAATTCATAATAAATATGTTAAAATGTGTAGAATAATAAGAATAGCAACATATAAAAAGTTTTGGGGTGAAAATTTCTTTGATAACAATTTATTCTAGTTTTTGTGTTATTCGTTTAATTAGAAAGTTAGAAATTTTGTAAAAACTCATACTATTAAAGAATAAATGTAGGGTAAATATAACTTATTTCGATCTAGATGATTTTTTCAATTAGCTCCATGGACAAAAATGACTTGAAGACCTTGAAAACGGGAGAAATTATTGTGTTTGGAATCCGAATGCATTCAGATTTCAATCATCATGTGCCACGTCACTGGATGCACTGGGTTCTGGAATGTATTCGCTGATGGTGATTGGAATCCGAATGCATTCGGATTCCGCACATAATTTCTCTGAAAACGTCCTCTCGCTCTCTCTCTCTCTCTCTCAAGTCGGTTGATCAAATGTTGTAAGTTTTATTTGTGGAATTTGATATTTATACAACGCCGTGACGCTCTCAAGGGATTTTTTCCGCTAATAGATTTTCTATTCCAATTCAAACTCACTAAATCATGAGATTAATATTAATAGAAAATAAAGTAGAAACTTTCACAAAAATTCTAAAATGTAGAATTTTAAAACATGGCAGTCTTATCAGATCAATTCAAATCATTACAGATAACTGATTACTACAAAAGTGATTATTATGCAATATTATAATAATCTTTGTTTATGTAGCTAATGATGTCCAACTTTGCAAATCTCTTGTTGTCATTTTTGGCTTTGTTAATAGTGGGTGGATGGTTATGGGAGATTTCAGTTGTATTCATTTTCTTAATGGTCAAGTATGGGTAAAAATCTCTTCTTCTCCCTATAAAAATGAAATACTTCAATAATTGTACCATTGAAATTGGCTTGTGAAACTTCTAGTGTAGATTTTACATTCACTTAGTTCAATAATGAAATATCTTCTACAATTAAAATTGGAAATAATACTTGGTTGGATATCTCTTTGCCTTTTTTTCTACAACATTCACTCATATCGTCTGAACATTCCCTTCTTATTACTAATCCATGCAACTTCGCTCCTATCAAGCATAGATTCCTTTTCAAAAAAATTTGGTACTAATTCCAATTCTTTCATGGACTTAAAGAGCTCCAAATGACTATGCACACTCAAAGATATCATAATTTAAGAAATAAGAACCACTAAGTTGGCTCATAAATATGGTTTTTTGAATATCACTTGTTTTCTTCAATAATTTATTGATTCCTTATAAGTGGCTCAAGATAAAGTTATTTAATTTTTTGGAGAATAATTTCATCAATCATATTTTATTATTTGATGCCACCAAAATCTAGGATCTAATGGCTAAATGTGAAAGACACAAAAAATAATGAAGAACCAAGGTAGTTTAGATGTTATAAGGGGAAGATGATTTAAGCTTCCTTTGCAATTTAATCAAAGAAAGAAAGAAGCAAAACTTTATTTGGATTATAACTTCGCCCCAAACTATTTCATGTAACCCTAATGATATGGCCAAGGAAGTCCATTGTCTACTTTTCCTCCGTTTACAATGACAAGAAGTCTTCAATGGCTTCTTATGCCTCCTTTTATTGTTTCTTTTATCAAAACTATCTTATTGTCTAAGACATTTTATATGCTCATTGCAAAATACTTAGCTAATAGTTTAAAATATTAAGTCCCACCTTTCATTATTCATACTGCTCACCTTTAGAAGTGGGATATTAAGACATTATCTTTCTTAATTACCTATGAGCTTATTGAAAACTTCAATTTATTATATTCTAAGAAGTTAATCTTTGTCAAGATTCATCCCAAAAAAGCTTTTGATACTATCAATTGAGTTTTTATATTATAAAGACCTAGACAAAAGAGGCTTTCCACCAGAACTTATTAATTGAATTTCAGGTTGTAGTGATGATATTCCTTTCTCTGTTAACATAAATGAGGAATCCAAATTCTACTTCAACTTTTTCAATGGATTGAAGTATGTTTTCTTTCTCTTTCCCTTTTCTCTCACAATTATTAAGGATTTTTCTCTCAACTCCTAAATAGCGAGGTTACGAAAAGCTATTACTCTCCTATTTGTAATGTAAAATAGTCTAAAAGGTGCCCATGGATTGAGGAAATCAAACGATACTTAAAACTTTTTCAATGGATTATTATTATTGTATATTGTTTCTCTTATCTTTTTCTTTCACAATTATTATGGATTTTTTTTTACTCCTAAATATCGAGGTTACGAAAAGCTATTACTCTCCTATTTGTAATGCAAATTAGTCTATAAGTTGAAAGCAATTGCTTTTAAAACACACTTATTATATGTGCAATAAACATGTAATTTTGTATTTGCAATGGAAATATAGGGTCAAAAGATGTTAAGGATGATAAAATATTTCTTGTTGATCCCTTCTATTTTATGTATGGTTGAAATAAAAGCATCAATGTAGTGTTTGGATGTCAAAATTTTGAGTGGAATAAAATTTTCATAAAACTATCACTTTCTTCTATAATTATTCTCATAATTGTTGGATATTCAGTTCAAATGCTCATCAAATGATCAATAAATCCTTCCTATAGTAAAACTAATGCCATGAACATAATCATAGTATAGTTAAAATACTTCTTTCTTACTATAAATTATTCCATTCATAAAATCTGCCGACTTATGCCAACAAAGTTCACATAAAATACAATGTTTTCAGCTTGAAATTGCATTCTTCCCTAATTGCTGAAAGGAATTACAATATATATATATATATATTCTTACCAATTAAATAATGAAGAAATATATTTGGTGAAAAGATGGAATAATTTTCTTGAAAATATACACTTTATAGTTTAGACGGTAGGGAAGAATATGTATGCTTCCACTAGCCAACAAGGAGAAATTATTCTGTGTGGAAGCTGGACGTAGCTCTACGTCTGGAGGCAAATCAGGTGTAGCCATGTCAGCAGCACCGAGCCGTGGTACACAGCGAAAGGGTAACGTGGCACATTTTGATTGGCCTCCGAACGGCATTCGGCGTCCACGCGGAATAATTAATCCAATAAAGGGAGATTGAGAAATATAATTAGCCCATATAAAACCCAGACCAATGTATTGATAGGCTTATGAAGAGAAGAATTTACATATTGGTGGCCCGATTAAAGCCCACGGTGTTTAGAAAGTTTTTGAGCTTAAGGTTGATGCCTTTTGTCCAATTTTTTTTAAATATTTTCCCAAAACAAAAAGCAAAAAGACTGCTTTAAATAGTGATTATTATAAATTATAGAATAAATTTATTTGAATTAACGTGCCTACCAAAAAATGAATATACTCCTCAATGATGTTGGAAAAATTATTATGGGCGGACACGGGACGACATCTGGAGGCCAACCAAAATGCGCCAAATCATTTTTTGCTCGGTATCGGTGCTTGGTATTGCTGTGTACTGGGTGATGTGGCTTGTTTTGATTGGTCTCCGGACCGCCCGGTGTCCATACAGAATAATTTCTCTGAAGTTGACATAAATTTCTAATGTCAAATATTTTAATTTCATCTGGACAAGTCTATGATTGTTAATTCTAACATTATCAAAGCATTAAAATGTCCAAAAATAATAATTTATGATCAAGCGTGATAAATGTAGACCATCTCATGAAATAATATTAAACGCTTTTTCATCGAAATGATCATAATGTCACTCATAATATTTTCAGACATTTGAGGAAGCATAATTTTTTTTTGGGGCAGCCTTTTAAGCCAATTGAGACAAATTCATATAAATCATATATGTAAGCTTCAAATTCAAGACCTTTTCCTTGATAACCAAAGCTTTTAACCGCGCATCAAAATAAGCTACGCGAGGAAGCAGAGTTGAAGGCCACAAGTACTTTGGAGGAGAGAATCAGTAGCTCTGTCAAGCACCTGACATCTACCATTGCCACCAAAACGGAAGCCCAATATCGCCAATAAAGCCTACACGATCACCTGCCTGGATGAAGGAAAAACACACCAAAATTCTTCATTAATCATCCAGAATATTACTGCAGTAGGAAAGTAGCTCCTTTTGATCGGAAAGAACATCACTGTTGGTGAAGTTCCTTTATATATTCTGCTGTTTATTCATCAATTCTGAATGGCCTCACTCCTCTCCAGTTATTGAGAATTCGAACGCTTTATCTTTATAATGGACATTGAAATCCGTGGCAAGTAATTAAGCAGGCGATACTAAAGCCTCAAAAATTCTCATAACAAATATTTAAGCCAACAGTAGGCCAGAGGTGTCAATATTTGACACGACTCGAAATTCAACCTGGACCCGATTCAAAAAAATTAGGTTCGGGTCAACTCGTTTAACATACAAGTTGGGTTCGTGTTGACAAAGTAAACCTGTTTTAAAAATAGGGTCGGGTTTGAGTTGACCCGGCAACCCAAAATTGACATGGTTGACCTGTTTTGTAACCCTAGGTTTTGGCGTTTTGAGGATTGGCCTGTTCGTGAGCCGTCCTCCTCCATCTTCAGGACTTAGGATTGCTTGTCGGCTGCCACGTCCATCCTCCGCCAATCCGACCATCTGGGACTCCGGCTTCCGCCTTCTACAAGGTCGAGGCTGCATTGCGGCAGCCTGTTCGTGAGTCGTCCCCGTTCCACGAGTTCCACCGGTCGACCGTCCTTCCTCCGCCGTCTGTCTGGCCGAGGCGCCCGCATAGGCACACACCGTAAACTCTACCTTCAAAGCTCCCCCAATGGCCTCAGTTCGCAAGCACATTCCCGGGTTTGTGGGTCGGGTCGGGCAACTTATACCCATGCGGGTTGGGTCCGGGTTGGATTTCTTGACCTGTTTGCGAAAACGGATCGGATTAGAATCAACCGTTTAGATCCGGATCAATCAGTGTTCGAGTCAAATCCAACCCGCGGATTCATTTTGACGCCACTGAAAGATAAAAGAAACTTATCGCAATATAGCAGTTAAAGTTCTGTCAGCTCAGAAATCTGATGTGGAAGCACTTGCTGCTGGACCCAACCAAGAAAAAGCTCTGAAATGAAATTTTGTCAGCACAGAAATCTGAACACCGTTTGTCTCATTAAAACTTTAGCGTTTGGATTCACACTCGGTCATGAGAGAAAGACGAGATTCCCTGTTAATTTTCGCTAATAACTAAAGCTTGAAGAACAGAATAATGAATCACAGTTCCTATTGTAACATCACTTTTGATGTATGATGAACGGTAATCAAAAGAGATCATTTTTAAAATTTTAATCATATAATCCATGAAATTCAATTTAGGCTTTGTTTGGGATGGCTTTAATTTTTGTGCTAAAAACTGCTTAAAAACAGAAAAAATCAATCAAACGAAGCCTTAGGAAATCTTTCTTTCGGCTTTAAAGCAGCTTTTTAGTAAAAAAAAAATATTACAAGCTATTTTAAGAAGCAGAAAGAAAGCCGTCCCAAATGAAGCATTAGAATGCTGATATGAAATAATGATTGATGCGGCTTCTCCCTATTTATTTGCTTGAACGATCTTTTGTATAATACCTAAACCTTTTGCCTCCATTCCCCAAAAACAACATAATGATTTAAAATATTTTCTTAAAAAAAACTAATGCATACATAACTAGAAAATAATGATAATCAAATGTATCTTTGCCAAATTAAAAATATTTTTTTAATTGTAATCCACACAATAGAGGTCAACTTTAATTTGTCTTTATATTTATCTAGTTTTCTTAGGTTGATTCCATAAAATTAAACATATTTTTCTCTAAACCTCAAAGCATATGGAATTAGAAAACCCTTTTACTTAAAAATTTAAATAATTATATGTTTTGTTTTAACATTGAGTGAATTTAATAAAAAAAATTACACATGTTACAAGTTAGAAGTTCATGATCTTCATGGTCGCAGGAAAAGTTATTCTATGTGGACACCGGATGGCGTCTGGAGACCAACCAGAACATGCCATATTATTTTTTGCTCGGTAATGTTGTGTACCGAGTGCCATGGCGAGTTCTAGTTGGTCTTTGAACCGTGTTGTGGTTGGTCTTTAGACCGTCCAGTGTCTGCACATAATAATTTCTTTGATCAGAGGCCATGCTCTTAACTCGACAACCCTGCATTGGGCTACATAGTAATTGCAAAAATTAGGTAAACATAAGGAGGCTGGCAATTGATCAATTAACATCCTTTAAACTTTTGATAAATCTAGGTTTATTTGCCACTACATATTCCTATAACTAATCTCCTAATATATTATCAGTTCAATGCACATAAAGTCTTATCTCCATGAAAAAAATGCCCTTCAAATATGCTTTATAGCTCTAATAATGGTGCTAGAAATGGTTAGAATGGTCAATGGCAGAAGTAGTCCCACTAACTTTAGAAAGCAAGATGTAAAGGCTGAGTGCTCTTTTGACTACCTCCATAAATCCATTTGCCAAAGAGCTCCTCATTGATAGGCGACTTAGCAGCTTCATCTTTTTAGATGATTACTCCACATACATAGGATGGGAGAAAGCCAATTTTTGAGAGATTTATTAGTGCTAGTAATAGAGATTTTGTTCTTAGTTAAGGGTATTTGATTTGCCTAAAAAAGAATATATTATAAAATGGAATATAGGTGTTTTGCTTGAGAAGCATACTAAAATTACACTAGATTCCTTTTTTACTCCATATATCTCTTTCTGATGTATAGTAAACTCGCCTAATTTGATCGAATTCATTTTTCACCGCAAGTCAATCACATTGTCGACACCTACCGACTGTACACCGTTGCCGTAGCCCACCCACCGGCCAACTACCGCATGTCGACCACATGCAAGCTACCGCCACCATTACCACTAGTCGACCGCTGGCTACCACTAACAACCATCGCCGATCACCAATCGTCACGATCGCTCGTCACCGTTGACCCCTACAATAACTATTTATTTTCACTTTTTTTTTCTAATTGATGTTGCAAAAACTATTTATATTAAATATTTTAAATTTATTCAGGTAAAAAATCGATTTATCATCACCCTCATCCATGTTCTATCTTTTTCATTACAAAAATTAAAGCATTTTTCACCCTTTATCTGAACTACTATTGATTTGACCCGGCATCTATTATGTAAGCGACAATAACAAGTTTAAGAGTTTCATACAATAAGGTTAACAAAGCAGTAAGACTCCTTGGATAGATTTCTTGACGAGATAAAACATCTTCTTAAGTTAGGCTCTGAAAAATGATAAGCCGTTAGGTCAACATTGAAGGCAAATAAAGAAGAAAAAGTTAATGGCTTTGCTCCTACTTTTGTCTGTTTGTGCAGTCTAACTTCAACGTTTGTTTGCTTCTTATCTTCTCCCTGACTTGGCCTTGTCACAATTTGGAATGAAGGTTTCATAAGAATTCTATTGGTGTTTTCAATAAAATAAAAGTCCAAGTAGGAATTCCATGGCACAAAGCACTAGTATTCTTAGTGCCAGAAACTAGCAAGCATGTGTATTTCATGTTCTTAATTTATTCATCTTGGCTTGTCAAACTTGATAAGGAGATGCCAATTTGAATAAAGTTCAATCATTGTCATACTATGCTAATTTTGTGGCTAAAATGGTTTGATTTGAGGTGGGAGAGACATGTAATTGATTGCAATGTGACAATGTTCAAGACTTGTCATCTAAGCGTTCCTTTCAAGAGATATTTCATAAGATAATCTCTTTGAAATTCACAAGTTATTGACGTTGAAGATCTTGATTGATGTTTCTTTTATGCTTATCTTCTCTTCTGTGGAGTAAAGCCTACTTTTTCAAGATCTCCCACACACGATTATTGTGAGAGGTGGAAGCTATATTGAAATAAATAGGAGGAAATATTATTCGAGAATTTTCATAATGATATGGTATTATACAATTAAATTTCTATTGTAGGAAACATTATACTAAGAATTATTATTTCTTCTTTTTCTTTTATTATATGTCTATTAATAGTCCTCATATTCCCACTCCCCTCACTTGCTCTCATTTCCTATTAAATCCCCCATGTCGCTTTTACCTTGGTATGCATTGTCAATTGCATACCTACTTTATTGCAACATAGTCTCACTGACTCTCCCATGGTTTAAAAAGGTTTGTTCACTTGTAGCTCATTATGATTGCATCCATTCTTGAGCAACATGCTTGTCATTTTATTATATTATCTCTTGCAGCTCCACTATCACAATTGCCCATATTCATGCTATCAAGTCTCTTGCACCTCACAAGCCAATCTATTGTGCCCTTTATAGTAATTTGAGCTCCCACCCAGAAGCACCAAGTTTCGTCTACCATCACTCACAATGCAACCTCGTCGCTCTTGTAACTCACACTATTGTTATTCTCATGGGTTAAGCTTAGGTTCACTTGTGACTACTTTCAAGACATTACGTCGCAAGTGAGGCGTTTTTTGGGGCACAAATGTGGAGAGACAGTAACAAGATCATAAATTGTGAGTATGAGTGTAGAGTGTGGATCTAAGGGTGATAGTGAGTCACCAACGAAGAGATGAAATGTGGATGGGGTTAGTGTGGGTTCATCGTGGTTGGGATTGAGTGATGTCACAATCCACTAGAGGTCGTAGAGGGTATTTCAAATGTGCGGCAATTAGGTCATTACCATATGACAAACTATATTTCTAATTTGCATAATTCATTCAATTTTAGAATACAACAAAATAAACCATGAGCTATATTACAAATTTCTCAAAAAAAAAAAAAAAAAAAACACGATTAACTTCACTTTCAATCAAAAACACTAAAAGAACCTTCTCTTATATTTAAATTATATTATACTCAAATCATTCTAAGACTTCGTTTGGGATGACTTTTTTTTTCTTAAAACAGTTTTTTAGCATAAAAATTTTATTTTTTAAACTAGAAAGCTGTTTAAAAAAACAATAAAAAAAGCCGTCCCAAACGAAGCCTAAATCAAACAACTTCTTAGATTTAACTTATTTTTCAGATGTTTTTGATATGGTAATTTTGTTTTGAGGCTTTAGACTTTTAAAACTTCTTTTTTTTATCTGTTGGCTGGGACGGCATAATTCGTAATTTTTTTTTACTCTTTTTCAACACATTTCCTTTTTTATTGCTTCTTAAAAATCATAAAAAAAAATCATCCCTAATGAAGCTTTTTTTTTATTTTTTTTTATCCCTAATGAAGCTTTTAAATAAATATTTTCACCTAATCTTTTTCTCCATGATCAAAATCCAATGACCTCATAATAATGAAGCTAAGAGCTTTATAGGCTTACTGATTATAAATATGATGATAAAGTTGATCACCACGCATGCAGATGGTGACCTAACGACTTAAACACCTAGGAACACTAACATAGCTTACTTTTCAGGCACCATAGTGATAATAATACCATATGTGATCTATTAAAGAAGCTCAGCTGATCTATGCAAAACGTTATTTTGTATTGTAGAGGATCATAATTAGGGGTGTCAATTTCGGGTCACGGGTCGGGTTCGGGTTGAACTCGGAACTGACCCGGGTTCAAACGGGTCGACCATAACCTGACCAGGGTAGGTAAACGAGTCGGAAATTCGAACCCGGACCCGACCTGGCGGGTTGCCGGGTTGACTCGACCCGACACGGGAACAAATGCGGGGGGCGGGTTGCGGCAATGCGGGGCGGGTGCGCCGTGCGCAGACGCGAGCGAGAGTCGGGCGCTGCGGCGCGGTGCTGGTGCGCGGAAGCGAGCGAGTGGCGGGCGCTGCAGCGCGGGTCGGGTGAGCGGGCATTGTCGTGCCTCGCGGACAGCACATGGGCGCGTGGGCAGCAGCGCCAGCACGCGGGCAGCTGCAAGGACGCGCGCGTGCGTGCGGTCAGCCGCGCGGGCAGGGGGCGGACAGGTCCGCGGGCAGCCAGGCAAGGGTGGGCAGGACCTCGGGCAGCCGAGCAGTCATTTTAAACGGGTTTCCGGGTTGACCCGGTAACCCGTCGGGTCAACCCGAAACCAACCCGTTTTTCAAACGGGTCGAATCAGTGAACCCGAACCCGACCCGTTTTCAAAACGGGTCGGGTCTAACCCGAAAATTCCGGATCGGGTTCGGGTTGAGTTCTAACCCAAATATTGACACCCCTAATCATAATATATCAAATGGTAAGATGGAGCTTTCACTATATTATCTCGAATACAATTTTCAATAACTTATTATGGCTAAAGCTTTATGATCATAATATATTTTTTGCTGTTTAAAATAATTAAATGAGCATTAGTTTTTTTGGCTTGCAAGTCTTAAAAGGTAAAAATAAAATAAAATTAGGTTAGAATATCTTGATTAAATTTCCCTTTTAATGTTATAAAAAGGATTTTTTTTTTTTTGGTATCTATTTGATCATATTGTGTTGCGAGGTTGTGCTATGGTGTCCCAAATCCAATTAGTTACGATTTGCTGTAATTCTACAGGAAAGCTATCTGCATGGCCAAAAAAAGCCGTCATCAGTCTCGTAAAATGGAGTTGATTTTGAAAAGGCCGCAATTTTTGCATAAAACTTGAGTTCCATATATAATAGTCATCTGGAAACTCATATATATATACACACAATATTACATCAGATATTCATATAAAAATTGTTGTGAAAATTAATAAGATAAAATCAACTTTAGAATATCTTGATTTTGAATTACTGAAATTATGTTTAGATTAGTATAAGTCAAAAATATAATATTAATTTTAATATTTTTGGGTCCATTTGGGACGAGTTCAGACCACATCCAAACACCAATTAGAATAAACCATATAGCTTGTACACTATGCATAATTTATATACAGGTAGTATACAAATTATACACAGACTGTCACGACCCAACCCGACCGGGACGGATCCCGCTCGCTTCGGACCGCGACACAGCTATCAAATCCAGGATCTAGTTTTGGAATTTGTTTCAGACCATCTTCCAAGTATTGAACAGACAGAAAAACACAGAGCTACTATAAACATCCAAACACAGAACAGTTCATCTATCTTTTCTTTCATCAAAATAATCATATACAGATACAGTACATGGCTTACGGACAGAAAGAACAGAACAGAACAGAAAAGTCATGACTGTACAAAAATCAAAAGTATCAAGTACCTAATCACATATCAGACTCAGAACGTCTAGTCCAAGACCTCCTTCCCTTTCCCAGAACCTAAAAACCACGCAGAAAACAAGGATGAGCTAACAACTCAGCAAGACATCAATCACCAATCAAAATAATCAGAACTTCCCACCAAAAATCATATCAGAAAAGTATCCGTACAGAATTCGAACAATCATACAGAAATCGTACAGCAGACAGAACAGATAACAGTTCAATTAGAATCAGACATCGGATACGGAAAACTGAAATCACATCAAATCGGATATCATAAGGCTTTCATGTCACAAAGCAGACAGAATCATACGGAATAATCAGAGTTGTACAGAAATCAGATAAAATCACATTCATATCAGATCATTTAAATCAGATAATTCATAAAACAGATCATATAAGTTACAGAACAGATCATCAGATATCAAATATCAGATTTCAGATAACATATCACATAACAGATTTCAGATTCCCAGACACTGACAGAATCTCAACGGATTCTGACCCCTTATACCTCCCTTCCCTGACACAGACAGAATCTCGACGGATTCTGTCCCCTTATATCTCTCGTTGTGCTTATAGCACAAGAACAGATCAGATATACAGAATTTTCCGGAACAGAACTTATTTTCAGATTTCAGATTTCAGAATTCTCGGACATAGACAGAATCTCGAAGGATTCTGGCCCCTTATAACTCCCTTCTGATAGCATACAAATACTTCAATTCATTCAATGAATCCATTCAGAAAAACCAGAATTCGTATGAAAATTCAGCGGCATAACGACAGTATACGGAATTTACACAAAATTCACAGATTCAGAAATTTACTAAATTACCACAGAACATCCACAACAACATCATAAGACTTTTACTGTACTGACAAAATATTTTTTAACATCCTGATAAATTGCAGTTCAATTAAAACACATCGGAATCCAAAATATCCGATAAAAATCTTCCAGAAAATACTCAAAACGTGCACAATCATCATCTCGGAAACATACCAAAAGTTACGCGGTAAAACCTGAAGCAGTAGAAAATAACACACGAAATTCGCTAACGGAAACAACATCCGAAACAGAAAAGTCGTCAAAATCCACGGTTCTGAAAATTGAGAAAGGCGGAATGTGCCTTACCTCGAGTCGGTCAACTTCTCTAACTACAACAACGGGAGTCACTCAAAAATCCTCTTTTCCTTCATTTTTCTCTCTCCTGGACGTCCTTTTCTTTCCAAAAAATCTCGTTCCAACATATATCCAGACTGATCGTACCGGACGATCGCAACTTCGTCCCGGACGATTTGGGCTCTTGACGAATTTCGTCCAGACGAAATTAATTATCGCCCCGGACAACTTGCCCTCGGTAAGAATTCCGTCCAGACGATCCGATTTTCGTCCAGACGAACCATACAGCTAGAAATGTTTTCCTGCACAACCTGTACCGATCGTCCCGGACGATCTAACTTCGTCCGGACGAACCTGGGAGGAAAAATGGTCTTTACACAGACTATGTACAATTTAATGTGGCCTATTTTGATTAAAGTCCGGATGCAAGCTACGTCCAGACTCTGCACATAATACTTTCTCATTTGGGACAGTTGCATTTGTGATTATAGAAAATTAACTTTTTTTAAAATTACAATAGAAAGCAAATTCCTAAATTAAAAAAATTCTTGGAAGCTGTAAGAAAAAAATAACAACCAAATAAAAATTGAAGTTACGGTATGAAAAGTAAAAAAACAGTGTAATAATGCTATCACAAATGAAACCTTAATGATAAATTAAAAAAATAAATAAATATTAGTAAAATTAATATATGACACTCTAACTGCATTGTGCTTAATTTTCCAAGCCAATTTTTGGAACTTTTATTACGTCCGGTGTAAGGACGTAGAGGAACGTCCGGAAACGTCCGGTTGAAGACAAAATCCCACCAAAAAACTCGGTATTTGCTCAGTAAAACTAGGTATTATTTGATAATAACGAGGAATACCGCTCTCTGAAGACCAATACCGAGTTATACCGAGCTGTACCGAGAAATACCGAGTTGTACCGAGTTTTTTCTAGGAAAAACTCGGTACAACTTTTGTATAACTCGGTATTGCTCGATATAGCTCGGTATAATTCGTTATTGGGTCTTCAAATGATGGTATTCCTCGTTATTGTTTGGTATTGCTTGGTATTTGCTCGGTACAACTCGTTTTTTGGCGGGATTTTGCCTCCGATCAAACGTTCCTCTACGTCCGGTCAGAGGACGTAATAATTGTTCCAATTTTTTAGCAAATGGATGCCATGGCATGCTCTGGTGCTCCCATGTACCAATCATGATCTAAAGGTCCTTATCCTTTACCAGGAGAAAGGGACCCCGGATGAGAAGCAAATATGAACGTTAAAAAAGGAGAAGAGTGGATATGTGGTGGCCAGTAGGAGACTTCAAATAACTATTTCCGTGCAAGCAAAAGCAAGGGATACTGACTGCTCACTCTTTTGACCAGGATTGCTTTGCACTGAAATGATCTTATTTTATAAATTCAAGTTGTTTTTATAGAGCTCTTTGAAAAAAAAAATAAAGAAAATTACGAAATATTTTACAAAGAACAAACTTCAAAATATTTCATGAGAGGACAGAAGAGATCATCAGGTAATGGATTACCAATAAGCCATTGAAGATGGAAAGAAGCATAATTGATAAGCAATGACAGCGCAAAATGAATTGAACAAAGAAGCATTTTGTAGAAGAATTCAACCCAGTCATACAAATACAAGAGAAACAATTCATCTGCAGAGTTTCTAGAGTTATGTCCTTGACCTCAGGGTGTAAAACCTTCAAATGAAAGAAATCTGGTTCAGTGATGCCCCTGTTAAGCTTAGGCTTCGTTTGGTACGGCTTTCTTACTGCTTCTTAAAATAGTTTTCTAGTAAAAAAAATTTCTTACTAGAAAGTTGTTTTAAAAAGCAGTTTGAAAACCGTCTCAAACGAAACCTTAATCTAGCTCGGATAATAAAGATGATTTCCTTGAGATATAATAGCACAATGACGTTCTTCTTCTCGAGATATGATAGCACAATAAACTATTGAATTCATGACTTGTTAGTGATGGGCTGAAAATTTTCTGACTGAAAAGAGGCCCTCTCGGCTACAAATTAAGGAGAAGAAGGCTTTGTCCTTGTGCCTGGCACTACAATAACTTCACAAAGGGTGGGGCATCATTCCTTGGGCCAACAAGAGATCGATACATGTATAATTTTTCCACGACGCCATTGTTGTCATCCTCCAGGCTATCTGTGATAACTTCCAAACCCATGAGAGGCAATCTTCGAGCCACCTCCATGCAACCTTTAAGTGAAATCTTGCATGAAGACATCCACAGAAACCTCATGTTATAGTAATGGTGGATCCCAGAGAGCAAACCTGAATCTCCGAAAGGGCTATCCCTGATCTCAAGCTTCTGCAAATTGGGGCATCCTTCAAGCACATAGCTCAAACCCAAATCACTATTCCCTGCAAAAGCTACTGAAAGGGTTCTCACTGACTTTCCATAGTTGCCAATGTAAGCAAAAGCTTTGTCTGTGAGCAGGCCTGAAACAGCAAGCCTGGTGAGCTTTTTGCAGTTGTTCACGATGGCTCCAAAGCCCTCATCCATGGGCTCTCCAGTGAGATGATCGGGGCGATGACGACCCATGATGCAGAGGCGAAAAACTACCAGATCTTGGCAGTTCTTGGACATGGCTACAACGGCTGCATTGGTCATACTCTGACAGAAGTACAGGATCGATTGGAGTTTTTGGCAGCCCTCGGAGATTGCAGTCAGTCCAACATCGGAGACGGAAACCTCCGAATCCTCTGTGGCATCTAAAGGAAAAACCCTTAGCTCCCTGAGCTTCTTGCAGGTCGCAGCAACCATTTGGAGGCCCTCGTCGCGCACAGAATCAAGAATCTGGCATGAAAAGTCGACAATTTATACAAATCGTACTCCAAATTCTGAGCACAAAGTTAGCTTTGATTCGAAATGAAATTACTTTCATACCCATAAAATTTGGAGGTTGTGGCAATTAGTAATAACTGGCTTGAGCTGCTCAGCAGTGATCTGAGCGTAGCTGAAGTTGAGGGAGATCAGATTGGTGCAGACAGGGTAAATAGCGCGCAGGTACTCAGGAGCAAGGTCTCGAAAACCTGAAAGGCATACCAGAGACTTTGAAGCTTTGAAGGCTAATTCGAGAGTGTCGTCAAAATCATCTTCTTCGTCTAAGGAAGAGAACGAGCCGGTTCCAAGGTCGGTGAGCTGTGGCGCCCAGGCCATTAGCCGGCAGAGAAAGCCTACGGACACATGCTCATTAACTCTCAGCCGCCAGAGAGAAGGAGACCGAGCCACAAGAGCCTCCAGAGCTTCAAAGTTTACAATGAACTTAACACAATCGAATACAAGAGATTCAAGGCAAGTTTTCCCTGGTGGGAACCTTGATATCCAATCGACTACCTCATCCTCGTCGTCCTCAACGTCATTCTCGATAAGATCAAGAGAATGCAGGCACCTGAAATCAGGCAAACATCAATCCCCCAACGCGTAAACTGAGAAGTAAGATAGATGTCGAGCTAGGGTTTCTATGGATCAGATCAGAATAAATACCTACAGTTCTCGGCGATGGCAGCAAGGCCGGCGGTGGTGAAGCCGTCGCAACAAATGAGACACAGATCGCGGAAAGAGGGGAAGGAACAAGCCACGAGAGCAAGATCAGCGTCAGTGACAGTCATTCGCTTGAGGCAGATTCGCTGCAGCCACGGGTAAGCTGAGGCCATGGCAGCAACCCAAGGGGAAAAGCTTGCGCCCCAGCCCGAAGGAACCAGGTTAAAATCAGCGAAGCGCGGCTTACCCTTGAGTATCAGAGAGCGAATGCGGGGGAAGCGGAATATGGCTCGTGCGGGGCTGACCGCATAGCAGTTACCAATGAAGAGCTCCGGCCGCGACTGCGCCTCGGCGTTAAACCAAGATTTACAGACAAGGGAGGCGGCGTTTCGGTCGCGGCGTGAGGTCAGGAAGCATAGAACGTTCTCCAGAACATTTTCAAGGACTTGGTCTGAAAACGGTGGCGGCCGGTCTATGAGGGTGGATTCCGAGTTGGATATTAGCTGAAGATTTACCTCGAGATTTAGAGACCAACTCTCAACTTCGTCGCCGTCACCGTCGCCGTCGTCGTCGCCAAACTCCAACATCTTGTAGCGATCGTGTCTGGTGGAAGAAGGAGAGGACAGGATTTTGTAATTCAAGAGCTGTGAAGGGGCATTGCTGTGAAAATAGGAGTATATTTTAACGATATCTGAAAATTATATATTTATATTGGGCGTGTTGGCTTTTCGGCGGGGTCCGCACAGAGGAAGGTCAGGGTAGACCATTATTAATATGGCCAAATAAAATAAAAAAAAGCTTTTTTATAATTAGAATTATTTATAAAAGAAATAATTGGATAATATAAGAGTATGCATTTGTGAAAAACGTATGCATTTGTGAAAAACGTAAAATAAATTATGGAAATTTACATACATATCATTTTATTTTATAATATTTACATATCTATAACGTCTAAAACATTAATATTACATGTCTACCATCTACATACAACTTTAATATCAAATATATCACTCATATAATTCTTTTCTACCATTCATAACATCCTATAAACTTTAATATTTCATTCCATGCACCAAATTTTGTTCTATAGATGATAGGCTTGTAATATTAATGTTTTGGATGTTAGATATGTAAATAGCATAAAATAAAGTGGTATGTATGTAAATCTCCCAATAATTTAATGTAATTTTGAAGACCCGGATCACACATTCTAAGAATATGAGAAATTGTTTCACATATTCTAATAAATGCCAGAAATTATTTCCTGGTTTTACAAGCGTACTTTTAACATAAAATTTAAGGACAAGTCGTTAAAATTAAATCAAGTTACGAGATATATATATATATATATATATATATATATATATATATATATATATATATATATATGTGTGTGTGTGTGTGTGTGTGTGTGTGTGTGTTATTGTTGCATGCCAAAATATTTGTGACGATAGGGAGATATATATAAACGTTCAATGAAACAGTAATATGCCATATGATAAACGGGTTGAGTTGTGTAAAGGATGAATATTTTAACTCATATGAGAAAATGGTTCGGTCAATTTCGAATCAAATCTGAGCAGAATCCGACAAAATTAAATTGACACTGCTAATTTGACTATAAATAGAATTGGTTAAAATTAACGAGTTCAATCATCTATGAAGAAGAAAATTATGCCAAAATATTATAAAAAAATTAGGATAAATTAATCTTATTTATTGGATCACTAGTCACATAAGTCATGCCCGTATTTAAGTTATGTATTAATTGCCTCAACTTAAATATGTTAATAAAAATTATATGAGTGATGCATTAAAGAGTATACTTTTTTTAGACATTTAGATCAATTAAGATAAACTCATACACACACCATATACGTAAGGCTCGAACTCAAGACATCTTGGTTCGTAATCGAAGCTCCCAATCTATGTTGCATGGATACGCCTATTTATAAGGCATGGTGTATCAGACACCTGTCGAATATGGATACGCCTCATATACGATAAGGATACGTGTCAGATACGTATTTGTCGTATCCAATTAAAATATTATTTAAATTTGATTGGATACACGTATCGAATACCCGTGTCATATTTTTTTTAAAAAAATGGAGCCGCAATTTGCCCTATTCATTTCGGCTATTCGCTCGATATCTCTATTCATTTATACGGCTTAAAAATTTCTGCGAGCTAGGTTTTTCGTTTCCACATAGGTGTTCATCTTCTTTGTTATAGATGAAGGAGTGGCTCGATGACACGAGCATAGAAGCGGATAAGATCATCCTTCGTCGACAAAGAGGCTCAACGACACGAGCATTAAATCCAACATAATCCTTCATCAACGGAGTGGCTCGACAACACGAACAGTGAAGGCGACATGAGCATTTAAGGTTTGTTTTCTTTATTCTTCGTTTTCTTATTCGTATGCTCGAATACCAGAACTCGGTACAGCTTGGTACTCAGTACTACTCGGTACCGCTCGGTACTCGGTAGCGCTCGGTACTGCTCGGTATTGCTCTCTTCCTTCTCGGTACCGAGTGATAATAGAACTCAGTATCGCTCGGTACTACTTGGTACAAAGGGGTACCAAATGGTATCAAGCAGTACCGAGAAGGTCGAACCTCGCCAGGGGGCAACGCCCCCTTGGACCCCCAGCATAGACACAACATATCTGTACTTTTAATTAAAAATTTTCATGTTTCAAATTCATATGGATTAATTTGTTTCGATCCTTTGTAGAATAATGAGCTCAAGTGGTGTAGGAATTGGGTTTATTGATGGTCCATCAGAGACCAATATTGAAGATAACAAACATCTGTGGGGTTATGTGATAAAAATAGGTAAAAAGTCAGAAAGGGTGGCAATATTGTATTCAAATACAATTTTTGTAATGCCACGTACAAATGATCATATTATAGAATGAAAGCTCATTTGTTGAAGATTAGTGGTCATGGAATTAAAGTATGCTTGAATATAAGTTCATCACAAATGATTGAATCACAAAGAAAAATCAATGAAGCTGAGCAAATGAGTAAAAACGAGCTTCAAAAATATATTCCACTTCCAAGCACTCATGCTTCATCTTCTTCAATTAGAAGAGATGATAGTACCGTAAATAAATGACCTTTTCGAATGGAAGGATTTGAACCAAAAAGAAGAAAATATGTTGTAGATAGTGCTTTGGAGAAAGCATTTAATTTAAAAATGAAAGAACAACTAGATGGAGAAATTGCTAGAATGTTTTACTCAACTGGACTTCCTTTTAACCTAACAAAAAATACACATTACAAGAATATCTTTACATATGCATGCAATAACAATCTTGTAGGATACGTGCCACCAATATATAATGCCATTAGAACGAAGTTGTTGCAAAGAGAGAGGGATAATATTGAGAAGTTACTCGAGCCTACTAGAGGAGTTTGGAAGAAAAATGAGTTACTTTGGTTTGTGATGGGTGGACAGATCCATAAAGAAAACCACTTATCAACTTCATGGTTGTAACATAGAGCTATCATATATTTATCAAAGCTGTAAACTGTGAAGGACAGTACAAGGATAAGTTCTTCATTTCTAATTTAATCAAAGAAGTTATTATGATGGCGTGGCCTTCAAATAACATCCAGGTCATTATTGATAATATATCTATTTGTAGAGCTACAGGTCTACATGTAGAATAAGCCTATCCTTATATTTTTTTGGAAATCATGTGTTGTGCATACATTTAATCTTGCCTTGAAGAACATTTGCGCAGCTAAGAATACTAACACAAATGAAATCACCTATAATGAGTGTCATTGGATCATAATGATTACTGAAGATGCAATTGTAATTACAAATTTTATTATGAATCACTTCATGAGACTTTATGTGTTCAATGATTTTTCTAATTTGAATATGCTTGCAGTAACTGAAACTCAGTTTGCCTCAGTTATAGTGATGTTGAGAAGACGAATTAGTTTCTCCTTATTATAAGCAGAGAATGAGATACTTAGATTTAGACATGTTATACAAAGAAGCAATTCAGTACTAGCTTAATTTGGAGAATCTATTATTCAGTTCTTGAAGTTGCATATCAATAACAGTATAAAAGAATTCCACACGATAATGATATAAATTTGTTATATCTTCATTTCTGCTTATTGATCGTCGACGAGCTTTTAATGTAGAACTCATAATAGGAACAACTTCAAAAATATTACAAAAATGTGAAACTTCTTCCAATAAGAAATCTCCATTATCCCTCATCATCTGTAACTATTGTTTAGAGATTTGCACTAACTTCATTGCATTCATTATATCTTGATTTTTTCTCTGTAAGGCTTGTGATAATTCATTTGTGACATCTAAAATATTAATCATTAAGTGCATAACAAGGATAAAATTAAAAGATTCCATAGCATCGATCAGAACACCAGCTTTAATAGCTTGTTGATTATGAACCCCATGTTAAATGCCTATAAACCTTTCAATAATTTGACCTAAATTATCAACATATCTCACTGCAATAAGTAGTTGTTCTTTTATAAAAACATCACAATATTCATCAACTATAATGGCAAATAAGAAGCATCAATATCTTTCATGATTGATACCAAGGTTTCTGTAGTTATAGTAGAACAAATTTCTTTCTTGACCTTTGGTGAAATTAACTTCAAATTTGAGCTTGAATATGCAGATGAAACTTTTTTAATTTCATTATTATGATTACCAAGAAAATCAAATAGCTCCAAATAATTTTCTTGATTCTATGATCCAGATGACTCATCATGACCACAGAATAATAACCCTTGGCGTAATAGAAATCGTACACAATCTACTGCAGCAGTCAATATAACCCTATAATCTTTTTTATTTATCTCATCTTTTGCTCAACCATAGAACATGTATACTTTATTCTTGAGTCTTCAGCAGATCTTCACATTTCTGTCTAGCTTTATTATATGCACTATTATGATCTCCAACATGACTTAACAGTTTTTCCTTCTTCTTTCAATTTTTGAATCCTTCTCCAATAAATAAGTCTCCCCCACCTTGTCCAGAAATAATTTTATCTTGAGGTTTGAACAAGTAGCAATACAAACAAAAAGAAGCATCTTTTTGCACGTTATATTCTAACCAATTTGGACATTCCTCAAAACATTTTGGATTAAATCTACGTGCAACATTGCCAAATAATGTTTGAGGGAATTGATGACTTTTCGGTTGATGGGGTCCCTTCAACAGATATGCTCTCCGAATATCATCTCTTTCATTAACATCGTAACACCAAATTGAAGGTTAAATTCCAGGATCGGCTGGGACATTATTAACATCTGTCTCCAAACGATTTTTCCTTTTTAAATAATGTTCCATTTGATATATCCTATGAAAAAAATTGTATTCCATATTTAAACACAACTTTACAAGGAAAAAAAATGTGAAATTTTAAGAAATGTAGGAATAAAAATTACAAACATAACATGATAGTTATTTCTAATGGCAATAACTTTTGCAATAACATGTTACAATTTTTTAACAAGTAATAAAAATTAGAACTTATCCAAAACATTGAAAGCAAATGATGTTTGCAGGATAAGGCCACTTTTTTTTATAAATTTTATTTGTTTTCTAGTTGAAATATCTACCTTCTTTTTATTTTTCTGTTAAGAACCATTCACCATTGGCATCTAGAAAGGTTTTCCACTTTGTTTATCAACTTTAATTATTTTCTAGATTGCCCTGTTATGTGCTCTTGCGGAATTTCCTGAATAAAGCATGACCTCATTTTTAGTTTGAGCTCCATTTTCTTCGTAACTAGAACTAGTATTAGTTGTAAAAAAATTTAAACACTACAGTACAACTTGAAGAAAATAGATAAAAAAAACATGGCACCTGCTGCAAAACAACATTTTCCTACAAAAAATATGTCGAATACCAAACAATTTGGGAAATTCTGAAGAGTAAAATCACTTATATATCTAATGAACAAGCAAAACTCATACCATATTCAACTAAAACTAACGAAGAAATCACATGAAGTAAAAAATAAAAATAAAAATAGAACATTGCGGTGTTATCCTGAAGAAAGCACCGAATAAAAAAAAAGCTTGCTACCTGCCGGAATATCGGCTGTGGATGCACACGCACGAAGAATGGAAGGTGTTTCCCACCGGCCGTGTCCCATTGGAAGAGATGCGTTGGGGTGCGGCGCATCCTTCACGCGTGAATAAGAGCTGTTAGGGCAAAAGGGGGGCAATTAGGGCTGTCAAAACTGGGTCACGGGTCGGGTTCGAGTCCAACCCGAAATTGACCCGACACTGTTCAACCCGACCCGTTTTTACAAACGGGTCGGTTTTTCCGAACCCGGACCAGACCCGCTTCAGGTCCGGGTCAACCCGAACCCGACCCGATTCGGGTATATTTTATTAATTTTTTTATTTAATTCAATTTATTTAAATCTAAATCAAATTAAGATAAGATTTACTTCAATTAATTTAAAATAAATCAAGATTAATTCAATTTGGACAATAATGTTTATAATTTTTTGAAATATCATTTACTTATTTCATAAAAATCCATTAAAATCCTCCTAAATTAATTAAAAACGGGTCAAACTGGGTTGATTTCGGGTTTCCGGGTCAACCCGAACCCGACCCGGTTTTACAAATGGGTCGAAATCCCTAACCCGACCCCTGGTCGGGTTCAGGTTGACCCGAACCCGAAATTTTCGAGTCGGGTTCGGGTCGGGTCAAATATTGACACCCCTAGGGTCAATTACCCCCCCCCCCGCTCGTCACTTGGTTCCGCCCTTGACTCCCAATCAACATATCAAGATGAGCTTCGTTTAAAGAGTACAAATACTACAATGCTATGCTAATAATATTAAAGATTACAATGTAATTAAATAAAGTTATATGTTAAAAAGGTTACATCAATAAAGAGCTATATTATAATGATAAGAATTATCAAAATAATTTTAAATAATATGGATAAAAAAATATTAATGTTTCATCAAGCTTGAGCTGAATTTAAACATTATCCAAATCTTAAAATTGACAAAATCTAATGAAGTAGTGTGACAAATTGTAGCCTAAGCAAACTCACGTACACAACATATATGTAAGTTTCAACCTAAAAATATTTTGATTGATAGTCTATTCGTCAACCAGCGATCAAAATAGACTCTTATTATTTAAACCTATTTTGTGCAACGATAGATAAGCACAAAATGCGTCATTTCGCGTGCAAGGATGCGATGATACGAAGAAGATATACAAATACTCAAAAAAAAAAAAAAAATCATGGAGATTCATTTAAAGTTTTGAAATATAGGATAAGGATGATCTATTGGGAGACTCACAAGCGACACTTATAATAGTAGTATAAATTTTGCCAAAAAAAAATATTGAATGAGTAGTGTTTTGAATAATGAGGCATACAACGTATAACTTGCTATCTAATTTTTCTGTGTGAAATCATATTGGATGGTTTCCTATTACATTGGGAAAGTGAGGATTAGCATAAGACCATTAGGGTTGCTTCTGGCAATTATCACACCTTCAAATAAAATTCCATCACAAAGTCTAGCCATTCCATCCCTTCGATACGGTTTTTATTACCTTAATATTAGAAAATAAAATAATAACTAACCGGGTCGCGGGTCGAAGCCAGAGCTGACCCGGGTTCGGGATAATTTCGGGTCGCGGGTCGGGTTCGGGTCGAAGCCGGAGCTGACCCGGGTTCAATCAGGTCGACCCTAACCCGACCTAGGTAGGCAAACGGGTCGAAAACACGGACCCGGACCCTACCCGTCGGGTTGTCAGGTTGACCCGACCCGACACGGGACGTGAGCTCGGGCGCGCAGGAGAGCAGACGCGGGGCGCGAGGCGGACGCAGGTGCGTGGCGGGCGCGCGGCGGACGCAGGTGCGTGGCGGGCGCGCGACGGACGCAGGTGCGTGGCGGCCCGCGGCGAGCGAGAGGGCAGCGCAAGCGCGTGCAGGGTCGTGGGCAGGGCGGGCAGTACGGGGCGTGCGAGGTCGTGGGCGCGGGCGCGTCGGGCAGCCTCTGGCAGCTCATTCTAAACGGGTATCCGGGTTGACCCGCCAACCCGTCGGGTCAACACGAACCCGACCCATTTTCAAATGGGTCAAATCCGGGAACCCGAACCCAACCCGTCTTCAAATTGGGTCTTGTCCAACCTTTATTTTTCGGGTCGAATTTTCATGTCGTGTCAAATATTGACACCCCTACTAATAACCATTACTTGGAATGGCACTAATGACTAAGAGTTCGTGTGAGATAGCTTTTTTATTTTTCTAAATTAATTTTTTAATATAAATTTTTTTTATTTAAAAGCTTTTTTATTAAAAAATTATTTTAAAAAGTAGTAAGAAAACTGTCCCAAACAAATCCTAAAGTGATATTTAAACTCCTACGACTAATGTGTCTTATCATAATTAAACATCTCAATAATGAATATTTAATATTAAAATATTTTAATATAATTTTTTGATAATATATTAAAAATATGAAACATAATAATAAAAAGCTCTATTATATATATTCTTCAACACGATCGGTCCATCACCACTTATATACGGCTTTTCATCTCTTTGTTTTTCCCTCATCATACACTTCAACACAATCTAATATTGAAAACTATTATTACTTTAAAATATTTTGATATTATTTATATCAAAATATAAAGATAAAACGCTCGCTGATTGGAAATAAGTTGAACAATCTTAAGTTTTATTGGGATAGTTTTTTTACTGCTTTGTAAAGCAGCTTTCTAATACCAAAAATTTTAGTTTAAAAAAATTTTGTTTTAGAAAACAGTAAGAAAGCTGTCCCAAATGAAGTCTTAGTCGATCGGATTCGACGCCCGCTCTCCTAAAAAATTAAAATAAAATGTTAAAAGCTAAAAGATATTTAATTTTTTTTAATAAAAAAATTAATTTGTATTATATTTTTCTATTTCTAATATTTTTAAATTTAAATATTTTTATTGTACTTTTGTGTATTTTATTTTTATCTCTACCACCCACCGAACTTGTACTGTGCAGTCGTTTGATATTTCCTTTTTCTTTTGTTTCCTAATTAAGCCATGCATCAAGATTCGAGTTTAATTATGTTATCTTTGAACTACTTTAATGTTTGAGACTACAAGCTTTTATATATAGGCATGATTTTGTTCAAAGACTTAGGAGCTCTTTAGATTGGATGGAAAGCCTGATTAACTAAAAGCGACGTCCATTAAGGCTTCGTTTAGGATGATTTTTTTACTACTTCTTGAAGTTGCTTTTTAGTACAAAAATTTAATTTTTATACTAAAAAACTTCTTCAAAAAGCAGGAAAAAAATTGTCCCAAACGAAGCCTAAAACAAAAATATAGCCGCGGGGTGAATGGGTCCATTTCTCTCGCTAACATTATTTACATTCAAATTATTTATTATCAAGCAAAACAAAGATCTTAATCTAACTTGATGAATATATATCACAGTTTTTTTGCCTCTTATTTTTCTGTAATGTTCATAAATCATTGGTCTCATCAAATATCTTCCCTAACAAAATCCTCCACAACTTTCTCACCTCTTCTTCGCCATCAAGGGCTTCCTCCACATTCAAGTGCCAACAATCGAGTCGATGCATTTCAGTCAACATAATCTCATAGGCCATAACAACTTCCTCTCTTCTTTCTTCATCATCGAACGATTCTTGAAATAAAATAATCGTTAAATAAATAAATAATTTTAGGTCCTATATATGTAAATATATTAGTTTTGAGTATTACGTATCAAAATCAACATGTTATAAAAATACTATTTATCATCATCTAAGCATCATGTAATAGCACATTGGATCGAAATCAAGAGAATTTGATTTCCCCTATTTAGTCACTTAAGATTAAGAGGAGAAAATAATATTGAGATTGTGACCCTTTATGAAAGAAATTATTCTGTGCGAACGTCGGATGCAGCTCTACATCCGGATGCCGCGGTATCGAGACACAATACCGAGAAGTACCTAGTCGCAGTATAATAAAAAAATATGTGATGTATTCTGATTATTCTCTGAATAATGTTCGACATCTACACAGAATAATTTTTCCCTCCGTGAAGAGAAAATTGATTTGTGATTTTGCAAATATACCGATGATTTTGCATAACTATTCTTTTATGCCTAACATTAGTTGTGAGTGGCTGATGACATCATGACGGAAGGGGCTTAGGAGTACTATGTATTGTGATTGCTTCCAGCAGCGTTTTAGTTTTGTTGTTAGTGGTAGTATGGCATTCTTCTTTTATCATTTTTTTTTAATTTATCAATTGTCATATGGTTTGTCACTCTCAAGAGGAATCTTTTGAGAAGCTGCTTACCTAACCTATAAATATGTATGCAACAGAAAAATTTAGGTTTTATTTTTTTGACGAGGAAGCACTGTCTTTCAGGGGTGTCAATTTTTGACACGACCCGAACCCGACACGGAAAAATCCGGGTTCGGATCAACCCGAACCTGAAACGGGTCGGGTTCGGGTCAAATCGAATCCGAAACGGGTCGGGTTCGGGTTGAACAAATCAACCCGTTTTAAAAATCGGGTCGGGTTCGGGTTGACCCAGCAACCCGAAAGTGACACGAAAACTCATATTTGACCCAAAAACCCGAGATTGACCCGAAAATCGAATATTTACCCGATTTTGAACCGAAAATTAGCAATTTTAGGTCATCTTCGGGTCATTCGTGTCGGGTCGGGTTGACCCGGACCCTAATCGAGTAGGGTTCGGGTCAGGAAACCTGACCCGTTTTTAAAAACGGGTCGGGTTCGGGTTGACCCGAACAGTGCTGGGTCAGTTCCGGGTTCGACCCGAACCTGACCCGCTGACCCGAATTGACACCCCGGCTGTCTTTAGACCAGTGAAAATCTCGGTCGACCTAGCATGTAACTCACACCAATTTACACGAGCCAACACTTAAGGCTTTCACTGCTTGCCAAGGGATTCGAACCAATGACCTAGGCTTTGCCCAGCCGGCTCTTCACCACCCAGACAAAAAATTTAGATATCATTAAGACAATTTTTTATTATTTTGCCTTTTTTATCTCACTTATAATATTTATTTGACCACTTATTACTTTCAAAAAAAAAAACAAAGGAACTATTTTCTCTAGCATCTTTAAAATTTTACTTTTTCTATCGTAGCAAACAGTAAGAAAGCTATCTAAAAAAATTTCTCACTATTTTACTTTTCTCATACTGCAATTATAATTTTTATTTTATAACTATTTTTTCACTATTTTCAAAAAATTTATACAAAAAAATTATTTTCTACAATAACTTTAAAAAATTATTTTCTCTACGGCAATTTTACAAAGCAATAAAAAATTGACCCAAAAGAAGCCGCAATAGTTTTTTTAATGGTGTTTATTGGCCCAATAATCTCATTAAAAGTAGAAAATGAAAAAAAAAAGACTGGTTGAGGTATGATTCTTCATGGATGTGCAAATAATTTCATATATATATATATATATATATATATATATATATATATATATATATATATATATATATATATATATATATATATATATATATATAATTGAAAGTGACATCTGTTAGGGCATTTCTAAGTAAACTTCTCATTGCTCACTTAAAAAAAATTTAATAGTCATATCAAACAATAATTCATCTCTAGCTGAACTCTTTTTCTAACAAAAAAAAGAATAATTAATCCATGAAAATTCTTTCTAATCTTCATTTCTGAAAAAAAAAAGAGTTTCTATGAATACGTACTCAAATATTGATGTCGCATTGTTTAATATTTAATTATATAATATTTTAATTGCATCAAAATATTTTGATTAAAAAGATGTAATTCACTTTAAGAAGTTGAAATAAATAAAGCTACATAAAGTCACCATAGCAATCCTCAACGATCATAACTTCTACAATTCTTTTTTTTTTTTTACGTATACTATTGCGTCAAGAAAATTTTATAATATGGGGATGAAATATGTAATGTTTTATGGTGCATAATGTCGGAGAAAAGCGTAAAATTAAGTTGAGTGTTGCAAAGATGAAGAAGCTTAAGTAGATAAGTGGTTTTATATTTAGAGATATAATGTGAATGTGTATGTATATGAAAAGGTTGTAGTAGCTCTAGTGGCAAATAAGATTAATGAGAATCGCCTTAGATGATTTGGTCCTATAAAACGTCGCTCTTTTGATGACACTGTTTTTTTTTTTTTTTCATAAAAGAAAATTTTATTCCACTAAAAGAAGAGGGTTACAACAAGCTAAAAAGCAAGACGAAAAAGCTGCAGAGATACAAAGGGAGGGGGGTAAGAACCATCGGGCTCAGTAATTGGCAGAGGCTTTCAACCAATCCAAAGCTAGGCTCTGGCCATCCAGTTTGGAGTAAGAGAGTAACCAACCGAAATGAGCACGCAACACTAAAGGTTGCCACGAGCCATGGCTTAAGACAAGTGAGCCCTAGCCACATCATTGCCCACAAACCATAACTCGCAGCCTGAATTATGAAACAACAGTCCAGCAAATCATAACCAAAGAAAAAAAAATAATATCCACAAAGCCTACCAACCAAAGCAGCCCACAACCACAACCAAATGAGAAATAAGTCATCCAACCAGACCAAACAAACAACACCACCAGGTATGGGCCAAGCATAAAGGAAACCGACAATTGCTCCAAAAACCACCACTAAAAACCCAAAGTTATTTCCTACCACGCCTGCCCCTCCCATGAGAGGCAGTAGAAACAACAGGTCTGTCATGCTGCAAGGCAAATTCACCTCCAGGATCTTCATCCCCACTAGACTCCGAGGAGGAACCGGAACCTTGAAGCCAGTCAATTTGTAGTCTAACATCCACCCCCGAATTGTCACCCACATGATAACACAAAGCCTCAGGGGAAATTAAATTAACAGGAACATCAACACCAGAACCAGTAACTAAAATAATAGGTGTCACAGGAGAAGTGACAATAGGGGCAACCAAACGTGCAGAAGCCTCTCCCGTAGGGATAACAGACGAAATATTATTAGAAGGAGAAATAGAGGAAATGGAGTTCTCAGCACTCACACAAGGAACCTTAGCCTTAGAGAATCCATACAAGATAGGCACAGAAGTAGCACACGACACAATAAGTTGTGGGTTAACGTCACAATTACCACCCCCAGGCTGAGAAAAACACACCCGCTGACCATGGAAAGCCGGAATAGACCCATCCACCTCAGGATCCAACACATAACATTAGAATAAGGCCTACTAAGTGATTCACCATCAACAGCAGGGAACGTAGGGGGGAGCTGAAGGGAAGACAAAGGCACATCCGGATCAACAATCAAAACATTAACAATAGGGGAATTAACCTCACATACAACACCAGGTTGAGGCACAACACTAGCCAACCCCTGATCCGAAACCAAGACAGAAGAAGAAGGCTTAGAGGTAACAGTTAAAGGGACATCATTTTTAGACTTACAATCCCACCTCACATGGCCAATAGATTGACAAAGAGCACAAAAAGGGGGAAAGACCTCCATATCGACCTTTTGGATATAACCAAGCTTCTCATAGCCAATCCAGACATTGTCCGGACTCCGGATAGATTTTTGTTATATCAATCTCAATCAAGACTCTCGTAATAGACGGCCTAAAACCCAACAAAGTGGCATAATTAAACTTCAGCGGGTGACCAAAAATCGATCCTAAGGCATGAAGAATCCTCAGAGTAAAGAGATGAGGACGAAGACCAGGGAAGGAGATCCAAATAGGAATAATCGGGCATTCAACAGAGATATCCAAATAAGGAGTCCATTTCGTAAGTTTCATATAGCAATTATAGGTCAGATAAGAACGATGACTAAAAATCTGGCTATAATCAAGATCATTCGAGAGCTTAACCAGGATGTGCGAAGAATCGAGCACAATGACCGAGCAATCAGCTATTAGTTTAAGATTGACAAAAAATCTTGTAATTGAGTCAAGACTCGGACGACGGGATGAAAAAAACCCGACAAGCGAGAACTGGAAAGGAGCAGCAAGTGCCCCAATTTCATCCTCAGAAATCCACAAGGACAGAAGGCCACGGAAAGACGACATTTTAAGCTCCGAAAAAATCCCATTAGGTGGAGAACCAGCTAAAGCATCGGCAAAAGAACGCGAAAAATTGGAACCAGACAAAAAACCAGGGTCTAACATGCGCTTCGGTGCCATACCAACCAAAAACGACCAGAAAAAAAAACACAAACCAGCACGAGAAGATAAATGAACGCTAGAAGAAGGGAGAAGAAGAACTCCCCTGAGGGAAAAGGCGGTGAAGGCCGCCGAAGGGACTCCTCCAAGCAGCTCTAGGCGCCGGGAGGGACGCCGCCAAGAGCATACGATATGACAGACTCAAGGATTTCGATGACACTGTTATGAGAGTTGATCTAGGCATTTAGGTCAATTAAAATAAATTCATACAAACAACATATAGGTAAGCTTCAAACCCAAAACATCTTGGTTGGTTGCTAAAGCTCTTAACCAACGATCAGGACAAGCTGCATGAGAATTGATACTTAATAGGACGCAATGGAAAAAAAAAATTTATTGTAACTAACCTAATATAATGGATAAAAATTTATTATTGTTGCCATGTTCAGTACTAAATTATGGCTTCATTTGGGACGGCTTTCTTACTGCTTCTTAAAACAACTTTTAAGTACAAAAACTTTTTATACTAACAAACTGTTTTAATAAACAGTAAGAAAGTTGTCCCAAATGAGACCTATGTTTGAAGAGTTGAGATAATTCTAAATAGGCCGGCTAGACCATTTCAAGATTAGGCAATTGATAGTTTGATATAAATCATTAATACATTGATTAGCATTCCTCCCATAGTTTAAAAAAATAAGTATTTATCTTTAAGCATGACGCTATCTTTAAAGTTTGAGTAGGTTAACAAGATTTGCAAGAAATATTATTGCTGACTTTTATTTATTTATTTATTTAATTTGATATGCTGCAACTTTGGTGTCACATTATATTATATATTTATTTATATCATTTATTTGGTTCACGCGTATCTCTTAAAGTAGAAGTTATCAAGATGGTGCGGATAACATCAAGATATTAATTAATAGCAACCTTATCGATGGTGATCATATTATTACTATAATAAGTTATGATCAAGCATACATTTTTAATTAAGGCTTGCATGATTATATGAATGTGAATTTAACTCTCCAAAAATAAAGGAAGGGGTGGTGGGGGATTTTTAAACTAAGATTTGATCCTAATGAATTCTAAAAATTTTAAATTTATTTTAAAATGAATTTAACATAAGATTTAATTGATTATTTTTATATTAATTAATCTTAAAATAAATCTAAATAATTTAATTAGACTAGTCTAAATTTTGATCAAAACTATTATGATCCATTTTTGCTCAACTCTATAGCTTTTATCATGCTTAATTATCTTCAAATGATCCATCTTAGACGTGGAGTTTGATTAAGGCTTCATTTGAGACGGCTTTCTTAGTGTTTCTTAAAGTTTTTTTTTAGTGCACAAATTAAAATATTTGCACTGAAAAATTGCTTTAATTAGAAGTAGTAAGAAAGTCATCCTAAATGAAGCCTAAGACAAGACAACAAATAACTTAGGATTTGTTTGGACGGCAAAAATATTTATGAAGGTGATTGTAAAATTGTTGTGGGAAATTAATTAAAAAATGTTGTGAATATTATAAATATGTTCTTTAAAAAATAAAATAAAAGCCTACTCTCTAAAAGCTACCGCATATTAACAACTTTAATTATAAAAAATAGTTTCTCATAACAAAAACTTTAAGAAATCAATTGTCAAATGAAATATTGATTGCAATTTGAAAAATAAAGCAATGAGAAAGTCGGCATGTGTGTGTGTGTGTATATATATATATATATATATATATATATGTTGCGTGCTAGAAAATATGCGGCGGTAGAGTTTGTATATTCGTGTCTGAGCGTTGTATGGAGATTCAGCACACAAACAGAAAAGGGAATGAACATCAGAGTTTTTACGTGGAAAATCCAAAAAGGGAAAAAACCACGGGGCCTCGCCCAGCTAAAAAGTTCCACTAGTGTTTTTATAAATTACAAGAAACCGATTCGTCCCAAAATCGGGACGATCAGATTACAACTTAAAGCAAATTTACAAAGTTTCGCAGAATCTCGTCGTTTCCTGAGAATCCGGCAGAGTTTCAATCTATTCAGGCGGCGGAAAGAGCTCCGGCGGTGGTCGAGGAGGAGAGGATTCACCTTTTCCCCTTTCTCTTCTACTTCTCTTCTTCTTCTCTCTCTTCACTTCAATCCCCTTTGTGAATAATGAGGGCTCTATTTATAATTTTTTTAAAGTGGCATGGCTCGTAAATAGATGTGAGATCAGGGGCGAATAGGGAGTGGTTTGAATGAACGGCCGATATTGAACCCTTTGATTGTGCACCATTCATTGGACATTTGGAGGCCTTAATGATGTTGGAATTCGGCGATCTTGGGTTCGTTGGATTCGTCTCGTCGAGCCGCTCTATTCGAGTATAAGCTCGTTAAAATCGGAGACCGTTTGGTAACTCAAATTGCGGTTTGAACCTTCCAACGGCGCTTCGGGTCCATGATTCGGACCCATTTGGGCTCGGATTGGGTTGAATTTGGCGTCGTTGGGTTTGTATTTCCGAGACGCTCAGTTTGACTATAAGCTAACTGAAATCAGAGTTCAAATGCTCTTGAATTTAATTTTTGAAGTTTCCAGATAAATTTTACCTCGAGATTCGTGCTTGATCAAGATAATTTTTGGAGAATACATCAATATATATAATTTTCATTGTGACAAGTATGAAGTAGAGTCCTTCATTTTTTAGTCAAATTTTTTATTTATTTTTAACATTGAAAGCATATTTATAGTATAAATAAATGAAAAAAACAAAGAGATTCTTTCTTCTCTAAACTTCATGAATAAGTTGAGGGCCTCATTTTTAAATAAAAATGACAGTATAGCAAGAAATTAGATGAAACCCCTAATTATATATAAAGAAAATTAATAAAAAAGTATATTAAAATCTTATATTTATCTCTCCCAAATCAATTCATTTATTATTTTGGCTTCTTTTAAAATAAAATATGCATTATAGTATGAAAAGAGGGGCAATTTTTTACACTAAGCATGCTTAGGAATGTAATTAACCAATTAAGCATCGAAATTAGAAAATTTAAAACTAGGCATAATCGCCCATTTAAACGACGACTGCTTTATGGGGTAAATCCCCCGTTAGATGGGCGATTTACTTAAACAACATGCGTCTGTTATAACGGCTACCTGACTCGTCTGTGCCAAGTTAGCATAAGTCGCCGATTCAAAGGGCGATTATGCATACTTTTAATTTTTTTTTAAGTATGCTTGTTGTGGGCTAGAATATACGCAGCGGTAGATGCTCCCAAATTTAATTTTTGACTATAAGCTTGTTGAAATCGGAGTTCAGATGCTCCCAAATTTAATTTTTGAAGTTTCCGGTTTGGTTTTGCCTTGAGATTTGTGCTTGATCAAAACAATTTTTGGAGAATATATCAATGTTTATTTTCTTAATTAACTTCCTAATCATGCTTAGACTGAAAATTTGCCCAAAAAGAGATGGAAAGTCTAATTATATAAAAAGAAAAAAAAGTGTATCTTCTAATCTTATTAGTCTCCCCAAAATCAATTACTTTATCATTATTATATTTTATTTTTAAAATAATATTTCTCCTCTTCTCCTTCTCTGATTTCTAAAATCTCATCTATTTATTTTCTTATGAAAAAAAAAAAATTTTATGTCACCAAACAATTTTCCTAAATAAAAAAATTATTTAGAATCTCAACTAAAACATTTAAGTCAAATATTTGAAAAGAAATATAATATAAATTTTGTGCATGAAATGTACAATGTTAGACTCTATTAAGTATTAAGTATTAATATCATTATCTTGTTTTTTTTTTTTTTTTTTGGGACATTTAGGCCATTTAAGGCAAACTCACACACACAACGCATACACATAGACTCGAACCCTGAACCTCTTAGTTGGAAGCCAAAGCTCTCAACCAATAGGCCAAGGAGAGTTGTGTATTTTACAAACAAATCGTCTTCGAATGCCACGTGGCTGATAACGAAGGAAATTTGGTGGAAGGTGGGTCAGCCTTGGCGTTAGCACTCAGACTGCTTAGTTGGCAATATAAGAGGAGAAGCCACGTCATCGACACTAATGAATAAAGTTGCCACGTCATGTATGATGTCATCATCCTTAATAATGCATACTTTTTATTCCAATTCCAAGAAAATAGAGATTTAGAATATTTAATTATAATTAAAAAACAATAGAGTTAATGTGGATGACCTAAGCTCCTCTTTCACCATCAACTATGCATGTAAATGCGCACAAACTCATTCTTTTCTTTTTCTTAATAAAGGGAAGTGTTGTGTGGGGGTCTTTTTTAAGTAAAATTATTTTGTGTGGAATAGAAGCAAAGTTATAAGTAACTGTTCGTATATATGTCGGGGGTTCTAGGGGGGCGTGCCCCTTAGCGGGATTTGACCTGCGGGGACTTCCGGGGGCAACGCTCTTGGAACAAATTTTGATTTATTATTTCTCTTTGTATTTGGTTCATCATTTCCTAACAATAACACATCTACACAATATATTTAATTATATTAGGGGCAATTGCCTAAAAACTATAGTATTTTAATATTTTTAGGGGGGCAATTGCCTAAAAAATCTTGTAATAAAGACTAAAAATCACCTAAATAAGAGTATAATAATAAAAAAAATTTTTGAAGGGGGGGGGGGGGGGGGGCAATTGCCCCCCCAAAAAGGGTTCCGCCCTTGGTGGTCATTAGATTGTTCGTAGGTGAATCAGAATACTCCACATCATTCAATACATAAAGGTACATAGCAAAAAAGTGACGTGGCACGTCTTAATTAGCTTCCGGACACGTCCGGTGACCCACATAATAATTTCCCCTTATTTAGAGATTGTTTGCGATTAAAGTTTTATTTGGGATATTTTATTATTATAAATTTTTTTATTATTTTTTACAAAAAATATATCTAGAAAATATTAAGAAAACTATCTCGAATGAAGCTGAAGGTTTTATTTAGGACAGCTTTTTTATTATTTTATGATGCAAGTTTTCAAAACAAAAATTTTTAATTCATAAAGTTTTTGTACTAATATATAATTTTAAGAAGGTGTAAGAAAGTTATTTCAAACGAAGCCTAAGTATATATTTAGAAAAAAAAATTTAAATCTTTTAAAAATAAATTTATTATTTCAGAAAATATTTTTGAATAAAAAATAATATTAATTTCTAAGTGATAAATTCAAATAAATTCATTTGATTTCATTTTTTTTTCTAAGCTGAAGAAACCAAATGAGTCTAAGGAACTTCCATGATTATTAGGGCTTCTGAACAAGTTAGGTAGTCATAGTATTTTGGATTTAGCACTAAATATTGTTTAGGGATGGTATAAATATTATTTAATATTAACATTACTAATTAATTTATTAATTCTTAATAATACATATTCTAAAAATTTAGAGTAAAAGAAATAAATCATTTAAAAAAATTTCCTTAATAGTCACTCTTACTTTATGTTTTTTTTTTATCATGGGCTTAGAATAAATTGTTCACTATATGAAAAATATTATTTTTCGGTGGTCATTTTCTGTCAGAAAATGAATAAAATTCATTGGAAATTTATATTTCCGGCGGATTTTCGACGGAAAACAAACACCTGAAATATAAATATTATTTAATATTAACATGACTAATTAAGTTATTAATTCTTAATAATACATATTCTAAAAACTTAGAGTAAAAGAAAATAATCATTTATAAAATTTTCCTTAATAGTCACTCTTAATTTTGTTTTTTTTTTCTCATGGGACGTTAAGAATAAATTGTTCAAAAAAATGTCATTTTCCAGCTGCCATTTTCCGTCGGAAAATTATATTTCCGACAAATTTCTAATGGAATATTGTTCGATGATAATTCACACGTCGGAAAACAAACACCCGCCCACTAGATCAAATTATATATCTGCCTATTCAAATCTCATTCATATCAAATTTATATATAAGGATAATTTGACCTAAGCATTTTCCGATAAATTTGTGGCTTATATTTTGCATATAAATTCTGATGCGTTAATTTAATATGCATTATGCGCATACAAACTTAGTTGTGAGCTAAATGTTTCTTTAGATCCAAATGTTTTTGAGGAAGCTCTGAACTTTTCTTATTGATTTTCTATGGTCTCTGATGAAATTATCCCCTTTTAAGAAGATATTATTATTTCCCATTCAATTATATTTAGATATTATCATACCTTCCATTCTCATCAAAATTATTAAAAAAAGTGATATTCAAGATTTCAAATAATAATAATAATGCAAGTTATGATGCATTAAAATTTTCATAAAAGATGGCAATGCAAAAAAATAGGGCTATCAATCATAAATTTGGACTTTTCTCGACAGTTTTAACAGCTATAAATTTACTTGCAGTGGTTTTAAAACCGTTGGTTGCTGGACGTGGCTGTGATTGCAATGCAGTGCAACGACATTCCGCGACGGTTTCAGGACTGACGTGGTAAAAATTACAACGTGATTGGCTATGATTTTATGCTGATATGATGGATTTTTTGTGATACGTGGGATATATTTGAAGGTTTGTATCAGTGAAATATATGATGAACTTAAATTCTTAAAAGAGCTTCAATGTTGTCCAATCAATTTAGAGTTTTGTGAAGGGAAAATATATGAATAAAAGAGGATCTAAGATTGACCTCACAAGTAAGCTCTTAAAATTGACTCTTTTTTTTATGTCAAATATGAAAAAAAAAATGAAGGGATGAAGATTATATGGTTTTCATTTTATTGAAACATAATGATCCATAATTTTAGAATGAATGATCCAAATTTATAATCATTTTATAGCTTTAAATGTAAGGTTTGTATATTTTCTAATTATTTATATTTAAGGGCTAGGATTTCTTGATGAAATTAAAATTTGTGATTTAATATTAGTAGAATCACTAATCTCCATTAAGAATATTGAATGCATAAACGAGTTGATTCATGCGCCGTTTGGTAGCAGAACTCCTTTCGTTGTTCCGAAAAGACCTTTTTAACAATGGAGAAGGAAAAAAGAAAAGCTTTGCAAATCGGTAAGATAATGAGGGTTTAAAAAACTTAGTTTTATGAAAAGTATGCTTCCAAACAACAATTGAAAATATTTTTGATGTTTCAAAATGAAATCGGCACTAATAATTAAGTTGTCCATAATGAAGCCTCAAGCTCCAATCATAAGTAACCTGAGATATGCGCTAATTAGATCATATATACTAAACTCTAGGTCTTCTCATCTTTTTTTAGTAGGGTTGAGTTCGACATGAGCGCAAGTTCATCTCAAAATTCTTTAAACCATGGATGACAAATACACGAGGAAGTAAGGTCATAATAGAAATTATTCTGTGCGGACGTCAAACGCCGTCTAGAGACCAATCAGAATGCGCCGCGTCACCTCCTGCTCAATACCCGACTCGGTACTTCTTGATACCGCTCAGTATATGGTTCGGTATTGCTGGCATGACACATTCTGATTGATCTCCGAATAGTAAACGATGTTCGACGAGCTTATTGGAGTAGGTAAAGCCGTGATTGGAGCACGCTGGAGATCGAAGGTGAAGTTACATCTTAGGCTTTTTGGGAAAATAACACAGTTACCCTTGCCCCAAAATAGGGCATCCTCAAAACTCTAGCTTGATGCCTCACCAACGCCTATTCTTTGCATTGTAATGGAGAGTACCATAAAAGAATCAAACATGGACAAAATCATAATGAACAAAGAAGCTAGCGGACAACGTAAAAACTAAAATAACTAAGGTTGTAAATGAACAATTACCTTTTGGTGTTGTCGGTTCTTATGCAAATCCAAGAGGGAGTTTATTTGTTATGCCTCATCTTCTTTGATAGTTTCTTCTTGATTTAAAATATCTTGAATAAAGATTAAAGTAAAGTAACGAAAAAATATAACAAAATCTGAATAAGAATGAAAAGTTATTCTCGTTTATATTTAGGTTTTGTTTGGAACAACCTTCTTACTGCTTTAAATATAAAAATTTCAAGTTCGAAAAATTTTTGTACTAAAAAATTATTTTAAAAAAAATAGTAAAAAAGCTATCCATTAAACTGATTGATATATATAATTGAACTGATACTGGTACTATTATTGATACAACATAGCATAACATACTAACATGACTTAATGGGTGATATATAATTTTTTTAACTGATTTTTCTAATACTTTGATAGTTGATAACTCTCTTTTGACTTTACTGATTATATTAATTTTATTATTAAATTTTGAGATTTTTATTGCTCATATTAAGTAATGATTGATATTGACTAGAACTAAACATATATAATGATTATTTTTCCTTGCATTGAAAACAGTAATATAATTTTAGTCACTTGCTAGGCTTTTATGCTTATTATGTGGATTTTTATGATTTTAGGTCAGAAAATGAATTAGTATCAATTGCAATGAGATTTGCAGAGATCCACAGATTTTCTTTTAATTTTATTTGTATTTTTCCTTGCTCTTTAGTAGTGAGGAGTTTATGATAGAATAATAATTGTATTGATCTCATGTCAATTGTAAATTAATTTTAGAAGAATGAATATAATGAAATATTTTGAGGTATACAATTATTAGTTGCTTTCACTGGATGATTTATAAAAATTTTGGTAAATCAATTAAGAAGATAAAATAGACAATTATTCCAAATTAGACCTTAGATTATTACATTTCATATATGCAAATTTTATCTATATGGGTTTATATATATTTAATTTTTTTCAAGATGGCTATATACAAATTAGGGAGAGTCGTCCTTCCACTGGTGAGTTATCCTCATCGGGATCCACACAGTTCTCCAACTACAACACATGGTCACAAGCGATGGGAGGCAGGCAAAACAGAAGAGTGTATGTATTAGGCTCCCAGGTATTCACATATGAAACATAATGGTCAATCTCAACAGCCTACAATGATAGCGGCATTGAGAAGATAGACAGCCAAAAAGGTGGATGCTCTGAAAGAGGAGATAGATCAAATGCAACAAGTACAAGACAATATACTAACGAACCAATATGAGATACATGTGGAACCTAGGTTATAAAGGAAATAACATTGAAATAAGAAGGTTCATGAACTTGAACCTGAGAAGAGTGAAGAAATTGAAGATGATTAGGTATATTATATGCATTATAAAATGTGACGAACTCAATGTCAATTTTGACAAAGAAATTTAGATAACTTTATAATATAATGTTTGTTACTAAATTTTTCTTTAATGGTTGTTTTTTTTTAGGATTGTTAGCTTAGAATGTTAGTTTTAAGTCATATTAGTTTGATATAATGTGTGGGAATGACCTGTTGTGAATTACAATAGGTTTCCATGCAAGTAGAAAGTAAAGATGAGTATTTATTTTAGTATTTACTACATATTTCTGATGAATTTCCTGTCTAAAATCTTCCATATAGAGTAAACAATGTTTTTTCTAGTGAAAAAAACAAGAATTTTGGTCAAAAACTTTTGGCAGAAATTTTTGCAAAAAAATTCTGACGTGAATTATGGTAGAAATTTCTTGCAAAAACTTCCAACAGATTTCTGGTGAAAATTTCGCTGATCTCGAATTTTTCGACGGGATTTTGTTCGTCAGTTGAAGTGCCTATTTTCTATAAAAAATCCATTGGAAAATTTTCCTCAATAAATATTTTCCTACGAACATTTTACAGATGAAAAAAAATCCGTAAAAAAACTGTTGGAAATTAACTTTTTAGATAGAAAATGGTCGATTTTGGTGGATAAGTCTATAAAAAATCAGTCATTTTCCTATATTGTTTCTCCTAAAAAAGGTTCTGTGATATATTGTATAAGTGAAGTATTCTCTCTATACAAATTCTAATATTTTCTCTCTTGAAGGATCGAATTATATATATAAAAGAAGTGATCTCCTTTTAAATGATGTGATTCTAAAAGAGGTTTAATATCACCCATATATGTGAAGTATTCTCCCTTTACATACTTTAATATTTTTTCTACAAAAAGTATTAAAATATCAATTCAGTACCACAAAATCTATCTCTTTGCTATTTAGTGATTTCAAGAACTCAATATAGATTGTATATGTAACAAAATAAGTTATTTTTTTAGAAGCTCTCATAAGTTAATTTTTAAACTTCTCATAGATGCTTGGATTCTTGAAAAAAAAAAATTTTGAAAATTTTCTCAAAGTAAATGTTTCAAGAAAATTCTTTTAGTGTCATTGGTAAACAATTCCTACACTATATTATTATTATAGAAAAATCAATTGAAGTATTAGATGAATGAATTTATTAGCATATTTAATATAACTAGAAAGAGATTTTAGTAATATATTTGTTCATTGTTCTCATATATTTTTCATCATTTTCGATCTTTTTTATGTGTATTTGCTCTCTAATAGAAGTTAGATGCGTATTTAAAATTTAAGTTTTATCAAATCTGGATATTTATTTTCAACTTGATGTTGACAATAGATGTCATTATTGATAATGTCAAGTAACAACATTGATGTTGTCATTATTGAAATCATTTGAAATGAGTTGCAGTCAAGCCAGAATATAGATTATTTAAAATTATAATAAACTTCAAAGAGGACGAGATTGTTCATTCAAAATAAATATAGGAGTTTGAAGATTTTAATATAAGAGTAATTAAGATTTATGAGAACTTGCTCTCAATAGTAGGCTATGTCTTTTTTATGTTATGTGAGACATACTTCAAATCTTCATGTTTTAATAGAAGTCCATTGTATTATAGTTGAAATTTTGAATTAATAAAATAGATATTCACCCTTAATTTGAACATAGTGGCCTCAAGCCCTTGATGTTAATAAGGAATATGATCTTATCATGGCTTTTAAATATGTTTTTGTCCTTGATGTTTTGGATGAACTGAATAACTTATATCTTCTATGGCTTTAAGCATTCTAAAATTTTTGAACAAGTAAAGAAACCTACAATGAAGTTTAGTGTATACTATTTATATAAATAAAGTCTATGACCATTTTAACTTTTAAGGTTTATGCCCTCTAAGATTCTCAAATAATCGAAGTACTTATACTTTTCAAGGATTATGCCTTCTAATATTTTTTATGAACTTGTCCGTTTTGAGATTTTTTATAATTTGTACCTTTTGAGGTTAGATATTTATGATTTTGTGGAGAACTTGTACCGTATGAAGTTAATATTTTTTTTAGATTTTTGAAAAATGTATACCTTATAATTCTTCTTATGAGATAATTTAAAGATCTTGCACCTTTTGAGGCTTTAGCCTTTCAGATTTTTGAATAATTCGTATCTTTTAAAGCTTGCCTTTTAAGATTTTTGTAGAACATGCACCTACTAAGGCTTTATAATTCTAACATCTTTTAAAATAATTTATAATTTGGGTAAATTTTTAAAATAATTACCGTTAAAATTTTAATTAACTATTAAACCAACAAAAAAAATAAATTTAAAAGTAGGCAAAATCGTCCATTCAATGGGCGACTTGCTCAAGTTATAAAAAAAAAATTCAGGAGAGAGACAGTAGGACATAGAGAAATAAATAAAAAAAATCCAAAACAATTCTTTTTTCTTGTTAACGTTGTGTTGGAGAGGAGGTACAAAACATTTTTTTTATTAAAATTTTAAATGCAAATATTTTTTCTTAATTTTTAATAAATAATTTAGAATGAAATTTTTTTTAATGTGTTATTATGTGTCAAAAAATTTCACAATTTAATTTATCATAATCAATTTAAAAATACATATTTTTTCATAATTTTTTTTCATAATATATTATCATTATTTTAAATTTATATTGTTCCAAAAAAATAATATTTTAAATAAATATTTATTTTATTTTTCATTAAATTTAAAAAGTAACTTAATATTTTTTAAATATAAATAAAAAACTAAGTTATATTTTATCATTAAATTTAAAAGTAACGTGATTTTAAAAAAATATTTATAAATTTACTAAAAATTACGTTATATTTATTAAAATTATATTTAGTAATTATTAGTATTAATTATGAAATTCATTTTATTTTTTTAATAAAAAATAAGATAACTATTTATATAAAATATTATTTTCCTTAAAACAATATAAATTTAAAATAATAATAATGTATTATGAATAGTTTTAAATTTTTTTTTTTTGTTTTTTTTAAATTGATTATGATAAATTAAATTGTAAAATTTTTTGACACATAATAACTCATAAAAATATATCATTCTAAGTTATTTATGACGAAATAAGAAATAATATTTGACACATAAAAATAATATCATTCTAAATTATTTATGATGAAGTAACAATTCTTTTTTCTTGTTATCATAAAAATATATCATTCTAAATTTTTTGACACATAATAAAAAAATAAAAAATTCTGATGTAGCTCCTCTCCAACAAACTGTATAAAAAGAAAGAATTGTATTGGGTTTTTTTATTCCTCTATCTTTTAGTTTATTTATCTCTCTCCTGTAATCTTTTTTTTTAAATTTGAGCAAGTCGCCGGATTAATGGGCGACTTTTCCTAGTTCTAAATTTTTTGATTTTGTTGGTTTAATAGTTAATTAAATTCTTAACGATATTTATTTTAAAAATTTACCCTTATAATTTCGGAAGCTTACGTATTTTAAGTTTTTTAGATAATATGTATCTTCTAAGATTGTAACATTTTGACAAATTTTTTATATGTCGAGATCTCATCAGCAACTTACTCTTCTAGAGTCTTTCAAATAAAAACCTTATCGATTAGTAGATTCCCATTGAGGCTTCATTATTAGTATGCTTTTAGGGATTTATAGTGGAGACCCTATCAGTCATACCCTCGTGAAGTCTTTATAAATATAAAATGCAATATTATTTAAAAAAACCTATTTATAAATGTTAGATCTTTATTTACCTCCAAGAGGTTGAGAAAATAACTTGATTGTTCTAAATATTCCAATGAGCTCAAATTTTTTTGGGTTATTTATGAAATTGGATATTCTCTTAGATTGATCGGATATATATGATAGTCAAGAATGGAATGTAGGATAATTGCATCATTCAAGGTAAATACCATTAAAAATTACGGTGAGTAAGTTTATTCCTATCCCTTAAAGAGTATTCCTCTTAGATAATTTATCCAAGTTTCTCTTATGACATCATGAGGGGCATAATATAAGATGAGCATGATTTAAATTCATTAATTAAGGATGGTAAAAGATTAAAGGTCAGCTGAGCATCCCATAAAGAATGAGTTGAATTGGTTGTGTCCAAGAGATCTTGATAAGATTATGGCGGAGAAGAAACTTTGGCATGATGGCGATAGCTACACTCTTTCAAGAGTTGAAAGATTTGAGCATGAGGCTCCTCCATCCTATAGATACAATCCTTCAAAGTTAGATCAAGGTGACCTTATAGATTGAATTATGTTACTCTTGATTGTGAGAATAATTATCAGACATTGAATAAATATTTTATAATATGCTAAGAATATTTTTCATGCATGAATTTAAATTGCTATATGTTAGAATATTCATGGTGGTAGCATGAGAGAGTGTAACATCTTAGCTTTATGTAAAGTTTTAACAGAAAAATAGATAAAATAAGAGTGTAATAGAGACACCAAAATAATTATAACAAAAAAAAAAAAAAAAAAAACTAGAAAAACAAATCTTAGAGCCTGACCAAATTAAAGTGATTTTATTAGTGTATGTAAATAATTACAAGTGATATCTTTTCCCGATTTGGAAAGACATTAATACAATGCAATAGACATGCCACATGACATGTGGATGATAGATTATATGGTGGAAGTTAGAGGAGTTTTTAAATATTTGAATTATCTTCAAGAGATATACATGATATATTTAATTGTTCTTTTTCAAAAAAAGGATACTAAAAAAAAAAAAATCTAATATGATAATGGTATTGATTGTATGAAATCAAAATAGATGTTAACAATATGCATCGACCTTATTGACAATTACATTCATTGATGATATTGACAATGACAAGCGATACAATGGTGAGCTTGGACGTTAGTTTTAATGACTTGCATTAATCTTATAAGTGAAGGTCACGTAAAAACATACATTGGGCTTATAATAGATGACATGTGACTATGATGTACATTAATCTTATAGGCGATGTTGTACGTAGACAGTCGCAGATGACAAGCACTGAAGTTAGCTGGCATTGGTGTTATAGGGCAACGATAGATGAGCAATTGATGTCAAGAGACTGTAGTCAAATGATGGTGATCAAGAGATCATAATCATGTGATGGTAGTCAAACGATTATTATGTAGTGACCATAGTTTGGTGATGGTAGTTAGGATACCATAGTCGGGTACAACAGTTGAATGATGGTGGTTGATAATGGTCATCAACAAAGAATGTCGGGTGGAGTTCTAAGCTATCTCCAAATTTAGCTTAAAATCCCATGGCCTCTTTTAGTGTAAAAAATGCTAGTCTTTTTATAATTTTTGAGATTGTCATTTTGGTTATTTTGGCCAAAGTTTTAAAACACTATATTAGATGATATATATATTGATTCATTTGATCATAGATTGTTCTTTCAGTATTTAAGTGTCTTAATGACCTTATAATTAAGTGATATTAGGTTCGTTGGATTCCTCTCGCCAAACAACTAATTTTGAATACAAGCATGCAAAAATCAAATTCATTTGTTCCTTCAATTAAAGCCTCAAAATTTTCGATCACATTTTAAGTATTTGATTTGGGCATATTTAGATTTTGATCATATCCATCTTAATGTTGTTAGGCTTATCTTGTTGAGGGGCATAATTCAACTATAACTTTGTTGAAATTGAAATAATTTTAATTTTTTGTTAAGATTTATATTGATCAATTAAATTACTTGATTGTGTATCAAACATAAATTAAAAATAAAAAAAATTTCATGATTAAATAGAAAGAGAATCACAAGGTAGATTTTAGGAACTTTTATTAGGTCCGGTGTAAGGACGTAGAGGAACATCTGGTCGGAGGCAAAATCCCATCAAAAACTCGGTATTTGCTCGGTATTGCTGGGTATTATTTGATAATAACGAGAAATACTGCTCTGTGAAAACCAATACCGAGTTATACCGAGCAATACCGAGTTGTACCGAGTTTTTTCTAGGAAAAACTCGGTACAACTTTTGTATAACTCGGTAATGCTCGGTACAGTATTAGGTCTTCACGTGATGGTATTCCTCGTTATTATTTGGTATTGCTCGGTATTTCTCGTTTTTTGGGGCGATTTCGCCTCCGACCGGACATTCCTCTACGTCCGGTCGGAGGACGTAATAATTGTTCGGTAGGTCCGGTGTAAGGACGTAGAGGAACGTCCAGTCGGAGGCAAAATCCCGCCAAAAAAACTCGATATTTGCTTGGTATTGCTAGGTATTATTTGATAATAACGAGGAATACCGCTCTGTGAAGATCAATATCGAGTTATATCGAGCTATACCGAGCAATACTGAGTTATACAAAAGTTGTACCAAATTTTTTCTAGCTCGGTAACTTTTATATAACTCGTATAATCCTCGGATATTGCTCGGTATTTGCTCCGTTGGCGCGATTTATTAGAGGACAAAAACTCCGACCATTCCCCGAAATGTTCCCACGTTGAAACATGGTGAAGGAATATCGATGCGCCATGCATTAATCCAAGAAGCCGAAGCGGGCGCCCTTGAGGTCTGACGCGGCTGCGAGAACGTCGATCATGGAGCACCCTACGGATCACTCTCTGCAGAAGAACGCCTCCGCCACGGTTGGCGGTTCTACAGGTCATTCAACGGAGTATGCACCATACCCTAAGATCGATCCCGCCGACATCGATCCCCCTCCTCCGCCGCTGGCGACACGGGGCGAAACTGGTCACGTAGCCACATCCATGCCGGCTGAGAGCAATCCCTACGTCACGCCCTCATCGGTTCCCTCGTCTTCTAAGAGTAAGCTTCTCCTTATGTTCATTTATCCCCATATTTGCGATCTGCTTTTGAGGAGCGATATGGTTTCTGATTTGGAGATTGCATTTGATAGATACCATGGAGTCAGTGAAGGATGTGCTGGGGAAATGGGGCAAGAAGTTGGGGGATACAGCGAAGAAGACGGAGGACCTTGCTGGGAACGTCTGGCAGCACTGTGAGTCTGAGAATCGGTTGTCCTGTTCTTGAGCTTTTTGCTAATTATTGTGCTTTTAATCTTATTCATTTTTATTCATTGAATTGACAGCTAAATATACTGGATTTGGGGTAAATTTGGTTGTTTGTTAATAGACAACATGGCACAAAAAATGATGATCACGCTTTCACTCATTTTAATTTTGAAAATGAATTCTTTACATTTGTGAGTTTTTGAGGCATTATAGGTTTAAAATCAAAATTAATTTTAAGTACATTCAACCAAATGTCGCGGGATCTGGTAAATTCATGGTTTTGCAAAACATGTTTTTTAACTTAAAACAATCATTAAGCTAATCTATTTTTTTTGGAACTTATGAGTTTAGTTATCATTTTTTTTCCTTGGGGGAAGTTGTAGTTGTTTTGTAGGCTGTGGTAAGATTTTCAATACAGATCATCATTATGTGGTGCTTATATCTATGTAATCCGCATTCAGTTTGTATCAACCTAAATTCTGTTTTTTTTTTTTTTTGTATATTTACTTTGTCAGATAAATGTGAGAAATCATTATGAAAATTCTTTTATTTGGATAGGGAATGATGAGGTGCATTATAAGACTGCAGGAATACCTTATCCACTACTTGTGTTTTTTGTTTTTATCCTTTCTGATGTTTTATTGTGTTGTTTTAGTAAGTTAGCACTTTTACAATGTTATAGGCTGATATAGAAAGAAAAAGGAGTATACTAGGAAGAAGAAGAAGTGAAAAGAGGAAGATAAATATATCGAATTTCATATCAGCTCTAAATTTTTGAATTAGTTCCGGCTATTTCTTCTCACAGATCGATTGTTCTTGCATGCTACTTCGTCAAAGTTGGTATCACAGCCTCAAGTCCGGGAAATATGGCTGAAGGGAACCACCACACAGCTCTCGATGGTGATCAAAGCCTAGAGGCATTGTGGATTATTGATGCATCTTCATTTCCTTGTTGTATACGATTAAACCATTTAAACTTACTTTCTACAACCTCATACTCTATATGTACTGCTCATTGTTTTTCTAGTATTATCAGTTTTCACTCTAGTCTTTCTAGTTCTAGAACATCTTCTTAAAATTCTTTTTATGTTTCAACATGACAAAGATGGCCTTTCAAGAGCATTTTCGTAGGAGCTAAACTGAATTTTCTTTCGTCTTATTTTAAAATAAATAAAAACTGCAGGCATCTTGAAATGTTTCCTCCATTCACAGCAACTAATGTAGGAAGGCTGCTATCTTAGTTGATATTGAATATCTTAGAGCAACATGGGAATTTGAGCGTCCTTGATATTGGATAGTTATTGACTTGAATGGAGTCATTATATATCAATTAAAGAAAATAAACTATATGTATACATACATACATACACACATACTAAGAGAGAGAACAATTGATTAAGAATGACAAAATTTATCCTCCTATATCTTTTGGCATCCCTCACATGGTTTGAATGACTAACATTCAAATTACCTAAAAAGAAAAAGGTAGCTACTTTGAATGTTTAGCTTTCAAATTTGTGGTGGATGGTAAAAGATGTAGAAGGATAAGGTGGCTTTATTCTTATAAATGAATGGTACCCTAACCATCGTCTCTCTCTCTTTCTCACTTAATATGTATGTATATATATATATATATTTATATATCTATATCCATTCTATTCCCAGTCAAATTTTGACATAATGACCTTGAAATGTATAAGATTAACTGTCCATTCTTTTGAATACCATTTAAACTGGTAACATGCATGCTTTCATGACATTTTAAAATTGTTTGATCACAAAATTGGATGCATTCAAATTTTCTCAAGAGACTGACTCAATTTGCATGAGAAGATAATTACAATTTTGAAGTGTTGATACTTTTGAATAGGTATTTCCTTATATTTAGGAATTAGTTGATGTAATCTAGGATAAAGTTTAATATTTTTTTAATTTCAAAAAGATTTTTCTCTCTGATTCTTACAATTTGCAAGGAATTGCTTTTTTTTTTTTGTTATAAATAGTACCATATCGTGCTATGAAATCAGAGAACTTTAAATTCCAACTCTTAGCTTCACGCTTCTATCGAAACATATATGATTTCACCGGTTTACTATTTTCCCCTCATTTTCCTGTCTGTTACAAGGGAGGGCGGCTGCTTTTTCCTTTCTCTCCACTTCCCAGATTTCTATCAAAACCGAGAGCTGTTGGCTCCGGAAAGCTCCAATCAGATTTTGCTTCTAGAGATCTCATTTGGCTTAAATTTGTCTCGAACAGTAATTTTACTGTTTGGACAACAAATCTTTTTAGGGGAGTTTCTAATATAGAAGAAGCATCCGTGCTCCCTTACCACTTTTGTTTCTCAGACTTTGATCATTTAACGTTTAGTTGATTCCTTGATTTCTTCACACATCTATCAAACCATGTATGATTTCACAGATTTACTGCCCAAAATTTAATATTACAACTATATCACCATAATTTATCAACTCTTATAAATATACCATCATTCTAAGTTTTTAACATAAAACAAAATTTCATTAAATTAAGTAGAAATACTTCTTAAATTTATCTGAATAATAGAAGTAAACATTTTTGTGACTGAAATCAAGATCAAATCAACACATAAGTATAATCGGGAGGGTGGGAAATTTAGTCTTTGGGCTATAGGCTTTACCCCAACCCAATTCTTGATTAGATTTGATCAATCAAGTTGATTGGGGTCTTAAGCCCAAGGGAAATTTTATGACGGAAGTTATTTAACACATCCAATGTTAAAATATGATAGTTAGAACTTAGAACTGACTGCCATATCAGTTTGAATTTGGTGACGTGCATTAATAGTAATATATTACCTTAAATCTCAAAATAGTCTCCCAACTATTTGTATATAGCAATTTTAGACTCAGAGTATAACATTGCTCCAATTTAATTCCTCGATTATACAGAATTGATCCCAAATGATTCCTTTGGGGCTAAATTGCGATTAATTTTGTAAAGTTGATAGACTAAGTTGGGATCAGTTTTATATCATAATTATATCATGGGAGGCAATTTTGGATTATTTTTATATGTCGAGTGATTATTTGGGGCAACATCATACTTTTGAACTAAATTGGCCATACATGAATAGTCTGAGGACTATTTTGAGATTTTTTTGCTAATATATTTATTTGATTTGCTGGTAAATTATACATTTAGAGTGATATACTAGTAAAAATCACATAATATTTTTGCTAATAATTCCCTCTTTAGCTTTTGCTTTTTGAAGACCTATGTATAATTAACTTGTCTATGAATCATGACGTGCAAGTTCTCCATGGAATTTTTAATACTTATATTATCATAATATGGTCCCACTTTTGCTTATTTTCCCATCATAATGCATATATTACTGCTAAAAGAAATATTATGAACATATGATAAGATAGGTTTATTATTTTAACAATTAAAACAGTATTTGCCAAGTTATGCTTTCATTTTTATTCATGTATGCCTGACGGGAAAGAGATTCTCAAACGCAGTGAAAACGGGACCTAGCTTTGCTGATGCTGCTATGGGGAGAATAGCTCAAGGAACTAAAATAATTGCTGAAGGTGGTTACGAGAAGATATTTCGACAAACTTTTGATTCAATTCCTGAAGAACAGTTTAAAAAGGCATACGCATGTTACTTGTCAACATCAGCAGGACCTGTTTCGGGAACCTTGTACCTTTCTACTGCTAAAATCGCATTTTGCAGCGATAACCCTCTTTCTTATACTGTTGGTGACAAAACTGAATGGAGCTACTACAAGGTAAGGCTTTATTTCCGTTCTTTTTGTTTTTCACAACTTATATTATCTTTTGTACAGAGAGATTTTGCAGAATCAAACTGGATTGATGTAATCAAATACTTTTTGAAACTAAATGATAATTGTTAATGAGAAGCTTAAAAGCAAATAATAATAATAATAATAATAATAATAGTTTTTTTTTTAATGAAACAACTGGAGGGTTAGGCTTGAAGCGTCACGTTTGCCTTAGTGAGAGTCTATTACCATAATTCAATCAATCCTGTGATCTTCCAATTCATAATAAGGAAAACCTAATTGCTATTCCTCTGTTTCCCATCTATTTTTAGATTCAATGTTGTATCTATTGTAGCTGAAACCTATTCTTTTAGTTTTATTTGTTGCTTTCACGGCTTTTACTTTTACTGACATTTTGGTTATCCTTTTTCTTTTTTAATTTTATTCTCCTAAGATATCTTTTAGTTTTCAAATTTGTTCATAAGAACAAAAGCTTTTTGAGCACGCAACCTTGATTATTCATTTTTCACCATGCTAACAAGCTCGTATTTGACAGAGTCATTTTGATTCAATTCTTCATATTTTGAGATAACTTAGTTAGGTTAGTTTACTTAGTATGTAACTGTGATATGTTATTTAACTCTTGAGAAATTTAATTTAAGTGCCCAGTATTTCACCGATGATGGAAATTTCATTTCTTAATCGTTAATCCGTCCATATGTAGTTGCGATTTTTATAGTAACTTTCTCTATGGGAATATCTTCCACTGGGACAATCTTTCTGGTATAAAATAACAGTTTAGTAAGCATGAACAAGGAAGACTAGAGGTCTTCACGAAAAGAAAACTGCTCCTTGTTTACAATTTGCTATAACAAGTTTTTTGAGCCAGATTTGGATATAAAGCTTTTGACAGTAGAAGGCAGTGGACGTGGACATTTAAAATGGAATGCCAGTAAATTTAATGAAATGGGAATTTGATAACTCAAGGGCGTAGAATATGGCCACTTTTTTCTCTTTTAATATGTCATCCAATATTCTGACTGCTTAATGTTTGCCTGTTGGCCCAAAGAAAACTCAATCAGTCAGTGTTTTAGTTATTTAATTTTTATCTTCCCAAGTATGGCCACTTTTTTCTCTTTTAATTTGTCATTCCAGTATTCTGACTGCTTCATGTTTGCCTATTGGCCCAAAGAAAACTCAATCAGTCGGTGCTTTAGTTATTTGATTTTTATCTTCCCAAGCGTGTTTTCTTTTCAAAAGTGCTTCCATTTCTTTCTGTCCTTATTGAGAACAGTTGAGATACCCTTAGTGTTAGAGGGGAATCTCTTCAATGTGTTACTAACTGAAAATAGGAGCCTATATATAAACATGTAGGAGGAAAAATAATAATAAAGAATAGAATATCCTCAATTATGAAGATATAAAATTAAATATCCTTAATATAACACTTTTCAATACTAGAAACCTTCCTAATACTATCACTCATCGATGCTTTCACTAAGCTAGAGCATATATATCTATTAGCCTTAGCTTGTTACATGAATGAGAAAAAGGAATTACCCAGAGTTTTGGTAAAGATATCCATCACTTGTTCAAAATTGGAAACATGATAGGTGACCATATTCTTGGAAAGCATACATCCTGTACGAAATAGCAATTAACTTCAATATGTTTAGTTCATTTGTTAAAAGTAGGATTATTGGCACTTTATGATAAGTTTATAACAATATTGTGTCATAAGTTAAGTGATATGAGAACCAAAGTCTCCCGAAAGAGTTTTCACCCACATTACGCTAAGTAATCCAAAGCTCTATATTTTAATTAACATAAGATTTTGTCACAACAGTTTGTTTCTTATCTTCCATATGTTTAGATTATCTCCAACAAAAATGCAATATCTTATTATTTACTATATATCTTTACCTAAGTTAGCATAATTAATATTTGAGAATGATTATTTAGGTGCTCTGTTTTAATATATAGTTACCCTTTTTCAAGAGCCTTTTTGATATACTTAAGAATTCACATAATAACTTCCTAACATTTTTATTTTTTATTTTCATGTGTTAATTAACCACATTAATGATGAATGAAATGTCAGGTTTGGTAACAATCATATAAATCAACTCACCAACTAACATTCGATATTGAGACGGATCATTAAGTAATTCTTCTGTTCTTCATTAGCAGATGTGATTTGGATTTCTATAAGGATATCTGCTAGCTTGCAACGACGAAGACCTATTTCTTCGAGTTTAATAGTATATTTCCTTTGAGATAGTGAAATCATCTTTTTGTTTTAAGCAAATTAAAGTCCAAAAGAGTACTTTGATCGAAGCACTTTTGTAAGTAGTGTTTTACTTCAGAGATGTGATTATGACCATTTGGAGTACGATATCATCAACATGAATAACTAAGGTCGAAAAGAAGAAAATAGAAAAAAAAAAAACTACTATTTCTTGATTCCATATAAAGTTTGGAAGTGTTTATAGATTTTTTCAAAAGGTTTACCATGTAAATAAATCAAAGCTATTTAAAAAAAAAGAAAAAAAAGTCCACTAGATTGGCTGATAGCTATAATAACATGAAGAGGCACACAGATTGCAAGCTATGAGGATTGATCCAATAGTTAGAACCCTTAATTTGTGTATTCAAGGATCCCTATCAAGATTATTTGACTTGTGGGTTCCACAATCATTCATCTCGTATGATAGGGCTGAATGATGCATGACTAATGAGGATATAATGAGTTATACTATTGTTGTGAAGACTAATCTCAACCAGGACTTCATCAAAAATTTCAAACCAATCAAATAAACCCTATTTAAGTCCACACATGGCCTTCCTAAGTAGGCATATGTGCTTCTCCTCCTTTGCAACACACATAGGAGGTTTTTTTTTTCTTTTTTTTTTTAAACACACATAGAAGGTTGCTCCATAGAATATGCCTCTTTTAGGTCATCATAGAGGATCCTATCACTCACATCCATTTTTAGCATAGTACTTCCTTGATTGATAGTCGTAGATAGAAGAATTTTGATGGAGCTATGTCGGACAGCCAATAAGGTGTGAAAATAGTTTTTCTTATATATGAATCTTTTTGTAACCAATTGAGCTTTTTATCTGGCAATCGAGTCATTAAGATCAAATTGCATATTGAACACATAATTATAACTAATTGGTTTAACCCTAGGATGAAGAACATTCAAATCCCATGCATGATGTTTAAGAAGAGTGCTTGTTTAAACATCCATAGTGTCTCCATAAAGGATTTTGTAGTGCATCTTGATATGCCCTGAGAGTAGATATAGATGACTACAAACAAAACAAATGTACATAGTGAATTTGATAAATGAATGATGCATACATGTCAATGGCGAAAACTGGCATGCATCATGGCGCATGGCGTGGCCCAACACATCAAAATAGCGCGTACTATTTGCACTATACATGGGCAATGGCGCACGCTATTTTGTTACAATGTTATAAATTATAATTAAATTTTGTAGGTTTATATATTAATATCATAATTAATTATTAATTAATTAAACTTCAAATTAATAAAATATTTAAAAAAGTTAAAAGTGATTTGAATTTTTTTTTTAAGATTTAAAGCTATTATTTTTGCTATTAGGCAGGATTTAGGCTAAATTATGCTTAAATCCTGCTCAATTCTATTGATGTAAGTTTATGTTGGATTTAAAATTATCTTTTTTGCTATTTGACAAGATATTTATGCCTAAATTTTGCTCTAATCAATCTATTATTTGTTATTGAATGGTATTATATATATATATATATATATATATATATATATATATATATATATATATATATATATATTGTGCTCCTTGTTAAATGACGCGCCGCGCTGTGTGATATGCGCCATGGCTCAAAGGGGAACTTTGCGCTATGGTGCGTCATTCGTCATTGACAAGTATGGAATGATGATATATGGTGTAGTAACTAGGATGAGCAATATGTCACATATTACCTTTCTATAGTGAGAATATAGTAAATGTAGAACAAAAAAGCTCATTAGTTGGTGGATGCTTCGATAAATCTGACAATGTGGTTGGAAATATTATTGTTTGGGGGGGGGGGGTCAAGATCATAGACGCATAGAGGTAGGTGTAAGAGTTTTCAGAAAAAGGTTTCTCAGATATAGAGTGAGAAAAGAAAGATGTAGACTTATAGTTTATGTTGTTTGGAGTTTACAATCACAAGTAAGGGGGTCGTTATGCCATTAACCTATTTTACTGTGACAATACCCAAATTGCATGACGAAGTAGATTGACAAGTGAAAATTATGGTGAAAGTAGATCAACCGAATATCCACAATATGATGGATAACTATTTTGATATTTATAAAGATTGGAGATGTATTAGATGGTATTGCCTACAAAAGAGAAGATAGGGGTTGACTCAAGACATCTCTGTAGAACTGATGAAGGATATTCATATGAAACATCACCATTCTTGCAACATCAAGATGTATTTAGACAAAATGTTTGTTGAGTAATAATATGACAAAGTAGAAAGTGTGAAGTTGAAATTGAAATTGCATAATGCTTATCTTTTATGCGCGTGTAAATTTTTAATTAAAGTGGAAACTAAAATTGAATTTCTTGATAAAAAATTGGAATTACATCAAGTACCACTGGACAACATTTGAGCAAATAAATCCAAGTAATGTGTTAATAATCATCAATGAATATGATAAAATAATAAAATCCTTGGTCAATAAGGACAAGTCTAGGGCCCAAAATGTTTGATTGAACTAAGTATATAGGAAGAGGATGACAATTAGTGTTAGAAGATGAAAAAGACGAACTATTGTGTTTACCAACTCACTTGTTGAGAAAAACAAACCAAGAAGGAAGAGATCTTGAATTCCTAAACCTTCTCTAGCACCCACTGGCTCCTCCTGACTCGTTGGTCACCTCTTTTGCATTCTCCTACACCTGGGCCCGCCGGCCAACAACACCTGGCTGTTTCCACTGTTGCTACTTCTTGTTGTTAGGGTCGAGAGAGAGAGACAACAGCTTCTTGTTGTCTCCCTCAAAAGAGAGAGAGAGAGAGCTCACTATTTTGGATGGAAAATCTAGAAAAAATTCTTATTAGGCATTCTCTTTTTGAAACTATATAAGGCACCTCTATTTATACTAAAACAACCCTTAGGGGCAAAAAGGTAAAAAGCCTAAAACAAAAACTTAAACTGAAAAATAGAAATAACATGTCAAATAAGAACCAATATCCACCACACGAGTTGTCAATCTCCACTTTGGCTCTTGATTTGAAATGTGCTCAACATCTAATGCTAGGATTTCTCCCTTACCATCCTTAACAAGTTTAAGCAATGCTTAAACTTATGATTTGGAAAAGCTTTGGTCAACACATCAAATGCGTTATCTTATGTATATACCTTCACAATCTCCACCACACCAATTGACACACTTTCTTTGAGAATGTGAAACTTGATGTCAATGTGTTTAGTCCTTTCATGAAATGTGGGGTTCTTAGATAAGAGAACAACGCTTTGATTGTCACAAATAATCTTCATCGGTTTTGAAATAGGATGGACCAACTTTGTCAACAAGTCTTTGGGCCAAATAGCCTCCTTCATTGTATCAGCTGCAGCCATGTACAAGCCTTCAGTAGTAGATAAGGTCACAACAAGTTGTAGCTTGCACTTCCAAATCATGGTATTTTCATATACCTTGAATATATTACTGGTAAGAGATCTTTTAGTGTCATTACATCCTGTAGAATATGAATCAACATATCCAAAGTGGACATCTTCATTCAATTTTGATTTACTTCAAACCCAAATTTGTAGCTCCATTGAGGTACCTAAGCACCGCTTTGCTACCTCCCAATGAGACTTCCATGGATCAACCAAAATCCTTGAAATGACACTGAGAGGATAGGCCAAATCCGGCCTACAAACCATAACATACATGATGCTTCCCACATCATTCTGATAAGGAATCATGCTCATGTATACCTTTTCTTCTTCCTCCTTAGGGCTTTGATCCTTTCAAAGCTTGAAATGAGATGCAAAAGAAGGTAAAACAGATTTTGACAATTCCATGTTGTATCTTTTCACCACACTATCAATATAGGAGCTTTGAGATAGCACTAACTCTTGACCCCCTTCTTCCTCTCAATTTCCATACCAAGGATCTTTCTAGTAGCCCCAAGATCCTTCATATCAAATTCATCCTTGAGCAATTCCTTCAACTTTGAATGTCCTTCATGCTTGAGCTAGCCAACAACATATCATCAACATAAAGAAGTAAATAAATGGCCTTACTTACTTCCTTTGCCTTCAAGTAAACACAAGCATCATGTCTACTTCTTTTGAAGCCAACATTATGCATGAAGGTATCAAAGCCTTGATGCCACATCCTTGGAGATTGCTTCAATTCATATAGGGAACATTTTAGCAAGCAAACCAAGCTTTCCGTCCCAATTTCAGCATACCCTTCCAGTTGTTTCATATATATATTCTCCTCCGATTCTCAATGTAAGAATGCGGTTTTGACACCCAATTGCTCAAGATGCATGTCCATTTGGACAACCAAAGAAAGGAGCACATTAATTGATTTGTCTTACAATTTTTTAGAATATTTCTTCATAGTCCACCCCCTTTTGTTGAGTGAACCCCCTTGCTATAAGCCTAGCCTTGTACATAGGCTTATCTTCAACACCAACCCCTTCCTTTCTTTTGAATAGCCACCTACAAGTGACTAGCTTCTCCACCAAGTCCCAAGTGTGATTCTTCCTTAAAGAGGCCATCTCCTCTTCCATAGCAAGCCGCCATTCACTTCTTTCCTCACACCTCATTGCTTCCTTGTATGAGATAGGTTCATCACATTGCATAGAATATGCTAAGAGAGCATAAGAAATCACATTAGCAAATCCATACCTTTGAGGAGCCTTGATTATATGCTGAGGTCTATCCCTTACCAGCCCATAACTCCTTTGCAGCAACTCAATGGATTTTTCCTCGATATCTTCATTTTCAGCAGCAATAACACATTCATGATTATTTCCAAACACTTCTAATTCTACATGATGCTGTCCTAAACTTGAACCAGCCCTTGGACACCTTCCAACAACTGTAGGAACTTCTGTTTCATCCATAGGATCCTGCTGAACCCCTTTAGGAACAATATCAACCATCTCATGCTCATTAAAAATGACATCCCTGCTGATTATGCACCTAGGATGTCCTGGTTCCAAGCACCAAGGCTTAGAGCCCTTTACATTTTTAGGATAGCCTATTAAAATGCATTTGATTGCCCTTGGTTCTAGTCTTTCTTGCTTGATGTGTGCATATGCTATACATCCCAACAGTCCAACACCCTTAACTCCTTATAACATGCTAGCTGTCCACTCCACATCTCTTGAGGAGTTTTGAAATCAATTGCAATTAAAGGACACCTATTGATGAGGAATGCAGCCGTGCTAACTGCCTCTGCCCAAAATGACTTAAGAGGCCTTGCATTGTCCAACATACACCTTACCCTCTCCAGATTGGTCCTAGTGAGCCTTTCGGCCAACCAATTTTGTTGAGCGCGTCTCACAGTTAGGTGTCTTGCTATGCCATGCACCTTGCAAAACTTCTTGAACTCATTGGAGCAAAACTCTAATCCATTATCAGATCTAACCTTTTTAACATTTCTCCCTACTTGATTCTTCGCAATAATCTTCCATTCCTCGAATTTATCCAAGGCTTCATTTTTTCCTTTTAAAAAGAAACCCAAAAGCTTTCTAGAATAATCATCAACTAGAGAAAGAAAATTCTTTGATCCTCCATGAGACTCATGTTTGGTTGGCCCCCACAAATCAGCATATGCATAATCCAAATCTCCCTTGGAATCATGTCTTGCATTTGAAAATTTCAGCCCTCTTGCTTTGCCAACATACAATGCTCACAAAAGTCAATCTCCTTGGGCTTCAAACTTCCAAATGCTCCTTGCTTGTGCATCTCCTCCATTCCTCTTTGGCTAACATGTCCCAGCCTTTAATGCCATAACATAGTCTCATCAACTTGAGAACTCACCAAGCTAGCTTGTCCACCAATCAATATTTTTCCTTGCAATGTGTATACACCATTCATCCTCACACCTTTGAGTATAACAAGTGAACCCTTGCAGACCTTGAAACTTCCTCCATCACACTTAAATGAGTAGCCATTTTTATCAAATTCTCCCAAAGAACTTAGATTTATTTTAAGTTCAGGTACATATCTCACTTGCTTGAGAACCCTCTCTAATCCATCATGGAGCTTCAACCGAATGCTACCTTGCCCTTGGATCTTACATGATTTGTTGTTCCCTAAGAACACCAAACCTCCTTCCTTCTCTTTCAACTCTTCAAACCACCCATGATTTGGATACATGTGGTAAGAGCACCCAGAATCAAGTATCCACTTCTTGTTATGCTCGGTATTTGAGGTTACAAGGGCATCTGAACTTTCATACACTTCCTCTACACATGAGGCATCTCCATTGCTCCTTTCTACACATGAGGCATCTCCATTGCTCCTTTCTTTGTCTTGATGATTGTTCTTCAATTCTGGTCATTGTCTTTTGAAGTAGCATTGTGACAAAAGAAGCACTTCACCTTGCCTTTAGACTTGGATCTAGCATGGTTCTTAGCTTTGGACTCCCTCTTCTTGGGTCAACCTCTCACAACAAGGGCATCAACTGCTCCTTCATGCTTTACCTCAACCCCCTTTTGAATCTCCTTGGAGTTGAGTGCAGCCTTGATTTCCACCATAGCAAGAGTCTCATTCCCATACAACAAGGTGTTCACAAAATACTCAAACCTAGAAGATAATGAGCTTAGTTGAATGATTGCTTATCTTCTTCTTCAATCTTCACTCCTATGCTTTCAAATCTAAGATAGTCCAGTTGAATTCATCTAAGTTCTTGTTCAAGGGCTTGGAATCATTCATTTGCAAGGTGTACAACTTCTTGAGGTAAAGCCAATTAGCTTGAGAGCTTTTGAGATATAAAGATCTCAATTTTTTCCAAATCTTTATATCTGTTACTTCATCTGTAACCTCCCTTAGAACCTCATCTCCTAGGCACTATAGGATTACACTATGTGCCTTATTAAGCACATTAATGTGCAATCTTTCTTCTATCCTCAAGATCACTTCCTCCAATAGGGCTGCATCAAGACTTTGATGAACTAGGAGAGTCTTCATCTTCAATGTCCGTAGGCTTAAATCATTGAGCCTTGTGAATTTTTAAATTTCAAGCTTAGCCATGGACATTTTCCTTGAAGAATGTTGCTGTCAGCCGTTCAGATCAACTGCTGTTCACAAAACAAACAAAAGAAAAATTGCTCCGCCGCCAACCACCTTCTCCTCCTGCTGTCCAGAAAAATAGCCAAGAAAGCTTCTGCCGCTGGCCACCTTCTCCTGCTGTCCAGAAAAAAACAGCCAAGAAAGCTTCCACCGCCGGCCAACTTCTTCTCCTGCTGCTGTCTTAGAAAAATAGCAAAGAAAGCTTCCACTGCCGGTCAACCTTCTTTCCTCCACCTGCTGTCCGCAAGGCAACCTGCTGTCCAGCGTAAAACAGTCCAGAAAAACCTTTCTTCCACCTGCTGTCAAGGGAAAAACAACCAAGAAAGTTTTCACTCCTGATGTCCAGGAAAAACAGCCTAGGAAACTTCCCTTCCACCTGCTGTTTACTCAAAAAACAGCCAAGAAAAGAAACTCCACTTCTTGAGTTCAAGAAACACCTTCCTCCTTCCCCTTGATTTTTCTTGACCAAACTCTGATGCCCTTCTTGTTGAGAAAAACAAATCAAGAAGGAAGAGATCTTGAATTCCTGCACCTTCTTCTCCGGCACCCACCGGCTCCACCTGACCCACTGGTCACCTCTTCTGTAATCTCCCTCTCCTGGACCCGCCAGGCAGCAGCACCTAGCTGTTTCTTCCGTTGCTACTTCTTGCTGTCTAGGCCGGGAGAGAGAGAACACCTTCTTGTTGTCTCCATCGTGAGAGGGCAGAGGGGGGAGGGGAGCTCACTGTTTGGACATAATTCTTTTTAAAATTCACTTTTTGAAACAATACAAGGCACACCTATTTATATTAAAACAAGGGCGAAAAGGTAAAAAGCCTAAAACAAAGACTTCAACTCAAAACAGAAATAACATGTCAAATAAGAACCAATATCTAATACTCTCATGTGCAAAATTTTGATCGAGATGAATAAATAATGACAAATTCCTGAAGTCTATTGAGAAGAGGATTATCTTGCCAACAAAGCCAACGAAAAAGAATAACAATGAAGGAAAGGGCAAAAAGTAGACATTTGTTATCAAATAGGACAATTAATTAATCTTATAAAAACAACATAATCATATTCTTGTCACTGGAGAATTTGGCAGTGTCATTATTATATTAGAGGTTGGACATCAAAATGATGAAGTCTGTCTTGAAAATTGACAGGAAAGTGAAATGGCAATGCCCTTGGCCATATGTGACAAGTGGTACAATTAAATTTTATATTGATATGAATGAGGATTTTGACTTATTAAGATAGGAATGATAAGTTGTGCACCGATTGGGATATAGGGAGAGGAGAATTCATGTGGAAATTTAGATAATAGAAATATTATGTAGGTCATTTTCAGTCCTAGTGATGAGCAGTGTTGTGAGAGAGTTTGCGAACTTGTGTCGGGAGTGGGCATGATAGCAAGATTGAAAGAGTGCACATGGGCCTGAGCTAAGAGCTATAGGTGATGCGATTGCGGTGAGTAGGCATAGATAACAAACCTGCAAGCGTAGCACAAGTATGGCGACGGGTGCAAGCACAAACTACGTATACGTGTGAACAGAGATGGGGTGTGGCTCCTAGGGCATGAGTGGCTCCTAGGGCATGAGTGTGGTGATTTAGGCTAGTGAGTGAGCATGTTGCGGTTGGAGAGATTGGGTAAAGATGGATATAGGATTTGTTTAATATCTTTCTATAGGGATGTCAATTCGGGTCAATGGGTCGGGTTTGAGTTGAACTCAACTTGACTCGGCCATAAACGGGTCGATACTAACCTGACCCGATTTTGCAAATGGGTTAGGATTGTCAACTCAGACCCGACCCGTGCGGGTTACTGGGTTAACCCGACCCGACCCACATACCAAAAGGGTTAGGTGAGGCCAGCCAGCGTGGGCTCACTGGCTCAGGCAGTCAGGCGGCATGGCGGCAAGCGAGGCCAGCATGGGTGAGGTTGTGTCTGATCAGAGCGACTTAGGTGGCATGGCGAACAACGGAGCTGTGAAAGTCAGAATAGGGAGGCTCTCACGGCTCAGACGTTATGGAGAACAAGGAGGCGAAAGCCGGTGCCGGACCCGCGGCCTGATGTGACAGTGGCTGATGTGTGGACGGCTGATTGATGTGTGTTATGCGCCGACATGACGCAATGGCGATGCAACTTGAAGCAGTCAGTTCAAGTTTCCGGGTCAAACTAGGTTAGTTTTGAGTTTTCGGGTCAACCCGAACCTGACCCATTTCTCAAACGGGTTGATCCTAACCTGGAATTTTCGGGTTGGGTTTGGGTCGGGTTTTCAGGTCATGTCAAATATTGACACCCCTACTTTCTACCCTATCATATTAGAGGAAAGTGGAAACTAATAAAGAGAGAATATCCTCAATTATGAGATTCTAAATTCATACCACCCGAATTTCACATTTTGCAATATTAGAAACCTAGTTATCCTATCATATGACAACATTTAGCTTTTTTTTTTGTTTCCTATTGTAAACTTTTGCTGACAATTATTTTGTCCTAAAAACAGGTTGTTATTCCTCTGGGCCAACTGAGATCAGTCAATCCTTCAACTAGCCATGTAAATCCATCTGAAAAGTATATCCAGATTGTATCGGTTGATAACCATGAGTTTTGGTTCATGGGATTTTTGTACTATGATAATGCTGTGAAGCAGTTACAGGAAGCTTTGAATGTTCCCGGCAACTTTCAGCCTTAGTTGCAGAAATCACTTAATAGATATTGGATTTGGATTAAATAGGGAGGGATTATGATACGTTTCTTCATTGTAAGGTGTGTGGATGCTTAATCATATTGTGTATGCATTGCATTTGTTTGATTATAGAATGCAGATTGCTGTCTTTTACGTGTTTATAGTGGAATTATGTGTTTTACTCCATTGCAAAATGATACTGAATTCTTGGATGTTCAAATTTCTTTTATAAATATTTTGGTTGTATCTCTTGTTCAATTCGTGCTATTTAGGCTTTGTTTGAGACATTTTTTATTGATTTTTAAAAGCTGTTTTTTAGTACAAAAAATTCTTTAAAGTATCGAAGAAAAAAATAGTGATAAAAAACTGTCTCAAATGAAAGAAGTTTCTTATTTTTTTAAAGCAGCTTTATAGTACAAAAATATTTTAAACTAAGAAATTTATTTTAGAAATCAATAAGAAAATTATCTCAGCTTTCTTATTGCTTTTAAAATAGTTTTTAGTAAATAAATTTATTTATTTTATTAAAAAATTGTTTAAAGTCCTCCCAAATAAGGCCTTAATGTGTTATATAGAAAGCACTTTTTTATGTGATTTTTAGTAATTTTTGTTTTATCACTAAAATCTAAAATGCACTGCTTTTATGGATTATTGACAAAAAACAAAAAAACACTGGCTTTGCTATAAAATTTTATGATGGACAAGCTGAACTTGTTGGATAATATGCTAATTAAATATTAATTAGGATATAATAATTAAACTTTTTCATGAAATTTTATGAAGATTTATTTACATGCAATTTAAATATTATTTATGTATTAAGAATATACAAAATGATTTACAATAAAAGTAATTTTATTTTGTTTTTTTTTTAATTTGATTGTTATTATTAATAAATATAAATATTTGGATATTGTTTTTTATAGATAAGAAAGATTTTAATGCCCTAAATTTTATACTTATAAATGTAAATTTCTTATATCAATTGAATGTTTTTGGATTATGATCAAGCTACCTAACCTAAGAGTACCCATCATAGTTTTTTTTTACTTGATTTTTGTTAAATATGATGGACGAGCTTTTTGTTAGAAATGTCACACTAAACCACTTGTATAACCCAAAAAAATTCTTGATGATTGACAAGGAGTATAATGTTGAGTTGTATGAGATTATAAGAAATTGGTAAGCTTTCTCTATCTTTCTCTTTATGCTCATGTCTTTTAATTCTAGTACATGAATTATTTTGAGAATATGAGTCGGAGAAGTTGCGTTTCATGAGTGGGTAGGTTGCAAATGAATAGGTCGACCAGTGCAGGTGCTTTTCATATTTGAGCTTATTTATAACCAGCTTGTTTAAACTCGGATCGGATTTTATTCAAACTTTTGTATTTGTGTTCAAGTTTGGTTCATTTAAAATTATATATGTTTATGTTTAGTTAATGTTCGATTCGTTTCATGCTTATAGTGTTTCAAAAAAAAATGAGTCTTATTGAACAATTAACAAGCTTTACTTTATAAATGTTCATTAGCTTAACAGACAAGCATTATCGAGCCTACTAACAAAAAATTACTACAGAGTATATTAGCGAACATATTTAACAAGTAATTTTGAGCTATCAAACGAGTCAAGTCACCAACATATCTAGTAAGTGCTTTTAAGCTAACATACAAACCCACTCACTAACAAATGAGCTCAGAAAATAATTATTTTTTTAAATAAACTTATTCATGAACATTTCAAATAAACAATCCAACAAACATAAATAAATACCTCTTGTTCATGAACATATTCATTTCAATAAAAGAATTAAAAAAAAAAGAAATTAATTGTTTTATAAAATAAGAATAATTTCTTAAAATAAAACTAAAATTATATGAAAATATACTAAATAAATATTTAAGTCAATTTTAAGAAATGTATTTAGTTCCTAACATTATTTATAAACAAGTTTATTTGATTTCTTAATCAAAAATTCATGAATGAGTTATAATCGAGCCAAGCCACAAGTTTCTAGTTGAACGCTCAGTTCATTTGCAGGCCTATGAAGTAGATATAAAAACAAAGTAAGAAATATAGATGCACAGTGATAGTGATTGAGAGAATCACGATAACATTTCTCACAGTTGTAGGAGCTTTCTATCGTTACTATCCCCTTGTAAGTTGATGGTCTTCTTGTGGAGAATCAATTTATGTCTAAATTGGTTGGAATCATGAGAATGATAGAGCTATAATGAGGATGTTGACTAGTTGGTTTTCAGGTTAGTTGCGATGCACTGTGATACCTTGAATTCAATGCACTTGTGAATGGAAGAGTTTATTTTAGGGGTATCAAAATGAGTTTTCAGATCAGATTCTAATCCAATTCGAAACAAACATGCCTTCAACTGATTCGATCCGATTATACAAACGGGTCAGAAATTCAAACTTGGACTTGACTCACCCCTTATCCGGGCTGACTCGATCCCACTCTTTACCCGTGGGTGCGAGCATGTAAGAGTCGAGCATGACTGTGCGAACGCGGGTGCTAGGCTAAGCGAGGGTGCGATCGCAAGCACACGAGGGGGCAAAGCAGGTGAGTGTGACAAAGGTGTGGGTTGCTTTCACGACACGATGCAGGAGGGAGAACACGAGTCAAACTCATGTATATTCTGGGTTAGGGGGTTGACCCGAACACGAGCCGTCTTTTTTATAAAACGGGTCAAGAATTAGGAATCCAATTTTTTTTTTGTCAAATTCTTGTCTGATTTTTTGGGTCAGATTCTTGTCGGATTTTTTGGGTCGTGTCATTAATTGACACCCCCTAGTTTATTTCAATATCTTTGATGTGAGTGTGAAATATTGAATTGTTTGTCAAAGCAAGGGCCGAGTTATTGTTGTGATGAAGCTTTGTTGGTTGAATGCTGAGAATATGTAATTCCTATAGTAGTTGACAAAGCTATGTAATGTTTGTGTCAATAGTAACGAAGGCACAATATTAAACCTCTATCGAGGTGCAATTCATTGTAGTTACTTTCTCACACACTAGGAGATAAGTGTATTTTCTAAGGAAGACATAATACATGGTAGTAGATTTGCGGTCGATGGTAACTTCAACCCAATCTGCGTATAAGTAGCCATGGAGTCAAATATTACCTTTGTGGACGCATAGGCTTATAGTGATGCTTATACATTGAAGAATTCACTTGAGCTGTTGGAAGTGGATATTGAAGAGCTTGTGCATGTGTTGTGGTGCATAATTGAAGACAAGCAAGATGTCTGGTTGAGTAATAGTGAGGTATTGAAGATAGTTAACAAAGTGTTTTAAGGAGTTATTGACTGTTGACTTTAGTGTCCGACTTTGTAATGGAGTCTTTTATTATTGTTAGTTACGAAGAAGCTTGTGCCAGACCTTTGTAGCAGTGCTGAGACATATTGGGCTTGATATGATATTGGTAGCTTGGTTTTTTATATTATGTGTATACCCAAATAAGTGAGAGACTTCTCCTAGGTTCTGCTTGTTGAAGTGCTATTGCAGAGTTTGCAACAATGTATTTGTGGCTGTATGATTATTGTTAGCAAGCAAAATGTCATCTATATTTCTTAGGATGTATATGTTTGTGTTTTCTCCATTGTAGATCATGAGAAATGGGTTGATTGAGCTGGATTTAAATCTGAGATTGTGAAGGTGGTTTGATAAAGTGGTAAATTATTGTCTGAATGCTTGTTTGAGATTGTCATAGATTGTGAAGGTGGTTTGATAGAGTGGCAAATTATTGTTTGAATATTTGTTTGAGATTGTGAAGAGTCTTCTGAATCTAGGTATTGAAGGTCTAAGAAGCCTTGTGGTTGAGCATTTGAGCTAAATACATTTTGATTAAACTTGACATATGCTCTTCCTAGAAAGGAGTTCTTTTTTTTTTTTCCAATTCAAGGAACTGGGAATATGGGAGCACTCGAAGGTAGGCAGGGCTGTAAACGAATCAAGTCGAGCTCGAGTCATCACTGACTTGAGCTTGAGCTTGATTAATTAATCAAATTCAAACTCAAGCTTGAGTTTTATTCTATGAGTTCAATTCGGCTCATGAGGCGGCTATTTTGTGATATAAAAGTGAGAAAATAATTATTATTCATGCAATTATTATAATAAAATGCTTAAAAGAATGATAAATTAGAAAAAAATAAAGAATTATTTTAATATAAGAAAGTGATATGCAATTTTTAAATGTTTTTAACCAATCTTGTTCTTAAAATCATGAATGTTAATAAATTTTAAGTATGTTTTACATTAGTATATTTTAAACGATCCGGCTCATGAGCTATTGAGTCGAGTTAGGGTTGGGTCAAGCTTAACTCGTTAGTTTCTTAGGCTCAGCTCACGAGCCATTAATTGAGTCGAGTTCAAGTCAGCTTACAATTTGACTAGGTGATAGATGAATGAATTACACACTGGAAATGAGCCCGGAGACCCGCTCTTCCGACCAATAATCTTATTAGGCCAAGACATTCCGGACCTACCTTGAAAATTGACCTGATCCGACTTGAAAATGTCTCTGATCAGCAGGAGCCAAGCTAAGCCGAAGAGACCCAACTCAATGAAAGCCTTGTGTGAATCCTAATTTTCAAATTCTTTTTTTTTTTTGGGAAAAATTAGGGGCAAACATGCCCAATTTTCATTGTAGAAAAATTATTACAGAAACAAAAGGTAGTAAGAAAACAAGAAAAACTTACCACCTAATGTAAAGAAAAAAGAATCAAACCTAAAAACTCAACCTAAAATTCTGGCTTCAAAAACAAATGAAGCAAGAAAATAAAAAAAAAAACAGAAAAAATCTGCTGAAAAATAATAACTACACCCTTCAAAACAAAGAGTGAAAAGAGAAGACAATACTAGTCCAAAGGACTAGAAATACAATAAGAATCAGTGACTCAGAAACAATCATCATATCCAAAAAAAAGACTTAAAAACAACAACCATAAACTGTATCCTCTGAAAAAACTCCAAAGAGCCAGACAACAAACTCCAGCTACTAGTCCCAAGCCACCCTTCAACAACTAGATCCTCAATCATCCACCAGCTCCTTCACAGCTCCTAAAGTCCCACCAGCTCCTTCACAGCTCCCTGAAATCTCACAAGAAATCTAGCTCCTTCACAGCTCCTAACGTCCCACCATCTCCTTCACAGCTCCCTGATATCTCACAAGAAAAACCCTGCCAAAAAAAACCAAGCAGCAGCCAATAGAAAAGAAAAGAAAAGAAACTAAAGAGCAAAAAAATAAAAAAGGCACGAGAAAACAAAATGAACAAAATAAACCTGAAAGACCAACTAGAAAAAACAGAAGCAAATTAAAAAACCAAGGCTTAATTAATGTCCATCCAGATTTAAAAAACCGGTTGACATTAAAAGCACAAAACAGAAAAAGAGAGAACAGAAAAACAAAACAAATAAAAATAAGAAAACTCAATCAAAATAACACTAAACCGAACAACCAACTCCCTCTCAGAACAACAAGAAAGGAGCCAACCAAACAAAAAACCAAGCAGCAGCCAACAGAAAGAAACAGAAAATCAAAGCTAATAATGCCCATCCATATTAAAATCGGTTGACATTACTAGCAGCTAACAGAGAAAGAGAACAGAACTCAAAACAAAACTAAATTAAATTTGCATTAGAAATCTCAGTCAAAGATTTCCAGACCGAAACTTTAGCAAAAATAGCTTTTCTAATAATTCTTAAAACACAATCCAGATCTTTACAACTATCTGAAAACCTCCTATTATTCCTTTCACGCCAAATGAAATAAAGAGAGCAATGGGTGATCAAGTAATAAAAATTTTTAATATTACAAAAAACATTAAAACCTGCAATGTAATCAAAAACTTGTAAAAGATTAGGTTTAAGAAAAAAATACTTAAGACTAGAAATTAAAGAAAAAATAATATAAAAAGAAAAATTACAATCAAAATATAAATAATTATGAGATTCTAAATCCGAATTACACAGAACATAAACAGCAGGAATATAAACATTTCTAATTTTCAAATTCTGATTCGATTTCATCCGCGGCCCGACCTGTCCTGTGCCGGTTAAGTACGGACGTACGAAAAACCGATCGCCGGTTCAGCTGGAGTCCGAATATTTACTATAAAAAAAAAAAAAAAAAAAAAAATTCGCGGCCGAACCCGTGAACATTTTTTTGAGAGCTTTCCAGATTCACATCTCGCACGATTGTGTGTTAGGGTTGCGGAGATTTCACTCCTTGTCTTCATCTTCCTTGAGATTGCCGCCTGGTTTTCAATCTCTCTTGGTGTCTCTTACCGGCGCGGTCGGCTTCATTCAGAGATAGGCTTATTATCTGCCTCCGTTTACCCGTCACCGAGATTGAGGTAAGTTCTTTGTTCCCGCTTTCTGCATCTATCCCTTTCTCACTCTCGCTTTACCTCTCCCTCTATCGGTTTTATTCTATCCTTCCTCAATCAATCGCTGCTATCTTCTACTTCGGGCCGCTAGATGGATATGGTGCTGCCTTTGGAACTTGATCTGCACCATCATCTTTTTTCACCAGTGTACAATGTGTTCTTTCCTCGCTCCATCTTACTTTCCGTCTTCCCATCTCTTTCCACACAATGGCTTCGATTCCATACTGCTGGGGCACTGATACTCTAACTTCATGTACATGATATTATTTTACCGTCGTTGCCGCCGTTCTCAGGTCTTAAGTAAGCGATCGTTCTTTAGCCCTTCTTCGCTCTCCTTTCGTCGTCAGTCGTTGGCCCTGTCCCGTTTCTTTTCGTTATGAATGTCGCAGATTTAGTTCCCTTCTCACTCCAAATTGCTTGCGCTATTCCCTGTCTGTATCACGCCGGCAGGCCCTTTCTTCTGCTCTCTGCCATCCTTCCTCTGGTCCTTCATTTTGCTCACAGCCTCTGAACTTGCCCCTTTTAAACTCTGCTTCTGTTCCAATGCAGCTTGGAACGAAGATATAGACTTGACGAACCTCCTCTTAGTTTTCCACAGCCTCAAACTTCCTTCCATGTGCCTCTATTTATGTTTGTGTACATGCACATGCCTCTTACGCATCTGAGCACCAGTCTAATATTTCAAGATTAATGGAGTTGATTAGAGTATTTTGATATGATTGGTTCGCAGTCTTATTAAGATCTGCTTAGAGAACAAAAACTAGTGGGGTTGTAGCACATTATTGCAGTAGCTTTTCCTGTACAAGTAACTTAAAGCTGCATTGGGTAACATAGTTTTCCTAGTTGAATTTAGAATATTGGTTACCCTTATGATCATATTTTCATACCAAATGCTCTATGTTTAAAGGATGAAACTCAAATAAAGTGAATGATATATTCAAGCGATGTTTTTATCATCAAAATTTAAAGATAAGGAAAAATATAGAGACACAGACGTCTGTAATTTGATTAATTAGAGTAAAACTATCAAAGTAAGTCTAATGCTGAGAAAAAGCAATTTAAGAATTGCTGATTAATGTACAATTGTTTTGAGGTTGTCTTCCGTCAAGAAGTTTTTATGTTAGCTTTGAAAGTTCATTTTAAGTAAATTAACTGGCTTGTAATCAGAATTTTTAGCACAGTTCCCTTTATTTGGATGTAATGATCCAAAATATATTACTTTCAGATAATTTATTAATTTTTTTAATAAAATATAAGAAATTTTAAAGCAAATTGCCCTTCAAGACATCCTAGATGTATTTGATAAAGGCCAGTTGAGTGCTCACTTGGGTGCTAGCGCTAGGTGTGATGAGGCCACATTGACATGCTTATTGCTTAGGTGGGTGCCCTTTCTAAAGTATTCCTATTGAGCGTCTTGTTTTTCTAGTGAGTTACATTGATTTAATGGATGTGTGCTAATACTTGAAATGTTGAAGTCAAGTTGGTTTTTTATTATGATAATTTGACTTGGGATGATGTGAAATGAGCAATAATAGTTGGAGATGCAGAGATGAAAATCTAACAAAACAGGAAATAAGCTAATGAAATCTTGGTTTAAGAATATAAGTTCTCGAGTTATAAATATTGAAGATGAAGAGATGTGCCTATCATAGCAGAGTAAGTGATGGAGGTTTTTAAATCCAACAACAAACAAGAAAGCATTATAAATATTGAAGATGAAGAGATGTGCCTATCATAGCAAAGTAAGAGATGGAGGCTTATAATCTAGCAATAGACAAGAAAGCAGGTATAATAATGCTGATGGAATAAGTTTTATTGAAGATTAGATAATTTCTTGGTATACATGTGCTGAACTAGTTTTATCACACTTGCTTAAAGTGCTCTATTTAACAAATAACAAGTTTTTTGAACTTGAAAAGTGATAAAACTTGAAAGTTCAATTTTTTTCCTAGCATAATTAAATTTGATGATTGAACATTTTATCTTCTTAAAAAATATTCCTAATAGATGAATAAATTTAGAAGCGATGTAATAATTTATTGATAGCACCGCACTTTGCTTGAGCTAGTGTGAATGATGGCGCCTAGCACCTCAGGTGTTTGATAGTCATATTACCTTGAGTTTGTGGTGCTTTTGGAAAGGTTGATCCTTCTTCAGAGAAGTATTGAAACACATCAGATTTAATATATTATATGGGTTCATTTTCTCGGCCTTGCAGTTTGCTATAATTATGTTGGGAAACATTAATTTTAAGTCTTCAAATAAAGTTGAAATAATAATTATTGCAAAGTACTAATTCACTATGAATTTTCAGCCCATTCCCCTAGCCACGTAGAAACTGTTTTATGATATTCATGCATATCAAGACTGGTTTGACATGAATCTAAAAGAACTTTGTGACCAGGAAAGAAATTGAGTCCTAAGCTTCATATTTCCTTTATAGGTCTTGAAAATTAAGAACACTTATTTTATTACTTTACTAGCTAATTCAACTTTCTTCTAATGGGACCAAAACAGGATTTTACTATTGAATTTTTTAAAATCTCACTTGCTTACAATCTAGCTAAGAGGAAGCTATTGTAGAGAATTCCCAACTACTTCAAAGTAATACGCATGGTTTAAAACTGCGCAATATGAGGCTCGCCTTTGCGCAATTCCAGTAAAAAATGCCTCGATGCTTACGGCTCGAGCTTTTTTTATGAGGCTTGCACCTCAACTTGGTTAAGGCCCACCTCGCCTCACTGGCTTGAGGCTTACGCCTCACGCTATATATATTAAAACTTACATAAATCTTGAAGTAAATGCCCGACATTGGACTCTATAGGAGAGGAGGAAGAGGAGAGAGCAGTTCACCATAATGATGATTCAAATGAAGAACCCCTTAGTGATGACAGTGCTGATGACTTATGAGTTCTAATGTGATAAGTCATTGCTATTTATTTTTGGAAATTGAAATAATATGTTAATGAAAAGAATATTGGGATTTGGAAAAGATAGAATTTTGAGTTGAACTATATTTTATGTTGTCTTATTATTGAGATATTTTGATTTCACTTCATATCTTATGCTTTTTTTATGTTTTATATTATTCACTCATTAGCATATAAAAAATTTATCATTTTATGTTTACGCAATCTTTTGATTTTGAGGCTTACGCCTCAAAACGCCTTGAGGCTTACGCCTCGCCTCACGAACCAAAAACGCTTCAATACCCGAATACGCAATTTTAACATTGGTAATACATATTCGCTAACTTAATTTTCCCAAATTTTGTATTAACTCAATCATTGATATTGGTGGATGTTTACTCATGTTTGGTTCTATCCCTAGTTTCTAGAGAAATGCTTTGGGTAGTCTCGCAAGGTGATTTATAAAAATTTTGTCAAGGAGAGTAGTCCGATTTGAAGAATATCAAGAGGAAGAGCTTGGGTCTACCTTTCTGAAATTCTTAAGTACTAGTTTCACTGAATGGTTCATGATGGCAATAAATGCTTAAGTTAACAATATAGATCTCTTAAATCAATTCCAAGAAATAGCTTTAGATTTACAAGTTTGTCTATGTATTTCAAAGAAAGAACTTGAAGGAATTCCTCTAATATTTGAGCATTTGATTTGAACCCTAGCTAATTCATATGTTAAATGTCTATGTTGTACAATTTTCCACCTTTTTTACCGTTGTGCCAATAGGCTTAAAAAAATCATGAATTATTCTCAGATTTGGTGGAACCACAATTAACTACATAAGGATTATAATAAAGCATATGAAAAATTTCGCTTAGTGCATTGCACTCAGTTTCAAGCTGAAGAGTTTCGATCATTATTCAGGTTCAAGATGAAGTGAAAGTCAATGAAAGCATCTATTTCTTAATTTCGCTACATGTTTTCAATAAGCTAGGGACTCTTTATGCCTTACAAAAGCAGTGTTTTTTTACATATGATTGCACGGATGCTTTAGTTCAATGCAATCGAAGCTGCAGAATTATTCATGATTCAAAGGCTGACTCTTCAACTGCACAAATAGATAACTATTTTTGTCTTTGGGTGGCCAGTGAATTTTTTAAGATGTGTCTGTTGTTGATATTAACACTGTCGTTGCCAGGTCCCAAGTCCTGGATGAGAAAAGTGGAGGATTGCGTTAGGTAGTCGACAGCCAACGTAAAACTTGTCGAACAATAATGATATGAATCTTTTAAGAAATTGTGTTAATGCTTGGGCGTCCCCTGGAAGCGACGCGCTGTATGGCCTGAATACAGTGACAAGTGTGCAAGGGCCGCTGCACCGGTGCCCGGGTGCAGTGTTAAATAGGCAAGGGTTCCCACATCAAGGACGAATGTGGGCAAAGAAGCTAGTCCATGAAACTAAAATTAGGATAGGAACTTGGAATATAGGTTCCCTTACAGGAAAATTAATGGAATTAATATATATTATGATTCATAGGAAGTTAAATATTTTGTGCATTCATAAAACTAAATGGGTTGGAGAGAAGGCTAATGAAATTGATAGTTTAGGATTTAAATTTTGGTATTCGGGTAGGAGTCGTACTAGAAATGGTGTAGGTGTTATTATAGATAAGAGTTTAAAGGATAATGTTATAAAAATTAATAGGATTGAAGATAGAATTATAGCTTTAAAGATTGTTGTTGATGATAAGATTGTTAATATTATAAGTGCTTATGCTCCTCAAGTAGGTTTGGATATGAGTTCTAAATTAAATTTTTGGAATGACTTAAAAGAATTAATACAAAAGATGCCTCTTGAAGAAAGAGTTTTTATTGGAGGAGATTTAAATGGACATGTTGGTAGAGAGGTAGATGATTTTAAAAGCATTCATGGTGGCCATGGATTTGGAACGACGAATGAAGGTGACAAGACCATATTGGATTTTTGTTTAGCTTATGATTTTTCAATTGCTAATACCTTATTTAAGAAAAAGAATGAGCATCTCATCACTTATAAAAATGGATATAGTACAACACAGATTGACTATTTTCTTATTAGAAAACTAAATCGTTTAGATTGTGAAGATTGTAAAGTTATTCTGAGTGAAAATTTATATACACAACATCGACTATTAGTTTTGGACTTTAAGATAAAGGGGCATAAAATAAAAAATAAAGTAAAACGATTTTCTAGGATTAGATGGGGGCATTTAAAGAATATTAACAAAAATATTTTTGGAAATAAGATTTTAGATCTTAAGATTTTGTCTGTGCATGAGGATGCTAATATTATGTGGGAAAAAATGGCTAGTGATATTAAGAATATTGCAAATGATGTCCTTGGAGTATCAAAGGGAAAAGCTCCTAATAGTAAAAATAGTTGGTGGTAGAATCCAAATGTACAAGAAAAGATTAAAAATAAGAAGTTTTGTTATAAAAATTAGTTTAATTTTAAAAATTCTGATAATTGTGAACTATATAAAGTGGCTCGTAAGGATGCTAAGAAAGCAATATGCGATGCAAAGACATTAGCTTTTACTGATTTATATAATAAATTAGATACCAAAGAGGGAGAAAGATATATGTATAAGTTAGCCAAACAAAGAGATAAGAGTAGTAAGGATTTAGTTCAAGTGAAGTGTATTAAAGATTAAGATAAAAAAATACTTTTTTTAGAAGATGATATTCAACAAAGATGGATGAGATATTTTGCTAAACTTTTTAATGAAGATTGTGAAAATAAGATTGACTATAGTGACCTTAGCACCCTAAATGAAAATAAAGTTTTCTGTTTTTATTGGCGTATTAGTAAAACTGAAGTTAAAGACGCTTTAAAGAAAATGAAGGGTGGAAAAGTTATTGGACCTGATGATATTCCAATAGAGGTGTGGAAATGATTAGGAGATGAAGGAATTTCATGGCTTACTAAACTTTTTAATACTATTTTGAAGACTAAAAAGATGCCAGATGAGTGGAGAATGAGTATGTTAATTCCTATTTTTAAGAATAAAGGTGATGCACAAGATTGTGTGAATTATAGAGGTATTAAGTTAATGTGTCATACTTTAAAACTATGGGAGCGAGTTATGGAGCATAGGTTGCGGCGTGATACTAATGTTTCTCAAAATCAATTTGGATTCATGCCGGGTAGGTCGACTATGGAAGCCATACATTTAGTAAGAGGGTTGATGGAGAAATATAGAGAAAATAAGGAGGATCTACATATGATATTTATTGATTTAGAAAAAGCATATGGTAAAGTTCCAAGAGAAGTGCTATGGAGAGTTCTTGAAAAGAAAGGAGTCAATAATGCTTATATTCAAATCATTAAAGATATGTATGCATGAGCTATTACTTGTGTTCAAACACAAGGTGGATTGACCAAGTATTTCCCTATTTCGGTTGGGTTACATCAAGGATCAGCCTTAAGCCCATATCTTTTTGCTTTAGTCATGGATGTTCTCACTAGACATTTGCAAGAGGATGTACCTTGGTGTATGCTTTTTGCTGATGATATTCTTCTTGTTGATAAGACTAGAGAGGGAGTTGAAGGCAAACTTGAATTATGGAGGTCAACCTTAGAGTCTAAAGGTTTTCGCTTGAGTTGATCTAAAACGGAATATATGGAGTGTAATTTTAGTAGTAATAGACATAGTGAGGGGATTGTGACTTTGGGTGATCAAGTCATTAATAAGAGTACACGTTTTAGATATCTTGGATCTATTGTTCAGAGTGATGGTGAAATAGATGTGGATATTATCAGTAGAATTCAAGTTGGATGGTTGAAGTGGAGGAATGCATCGGGCTTGTTTTGTGATAGAAATGTACCCCTCAAACTTAAGGGAAAATTCTATAAGATGGTAGTGAGTCATGCAATGTTTTATGGTGCCAAATGTTGGCCATTAAAAGAGAAGCATAATACTAAGTTAAGTGTGGCAGAGATGAGGATGCTCAGGTGGATGAGTGTCTTTACCCTTAGAGATAGGATACGAAATGAGCATATACGTGAAAAGGTTGGAGTAGCTCCAGTAGAAGATAAGATTAGAGAGAGTCGCTTTATTGGTTTGGTCACATAAAACGGCGGCCTTCCGATGACCCGGTTAGGAGAGTAGAGGTATTAGATTTGACTTATGTTAAGAAAGGTAGGGGTATACCTAAAAAGACTTGGTTAGAAAATATTAGGAATGATCTTTCTTTATTAGATTTGAATGAGAATTTGACTTTTAATAGGACACAATGGAGAAAAAGGATTCATGTAGCCGACCCCACGTAGTGGGATAAAGGTTTGATGTTGTTGTTGTTGTTGTTGTTGTCTGTTGTTGATATGAGGGCTTCTTTTCCTTTTCCAAACATCAGAATGGAGATTTGGCTTAGTTTTGCAGGTAACGCAATATTTGCTTACTTGATTATTAAGGTTAGGATTTTAGGAGGACTTGACATTAGGAAATAGTGGAAAATTTTCAAATTATGGACTCTTGTAAGTTTTAAGAGAGCTAGGAAGTCCACTTAAATTGTTGCAACAAAAAATCTGATCATAGTGAAAATAAAGCAAGGGTTGATTATGATGCCACTTGCAAGTGGTGAATCATGGTGTTACCCAATGTTGGTAAAAAATAAGCAATGGTTAAGTAGTCTAGAACTATAGGAGTTTGGGGACTTTGAATTGTAAGATAAGGGAATTGGAAACACAGTAATTAGAAAAAGAATAATAATTGCTTGCTTACAAGAAACTAAATAGAAAAGAAGAAAAAAATTCCAGGGCATTGTGGAAGGTTATTATTTGTTGTATATTGGAAAGGTAAACAACTTCAATGGAGTTGATATAATAGTGAATAAGAATAAAATAAAATTGTTGAGATGAGTAGGATTAGTGATAAGATGATTTCAATTAAGCTAATGATTGATGATATTATAAATGTGGTTAGTATTTATGCTCCTCAAGTTGGATTGGGAGGTGATCAATCTTTGCAAGAAATTGATGATTTATTATCTTGTACACCTGTGGAAGGAAATTGATTTATTTGGGAACTTAAATAGGCATTAGAAGTTGTGGATCGATGGGTTATGAGAGAATTCATTATTTGTAAGTAAGAGATAGAAATTTAAAGGGAGAAATTATACTTCATTTCCCTATATAGGCTATGTTCTTACAATAGTAAATTCATACTTAATGAAATGAAAATGCATTTAATTACAGTCAAATATGGAGCCATCAAATCACAAATGGATTTCATTTTAACTAGATGGAAACGAATATCATTTTACAAAAATTTTAGGTGATTCCATGAGAGAATTTGACCACCCAATATAGAATTGTAATCATGGATGTTTGTCTTAAGATTATAAAAAGAAGCATATGGGATGATTGCCATAGGATTTGTTGATAGTGTACAACAACAACAACAACAACAACATCAAGCCTTTATCCCACTACGTGGGGTCGGCTACATGTATCCTTTTTCCCCATTGTGTCCTATTAAAAGTCAAATTCTCGTTTAAATCTAATAAAGAAAGGTAATTCCTAATCTTATCTTCTACTGGATTTGTTGATAGTGTATGAAAAGATTATTACTATTTTTAGATTTTTTTAGCTAAAAAGGCAAACTAGAATTATAGTTGAGCAATCCCAATTTAAGATATGATGGCTTGCTTGTTCCATTAAAAAGATTGTCCTAAAAATATATTCTATATTAATAAAGAGGTTCTGTGGCTGATTGAGGAAGTACAAATGTTTAGTAAAATAAAAATTCTTTTAAAGGGTGACAAAAGTTATGTACTATTGAGACTTATAACTCTTAGTTAAAGATGAAGATATTAAGGAAAGAGAGAAATTGATGTAGGACTAGGATGTTGTTAAATTGATGCAATAAGAATTTGAACGATTCCTTGATTAGAATAATAAAGATTAAACTATTAGCCATTAAAACGACAAAATAAAACAAGAGAGGGGTGCCTACGCTTAGGCCAAGCCACTTGCCAAACACTTGGAGAATCAAAACAATTTAGAAATTCGACAACATGCGAAGTAAATAGATTTCAACAACATCCCTAATCTAACAATAAGATTAGAAGCAAAGAAAACACGCTCAATCCTATGTTTACTAGGCTTAGGCATAAGGTGAAGCACGGCTCTTAGCGACTTGTCATCACCTACAAAGTTAGTGAATTAGGAAAACAAATGAAGAGGGGAAGAGGTTCACCCTTGGGAAAGTTCGGAGACGATTTACCACGGAGCGCCGGCAAGTTGCTCATCGATAGCCTCCGATAGTGTGAAAATAATGCGGTCCACATACTCTTCGATAGAACGATCAATTTTCGGGTTGAAGTTGAAAAAGGGGGAGTGAAGGATATTAATGTATCCTTGCTCATTCTAAGCGAATCCGCCGTCAAATTCAGGATCGACCATTCATTGGCTCTAGAAGAAGGTTGTGTAGTTGAAGATCAATATCAATCCTTGAACCCTCGCAAGATAGAAAGAAGTTTCTCTCGAATTGGAAGTGGAGGGGATGGAGGAGGGTGGCCGGCCAAGGGAAGAGGAAGAGGTTTTTTAATTTGGTTTGATTTGGGAGGAGAGGAAAGGTGTTCAAACAATACTCTAATTAATCCCGATGTTTGGGAATAATTAAAGAAGAGGGAGAGAGGGTAGGGGCGGCGACAAGAGAGAGGTGGGGATGAGGGATTTGTTTCCAAATTCTAATGTTAGGTTTTGGAAAGTTATTAGGAGTTGTGGGCTTTGGAAATTTTGGCCAAGGAGGGAGCATAAGAGGTTTGAATTAATTCCAAAAGGGGGAGTGAGCGTTAGGAAATAAATCCAAGCAATTAGGGAAATAGGGGCCGGCGGCTTAATGGGATGGGGAGGAATTTGGGGTTGCCTAATTTGAGATTTAGGAAGTAGGAAATAAATAAATAAATCCCCATTAATTTGAAATTTAAAAGGGGCTTAATTAAGTAACTTTCCTAAAATAGGTTTCCTAAATTTGGAAAGAATTTCAAATTCAAATAATTTTGAATTTTGAAATTTGAAATTAGACCTCCCTAAATTAAGAGCGGATGATTATGGAAAGTATTCCAGAGGGTTTCGAATCGTGGAGGGAAGATGGACGAGGTGAGAGGGGCCGACGGCTAGGTTGGACTGTGGGGAATTCTTGGAGGAGGGAGGGTGATGTGGTGGAACTGACGGGTAGGTGGGTTTGTCGGGGTTTTCTTTAAGTGGAGGGAAGGTGGGGATTATGAAGGCCGGTGGCTTGGTGACAAAGGAAAAAAGAAAGATAATAAAGAAGAAGAACCACGAACCCGGCCGTCTCCAAGCTTGGTGGGTGATCCAAAATTCCCTCTCCAAGGAACTTCGCTCCAATCTCTCAAGCTCTCAGAAGAACTCAAACAAAGAGAAGAAAATTTTCTTTCAATCATTCATTACATGAAAAAAAGAACAAGGGGCTATATATAGCCTCATACAAAGACTCAAGAAAATAAAAAGACGACGACGCCCTCAGGGCTTACATACGACCTCTCTTAAGTAAGGGATAAAATCGAAAACACTAATAAAGCAAATACAACATAACATAATAATAAAGAAGACACCCAATATGACTCAGAAATACATCGACTCAATTGTGGTCGTAGATCGACGGCCACGTCTCTAATAGACTTTCCATTTTCTGATGTCCCCATCAGAAATGCTATCTTGAGAAATTATTAAATGATAATTTTAAGAGAAAAATATTTTGGAAGAGCATAATGAATGAGATAATAAGGTATTTTATTGATTGATAGAAAAAATGGAGTGGTATTATGCAGGATATTGAAGTTATTGGATACTAAATCTTTTTAATGAAATTTTAAAAACTAAGATGATATCAAATGATTTGAAAGAAAAAAGTATTTTAATACTAATATTTGAGATTAAAGAAGAAATTCAAGATTATGGTAATTGTAAATAAATCAATTTTATGAGTTTTAGTATGAATTTGTAGGAGGGAGTTATAGACCATAGAATTAGAAAATTACATAAATTCTGAGCAATTAATTTGTTTTCTTGCCAAGAAAATCTATAAGTAAAATGTAGATGAAAAATTATGGAGAGCAAGGAAAAGTTTAATATGATTTTTGTTGATCCTTAATATGCTCAAGTATCAAGAGACATGATTTGGTGTAAATATGAGAAATGGTGTAAAGATTTGTTAAATTATCCTTATATGAAGCTTTGACTGATATTATATTATGGAGTTATCAAAGATATTTTAATTAGAGTAGGATTATATTAAGGATTAGCCTTGAGTTCACATTTTTTGTATTGATTTTAGAGATGTTTACAAAAGATATTTAAAATGAGGTGTTTTGTTGCATACTTTTTGCTTACAATGGTTTTCGTGAGGCGCTTGCTAATGTAGGTGAATATTTAAAATAATGGGAAAATTCTTAAAAGATTGACGACTTAGAATTATAAGTTAATATTATTGGAATATAAATTGATACCTAGGTTTGATAGGCTTAATTTTATTGGATCTATTATGCAAAATAATATGATACTAGATAAAGATATAGCTTATAGAGTTAAAGTTTGTTAATATGAAGAATTGCCTTGGGAATATTATGAGATTAGAGGATATCATATAGACCTAAAGATAATTTTTATAAAATTGGCTGGCTTTGCTTCATGGATCTTAGGTGTTTGGCAATAAAAAGACATTTATAATTAATTTGAGTATGATAAATTAAAATGTTAAGATGAATATGTGGTAATATTAAGGAGGATAAATTTATGAATGATATTATCATATGAATAGTTGGAGCTGATCTATTGAGGATGAGGGAGTTAAAATAAATTTAGGTGCTTTGGACATATAGAACAAAATTAAAAAAAAAAAAAATTGCACCCATTAGATGGATAGGCAAAAATTGTAGTAAAGGATTAGGAGTAAGGGAAAGGGGTATGTCTACATCGATGGAAGTTTAAATTGATTTATGAAGAATATGTTTAATATTTTAGATGCCACTCATAATAAATTGGTCATGCAACTCTTGTTAAATAAAGAAATTTGTAGTGGTATGGACTTTGAAAGCTCTCATCCTCTTGTTGGACCTTTTTGGGGTATAGGAAACAGAAGCTGAGCAGCATGGTGTTTTCATAAGCAGATTAGGAATTATATTTAAGAGATTTCCACTAGCTTGCTTGTCGAAGTAATTGTTTTATTTAAGAGATGTGAGATATGAGGTTTTAAATGGTTGCAAATCTCTATGATTAATTGATCTGTAGATCATAACTTAAAAAGGGATGGTCAATTCGATTGTCCAACTTTAATTGATCCATAAGATGAAGCTTTCTTTATCATTTAAGCATGATTTCATGGAAAGATTGAGGTAATTGTTTTCATTGGAGTTTTAATGGTCGTATTTTCTTAATGAAAATTGTCAAATTGGAGATTCTTAGACCACATCATTGATATCAAAGAGGATGTCCGTAAGATTTCGTAAGTTCAATCATGTCATTAATTAGATAATTACATGAGGGATATGAAGGCACTAGAAATTTGACTGTTATATTAAAATCCAAATTATGGTAGGATAAGGTCAGTTTTAAAATTTTAAATTTATTTTGGATAACTTTTTATCTGAATTTAAATTCAGATTGGGATAATTGCTGTTGAAATTATCTTTAGTTTGAAATAAGTAAGTTTGTTGTTTGAGATAGGATTCACTTTTTTGTGGAGCTTATTTAGGATTGGATGAGAATTTATGTTCTTTAGTAGCTTTTCATAAATAAGCTTTATTTCTTATAATAGATGAATAAAAAAACCTTTTAAAATCCTTGTTCCTTTTTCCTTTCTTTCTTCCATCTGTAAGTCTTTTGCAAAACTCCAAAAGGTGTAGCCTGAAGGGTTAGAACTATTCATGTTACTGGTGGAGGGCCCTTAATGTCTACTGTTTATCATGTAGTTGTTGTTGATGCCACTTGAAGTCTTCACAAGGCCAATGTTTGTTGGGTTTTGCTTGGTTTTTTCTGTCGGACTGCCAGTTGATGCAATTGTTTGCCTGATGATACCATCCATTGTTGCTTTTTGGAAGTTGTGTTGTTGTTGGCTTGCTATTCTTGCCATTGCCTTATTACTCTGCCACTGCTGCATTACTACTCTATTGGTGCTCAGTTGTTGTTGCTTGCTTGCAAATTCACTACTAAATGTTGTGCTATTTCTTGCTAACAATAGGAGTTGGAACACCACTTTGCATTGTTTCGAGAAGGAATAGATAAGTAAAGGGTAAACTTATTGTTTACAACAGGTGAAAACGATTAAGGAAAAGTCATCTATAGCTTAAAATAAGGTTTGGGGTATACCTTAAACTGATTACCTTACATTGATTGATGGATAAATTTTGAAAAAAAAAAGTCGGAAACATTCTAGCCTTTTATTATGGGCTTCAACAACATTTTTGAGAGATTTCCAATGATCAATATCAAGAACATATGGGAAATGATGTGAAGAACATTTATTGTGATCTGGAATGGTGGTTGAAAGATGGTATATAATGACGGGTTGGATGAGGATGCTTGCTAGCCTGATTAAGATTTTCTAGTTTTGTTGTACCAAGTTGATTTAGTGGGCCCAATCTATCAATATCAACTCTAATTAATTAGTTGATCAATTTTGAACAAAAAAGTCAAAAAATCTTTCTTAATCCATTATAGCCTATCATTTTATGCTTTTGTGATAATGTTGAGAGAATGGCAATGGATCATTAATTATATCTTCGATATAATGCAGAGAACACTTTTGATTAAGGATTATTATGCTATGGATTCGTGGCTGGTAGTTGGTTTATAGTAGGGGGTTGGGTGAGGATGGATGATAACCCAATCAATATCCTATTGTTTCATTGTTCAGAGTTGACCTTGTGTGCTTAGTCTATTAGTGGAGGGTTGGAAGGTTAAATTATTCAATGAGTTTGATTTGAAAGTATGTGGTTGTTTTCTCTCATATATCTTGAGTATATTGGGATGATAATATGCAAATCTAGTGAATCTCATGTCATTGAGTTTGGGGTTCCATACCTTTATTGATTTGCACAGGAAGACTCCTAATACTATAATGTTAAAAATTTGACTTTATTTTAAAGTTCATGGTTAATGCCACATAAGTGTCGCCTCCAAACATTTGTCACATGAATTTAGTGGATCTCAGAATGGTCTAAGGTGTTTATAAAGTCAGGCTTGGTTTAAGGGTGGTCGCAGTGTCACTTTAAATTGTTGATTAGTAAAATTCATGATTTATGACTAATCATTGGTTAATTACTTTTAAAGTCATTTAAAAAAATCCTTTGATTTTTGTTATTAGTCCTTTAATGTACTGATGTGATGGTATCATAGTTGTTCATTTGAAGTTTGATGGCTATAATTAGCAGGCAACTTGATGTGCCATGCAGTTAGACATGTAACATCGAGCTAATGGGGATATTTATCCTTTTCATGAGGTTCCTCCCAACCATCGTCTACCAGCTAATCACTATACATATGGGCAACATAACATCTTTTGAAGGTAGAGAAAACTCTCTGAGACTTGTTGGCTAATGTTTGGGCATAATGATGTGTAGGGGTGTTGGAAATAGCATAAGAGGAGAGCTCTAGGATATTAAGATCCTAGGTGATCTTGAGCTAAGGGGAGTGGTCGCATAAGGGGCCTTCAACCTCGCATGCTTTGAATGTGTAAGAAGAGAATTTAAGGATTTCCTTATTTTCATGTGTGGTGACATTATTTGATGAGTTGCGGCCAATGATGTGGATATATGTGGTTTCTGTATGTTTTGCTTGATTGTACCCATTCTCCTTGAAATTTTAACATTCTACTAGCGTATGTTGAGAGCTGACAGAAATTCATTTATGAATCAATAGATTCCTTCCATGTATTGGGTAGGATACAAAGCTCATAAAGGAATGCCATGCTATTCTTGAGCAACAAAGACCCAAGGTGAGGTAATGGGTGGTGTACCTATCATTTTGAAAATGAAACTAACAATGGATATAATAACAATGTCGTGAACTCCATTGGTTAGGTTGCATTGGGAGTTGTAATTTTGCTACTGCAAGTGCAAGTAGATTTGTCATGAAAAAGTTCATGCCAGAAGCTTGCTTGTGGCTGCTGTTCGGAGAGTCATGCAAAGGAGTTTCTGACTCCTACATGCATGAGTAGGTGTAGTAGGTTGTGGATGACATGTGCATGTGGATGGCTGTTGGTGTGACAAGTGGCTATCTTGATGATCTTTCAGCTGAACCCAAAGATGCAGCTCAAATTGTCAGTGCTTATAAAGAGAATTTAACAATGAAATTATGTCACGTGCTAAAATCCACCTCATCAAACATTATTAAAGGTATTTGATGAAGAGCATGTGCGGATGAACACTTGAGTGAGAACTAGAGATAAATGAGTCGTGTAATGATTTTTATATGATAAGTGTTGGCTGCCAAGTGAAAGATTCCAAGGGTAGGGGCTATACACTTAGAAAGATCAGTGCAATTATGCTCGAGCCAGGTTTTTTAGTCAATAAACGAGTTTAAATATTGATAAATCAAGCCTAACCTAAGCATTAAGTTGGTTGATCAAATCTATTTGGCTTTATTAGACAATTAACAATAAATGGAATGGTTATGGATTCAGATTAATCTTAAGTTTGAGTCTGACTTTTGGATGTATCATATAATTGAATCGACTTAATTGAAATGTTGTTATGTTCTAGTTAGGTTCGCATGGTGGAGTTGTCTTTAATTTAAGCTGATCAATTGAACTCCTTGTCTTGATTAAACAATGGGAGATTAAATTGAGTCAATTCTGGGCTTGTCTTTTTATAAAATTGGCTAAGATTTAGGGATCCATAAATCATTTTAATGAGGGATCTCCTTTCGTTGGAAAGTGGGCTTTCTATTTTCAAGAATGAAGAAGCTAAACCAGCTTAATTTCGGCCCCATTTTTATTTTCAGTTTGAATTAATATAGTCAACTTTAGTTTTGAGTTTGAGTGTGAGAGACTTGTACTCAATTGACTAGATTTGATTTAAGTATAGTTTCAAGTTTGAGTTGACGCATGGACTCGAATTGGAATCAAATTGGACCTTGGGTTTGACCTTGAGTTTAGCGTATCAATTGGTTTGCCTTAGGGGTTTGGATGTCAATTTATTGGGCAAAGAGGTCCACCAGGTTGATTAATGAGGGCCTAATTGTACTTCTAGTTGACATAAAGCTCAACTAGCCTGACTAGGTCAGTTGGATTTAGATTGGGACTCATTAGGACTAGTTTGGTCAATCAGAGCGGGCCTATGTTCGTGGAGACCTAAAAAGAGATTATCGAGTGAATTTGGACCACACTGGATCTATTAGTGTCACATCAGACTAAGCTCTTGTTGAGTTACTTGGACCTGTAATCCTTGAGGGGTTGGTCCACTTGGGATGGCACTGAACCACAATTTATTTCACATGTTTACTTGGTGGGGGTCATAATAAGCTTGTTGAGTTAACCACAATTTATTTCACATCTTCACTTCTCATAGTTGAAGAAGTGCCTTGATACCCAGTTTGCACATGATCAGATAATGCCAAAAAATAAAAAATAAAAACAGAGAAACCATATCTAGTTATTTGTTTAATTATTCTCTCTCTTCTACCATGCCCTCATCTTTTGTTTTTTTTTAACCTTATCATATTGTTTATCCCCTTGCTTTGGCCATGCATCACAGTGATTTGTTCCGAGTTGAAGAGGGCCTCATTAGTGCTGTCAAAATAATTCGGTCTTCTGCAAATTTATTAAGAATAAAGCCTTCATTGTTGATGAATCTAACGACTTGCTGCCCCGTCTGAAAGAAAAAGGAAATGTGAACTTAATTTTGTCGTTATTGCATTTTAGTTGGTTCAAGCGATTGTTTCTTGTTTGCTGCTCGCACGTTCAATAATGTGAATACTACCTTCTATTACACTGTCTTGCACAGTTTTTACTAACTATGACTGTCATCTTGTTTCTTTCACTCCATGCTTCATTCCGTAGCTAATGTTTGCTTTTTTAGGAATATTGAAAGAATTATTCGTAATCTCTGGCAGAATTGTTTTTTAAGTTTTCTGTCTTTTTGTTAAGTTTATTACATATTTTTCTGGTTGCCATTGCTAGGTACCTTATTTCTAATCTACATTTGATTATTTCTTGTTTGTCGTAAGCGGGTGATTTTATATCTAACCCTTCGAAATCCTTTTTCAAGTCACCACTATGAGCATCGTGAGAAAAGATTTGACCTATGTACTTACTAGATTATGGCTTCGTTTGGAACAGCTTTCCTACTGCTTCTTAAAACAGTTTTCTAGTATAAAAATTTTAATTTTAAAACTAAAAAGCTTTTTTCAGAAGCAATAAAAAAGCCGTCCTATATGGTTGGCCTTGCCATTCCTAATACATCAAACTCTGCCAATCTTAAACTTTTTTCCAATCCTTAAGACATTATTTGCCAACTAACTTTCAGTTTATTATTACTGTTTCTTGTTCATCTTGTTTCCTAAACTGGAAAACATGATACTTTCTTTGTGTATTGACATTTGATTAATTTATTTGATTCCTTTTTGTTGATATGCAGGTTTTGCCTTCTCCATGTCTCATTGATTGCTCTTCTTATAATGATGGATGGTTTAAATACACATGATCAAGTAAGTAATATTTGTCCCACTTCTATTCCCACTTCATAACACAAAATTTATCAGAGTGTTCGTGATGCAGGATGGTGGGGCTTGTGTAATGGGATTTGAAGTCCCAAGATCCCCAGAGTCTAGTTACAACAACCCCATCCCAGGAAATGAAGACGAAGCGCGAGATCCGCCGCTTGCTCCTCCTCACCTGCAGCACACATTACTGGGCTACCCAGCAAGCCAAGAAGGTTCCGGCAGCCTCCCGTCGCCGCAAAATGTGGCCTTAAACCACTTATACATAGAGAACAGGGAGAGTCCGAGATCAGTGGTGGCTTTGGGAATCACACACCGTATTCGCACAAAGTTTGTCACTGTCGTTCTCTATAAACCAGTTCAGAGACGATGAACTTCAACTCCTATTGATGAGCAGTGAGTCTACCCATTCTTTTGCTCTTTTTCCTTGAAAGAAAAATGGCTTCTCATGGCTTGTTGCACTACCTTTCATCCTTGGATGCCATTTGATACAGGCCTGAATTTCATTTAGCGTAATTGCCTGTATAATGATTTTCCAGGTTTAGCATCTTGTCATTGTTTAGCATTGGAAGGTTGAAGTGCATTACACCATTATTGAGTTTGGCTTTGTGTACGAATTTTATGTCTATGGTATGCTATGAAACTTGCTGGCTTCCTTACTGGGCAACATTGGTCTTGGTTCTTCTAGTCATTCTTAACTTTTAATGCCTATATCTTGCTTTTTACCCACTGCTTGCTATATTTCACGAGAAATTATTTTGTGCTGAGTTCAGATGGGAAGTTGAGGTATTAGATTTGACTTATGTTAAAAAAGGTAGAGGTAGACCTAAAAAGACTTGGCTATAAAATATTAGAAATGTTCTTTCTTTATTAGATTTAAATGAGAATTTGACTTTTAACATGACACAATGACGAAAAAGGATTCATATAACTGATCCCACGTAGTGGGACAAAGGCTCGATGTTGTTGTTGATGTTGTTGTTGTTGGAGTTGGGATGAGAAGAACCGTTCACAGTATAAATGATGCAGTGTGTGTAGGTATTTTGTGTATTTGTTATGGGAGAAGCATTTTGTGACTGCTAATTTTCTATTTTTTTTAGAAGGGGAATTAGTACCATTTAGAAATGATAAATAGCATGGGATTGTTGATATGAAGTTATTTTATATGCACCTAATTTAACATTTAGAAGGGATTTGGACCTTCATCTTCATTAAATCCGCCATTAAAGATGTGTATTTATTATTTTATTTTGCCATCAACATTATTGATAATTTTTAAATAATATGGACGGTTCCTTTTAAAAAATAGATAAATATATTATTTGTCCAAAAAAGAATTGAATTTTATAGATAAGGATTCATTTGGTTGCTTGAAGTTAAAATAACATTTTAATGATAATAATTTTAATAATTTAAAATATTTTGGTTGAATGTAAAGGAGAAATGCTTTATTAAGCTTTACAAAAAAAAAAATTTAAATCTCTCAAAAATGATAATTATTATTTTGTAGAACTTCTAAAATATTTTTTGCACAAAATAAGCATTAAAAATTGGAATTTGATGAAATTTTACTTTCAAAACAAACGATTTTGTATGTAAACTCAATAGGTCTCGTTTGTATGACTCTCAGACTTTCTTGTTTTCAACGATGTTTAAGAAGTTTCTATCAAAATATGTTTTGAATCGTTAGGTTTAATATTGAGGTTTTACATAAATATGTATATATCTATGATTTAACACTTACATTTAAATAGGGGTGTCAATTCGGGTCGACGGGTCGGGTTCGGGTCGAACCCGAGTTGACCCGGATCTAAACGGATCAACCCGAACCCGACCCGTTTTTGCAAACGGGTCGGAAATTTCAACTCGGACCCGATCCAGCCAGGTTGACCCGACCCGACCCGCAGAGCAGAGAACGGAGCAGTCGGAGCGCGGCGAGCGCGGGAGCGGCATCGAGGCTCGAGCGCGGCTCAAGCGCGGCACGAGCGCGGCTGCGAGCGCGGCAGCGAGCGGGAATAAAAAAATTTTAATCTAAACGGGTTTCCGGCAACCCGCCGGGTCAACCCGACCAGTTTTTTAAACGGGTCGAATCTGCGTACCCGAACCCGACCCTTTTTCAAACGAGTCGGGTCCAACCAGGATTTTCCCTGTCGGATTTTCGGGTCGGGTCAAATATTGACGGCCTACATTTAAACAAATATATTGGCTGTAGCTAAAAGATTAAAGCTAAACGTAAAATTTTGGTAACTTAAATTGCAATGGAAATTGAACATAAAATATTCTTCGCAAATTTATCTCAATATATAAAACACAATTTCAATTTCAAAGGGCATTCTTGTTTGCTTTATATGAGTTTTTCTTACAACAACAACAACATTCAACCTTTATTCAATTACATGAAGTCGGTTACATGAATTTTTTTTCTATTGTATATTGTTAAGAGTCAAATTATTATTTAAATGTAATAAAAAAATAGGTCATTTCTATTTTTTTTTTTAATGAAGCCTTTTTAGGTCTACCTCAACCTCTCTTAACATAGGCTAAATCTAATACACTACTCTCCTAACCGGGTCATCAGAAGATTGACATTTTATGTGACCAGACCATCTTAGACAACTCTCTTTAATAGCCAACATTCTGCGCCATAAAATATTGCAAGTCTCATCATTATCTTATAGAATTTTCCCGTTAGTTTGAGGGGTGCTTTTCTATCACACATCAAGCTCATTGCTTTCCTCTAATTCAACCATCCAATTGAGTTCTACTAATAAGGAAAAATATTTTTTACAAGATAAAATTTTATTTTAAAATGTTTTAAATGGCCTTTATTAATGCTTTACTTTTCAAATCATTACTATAATTTTTATTATGCCACTTTTTTTATTGCTTTCAAGAAATTTATGTACCATGAAGCTTCTTTTTATAACAACTTTCAAAAAAGTTACTTTCTTGATAATATTTTAATAACCACATTTATAAAAAATTACAGCCATTTCAAACGAATCCTAAGTCATTATATTGATCTTGCACCAAATCAAATATAAGGGGCCATTTTATAATAAAACACATAAAGAAATAATATCTTACCCTTATTTTATAGGCTTGACTCGAGATCAATACAATACAATTATTACTCCTACAAAAAAGTCACTATTGTTTAAGTTGTGGAATATATCTATAACAAGATGGAGAGCTTAATTGGATATGACACTTGTTAGAATATATGATCCCTTCTTGAATTCATAGGATGAGAATGCTTTATCTGATTATTGTTGTCAAGTATACCTATATCGTACACCTTTGGAATAATGTGAAGTTAGCGTACATATATCAATATTTGTTTTTATCATTTGCTAGATTTTTGGTTTCTTCATAAGGGACTTAGGGTCTGTTTAGGGAGCAATTATTCGGTGTGGAGTTCGGACGAGAAAATCATCCGCACAAGCATTGGGTCCCTATCCAGCGGTACCGAGTGTGGGTACCGAGCTGGATACGACCAATGAGGTGACGTAGCATATTTTTATTAGTCTCCGAACGCACTCCGCACCTAATAATTTTTCCTTATTTTAGGACAACTTTCTCCTTGCTTTTTTTAACATTGCAATCATACTACTATTTGCCTACTAGTTCCTTCCCATTTTCTTGCTACTTTCTACAAATGTATGTGATAGAAAACTATTGTCCGCAAGTAGATCTACTAATATGTAATATTGTAAAAAATTTATTGTTGATTTTTTTTTTTTTGAAATAACATATTTATAACACTATATCAATCTTTATGAAAATTATTTTCCCCACATCAACTTCACAATTACTTTAATAAAAAGTTATAGCTACCCCAAACAAACTCTTATAGTTAATGACTTCTCTTAGATCCTCTTTAGAATAACTTTCTCATTGTTTTGCTTTTTAGACAACAACAACAATTTCGTTTAGCTTACTACTTTTTTTATGCTTTCGTACAACTTCTTTAAAAAATTTGTGATGCCAAGTTGTTTTTTTACAACCAACACTGCTAAGGTTTCATTTGAGACGACTTTCTTATTGCTTCTTGAAGCAACTTTTTAGTACAAAATTTTTAATTTTGTACTAAAAATTTGTTTTAAAAAAGTAGCAAGAAATCCATCCCAAATGAAGACTAAGGATTCGTTTGGGATGGCTTTTTTATTGCTTCTTAAAACAGCTTTTTAGTTTAAAAATTAAAATATTTATACTAAAAAACTGTTTTAAGAATCAGCAAAAAAGCCGTCCCAAACGAAACATAAATTTCCCATAACTTCACAAACAACTTTATAAAAAGTTCTAATCATGCATTCCCCACAACAGCATAATCAAATCCGTTTCCCGATTCCCTTCACAAGATCCCGTGCCGGCCGGTTCAAAGCTGAACCCTCAACCAGTTTCAACGTCTTCTCTCCCATATTTATAAGCACACGACGCATTGAAAATTGACCATTATATCAACTCAATTGGATCCCTCACACTCTGTAAAATCAACACAGCTCCCCTTCTCTCTTCCAATTCCCCACAGCTCCGCCTCCAAACCATGCAATCTTCAAGCGACGAATCGGCCCCCTCAACAAGTCAAGGAGACAAAACGTAAGCAATTTTATATATTTTCTCTGCTTTTCTCATTCAGATTTTGAGCATCGATAGATCCTATTTACAGATCAATAAGCTCCGGTCAGAATCCGCCTGTTCAAAGCAATAACGGTCGGAATCTTCAGATCTTGGCCCTAAATAACTTCCCTCCATGGTAATTTGTTATTAACTACTCGTTGATTATAAGCTTCTTAATTAATTTGTTTCTATTTTCTTTGCATAGGGCAAAGTTGGTGTTGGGATCCGTAGTTCTATTGGCCATTCCGTTATACAGAAGAGTTATCAGAACACAGAGTAATGATCATCTCTCTTATCTTAAGATGTCCATTAATTATTATTATTAGCTCTCTTAATTATCAGAATTTTGGATGGTAGAATTGAAGAAGACGGTGGAAGCAGCAGTTGAGGTGGCCGAGACCGCGGTGGTGTTGGCTGAGAGGATGGTGGAGGAGGCGGAGAAAGTGGCTGAGGCGGCCGAGAAGTTGGCCGGAAAAGTAATTGAGGCGCTTCCTAGTGGAAGAATGAAGAAGGCGGCTATCAAATTGGAGGAACTCGCTGTATTCGTTGATAAGAATGCAGAGGGGGTGGATTCCTTAATTAATACGGTAATTTAATTGCTCTTTCTTTTTTAATTATATTTTTTTATTAATTTATACTTGTTCCAACCGTATTAAAAATTAAAATGGCCGATTAAGGTTCTCTTTAGATGGTAATAGGCTAATAGCATTTTTATAAAAGTGATTGAGAAAAATAACTTAGAATCTGTTTGGAATCACGACAACTTTTTATAAATATAATTGTAAAGTTACACTTAAAAAAGTAATTTTTTGAAAATCGCTATAAAAAGTAGTTTCCTATCAACAAATTGTTTTGAAAATAATGAAAAATAATGATCAAATTAAAATTATGATTGTTCAGCAAAATGAAACACTAAAATAAAGCTTTAGGCTTCGTTTGGGATAGCTTTCTTCTTGCTTTTTAATTTTTATACTAGAAAGTCACTTTAAGAAGTAGTAAGAAAGTTGTCCCAAATGAAGCCTTAGCTATTATGGTTGCAAATAACCAAGGTTGTGAAAACCGGACTGGATAACGAACCGGAAGAAGGAGAGGTTCAAGATTCGACCGGGGTCGAATTCGGATGACATAATAAATAATACTAATAATATTAAAAGATAATAAAAATTATCGTAATAATGAAATAGAATAACCATATATGTTAATATAAATTATTGTTATTTTATATTACATATTTAGATATATAATTATAAATATAAATTATATTAAAAACTCACAATAAAAATTAATTGTTTATAATATCTAATTAAATATAAAAATTAAATTGAAAAAAAAAATAAAATTTTTATTAACTTAAAAAGTAAAATTTGCCACAAAAATAAAAAAAAATATTCATATTATAAAAATAAAAATTTTATAATATATAATCAAATATATTAAAAATAAATGGATAAAAAAATAAAAAAAATAAATATTATCAACTAAATGAAGAAATATTTTTCATATTATAAAAATTAATTAAAAAATCATTAAAAAAAAAAGAAGTTTCCCTTTGTATTGTGTTTACATGAAACCAAAGATAATTTTTGCTTTCTATGATTTAGTCCCACATCACTTGTGATATTTTATTTTGCATAGTTTATATAACTTTTTGCTTTTACATAGAGCTCATTGGAGCCTTGTGAAGTTATATAAGAATGTTGCAAGCATTTTATAATTGTATGCTTTAATATTTATTTAAGAGTTTTAATATATAATATTTATATTAATTGATTAAGTTATCATTTATTTAATATTAAATAATTTATTTAATAATCTAAATAAAAATTTTGGACCAACCATTTTTAGAAAACTAGGACGATTGAACCGGCGATTCTGACCGGTTTGATGCACAACCGGTTTTTAAGGCTGAACCGAGCCGGCCTTCAGACCGGTTCACGGTTGGACCGGTTGGTCCTGTCCGGTTTTCAAGACCTGGCAAATAACAGCTTCTTATGTCAAAAACTTTAAAAAAAATTATGAAAAATTGATAGCTAGTCAAATGAAGTTATAATCACTGCTGAAAAGCGAAGCAACTAAAAAGCAGTCCCAGCTAGGAAAAATTATTCTGTGCATAAGCAGAACCCCATTCGGATGCCTAACCCGTGGTACTGCGATTTGGTATGGCTGACGTGGCTTATTTTGATTGGTATCCTGATGCAAAGTTAAGTTCGGCATCAGCACAAAATAATCTCTCTCCCCAACCAGAGCCTAAAGTGGCTAATTATAAAAAATATTTAACCATGTAGAGAGCCATCCCAAAAATTCATCACCGTAGCAGATACTAATTAACAGTGTCATATCCATCAAATTTAATTAAGATAAGTACAGCGTGGGGGCATATCCAGCACACATAATGAATTAAACTAATCATTATATGAGTTGCATAAATAATCTTCATTAATGAACCATTTTTCTATTCATACCAAGCCGAATAAGTCATGCAGCTCATTTAAGGCGTTTCAAATGATACTGACATTTCATGCAAAAATATTATTAGCAGATGTGCTAAAATTATTAGTTATTTCATACGTTTCTTTGCTGATATATAATTATTTTGAATAGGTTGATGATGGGTTGATTTAGAGATAAAGTTGAAACTGAAGAATGGAGAAGAGAGATTATTGCAGTGAAGGCAGTGGCACCTGCTTCCACGTAGAGGTGAGGAGGGTCCTGCATTAATGACAGAAAATGGTTAGAGAAAAAACGCTCATTTTTTTCATATGATACTGAATGTGATTAGGGTGTAGCAGGAACTTTTATTAGGAAAGTCCGGTCGGAGACAAAATCCTACCAAAAACTCGGTATTTGCTCGGTATTGCTAGGTATTATTTGATAATAACGACGAATACTGCTCTGTGAAGACCAATACCGAGTTATGCCGAGCTATACCGAGCAATACCGAGTTGTACCGAGTTTTTGCTAGGAAAAACTCGGTACAACTTTTGTATAACTCGGTATTGCTCAGTATAACTCCGTATTGGGTCTTCACGTGATGATATTCCTCGTTATTGTTTGGTATTGCTTGGTATTTCTTGTTTTTTGGCGGGATTTGGCCTCCGACCAGACGTTCCTCTACGTCTGCTCGGAGGACGTAATAATTGTTCTCATATGATACTGAATGTGATTAGGGGTGTAGCAGAGGCTTCGTTTGAGATGATATTTGTATTGCTTATTAAAGCAAAATGTTAATAAAAAATTCTGTTTTAAAAAGCAATAAAAAAATCATCCCAAACGAAGCCAAAGTCAAGTTAACTCATGAGTTGACTCATATTCAACTTGATAAATGTCTCACGATCTGAGCTCAAATAGCTAACGAGCAAAGCTTGAGCCGGCTGAGACCTAAATCTTGTGAGCTCTTAAGTTGTCTCATTTAATAAATAATAATACAAAAATGTTCTTAAAATATATTAGAATTCAATGATAGTATAAAATTGTTAAACATATTTAAAAATCATCTCTCTTTTATTTTCTTTAAATGATTTTTTATTATTTCTCATTTAAATTTTAATCTTTTTATTATGTTATTATAATAATTAATTTAATAAAAATTATATTCTTTTCTATAATAAATGAGCCACATTCTTGTGAGCCGTCTCAAACTCATAGAATTAAGCTCGAGCTCAAGCTCAAACGCGATTAATTAATCAAACTCAACTTGAGGTGATACGAGCTCAGCTAGACTTATTTACACGCCTACCCTTAACATTCGAAAAATTATAATTATCAGGAAATGGAAATGAATTTATTAGATAGATGGCTAGATCATCACGATTGGCTGTAATATTGGCTTTACTTTTATGTAAAACTACAATTGATTGTGAAATTATGATTTCTAAACCATAATTTATGTCAAAAGCACTTTTTTAATGATTAATCGCCCTTTTTTATTAATGACAGATAGTAATTAATCAAAAATAATTTAACCCTATGTGTTTTTGATATTTAAATGATTTAACCCTATGTGTTTTGACCTGCAGACTCTAAGCCTTAGACCATTAGATTGTAAAGATCATAGACCTTAAATATCCTTATAAGAAACTTGGTGTATGGTAAGCTCCTGTCAGAATCCGCCGGTTCAAAGCAATAACGGTCGGAATCTTCAGATCTTGGCCCTAAATAACATCCCTCCATGGTAATTTGTTATTAACTACTCGTTGATTATAAGCTTCTTAATTAATTTGTTTCTATTTTCTTTGCATAGGGCAAAGTTGGTGTTGGGATCCGTAGTTCTATTGGCCATTCCGTTATACAGAAGAGTTATCAGAACACAGAGTAATGATCATCTCTCTTATCTTAAGATGTCCATTAATTATTATTATTAGCTCTCTTAATTATCAGAATTTTGGATGGTAGAATTGAAGAAGACGGTGGAAGCAGCAGTTGAGGTGGCCGAGACCGCGGTGGAGTTGGCTGAGAGGATGGTCGAGGAGGCGGAGAAAGTGGCTGAGGCGGCCGAGAAGTTGGCCGGAAAAGTAATTGAGGCGCTTCCTAGTGGAAGAATGAAGAAGGCGGCTATCAAATTGGAGGAACTCGCTGTATTCGTTGATAAGAATGCAGAGGGGGTGGATTCCTTAATTAATACGGTAATTTAATTGCTCTTTCTTTTTTAATTATATTTTTTTATTAATTTATACTTGTTCCAACCGTATTAAAAATTAAAATGGCCGATTAAGGTTCTCTTTTAGATGGTAATAGGCTAATAGCATTTTTATAAAAGTGATTGAGAAAAATAACTTAGAATCTGTTTGGAATCACGACAACTTTTTATAAATATAATTGTAAAGTTACACTTAAAAAAGTAATTTTTTGAAAATCGCTATAAAAAGTAGTTTCCTATCAACAAATTGTTTTGAAAATAATGAAAAATAATGATCAAATTAAAATTATGATTGTTCAGCAAAATGAAACACTAAAATAAAGCTTTAGGCTTCGTTTGGGATAGCTTTCTTCTTGCTTTTTAATTTTTATACTAGAAAGTCACTTTAAGAAGTAGTAAGAAAGTTGTCCCAAATGAAGCCTTAGCTATTATGGTTGCAAATAACCAAGGTTGTGAAAACCGGACTGGATAACGAACCGGAAGAAGGAGAGGTTCAAGATTCGACCGGGGTCGAATTCGGATGACATAATAAATAATACTAATAATATTAAAAGATAATAAAATTATCGTAATAATGAAATAGAATAACCATATATGTTAATATAAATTATTGTTATTTTATATTACATATTTAGATATAAATTATAAATATAAATTATATTAAAAACTCACAATAAAAATTAATTGTTTATAATATCTAATTAAATATAAAAATTTAAATTGAAAAAAAAAATAAAATTTTTATTAACTTAAAAAGTAAAATTTGCCACAAAAATAAAAAAAAATATTCATGTTATAAAAATAAAAATTTTATAATATATAATCAAATATATTAAAAATAAATGGATAAAAAAATAAAAAAATAAATATTATCAACTAAATGAAGAAATATTTTTCATATTATAAAAATTAATTAAAAAATCATTAAAAAAAAAAAAGAAGTTTCCCTTTGTATTGTGTTTACATGAAACCAAAGATAATTTTTGCTTTCTATGATTTAGTCCCACATCATTTGTGATATTTTATTTTGTCTAGTTTATATAACTTTTTGCTTTTACATAGAGCTCATTGGAGCCTTGTGAAGTTATATAAGAATGTTGCAAGCATTTTATAATTGTATGCTTTAATATTTATTTAAGAGTTTTAATATATAATATTTATATTAATTGATTAAGTTTATCATTTATTTAATATTAAATAATTTATTTAATAATCTAAATAAAAAATTTTGGACCAACCATTTTTAGAAAACTAGGACGATTGAACCGGCGATTCTGACCGGTTTGATGCACAACCGGTTTTTAAGGCTGAACCGAGCCGGCCTTCAGACCGGTTCACGGTTGGACCGGTTGGTCCTGTCCGGTTTTCAAGACCTGGCAAATAACAGCTTCTTATGTCAAAAACTTTAAAAAAAATTATGAAAAATTGATAGCTAGTCAAATGAAGTTATAATCACTGCTGAAAAGCGAAGCAACTAAAAAGCAGTCCCAGCTAGGAAAAATTATTCTGTGCATAAGCAGAACCCCATTCGGATGCCTAAGCCCATGGTACTGCGATTTGGTATGGCTGACGTGGCTTATTTTGATTGGTATCCTGATGCAAAGTTAAGTTCGGCATCAGCACAAAATAATCTCTCTCCCCAACCAGAGCCTAAAGTGGCTAATTATAAAAAATATTTAACCATGTAGAGAGCCATCCCAAAAATTCATCACCGTAGCAGATACTAATTAACAGTGTCATATCCATCAAATTTAATTAAGATACAGCGTGGGGGCATATCCAGCACACATAATGAATAAACTAATCATTATATGAGTTGCATAAATAATCTTCATTAATGAACCATTTTCTTATTCATACCAAGCCGAATAAGTCATGCAGCTCATTTAAGGCGTTTCAAATGATACTGACATTTCATGCAAAAATATTATTAGCAGATGTGCTAAAATTATTAGTTATTTCATACGTTTCTTTGCTGATATATAATTATTTTGAATAGGTTGATGATGTGGTTGATTTAGAGATAAAGTTGAAACGGAAGAATGGAGAAGAGAAGATTATTGCAGTGAAGGCAGTGGCACCTGCTTCCACGTAGAGGTGAGGAGGGTCCTGCATTAATGACAGAAAATGGTTAGAGAAAAAACGCTCATTTTTTTCATATGATACTGAATGTGATTAGGGGTGTAGCAGGAACTTTTATTAGGAAAGTCCGGTCGGAGACAAAATCCTACCAAAAAACTCGGTATTTGCTCGGTATTGCTAGGTATTATTTGATAATAACGACGAATACTGCTCTGTGAAGACCAATACCGAGTTATGCCGAGCTATACCGAGCAATACCGAGTTGTACCGAGTTTTTGCTAGGAAAAACTCGGTACAACTTTTGTATAACTCGGTATTGCTCGGTATAACTCCGTATTGGGTCTTCACATGATGGTATTCCTCGTTATTGTTTGGTATTGCTCGGTATTTGCTCGGTATTTCTCGTTTTTTGGCGGAATTTGGCCTCCGACCGGACGTTCCTCTACGTCCGGTCGGAGGACGTAATAATTGTTCTCATATGATACTGAATGTGATTAGGGGTGTAGCAGAGGCTTCGTTTGAGATGATATTTGTATTGCTTATTAAAGCAAAATCTTAATAAAAAAATCTGTTTTAAAAAGCATTAAAAAAATCATCCCAAACGAAACCAAAGTCAAGTTAACTCGTTAGTTGACTTACTCAATTTAATAAATGTCTCACGATCCGAGCTCAAATAGCTAACGAGCAAAGCTTGGCCAGCTGAGACCTAAATCTTGTGAGCTCTTAAGTTGTCTCATTTAATAAATAATAATACAAAAATGTTCTTAAAATATATTAGAATTCAATGATAGTATAAAATTGTTAAACATATTTAAAAATCATCTCTCTTTTATTTTCTTTAAATGATTTTTTATTATTTCTCATTTAAATTTTAATCTTTTTATTATGTTATTATAATAATTAATTTAATAAAAATTATATTCTTTTCTATAATAAATGAGCCACATTCTTGTGAGCCGTCTCAAACTCATAGAATTAAGCTCGAGCTCAAGCTCAAACGCGATTAATTAATCAAACTCAACCTGAGGTGATACGAGCTCAGCTAGACTTATTTACACGCCTACCCTTAACATTCGAAAAATTATTATTATCAGGAAATGGAAATGAATTTATTAGATAGATGGCTAGATCATCACGATTGGCTGTAATATTGGCTTTACTTTTATGTAAAACTACAATTGATTGTGAAATTATGATTTCTAAACCATAATTTATGTCAAAAGCACTTTTTTAATGATTAATCGCCCTTTTTTATTAATGACAGATAGTAATTAATCAAAAATAATTTAACCCTATGTGTTTTTGATATTTAAATGATTTAACCCTATGTGTTTTGACCTGCAGACTCTAAGCCTTAGACCATTAGATTGTAAAGATCATAGACCTTAAATATCCTTATAAGAAACTTGGTGTATGGCCACACTTGGGAGAGATTATTACGTGTGTAGTCCAGACACAAAGAACCATTCTGCTTTGTGATTGTGAACAATAAAAGCACAAGAAAACCATAGAGGTGAACAGTGAAAACACAGTGTTGAAAATCTTGGATCCATTCCAAGTCTATGTTGCATCGATATGGATACAGCGACACGGATACGACACGATACGGATACGGGATACATCAATTCTTAAAAATATAGGATACGGGTACGGCGCGGACACGGCATTATAATTTATAATCATACATACAAATTAAGAAATCAATCAAAGCATAATATTTGAACAAAAAAAATGACAACAACATCATTTGTAGCCTTTTAGCTTCTAATATCAAAATATAAGTAAGCATTAAATGTCTAGTACAACAACAAAAGCATAAATATAAATTATCTAGCACATGAAGTTTCAACTATTCAATAGAATGAATGATATAATTATCTTTTTCATTGATTTGTCTTTGAACTTCTATATCATCTTTAATAAATATCATAGCTTCTAATTCAAGCTCATCAAGTGAAAGATTAGTAATTTTTAATATTTTCATATCATCAAGAGACTCAAATCAATCTCAGAAATGAGAGAAACTTGCTCGCAACCACGGAAGTAAATATGACACGTCTTTTTTCTTCGGATTTCTTTTTGTTTTTCAACGGACACGTGTATCGGATACGTGTGTCCTTTTGAAATTAAATAGTATTCTAATTGGATATGGCTTTGGCGTATCCGACACGTATCGGTGGAGTATCGGAGGCGTATCCGTGTATCGGTGTATCGGATACAGCACGCCTTCATAAATAAGTGTATCGGTGCAACATAGGTTCCTAGGTGGATTAAAACACCATTTAATCCTTAAATTTTTTATTTAATCTCACCCTAATCATAAGGACATGCATGAATACATGGGGAAAATCTAAAGTCATGAAATAGGTGGTTAGCATAGCCGTAGCTCAAACTCTGAAAATTGTCCAAATTAGATTTGGGGATTATCCCATTAGACCAACGACTTTAATTTCAACTATATAACTTATAATTTTAATTTATCATGTTAATTTATTAAATCATTAAAATTTATAAAAATGTAATTTATATGTTAGCACTTATAATTATTCTCAAAATTTTGAAACCCTCAAAATTCTAGTCTCCCCGAACTCTCTTCGTGAGAATCATGACTTGGCCTCTTTGCCTTCCATTTTTTGGCGCTTCGATTAGCCTCTTTTTCATGAATTGTGACTTTTTCTTCTTGAGTTTTTGGCTTCCTGTTTCGTTGCTTCTATTACGATCCCACTACAAGAGCTTTATTCCATATGCAAACTCAAAGGTAGCTTTTTGGACGGCAACAAAATGGCTGATGCTTCAATAGGTTATGCCGCCATGGACAATGGGAGTTAGGAGTGTAAGTGAGTCAAGTGCCGGCTTGAGTTCAGCTCGATAAATAGCTCGTGAGCCGAATTCGATGAACTAATGAGCCAAGCTTGAGCCAGCCCTGACTCAACTCGTTAGCTCGCGAGTCAAAACATTTAAAAAAAAATATTAGCATAAAATGCATTTAAAATATTAGCATTCAAAATTGTTGGAAATATTTAAAAATTATATCTCCCGTCTTTATATTAAATCATTCTTTATTATTTTTCTTTTTATTTCTCCTACTTTTAATCATTTTATTATAATAATTTCTTAAACCATAATCATTTTTTAAATCATAGATAAAGCTCGAGCCCCCGAGCTCAAATTCTATTAATTAATTATTAAGCTCAAACTTAAGCTAAGAATGACTCAAATTTAGCTCGACTCATTGGCATCCCTAATAGGAGCTCATTGATAATCCGTAAAATCCTCACCATCGAAGCCAATGAGCTAACTTCGATGCCTGTACCCCAACCAAGCTATATTTTTCCTCAAAAAAATTGCGCAATTTGCAATCTTCAGAGGCGTTAAGATTTTTATTTATTTATTACAACATATTGATAAGATTTCAAGAAGCAATCTTCTAAAGAATTTATAAAAAATCAATTCCAATTAAAATTATTATTAATGTGAGAATATAATTTGCATTTCAAGGTTATTCTCTTAGATATCATGATGATATCAAATATTTAAATAATTGGATTAATTTCATTGAATTGATTAGGTTGTTTGAGAAAAATAAATTTCATTCTAAATACTTCATATATATATAGAAAAATATATATTTAAATATTAAAATAGAGCATTTTTAAAATAAAGTTTATCAAAATTAAGTTATGTTAGCCTAATTAATTAGATTAATCCAACAATACCTCATGTCAGACTAGCTCTGGTAGCCTAAAGTCCAAACTCTTGATCTTCAGACGCTTCCAATTAGCCTCTCATAGCCATCCAACTTAAGTTAATCCAGTTAATGGAACAATTTTTTAACGTGAATCAACAATATTTATCATTAGGTTCCTGAATTAACCAATATTAGGCCTCATTCCCAATAGGCTCTCATGGTGAGGATTTTACAAATTAACTATTGAGATTGAGTCATTTTCCTACCATTAGAATTTAGCTTGTTGGTATTGAGTCCTCTATAGTTGAATTAAGGAATGCCTAAATTACTCTTCTTATGCTTCTATAACTCTATTCAACCCTATTCCTCTTGCACTCCATTCCAAAGAGAATGAAAGAGTTAACCCATTTAGTGAGCTTCCTCTTGTCATTCCAAGCATCCTCACTCTTTTTCTTTGCTTCCTAAGTTTCCAAGTTTATATATTCAACATGCATTTTAGCTTTGATGATATTATGATTATCACCGGAGACCGATCAAAATGCGCCACGTCACCCCTTTCTTCAGTATCGTGGCTCGGTACTGCTCTGTATGACTTCTCGGTACCACTGACATGGCTGCACCTAATTCCACTCCAAACGTAGAACAGCGTCTGGCCTCCGCACAGAATAACTTCTCCTCAACTAGGGCTTCATTTCGAACAACTTTCTTATTGTTTACAATTTTTATTTGATCATTATTTTTTCATTACATTCATTTTTTTTTTTTTTGGAAGAGGCTTCCTACAACTTTTTTTTAAGAAATACTGCTTTCCTCACATTATCTTTAGAACAATCTTATAAACAAATCGTAGACATCCCAAACATACCCTAAGTTGTGTGCTGGGAGCTTTGGCTTATTGAAAATCACTCAAACTCAAAGAACTTTCTTGTATTTCCCAAAAAAAGAATTTTCTTGTAATTTTTTATTTTCTTTTAATATACGGCAAAGCCCAAATTTCTCCCAAAAAAAAAATCACTCAAACAACACTACCCCACTTTATGTCTGCCTGTGGTGCGGAGTGCAGACGGGGAGAACCGTTCGCACACTAGTATAAAATTCAGCTAACAGCTAGGTACCGTTCGGTACCGCTGGGTCCCACTACGTACCGCTTGGTACCCTGTGTGTGTGCAGACGGTGCTCTCCCCGTCTGCACTCCGCACCTAATAATTTTTCATGAAAAAGTAGGGCTCAAGTGAGCTCACTGTCTAGTATGTTCATATTTGACTAATTTAAACTTTATTTGTTCGAAATTAGCTTGTGCATGAAATTCCTCGTAGATAATACGTTGGTTTATGATTTTTTTTATTTGTTTGTTTATGTGCGGCTCTTGTTTGGCTCATATTTAACTCGGGTTACTTAAAAATACTAAAATTTGGATTTTTTTTAAAATAAAGCATAAAAATCAAATAAATATATGAAAAAAAAAAATTTATTACTGAAATTTTATGATTGTAATAACAAATGAATCTCAAAAGTTAATAATCAACAAATTAGCAAACATAATCATTATAGCCCCATTCTTATAAAATCCAACATGTCATGGAAATGCCAATTTAAGAAAATCTAAACTTAGGTTTTATTTGGAATAATTTTGTTATTGTTTTTGTAAAGAAGTTTCAGGTACAAAATTTTCTTTTTTTTAAAAATTTTTGTACTAAAATATTATTTTATGCTGCAATAGAAATGTTTTTCTTAGGGAAGCCTTAGATGCAAGACCTACAAAATAATGAATGATAAAGCATGTATAAAAACTATAGAGAAATATATCTAAGGAAAGCAGACATACGAACCAAAAGTAGCTATATAAACCAAAATAGTATTCCGATCAAAACCAATCAGATATATTAACCGAGCAGAAGAAATTCTGAAATTTAGTTCCACAACAGATGAACAGCAAAATGGATTTGCAACTCCTTCAGAAGTGGATGCAGGTTCAAAGAAATACCCGCACATTGTAGATGATGCAAGTTGGAAAGGATCCAATATTAACAAGGCAGTATCACTACTAAAAAATATGTTTTTTCGCAGCATTTGTTAGGGACGGTTTGAAAACAGCTGTCAAAATCAACTTTTTGCACCGATTTTAATCGCTGGTGTATCCCGAAGCCCTCGGACTTTTACCCGGTTCGACGCTCGCGAGCTTCTCCTTCTCGATCGACCCCCTTCTCTCTTTCTCTCTCCCGCACGACCCTCCCTCTTCCCATCTCTCTCATTTTATCGTGCAGAGATCATGGCCTTCGATCGGCGGCCAGAGAGTCGACTGTGTGAAAGCCTAAATTCCGTCTAAAAATAGACCGAAAAGGCAAGGCATAACTGATTGACTAAGCATACCCACAGAAATTCCAACAATAAATCACTACCGACATTAACCATGAGCTCTTTTGACAGCCCTAATTCATAGCGATGATGAATCACTCATATGGTCATAAGTACTCTTTAATATACTTTATCAAGTTTTTTCTATATCACAACCTTTGAAATGCACTTATAAATGAGAGATTAAGGGTCAAACGATGGCACATAGTATAATCACATGTTTTTTCACTTAAAGTTTGTCCAAGTGAATCTACTTGAACATTCTCTATTAAATTATTAGCCTCTCTCTCTCTCTCTCTCTCTCGGCTCTCTTCTCGTCTTCTCTTCAGGATCAATTCATTTCTGTAGGGTGGGTCCTAATGTTTCCCATGAACAACTTTAGATCTAGCAATACCAATTTAACTCAAGATTATTGATATATAGATAATTAAATCAACTCATCACTTTTACTTACATAAATCATAATATATTATTATTAAATCAAATGACTAGCTATCATGATATCACCGAGGCTATTAGTTGGATATAATGTTTCATTTGGGACGAATTTTTTTAATGATTCTTAAAACAACTTTTTAATATAAAAATTTTAATTTTTGTGCTAGAAAGCTACTTTAACAAGCAGGAAGAAAGCCGACCCAAATGAATCCGAAGTCTTGGATGAAAATTTTTTAGTATTAGAAAGCTTTCTGAACTTATTCAAAATGAATATGAATTTTCAAATTCAGGTGCACAGAAATCACATGGAACAAAAAAGTGAGGCGATTTTTATTCAGAAAATTCCTTTTGTTGCGCCCTGGAATATTTGTGTTGGTGGAGAAATATATATAAAATTTAACGTCTTAGCTTTGTACGAAGATCCAACACACAATCAGATAAGAGAGGGTGTAGCATTCATAAGAGACACCAGAGATTTTTACGTAGAAACCCCCTAAAAAGGGGGGAAACCATGGGGCTCTTCGTACAAATACTGCAACCTCTTTTTTTATTTGATTGTATGTTGGATCTTCATACAAAACTAAGACGTTAAATTTTATATTTCTCTACCGCCATGAATATTCCATGAAGCAACACCTTTAATTCTAAGTTACACTCCTCCATATCATCATCATAACCCTTGTTATGTTCATTCCATTTATACAAGCTTTTATCATTGAAGAATTATTACATAAGACGAAGATAAATCTTAGAATATTTCTTTCAACTCTATTCATGGTACCAACATTTAATGTTGACCCTATCAAACATCTAACAATATAAAACACTTGTGCGACCTCATCAATATTGAATATATATATATATATATATATATATATATATATATATATATATATATATATATATATATATATATATATATATATATATATATATATATATATATATTGGATTTATGATAACATTAAATATTTTTCTTGTTTTAAATAAACGGTATTTTTATATTAAAATATTTTAAATTATTATTTTTGCACCAAACAAATGAGCCATCATGACCTAGACCGAGCACATGAACTCGTGGAGTAAATCTTATTATCGTGCTATAAGTCGTAATCTGATCTCTCCTAATTTCTGGTTGTCGCACTACAATCAGATCAAGACGAGCAATTACAACCCCACCTCATTTCCTTATTTATTATTTTATATTAAAGATTACATTAACATTATGCAACATAATATTTAAAAATATGTAAGTTGTAATAATAAATTTATATATTTTTCTAAGTCATTCATATTGACATAACAAACATTTATTCATAGACCATTTGGGTTCAAATACAGATGCATACAAATAAGAGCTTACAATGGATAGGCCAACGCAAGAAGCATTCTTCAAAATTTTTTTAACTTTTTCTATTTCCTGTTTTAAAAGAGCCGGCTAGTTGGGCCCACATCGGATTCCGGGAAATTCAACAACCAAGCAGCATTCCTGGAAGCTTCTCTTTTTCTTTTTATTCAAATAAAATTATATATATTACACAACTCTTGGTTGGGAGTCTAGGTTATCAAGTAAGAGGTTTTGGATTTGAATTTTGTGTATGTCATATGTGTATGAGTATGCTTTAATTGGCCTAAATGTCTAATTTTTCTTACATTTTCTTAAGATTAAATCTTCCCTAAATATTAAATACCTCTTATTTTCTTAGGGTATTTTGACTTCATACTCATTATGCCCAAAAATAGAGAAATATATGCATCTCATTTTCTAAGAAAATATATTTGAAAATTTCATCAGGAGAAATCGGGTTATGGGTCGGGTTTGGATCCAACCCGATACTGACTTGACACAAGTTGACCAGACTCGAACCATACCATTTTTTTCAAATGGGTTACTTTCTCAGACCTAAACCCGACCCGCTCCAGACCCAAGTCAACCTGACATAACCCGCCAAGTCGTCATCATCTATAGGAGGGAGAGACGACGGCGTCGGCTTCGGCTTCAGGCACCAACAAAGCCTTCAGAGCAAGGAGAGGAAGAGGCGTCGGGGGCAGGAAGTCCCGATCAGCTCAGTAAATGAAGAGCTTCGGGCACAGGGAGAGGGAGAGGAGTCGGCGTCAGTTTCAGGCGACGGCGAAGCCTTTAGGAGTAGGGAGAGGGAGAGGTGGCTAGAGAGTATGTGGAGCTCATTTGGCCATGTGGGACTTGTTTGGGCAAGAGCAACAGGAGATAGGAGCTAATGCCAGCTCACAGTGCGAACCAGAGAGGAGTGGGTCAGTCAGTGTCAACTTCATATGGCGGGTTGACCCAAACACGACCTATTTTTTCGAACCAAAGTACTAATAGAACATGATTCAATATAATTATTAAGGTAATCTTGGTTTCAAAGCCATCACTTGTATTTTTACAGTTCATTATCACAAAAGTATAAAGGCGTCAAAGAACACTAGTTATCAACACTTCACTTTCACTTAATTTCATTTCATTTTCACTTAATTTTCTCATTTCATCAGAATTCATACAGAAAAATAGGGTTTATTAGAGCCAACTCAAATATAAATTATATTCAATGTGTTGGGTTATCAAAATATATAATGTATGAGTATAATGTACTTGTCTCAATATTTATTTATAATTTCATTTCACTTATAATTATCTTTGACCTCCCACAGATGTATTCAACAAGTGGGGCCAGAATTAAACAGAATAGAACAAAGTAACCTCCCACACCCACATTCACACAAGGCAGATGATATTAGAACATAACAAATATGGCCCTTATATCATTTCAGAGAATACACTTATCACATTTTAGAATTCAAAGCTCCTCCAAAACCATGTTATGTGTTATGGAATTTGAATGCAACACTAACTAATTATGACTTTAATAGGTAAGGATGCATGAAATACCAGAATTACCTACAGTAATTCACATTGCATGTATAAGAATATACTCACTAGATTTCTTTCATTTCAATTATAATTTTAAAGGAAAATTCAAAAAAATATTTTAAGTCTTTTATATAACTATTATGAAAATAAAAAAAATGCCTCATTTATTAAATACTCATAGAATTCATGTAGTGAAAACCATTTGGTAGAAATGAAATTTCTTATTGCTAAAACATTCAAAACAAAACATTTAACAATATACTAAAACTTACACGGTGAAAACATCATAAAACTCGAGGAAAATATAATTGCTTTCATAAAATTTATAAATTTGTTGGAATTGAGGTTAGATACAGATGTGCAAAATTTACCTCGTGCTCTACAAAGTCTCTAACTAGGCCGACGTACAAATGCAACTCCTTCGCCTATAAATCCCCCTCTCTTCTTTCTCTCTCCTTCACCAAGGTGGCTAGGGTAAGTGGTGAAAATAAATTAAGACATTTTATATATAAAAAAATCCATTTTGGCCTGGTTCCATTGCACTTCAATTGAATATTCTTGATGCTCCCAGATTCCTCAAACTCGAGAGCTAGCTGAGCGCCGCAACGGCACTACGCAAAACCACAGTGCTCCCCTCAAACTTCTTCCCAAACAAAAAGCTCAATACCGCAACGCCGGCCTTCCCCTTGCCACAATGCTCTTAAAACATTGTGGCAAAATTTGAAATTCTCTTCCCCCATTCCATCCCTTGCCTTGTTTCAAATTAACTACACACTATAGAACTTAAAATGGATAACCACACCAAGATTAAATGAAGGTTCAACCTAAGTCTATTACCTGAGTTGCTACGAAGTAAGCATTACATGGGGCATAAAAATTCAAAATTTTCTTGTCTTACTATGCTTTCCCATTATTTAACTATAATTTAAGGAGATAATAGGTTTAACTTAATAACTCATCCGGATGAAAATTTATAAATAATAATAATAATTAATATGAATCAATCTCAAAATTATTGGATTGATATTGTTGGAAGACATGATGAGATCTCAGTAATGATGAGATCCATGGCCTGTGAAAGTCAGCAATGAAGAAGATGTGGGAGCAACAGGATCTCACGAGCTCGCGTCTGTGGCTCATTGGTAGAAGGGAAGCAATTCCTTCCGGTGCCTCACGTTCGAGGGAAATTATTGAGTCAGGCCACCGGACGTGTTCGGAGCCCAATGAAAATGTGTCACATCACCTCCCACTCAGTATCGAGCTCGATACTGAGTAGTACTGAAACCAAGGTGCCAAGTTCAGTACAACTCGGTACTCAGTACTTCACAGTACCAAGCTCAGTACTGTGAATACTGAACATAAGCTGTGTCCGAGGACCTGAAAAAACAAAAAAAATCTCAGTGGGAGCATCAAGTTCTCATTGGGAAGTGTATCGCAAAGGATAATCATTTCATGAATGTTAACATTATGTACTATTTTTAATTTTCTTAAATTTTAAATATTTTATGAGTGAATAATAAAATAATCAAATTTATATCTTAAATATATAACTAAAATAGTTATTTAGGTGTAATGTAAATAAAGTAATTATCCTAAAAATTATATGGAAGTTAACATTATGTACTATTTTTAATTTTCTTAAATTTTAAATATTTTATGAGTGGATAATAAAATAATAAATTTTATATCTTAAATATATAACTAAAATAGTTATTTAGGTGTAATGTATAAAAAGTAATTATCCTAAAATTTTTTATAATTCTAGCTTATCTTAACAGAAGGCTGGTACAACTTTTTTCTCTTTTTATCCTAACTCCAACAGTCTCCTATATATAAACCGCTCACTTTGGCTGAAGATACAAAGTACAGCAAGCTTTATCCCCCAAACTTATAACAAAGAAGAAAAAATCAGTAGAAAGATGGGAAGGTCGGAAAGGGAAGGGAGGTGTAAGAGGCATCCGACCCACAAGCACTCCGATGGCGTCTGCCCATATTGTCTTCGCGATAGACTCACAAATTTTTCAAGATCGTCTTCCTCATCCACCAACAACGCTGCTTCTTCCACTGTCTCCTCCACCGCTTATTACTCTTCCTCTGATTCCGAAGCCTCTTCCTTGGATTCCTCTCCGCCGCATGAGGAACTCAACGCTAAAAATATACTGGAGCATTTTAAGAACGGTAGAATGGATATGTTGAGGAAGAGCAAGTCGATTGCTTTGTACAAGGAAGGAGAGCCGAGGGAGGAGAAGGAGAAGAAGAGTGGAAAGAGAAAGGCCGGATTTTTGGCTAAGTTGGTGATGAGAGGAGGAGGGAGGAGGAAGCAGAGGGAAGGTGGGTTGTCTCATTCAAAAACTATGAAGGAGAAGCCTTCTTCCAAGTGGAACTTCTTCTCTTAAGAGTTTTGTTTTGTTTTTGTTTTTTGTTCTGTGCTGTTTCATTTTTATAGGTTGTGAGCGAAGCTGCAGGGCCTTCTGAAATTCTGTGCTAAAAGCAGCTATTTCAAGACAAATTTCTTGATAAACTTAACTGAATAAGGCTGGTGATATGATATTCTAATTTTTCAGACACATTTTTATAAGAAAATTGATTTATGGGCTTTTTATTTTGCTTTAAAACTTGCAAATGATGATTGTTGAATTCGGGGAGGGAAAGATTCCTGTAGAAAAGAGCAGGAAGAAGCAGAGAAGGAAGAACAAGTAGGTCTTTAACCTTCATAATTTCCTTCCTACTTCCATCATCTCTGCTAATAATACCTTTTCATTTCCGAGGGAGCCAATACCCATTATCGTTCTAACTGTCCCTTAAAGTTTAACAGACAATCATTCTCGCAGCTCACCTTCAGCTTCTCCATTGTTTTTGTCCTTCGGAAATGATAGCGATACAGCTTGAGCTCACCTTGAAGAAACAATTTTCTTTTCTACCCAAAGAAAAATGAATTCTTTCACTTCTCTATAGTTTGCATGGTGGCTTGCGAGCTGCTGTTGTGGAAAGCTAAGGAAATAGTTTGCAAGAACTTAACTATAGATTCAATTCTTTCCATTCAAATAAGGAAATAGTTTGCAAGAACTTAACTAAAAGGAACTACGAAATTAGCCAGAGGCATTTGCACTCCACCCTCCTACAAAAGATATTGATTTTCAACATTTTTTTGTTGGTCTCGCTCTCGGGATTTTTCTGCTTCTGGTCCTTGCTAAATGGTTTCCTTTCTGTCAAATCCCTTCCTCCCACCTCTCCCAGCTTCCTTGCCGTTTCCTATGATTGGTAAAGATTTGATGCAAAATGGCAGACGGAAATTGGACTGGACGGAATCCATGATGGAAGTTGTAAGAGTTATGTGACATGAGAGTTATTTTAAGAAATTGTTTGTCATACCCCTGGTCATTCTACGTTGAGGGGAGGAGTCAAGAGACTAAGAATTCTAGCATAATTTATAGGGTTGGGAAATGACTCTTAGAGGATCGTAATCAAACAGCGGTGGTCAGAGAACTATACTTGAGAGATAGTGGTCAATGGATTATAATTTGACGATGGAGGTCGAACTATCCCAATCAGACGACAATGGTCGTATGACGGAGGATTTAGTAAGGCAACGGGAGATGGAGCACTATAGTCAAGCAATAATTCGCAGATCATCACAATTGACTAACATTTGTTGGAGGATTTTGGGGTCATGGTGATCAAGAAATCGAAGTCAGATGATGGAAGTCGAAAGACTATAATTAGATGGAAATTTTTTAAATTTAACAATGGTGATAGTCATGGTCCAACAATGTTGTTCAAATGGTGTTTGGGTATTTGTTCAATAGTAGTGGTCACGTGTTGGTCTTGAAAGAAGCAGTCCAGTTATGATTCGATGGAGCTACATTATTATTCAAGCATATGAGCTATCTTAAATGTCAAACTAATAATTCAAGCTCCCCTTTATGAAGAGAGAAGGGCCTATTTATGTGTGTGTGTGTAAAATGCCTAAAACAATAAACGTAAACGGATTAATAAGAAGTGACTTGGGAGCCGCATGCGCGATCGCTTGAAGTATGTTAATATGAGTAGTCGGGTTGACAACAGGTTATTGGGTCGACCGAAACCCAACCCAAATTATAAATGTGTCCAAAAATTGGACCTGAACGCGACCCATTTCTATTTCGGGTTGAACCTAACTCGGATTTTCTAGGTCAGGCTCGAGTCGGATGTTTATGTTTGTCAGTAATTGACACCCCTAATAAACATGAGAACTTAATTCCTCGTGTTAAATTTTAATTTATGTATTTAACAAATATGATAAGAAAGATCGATGCCCCCCTCGCTTCTTAAGATTTAGATTTGTTGCACTTTTGAACAACTCTTATCTAAAATAGTGTTTGACCACTAAGCTCACCTAGCTTTGTTAGTTAAGAACTTTGTCTATCAATCAAGAGGTCTTGAATTTGAAGCTGCATATGCGATACTCAAAAGTCCAAAAAAAAAAAAAAGTAGTGTTTCACCATTCTTTGATAACATACTTTGAATGGATTATTGGTATTTAACTTTTTTGTTGTTTGATTGTTTCCACCATTTCTGTTACCCTATTCTATCTTCGTATCTCTGCAGTCTTTTAGTGATGTTTTGTCTCCATAGTTATATCTATCTTATGTATTTTATGCCTCTTTTTTTTCTTTTTAGCTAAATTATTGAGCTGCGGCTCTCATCATGCGAAAAAATAGAATATTGATGCAAGATTATCAGTTCAAAATTAGGATAAATAATTAAATTATTATTTATTCCCAACTTTTTATCAGGCATTGCTTTGGTGTTGATTTCTTTTTTTTTTTAATAAAATGCTCTCATTAAATACCAGCGGAAAAAACTTAAACAAGAGTTGAAAAGTAGTACAAAAGTTGGATCCCCCGTTCGCATTATAAATTGTTCCCAAAAAAAAAAAATCCCCAAACAAAATATTATAAATTCTAAAAAGGAGTAATAATTGAGCCATGCACGGCATCAATATCATAAAATTTATATTTTTTATGAGAGATAAATTTTAACTAAATTATTAGAGTAAAATATCTATAAGAAAAATATTTTCTAATTTATTTAAAAGATAAAAATTTGTAATACTACATAAAGTTTTTATATATGAAAAAAAAATTATTTTATATAGGATGATTCACATCATCTTATATAAAATAAAGTTTTTTTTTTACTCTTAAAAGTAACATATTTTTTTTATTTATTTTTATAGATGAACAATAATTTTATCATATTTTATTTTAAATAAAAAAATTTGAGCAATTGCTTAAGTTATCATCGATGGAATCACCAATAGCATAACCAAATATCTTATCAAGTTATCTTTAATAGACTTATGTTTCGTTTGGAACTGCTTTCTAATGTTTCTTAATGCAACTTTTTAGTATAAAAATTAAAATTTTAATACCAAAAAAAGTTGTTTTAAGAAATAGTAATAAACTCTAAGAAAGTTGTTCCTAGGGCTTCATTTGGAAAATTTTTCTTATTGTTTTATTTTTTTGACTCTGCTTTTGTTGCGTTAAAAAAAATTTTATGCTAAGAAGCTACTTCCTATACAGCTTCTAAAAAAGTTACTTTCTTTCAATAATTTTATAACCATTTTTATAAAAACTTCGAGCATCCCCAAACGGACTTTAATCATCAATAAATCACTCCAAATTCAGCCAGATCTATCTCCATAACTACAATTAGAACATTTCAAAAATACTATTTTTTTTCAGAAGCTCTTCAACAAAATACAGGCACTTCATCCAAGCAAACCATTTTATAGCTTCATTAACAACTGAATGTTTCTATGATGGGAAGGACTAATTAACAAGGTTAGAGTCAATTGCATCCTTTGTTTTCTCATCCCCAAAAGTTTCAGAACAGATCTAAAAGTTTTGTTAAATCAATCAGGTTGATTATGAACCCCTCTCTCTTTCTCTCTCTCTCTCTCAGAGTCCTGTTAGATGGTTTGCTCACATAAAACAATGGCCTTCTGATGACCCGATTAGAAAAATAGATATATTAGATTTGACTTATGTTAAGATAAGCAGAGATAGAACTAAAAAGTCATGGTTATAAAATATTAGAAATGATCTTTTTTTTTATTAGATTTAAATGAGAATTTAACTCTTTACAATATGATACAATTAATGGAGAAAAAGATTCATGTAGTCGACCTCAAATAGTGGGATAAAGGCTTGATGTTGTTGCATGTTTAAAAATAACTTTCCTAGAACTACTAATGACTCATACATAACCTCTGGCAAGATAAAGTAAGGGGCTTCAGCTGTACATATGTTCAAATGGCATCCCTTAGTGATTTATAAGCACCCTAAACATTGAAAATGGCGTCTGGTAGTATAGAAAAACTTTCTTCTAATGATTAATTTTTGTAGAGGTTAGTGGAAGAATCGAGATTTATAAAGATGGTTGGCGAAATATAAATCAACTAAAATAAATTAAAATTAGAAGATATATTTACAAACTGGCTTAAATAGATAAAAAAGTTGTAAATATGAATATCCAACACAGTAATTTAAAAAAAAAAAAACTCTTTTAACCTCGATATTATTGTTAGGTATATGAAATTATGTCTAGTGCATCTTCATATCATCAAAATTATTAATCATAGATTATGCCTCAAAACTCCTTGTAATATCTTTTTCAATATGTTATCAAAGAACTTGAAGAAAATCATCTCTCATCTTATTTCGCAGACTTGTCGTGGAAAATTTATTAGGTGCGGAGGCCAATTCAGATGTGTCATGTCACCGAATACATAGTGCATTGGACAACATGATACATCAATATTAGCCTACGGAATGTTAGTTGTCCTCTCTGCCTCCCCATCCTCCTCTCAAAATCGACACTGTCAACCATTTTCATCCCTCTTAACTTGAGCTTGGAAGTACCTCTTATCAATAGATACAATCCTCCCTCATAATCCTCTTTTGAGGCACCGTATCGCCCTCTCATAGGCTATATGATGCCTCTACTACGACATATAAACTTCCACTTCTAAAGAGAGGAGAATTAAATTTCCTAGAGATGGTGATGTCAATGGATTCGAGATAATATTTAGAGCTTTGAAATCATTTATGATAGAGAGATCCCTCTCGATTTAGATGTTTAGAGTATGCGTACTTAAGTTTACTACATGTATAAAGAGTTTGGCAAGAATAATTTACGTTATTTATTAAAAATATTAATCTTTCATAAATGTGGTAACATCAAATGGCACAACTCGTTCCTTCCTTTGGCTGAGAAGTAAATAAAAAATTCATGTCCCTAGGCCAGCTTTACGGAGCTATAATGAGTCTGGCCCAAGCTACTATTTAGCTGTCATCGATGGTGGCCACTATAAGAAACATTGCTGATCGGTGAATAAAATATCTCATTTTGAAACTCTTAATGTCAAATCCAATATGATTGAGAAATTAAAATTTTGATGATTCAATTGATTAGGATAATTTAGATATTATTTGTAGATCAATTTTTAGAATTTTAGAAATTAATGATGATGTCATCATATTCATTTCAAAATGTTCTCTTGGGGGGTAAGTTAATATCGTAATAGACATGAAGTAGAGTCTATGTTAGTAGGCGATTATCACTTACCCAAGGTCACACTACTCTCTCATTGTCTGAAAAGGGGAAAGGGAATTGAATCGATCGACTTAACAGTCTTGGTTGTAAGAGATCAAAATTGAACTATTTTATGTCATTAGAATTGTGACAATAAGATAATTATTAAACAATAAACTCGCTTCATTTTAAGTCTAGTTGGTTCAGGGGCGGACCTCCTTTAGGTTGGAGGGAAAGCGCCCCCTCACCCCTAAAAATTTTAAAATACGGCAGCAGACATCTGATATATCTGCGAAGCATACGATGATCAAGGATATGAACAAATTTGGGTCGCTATTGACCCATTTTTTTGTAGTAAAAGGTTGAGCCAAATTGGAGGCAACGCCAACAATTATAAGTTTGAATTCCCCAAAAGTTGGCTCCGCCTGAGTTGGTCTTCAAATTTCATCAAAAAGATTGTTTTAGAAACTTACATAACACCTAAAATACATTTCTAAAATTAAAAGTAGCTCAATTAATTTTCAAAATAAAAGTGTAATTACCAAATATACTCGTTTTTTTTTTCATCCTTATCATTTGCCGATACTTTTTTTTTCTTTTCTAGCACGCTGATTTTCATCATCCTAATCATCATCCTTCCACCAAATTTTTTAATTGAGATAGTGGAAGGGGGGATTCATCTCAAATCATATTCAATAATTTTAAATTTTATTTTGTATAATATATTTAAAAATATTTTGACATTATTTTATTTTGTTTAGACGCTTAATTCTATCTTAGTAAAGTAATTAAATTCTTAATTGCGATTGAAAAGCATTGAAAAAACAAAAAAAAAAAAAACAATGAAAATCTCCATTATACTAACTTCTCATGTGCTTCTTTCTCCCTTCAGTTCAACCATGTGCAACAACCCACCGAATATTTTCCGAAGTTGGCGGTGGTGGGACAGCGAAAGTAGTGGGCATGACGAGATGGTGGGTCCGCATTTCCACAAATCCTTCTGAGGGATTTCCTCCTCCCCCTATTCAAACTACCACGGCGCCAATACGCCAACGCGCGGACTGGTTGACATCGATTGCTGAAAATTCCAACCGAGAGAAGGGGGGTTGCATTTCGTCATTAATTAATATTTTGGTTAAAGAATTTAAAAAATCAATTGATCAAATTATTCTTCAATTTGAATTAAATTAAATTGAGTTTTATTTTGTATAGTTCGTTCTAATTTTGAATTAACCAAAATATAAATACTTTGGAAAAAAAACTTAATTATCTTTCACATAAATAATATGTATTAAAATAGTGCAAAATTTAATATAGAAAATGAATAATATTCATATTCATCCCAAGGTTATGAATTGGACGAATGAGAGATTCCTGATTCGACCAATTGAATCAGGGTTGAACCAGATAATAAAATTAACATAAAAATATGACAATTTAACCTTAAATACAAATCCATCATATCATACATATCAAGTATACAAACTAAGAATGAATTGGAAGTTTAAAATCACACTTTATGTTATAAATTTAGATATGATTTATATTAAATGCTCATATATTTATATTATATTAATGATTATATTATAAATATATGAGCATTTAATAATATTTATAAAATTAAAAAAAACATAATATAAATTTATAAATATAAATATCATTTAAGAATAACATGTTTATATATTTATATGAATAATATTTAATATAATATATAAATTTATAATATTAAATTTTTATATTATTAATTCTTATAATATACATTATAACAAATTTATAATACACATTAAAAAAACTTGCAGCCAACCAGCCTAAATTTATAACCTAACCAATCCAAATTGAAGTCCAACTAAGCCCAAAATCACATTCTAATTCATATAATATTCATGAAACTTATTTAATCTAAATCATACGAGTTTGAGGTGGTTGTCTACACACCTTTTACTGAACACACTGTGAGATAACATGCATATATTATGCTGTAATTAATCATTATATTTAATAAAAATGTTTTAAAAAAGTTAAAATAATTTAATAAACTAAAATATATTGTTTTAAATTTAATTAAGAAAAAATAGAACTATTCGATTCTTTCCAACCTAGACCCGCCAATTTTTGCTATTTCAATCCGATTCAAAGCCAAGCCAATTTTTAAGCTAGTTTGGATCAACCGCCCAACCGATTTACAGTTGAACCGATTAAACCGACCTGTCCTATTTTTAAAATAATGATTCATCCTTTTATCATTTGTTTATTTATAATTCATAAATTTTGTTAATTTAATATTTTAAAATATTAATAAAATTCAATTTTTTATTTTGTTAATTTTAATAAAACAAAATCAAAATCAATAAAATATTTTTAAAACATAATTATAATTCAAATCAATAGTATAATATTAATATACATTATAACAAATTTATAATACACATTAAAAAAACTTGCAGCCCAACCACCCTAAATTTATAACCTAACCAATCCAAATTGAAGTCCAACTAAGCCCAAAATCACATTCTAATTGTAAGTAATCATTATATTTAATAAAAATGTTTTAAAAAATTAAAATAATTTAATAAACTAGATTATATTGTTTTAAATTTAATTAAAACAAATATAATTTTTTTTAGAACCAAGTGATTCTTTCCAACCTAGACCGGTCACCGATTGAACCGCCGATTTTCGCTATTTCAATCTGATTCAAAGCCAAGCCAATTTTAAAGCTAGTTTGGATCGGCCGCCCAACAGATTCACAGTTGAACCGATTGAACTGATCGATTCTATTTTTAAAATAATTACTCATCCTTTTATCATTTGCTTATTTATAATTCATAAATTTATTAATTTAATATTTTAAAATATTAATATGATTCAATTTTTAATTTTGTTCATTTTAATAAAAAAAATTTAAAATTAATAAAATATTTTTTAAATATAATTATAATTATTTGTCAAATCAAAACTAAAATATTAATAATTGAATCAAAACAATCAATTCAACTAGATATTTGGAATGACCACAGCATTCACGAGGATGATGTGATAAGGGGACCCATGGCGTTCGGCAAACTACCCATTCTCCCAGACAAAATGGCCCACTTTAAAAGCCTTCCAACGACAGGCCACGATAGCTAAGCAGAACGGGCCGACACAGATTCAAACAAGAATCTCGTGGACCAATTTTTGTTAAAAAGGTTGAACAACATTTTTAATGATAGAAAGAGGCGTATATAAATATATCTTAGTGTTCAGTTCCAGGGAAGGAGATGTACTAGATAAAAGCAGGGAGGCAAAAGAGATAGTAAAAGGATTCTGGAAACACAATAAATCAACATGTGTAGGAGGAAATCAAAGCAGGATAATCCATAGAGAAATGAAACCCCCTAAAAACTACGAGGATTTCCATCTCCCTACTTACAAACACAAACCTTGGCATGATTAAAATGTAAAGATAGCCTTGAATCAGAAAACAGCTACAGCTACTGCTCCTCGCGATTGGGAGCTTCCTTGGCCTCCTCAGCACCGTCATCCTGTTTCAAGTAATGACATGACAGATTACTTCCAGAGATAATTTTACATGGATAATTAAATGGACAATAGTTTGTCTTTATTTGAGCTGAGTGAGAGTTAGAGCATGGAGAAATTATTCTGTGCATAGATCATAGGTAGAACGCCGTCCGGATACCAATCAGACTCCACCATGTCAGCATTACCGAGCCACGGTACCGAACAAGAGGTCACGTGGTGCATTCTGATTGGTTTCCGGACGGCGTTTGACATCCGCACAGAATAATTAATCTCGAGCATGAGAGTCTGCTGGAGATAAATATTTTTTGCCAATCAACAGACCATTGCCCCTCCGGCAACACCTCAATAGAAAATAGTGTGCTAAAAGACAATGGGGCATATTAAGGCTTCGTTTGGGATGGCTTTTTTATTACTTCTTAAAGCAGTTTTTTATTATAAAAATTAAAAATTTTATACTAGAAAGCTGTTTTAGGAAGAGCCTAAGTTTACCTGCATATCGGAGGTCCAGAGGGTGAGGTTGTCGCGGAGGAGCTGCATGATGAGCGTGCTGTCCTTGTATGATTCTTCGCCAAGGGTGTCCAGTTCGGCGATGGCTTCATCAAATGCCTAAGCAGTACATTGCAAAGCATCAGCACATACAATTAACCAAGCTCTGTTCCCAGAAAAAGGCCTCTTTTATTAATTAATAAATCTCAGAGCTTTAGATAATTGAAACAAACTAGCAAACTTGCAAGAGAACAACAAATAACAATCAACGAAAGAATGAAAGTTTTTGTATCGTTGAAATGAAACAAAGAAATATTGGCTTGCAAGAGAGTTGAATAAGAGTTTGTTCGGGTAATTAATTCTAAAACAGAGCGCACTACTTTCAGAAGCTGGCCATCATTTTCCCCACTTAGACTTTGTTTGGGATGGATTTCTTACTGCTTCATAAAACAGCTTTCTTTTTGCTTTAAGAAGCAGAAAGAAAGTCCTCCCAACCGAAACCTTAATAGTTTTACATCAGCAAATACCATCCATGTTAAACTAAAATTATGTTACTGTGCAATGACCAAAGAGGAATTGAATACTTAGGGGTTTAACAAAAGCCAACAATTATTTTTCCATAAGCTTAAGCTAGTGCAGGAGCAACCAATCACTATTATACACAATAATTTGATGTGTAACTAAACCCAATGATGTTATATGTCCTAAAAAAAAATTTATTCAATCAAGAAGTAGTGAGAACGGGACGAACGATGATCATCTTCCATCTGCTCATACAATATATAAAACCTAAAACTAAGCATGGGCGGATCCCCATTGGACTGAGGGGGGATTTTATTTTTTTGCCCTAATTTTTTTGAGAGGGGATTTTATTTTTTTTTAATTTTAGAGGTTATTTTTTTGAAATATTTTGAGTATTTTAGATATTTTGTCTCCTATCAAAAAAAATTTTTGCCCTAATTTTTTCAATCCAAGTGTCTTTGCCCATCCCCACCAAAAAAATTTTTTTTTACCACCCTGAAAAAAAGAAGTTGGATCCGCCCTGAAACTAAGGTTGATGATGTGAATAAATAGATAATAGCAAGCGAGTATTGCAACGCACTCTTCATTAAAGGTAAAAGGGAAGAAGGACAATAGGCAAGTAATATTGCAGTCAAAATTCAAAAAAAAGAGAACAAAAAATAAGCAATTTTTTAACATCGTAATTTGCAAATCCTACCTGCTTCGCTAGCGTGCATGCCCGATCAGGAGAATTCAAGATCTCGTAGTAGAACACCGAGAAGTTAAGAGCAAGCCCTAGCCTAATCGGATGAGTAGGCGCCAGTTCCGCCCCGGCAATATCCTGCAGATCAGATCCTAATCAAACCAAAATCGGCAAAGCTAACGATGTAATTCAAATAAAGGGCATATCCACGCACGACAGACTGAATCTAACAAAATAAGACACTGTAGATGTCAAACATCTAATTCTAACAATTGAAATACATATCAGATCCGCAAATAACCAGAGGGGAAATAAACAGCAGGGAAGCGGTTGCCGACCTGAGCGGACTTGTAGGCCGTAAGGGTGTTCTCGGCGGCTTCCTTGCGTTCAGATCCAGTCTTAAACTCGGCGAGGTAGCGGTGGTAGTCGCCTTTCATCTTGAGGTAAAACACCTTGGAGTCGCTGGCAGAAGCGGAGGGGATGAGATGTGAGTCGAGTAACCTAAGAATCCCGCTGCATATGGCGTTGAGTTCCGTCTCGATCTTACCCCTGTACTCCTTGATCGTCGCGACGTGGTCCTCGTTCCCGCGGCTTTCCTCCTTCTGCTCGATGGACGATACGATCCTCCACGACGCTCGGCGGGCGCCGATCACGTTTTTGTAGGCTACGGAAAGTAGGTTTCGCTCCTCCACAGTGAGCTCCTCCTTATCGGCGGCTGCCGCGACCTTTTCCGTGAACTCAACCATTTCTTCGTACCTTTCCGCCTGCTCTGCAAGCTTCGCCAGGTAGACGTACTCCTCCCTGGTGGCCGCCATCGCCGTAGTTGCAACGAAGACGATTGATGCGTATAAGGAGAAGGAATCGGAGGGGAGAAGCGGCGGCGACGAGAGGAAATGGAAGCGTGAAAACAGAGGGAGACGGTTTTAAAGGGATTTATTTTGCACAGCGGACCTCGCGGTCGAGGAGAAGCAGTGGGGATGGAAGACCCGCAACCGTCCACGCCTAGTGCTGGTGCTGAGCTGTAACTGATCCTCAGCATCAATCTCTATCGTTAAGGTATAAATACTTTTTTTAAGGTATAAATACTAAATAGTAAATACTTAATAATTATGGAAATAATAGAATTATTATAAAGTAAAAAAATATATATATATAAAAACCTATAATTTTTTCGTAAACTTATTTGGGTGTATATTATTATCGTACTGAAAATAAATATATAAATAAATACGAAAAAAATGTATCGAGATTAATGCCCTACCAAACAATTTATTTTAATCACGATGCCCTACCAAACAATTTTTTCGTAACAAACAATTTTTGATGCTGCAAATGATGTATTTAAAATAAATAATAATTAAACAACTATGCATCGAGATTAATGCCCTACCAAACAATTTTTTATGTATATATCAGATTTAATATCTAAAATATATTAAAATTTATTGTGTTCTGAATATTTACAGTGGTAGAGAGTGATATAATTTAGTGTCTTAATTTTGTACGAAGATGCAACACATAAAGAGATAATAAAGTATGGTTATAATGTTTATAAGAGACACTATAAGTTTTACATGAAAACCTCTGAAAAGTGAAAAAAAAAATTATAGAGCCTGGTCCAAGTTGAATGGATCCACTAGTGTTTGAAATTGATTACAAATGAGACCCTTCCTTAAGAGGAAGGTCTTGGCTCAATACATCAAATATACATTATGTATAGTGTATTACATGGTGGGAGTTGGAAGAATCAGTGTTGATAGGTTCATTTGGGCGGCAGGACCATAATCGGCAAGCGATGTAGGTCGGAAGGAACATAATTGGATGACGATGATCGGAAGGACTGTAGTCGGGCAATAGAGGTCAAAAAGATTGTAGTCAGGCGACGGTAATCGGAAGGACCGTATTTGTGCGTGATGGTCAAAAGGATCGTAGTCGGCGGGTGACAAATGTTAGAAAGGACCATAGTTGGGTGAAGCTGGTCAGAAAGACTGTAAACAGCGAGCGATAGAGGTTAGAAATGATCGTAATTGACGATGATGGCCAGAAGGACCGTAATTGGCGGGAGACGGAGGTCAGAAGGACTGTAGTTGGCGATGGTGGTTGGAAGGCGTAGTCTATGGTCGACGAACAGGCGGAGGTTCAATGGTGGTCGGAAAGAACTAAGGTGGTGGTCGACGAACATGTGAAAGTCCGGCGATGGTTGGGAAGAACTTCTATGATGGTGAGTATGTAAATAAATAAGAATTCTAAATTTGTATGCTACATATATAAATAAATAAGAATTTTGTGGTGAGTATGTAAATAAATAAGAATTTGAGTGGTTTATTTAGAGTAGGTTCAAAAAATAATAAATTGGAGTAGGTTCTACTTGACTCATATAGAATTGACCAAATATTTTAATTTTTCATTTTGAGCTTGCTATATTTACTTTGACTTTACTCACATCCTATAGTGCGACTAAATTTATAATAATTATGAAAAATTAATGAATAAAAGTTTAAAAAATTTACAATAATTATTAAAATACTATGGGCTTATAAACTTGATTAAGAATTATGATAAACTGTGCGCAATTACACAAATTACAATATCAATTCAATATTATAAGTTAATGCTTATGCATAACATATCTTCTCAAAAAATTAAATAACAATGCAAATAAAAATTTTAAAAATAAAAAACCCACTTAAATAATAAAATTCATTGAATAATTATAAATTTGTTTATTTGAAAGCATAAGCTTATATGCATGTTGCAATTAATGTTGGAAATATTACAAAATGAAATAATCTTCTTCTAATACATGATCTTATATCAAACCTATCGAGAATAATTTATCGTAAGCTTATCTGAATCCATGAAAATATAAAGGAGTTTTCTGCCTTTCATGTGTGAAACAACATTTTCAAAGTCAATCAGGTAGCTTTCTATATAGCAGAGGAAAGGAAGATGACGGACGAATGTGGCGACCAGCAAGAGCGGCGGTGCGTTTGCAATGTATTTGAAAATCGCTCAAATTTAAAAATTTCAAATACACTCAAAATGCACTACCATGATATTTGAAATGCACTCTTTTTACACTCTACATTTACTTCAAATCAAACGCCACAATTTCTAAAACTTATGTATTTAGATTACTTTACACTCTAACTGCAGGCAACTAAACAGCCCCTAAATATGCTATAATTTGTAGGACATTGAATCACAACTCTTTAAGTAGTTTGGCTTACAAAAAAATATGATGCGAGTGGCCTCAATTATGTGGTAATATTTGCGTTTAGCCCCCTTGTTTTGTAACGGGGTGTAGTGACGCCAAAATTGATGAAGAATGCCATGGTGTTCTTTGAGAGTGATGTAATTATATTTACCACCTCCATCAATTCTTAATGTTTTTGTATGGAATGGAGTTTGAACTATGTTTCAAAACTTGATAAAAATGTTTGATCAGTTCAAATTTAGCTAACATTGGAAATATTGAGCAAAAATGAGGATGATGATCAATAAAAAAATATCTAATACTTGTAACCTTCTATAAAAGAACCCTGGGAAAGGGCCCCATATGTTAAAATATATATATTATTGATACATCATGCAAAAATTATCTTGATCGAGCACGAATCTCGAGGCAAAAGCTAGTTGGAAACTTCAAAAATTAATTTTGGGAGCATATGAACTCCGATTTCAGCGAGCTTATAGTCAAACTGAGCGTCTCGAAAATACGAACCCAACGATTCCAAGATCAACCCAATCCGAGCCCAAATGAGTCTGAATCAAGGGTTCAAAGCGCTGTTGGAAGGTTCAAACCGCAATTTGAGTTACCAAACGGTATCCGATTTTGACGAGCTTATACTCGAATCGAACGGCTCGACGAGACGAATCCAACGAGCCCAAGATCATTGAATTCCGACATCATTAAAGCCTTCAAATGCCCAACGAACGGTGCATGATCAAAGGATTCGATATCGGCCGTCCATTCAAACCACTCCTAATTCGCCCCTGATCTCACGCCTATTTACGGGCTATGCCGCTCCAGAAAAACTATAAATAGAGCCCTCATTCTACACAAAGGGGGCTCAGGTGAAGAGAGAGAAGAAGGACAGGAGAAAGGGGAAAAAGAGATTCCTCACCTCCTCGACCACCGCCGGAGCTCTTCCTGCCGCCTGAAGACACCGGAACTCTGCCGGATTTTCGGGAGAACGCCAGAATTCTGCCCAACTTCCATGGGATGCTGAAATTCTTCCCAATTTACAAGAGAATTCCCTCATGACGCCGAAACTCCGCCCAAGTGAAGCCAGAGTTCTCCTCTGCCACCAACGACGTCGGACTTCTACCCGACGTCGGACCTTCACTCTTCGCCAAGCTTCTACCGACGCCGGACTTCTACCGGTTATCGGACTCCGCTGGACGTCTATGCGAAGATGCATTTCTTTTCATTGCTGGACTTCTACCTGACGCTGTCCTACTAATCTTCGTCGTCAGACTACAGTCCTTTCGACCTCCGTCGCCAGCCGACTACGGTCCTCCTGACTTACGTCGCCCGCCGACTACAGTCTTTTTGACATCCGTCGCCCGTTGAATACGGTCCTCCTGACTTATGTCGCTCGCCGAATACATCCTTTCCGACCTCCGTCGCCCGCCGACTACAGTCCTCCTGACTTACGTCGCCCGCCGACTACAATCCTCCGTCGCCAGCTGACTACGGTCCTCCTGACCTACGTCGCACGCCAACTGCAGTCCTTCTAACAAAGCGAATACGTCGATAGTAGATCTTTGTATTTACATCATGTAATGTACTCCATAAGATGTACATCAAGCTAAGGCCTTCTCCCAAGAAAGGGTCTCATTTGTAATCGACTGCAAATACTAGTGGATTCGTTCAAACTGGGCTAGGCCCCGTGGTTTTTCCCCCTTTTACAAGGGTTTTCCACGTAAAAATCTTGGTGTCTCATAAATGCTAGACCCTCTCTTCTTATCTGATTGCGTGCCAGATTTTCGTACAATGCTAAGACGTTAAATATGATATTTCTCTACCGCCGCGAATACTCCTGGACGCAACAATTATAAAGGTTTATATTTATTGGAATGAGTAGTAGAGAAGGGTAGGCCATGACTTTTTGTTAGAGTTGCAAAAGTTGCATGTGCTAATAAGGGGAATGTGAAGATTATTTTGCTATTTGGCAACAGCTTACCATAGGGTAGTTGTAAAGAGCTTGTTTTATAGATCTTTTTGTTGTTCCACTTAGATTTATTTAGAACTTTATTGTTTTCTTGAGTAGTTTTTAGTACAATATTTTTTTTGAATTATAAATTTTTATACTATAAAGTTGTTTTAGAAAGTAATAAAAAATTTTTCTCAAACTATAACTTTGTTTGGAACAACATTCATATTGTTTCTTAAATCAACTTTCTAGTTCAAAAATTAAAATTTTCGTAATAGAAAGCTGCTTTAGAAGCAATGAGAAAATTGTTCCAAAAAAAGCCACGACTTTTTTAATGATTCTTAAAATATAGTTTAGTGAGACGGGCTTCTTATTGTTTCTTAAAGCTGCTTTTTAGTACAAAAATTAAAATTATTATACTAAAAAGCTACTTTAGAAAGCAATTAAAAAATTGTCCCAAATGAAGCCTAAGGCTTCGTTTGGGACAGCTTTTTTATTGCTTTCTAAAACAGAGTTTTAGTACAAATTTTTTTATTTTTGTACTAAAACTCCGTTTTAGAAAGTAATAACAAAGCCGTCCCAAACGAAGCCTAAATCTCATTTTTAATGTAAAGAAGGGAAGTTTAGTGCCTCTAGAGGCAATTGCTTCAAAAAAAAAATCACCATATCTTTTCTCACAATCAAGAACGTGAAGCAATTTATCAATAGCGTATTTGTATCTATATAAAACCAAAGATAATGTTTTCGCCTTCCATGTCTAAAATTGTATTTTTAGATATTTTTCTTTTTTTTTTCACTCAAAAATGAGATATAAACAAATAAAAAAAAATCATCCCTTAGATTAATGACCAAAATTTCACTTATACTGAAGTTTTTTTTTTTACATTTTTTCAGTTTCACTAATTAAAATAAAATAAAATATTCAATCTATATAATTATAAAGCCCATACTAACTAAAATAAAATATATGCTCGTATTAAAAACTATAGCTTGCAAATCTTAAATCATCACCCCTAAAAAATTACTACACATTGATTATGCAAATATGATAACAAAAGAGTTGCTTATATTATAAAATTATGATCAATGTTTCAGCTCATAACACAAAAGCCAACAAGAAATAAAAAATTTATGAAATTCTTAAGCTTTGTTTGAGATAATTTTATTATTATTTTTTAAAATAACTTCTTATTATAAAATTTTTTTAAACTAAAAATTTTTACGTTAAAAAATTATAATAAAATAATCATCCCAAATGAAGCCTAAGTTTATGCTTGTTAACTTTTTAACTATTTTTTAAATCAACTTTTTAATAAATAATTTCTAATTCGAATAGTATTGTACGATAAATTTAATTTTTTAATGCCTCAAATTAATCAAAATTAGACAAACATACTACAACAAAAAATAAAACTCACTTCAAAATAAATAAGCGAATTTAATTCAAAATCAAAACTTAATTTAAAATATTATTATATAATTAAATTAAGAATTATTTTATATTGATATTTTTGAACTAACTCAAAATAATAAGTGGAGGTAAAAAATGGGCTCACAAATAGCCTCACAAGCTACCTAATTCTAACATATAAACCACTCAAATATAGTTAAAAGAGTCAAATAGCATATAGATGTGACATACTTAATCATCTTAAATTTATATCACCAAACTTCAAATGTGATTGTTAAACCAAAATAATAGTACAAAAACTTTGGAAAATAACAAGCTACTATTAATAAAAAAGGAGAAAAATAAGCTAATAAAGTTCATAAAATTAATAAATATAGTACTCTTTAAGAAAAACAAATTTAGGCGATTTAAATAATGTAGTTAATATCTATGAATTAAACGAAAATTCACTATATATGTAATTAACACCCATAGAGCATTCAGGAGAGATTAATGAAAAAGAAATCCACATAATTCCATAAATAAGATTTATCGTCAGGTTTCTAAGAATTTCAAATTATCAAAACAACAAGCAGACGTAACAAAGGAAAGATGACGAATAAAAACCATCAGATAAAGCATTCAAACTATAAATAAAAAACAAAACAAAGAAAGTACCTCCTAATGTAAATATTGCTCATCCATCAAAATCAGGTTTAGGCAGCAACAGACGGCTTGGACGCAGCAGAAAGCTTCGATCTGCGCTTTGCTAAGCTCTCGCTCCTGCGTTCTCTCTGCTCCTTGAGTCTACTAGCAAGAAGCTTCTGGTACTCTGCGGCTTCAGCCTTGGCCTTAACGATTCTCTTCTTCTTCTCAGCAATTCTAGCGCGCTTCCTTTGCAGTGTGAGGGGAGTCACAAGCCTTTGGATCTTGGGTGCTTTGCTGCACTTCTTACCTGCAAAATACCAAAAAAAAAAGTCAATTTTATTTTAAACACTAAATTCTAAGGCTTCGTTTGGGGCGGCTTTTTAACTGCTTATTAAAGCAGTTTTTTAATTCAAAATTTTTAATATTTATACTAAAAAGCTATTTTAAGAAGCAGTAAGAAAGTCGTCCCAAATGAAACCTAAAACTAGAGAAGAAAGTCAATCATTTGTATTTGTGCATTTACATTATCTAAAAGATGAGATTAAACGTAATACTTTCATGTGCATTAAACACATTTAGCTATATATTATCCAAGATTAGTGATGTAACAACGTATCAATAAGATCTAGATTGCAATATTCTCTATGAGGATTGTTTGTTTGATTTCTATCCAAATCATGGGGGGAGCTTCATCCAATGCTAGCTCTAGATAACTATAATATCCATATATCATTATGATCAATCACTTGTAAAAATAATTAGATAATAAAATTGGTACCTTGTCGACCGATAAAGGGTGTACGAAATCATGATAAAAAACAATTCCTTATGGGGCAGAAAGATACATATCAAAACTATTTGTTCTCTTGGTCCAAAACCAAAAAAAAATTGAAATCAGCATCATGTATTAGAATGTTACACAGTCTATATGTTTCGGCTTTCATCTATTAATCTACCGGAAATCTACTATCAATTCTTTTCATTTTTCATTGGAATTGAATTCATTCCCAATTGTGAATATTATATTTGATTCAATATTACCTTAAATAATATAATATTAATTAGAATGATCTAACAATGTCATTAACTTGTTTTATTATCATTTATTTTAACCACCAGATAACCTAACAGCTACATGTAAATAAATTTAACCAATATATACATCGTAATACAATAAAATTTAAATGACCTCTACAAAATTACTATTTAAAAATAGGGTTAATTGCACTAATCTACTTATAAACATATATATTTTATCTACAAACAATTAATTTGGCCCACCTGACTTCGTGGTGAAGGTCCTTCTGTAAGTATTGACATACTTGCGGACATCATCTTCCTTGGACAGATTGAAGAGCTTGCGAATCTTAGAGGCCCTCTTTGGTCCTCTCATTCTAGGTTTCTCGATGTCAGTCAGCCCAGGAAGATCATTTTCACCTTTCTTCACAATAACCAGGTTAAGAACAGAGAGGTCAGGACTCACAATACAACCACGAACAGATTTCCTCCTACGCTCTCCATTGCGCCTGCCATATCCACGGAAACAAGGGGTTCCTGAAAAAAATACCAATTTTGAAAACACAGGCATCATAGCAGCAAGAAAGAAGAGTTTTGAAAGCCAACTTTTATTGTCTAAAGAAAGTATCACATCGCTAAATGCAGGAAATATAAATGCTAGTTATAGAATAGAGTCCTGTATTGGGTACCCATACCCACACCCACCCATGTACCCACTCATACCCAATGGATATGAATGGGTATGGCTACGCCCATGACCTTGTGGGTGGGTGCTCAATATTGAGGGATAAATCGAATTACATTACTAATCACCGTATATCTTATATTACTGCAATCCTCAATATATAGTGTGCAGCACTTAATCACGTTGAGACTACAGTAAATTCTGATATGTGTCTTGAAAGTTTGCAATTAAAGCAAAGGATAACAAGCATCAAGGCCATCAATCCGTGGCAGGCTGCGTTCAAAAAATATGTAAAGTTGGTGGGTATAGGTGGGTATGGATGGTGGGTATAGGTGGGTATGGCATCCCGAAAGTCACCATGGGTGGGTGTGGCTGGGCGAAGCCCGTCCGAGTAAAGCATGGGTACCCAATGAGTACCTAACTAGGACCCCATGTAGGGCTTTGTTATAGAACGAAAAGCAACCATACCTCTGCTAAGTAGCAAACGAACACGTCCAGGAGTTAGAACTCCCTGCTTCATGGGAAAGCCCTGCTTGTCGCATCCTCCCATGATCTTAAAAACATAACCCTTGAATTCCTGTTAAATAGAGCAGGGAAATTAGAAATAACATTCCCATCAGTCCTTGCTGAAAATTGATAGCAATGAGAACTTGGCTTCTATTTAATTCCAAGTGTCATACCTCTCCAAGAGCATCTCCACTGACTTCTTGTGAGATTCTCTTATCATAAAAAGCTCGACTGCATGATTAAAAAGCAAAGCACCATATCAGAAGCTTCTTAGAATTAAGCAAATAAAAACTTCCCGAGATAAACCAAATAAGAGAAAGATCCAAATATAAATGCAGTGCTCTCTCAAACTTACAGTAAAAATGTTAAAAGCGAATATCAGTAAGAAAAGAACATCTATTAGAATACTAGCCAAAACTAACGATAAATAGGGCTTTTAAAACTAACGAACATCTATTATAACATCTAAAAATATACAATTTCAATTTTTTTCTTTGAAAATTAAACCAACTTGAGGGCTTTTAAAGGCATTTGTAGATAAAACCAATTTTGGCTTAAAATGATATTTAACCAAAACCAAAAAAAGAATTAAGTAAATTCATCAATTTCCAAAATATGATATTTCTAACTTCAAGCAAACAAATGGACCTTTACATAATATATAACTCATATAAACATAAAAAAAAATGACCAAGTTACCTCTGGGGAAATCAAGTAGGCATCTTTAAATTTAAAAAAAACAACAAATTGAACCCCCTAAAGAAAAACTCAAGTTTTATTAAAGACAATGATGGCATCACATGTATGAGATAAGCTGAGGGATGCATAATCGCAAAATACTGAAGAGCATGCTATTAAGTTGATTATGTAATGAAAAAAATTAGTAGTGCAGGAATTGAGTTATTGCAACAAAGAGAAATAGGCTAATCAAATAAAAATCAACATCGTCATTCATCCTCCTCGTCCACCTCCTCCTACTACATAAAACTCAAGATTGGCTTTATAAATCCTTAAATAGTAGTGCATGCATATCCCTTAAGCATCTCCAAAAATAATACAAATCAATCTAGATTTAGAATTATAGGAACTCTTTATTCATTGCACTACTACTAATGCAAATCAATGTTCTATTTCACGTCTTTAACAACTTCAATATACCTCTGACAAGAGTTTTTTTAATAAGCACAAATCAATTCTCAAGAAACTTAATCATGCACCTTCTCATAATTTTAAATGTGTGTACACAACAACAACAACAAACCTTTATGCCATTCTCTTTGTGTGTGTGAGTGCACGCATGTGTATTGGATGCAAATTCAAAAGAGATGAAAAGGGAGAAGAGTCCAAGCCATGCTTGCAGGTTCAAAAAAAAAAAAAACATAGTCAAATCATACACATGGATGTTCACAAAAATATTTGGCTTATGATTTTCATGATTAGAATTTAATTTATATGAATTTCAAGCAAATAATGCAAATGCTGCAAAAGACTAGTAAATTAATAAAAATATTGTAATACTTAGGTGCATATGTGATGTGAAACATAATAGGAATTGTAAGAATTTAATAAAAAATGTTAAGCTTGCTAATTTTAAAATTAATGTTTCACAAGATTAGATTCTAGGATCACTTGGTTGTTATTTTGCGCTAGCATGTAGTTATAGACTAGGTTAGAAGGACAATTTAAAATAACAACAAAATTATAGTAAAGCTAGATGCACAAGTAACAGAAATCCACCGGTTAACAAATAAAAATTTCACCTTGAGTTTCTCTCACTCTCATTCTTGACGGTTGTTTTAGCGGAAGAGTATTTTCAGAAAACTTAATGACGCCACTAAAAGACAAAGTACGCCTACGGTATTGCCCACTGAAAACTTAGCCAAAGGAGAAGAAGTCGGTGAAGGTTTAAGAACTTGCCACTGCGTGGAGGTTTGATGCTCGTCGATGGATGTCGTCAAAGTGAAGAGGATTTGGTCGACGTAGTCGTCAACGGTGTGGTCAATCTCCAAGATGAGGTTGAAGAAGGGTGATCTTAACACATCTACTCTTCCTTGATGATCATATACAAATCCATGATCTCTTCCAGGACCGGCCATTCATGGGGAATAAGCTGGGGTTGTGTAACTTCTCCCTTGGGGGTGTATGAAATAAGGGAGAAGAGAAGAAGAGGAGGGAGAGGTCGGCCAAGGCTAGGAGGTAGTGGGGATTAGGCCGACGAGTTGGGTGGAGGGGAGTAGTGGCCGGTGGTGATGGAAAGAGGGGAAGGAGGCTTGGCCGGCGGTTTTGGGTGGGGTTTGCCATCGGTAGGTGATTAGAAAGGGAAATGGAAAACCGAGAGCCCAGACTCTTCTGGCAGCTGTCGGGTATTGCTTTGGCCATCTCCTAAAGTTCTCTCTTCTCTCAAGAGCTCACAAATAAATGAAGAACAAGAGCTAAAATTTCATTCATCAATCATCTTCCAATACAATAGGGAATGCCCTCATATATAGGCCTCAAAGCAACAAAAGACAAAAACTGAAATGCTCTCTAGACTACACCACAAGCTAATCCCTCTCAAGGGTACAATAATAAAAACTAAAACATAAATAAAAGAAATACATAAGATGCATAAAAAATAAAGACTCCTAATCGTAGCCGTCGATCTACGTTGTCTCCTCTGATAGACATGCCAGAATCTCCTGCTGATGTCCTCATCAATATGAGATTCTAATAAACCCCTATATATTAAAATCTTTTAGAAAGAAATCATGAAAAAAGCTTAAAACAAACAAACAACCATAACATTAAGCCTTTTATCCAACTACGTGGGATCTATTACGTGAATCTTTTTTCTCCATTGCGTCCTATTAAAGAGTTAAATTCTCATTTAAATCTAATAAAGAAATGTCATTTCTAATATTTTCTAACTAAGTTTTTTTAAGTCTACCTCTACCTTTCTTAACATAGGTACTCAAATCTAATATATATATATATATATACATACTTTTCTAACCTGGTCATCGGAAGGTTGTTGTTTTATGTGACCAACCCATCTAAGGATGACTCTCTCTAATCTTATCTTCCACTAGAGCTACTCCAACCTTAAAACAAACAAATCATAAATATAAAATGCAAATACAAATGGATAATCTCCTTAAAGAAATTAATTCTAGTAGCTTAAATGAATAGATAATCTCCTTAAAGAACCGCATTCTAATAGCTTAAATAGTTGTAATGAATTATGCACATTTCAAATTAACTAATTAGACAATTTTAAATTTATGTCGAGACATTTTTATTAATAATTTCTTATCCATGTAATTTTTTTACGGATCAATATATCAATAAACTAAGAACCAAATACAATAAATATAATCTAATCATTCATCATAGAAATAATATCAACAAATAATCCTTTAACACTTTCATTTTCAAATTGCTCAATTTATTTATCAACTGCAATAGATATTATTGATTTAATTTAACATTCAAACATATGTTCATCTATATTAGAAGTTCCATTTCAAACATGATATCATGCCTAATTTTGCTTTCAAGCTCTAATTCTAACACTTGACAAACATGGGCTCAAATTCTTAAGCATGACCTATTGTACATGCAAATTTAGATTCAAAAACATTAGATATAGATTTAGATTGTAATTGCATATCGTAAATATTTTCAAAAGAATATTCAAAAACTACAATCTCATCAATAAGATCACATACATAATTATTGTGTAGGTGTGTGTAGGTATAGAGAAGATGGCATGGATTTTAACTTTAGGAACATGAACCACATGTATGATTATCCTAATAGAACTCTTAAATTCAGAGAATTTGAGTGGGAAAAGACTTCATTTTATTATACAAATCTATCCCTATTTATAGATCTATACAATGTGTCTAAATAAAGAAACAAATAACAATATTTTTTTAAATAAGATATTATTTCATATAAGAAACAAATAACAATATAATCATGAATAATTGCCTTAATAGAAGGAGATTGGCATGATCCTGATGAGTCTCCCACGGATCGCCATGCTAGCCGTGAGATGAAGGACCAAGGGATGGCTCAGATTCAACAATGTAATCCAAGTGAGCCTCCCATGGATCCTCATGCTAGCCTTATGATCAAGGGCCAAGGGACGGCTGAGATTTGGCACTCCCCCTCAAACTGGGAAATACAGATATGTCATTCCCAGCTTGGTAATCATTCCCATAAAGGTAAAGTTATCAAGTCCTTTGGTAAGAATGTTTGAAACATAAGTTTCATCCTTTTCCTGCACCCCATGCATCTTAGTTTCACCTTCAATAAACTCCCACTGCTCTTTCTTTAGAAGCAACATCTCTACATCACAATCATACAAAATTTTATTCATTCTTGTACTTTGATCTAAAGAATCAACAATGACATCATAAAACCTCATATCATTTGGCCACAATACTTTTATCTTTGAAATAACAATTGTGTACGACCTCAGCAGGCTTCCATGTTAATTTTGTTTCGATGATATCTTTAAAATGGTTATGATATTTAACCAAATCTTTCATTGTAAACTTTTGAGAAGAGGGGGATATCAATTCTTTGTCTTCAGCCTCAGCATGCTCAAGTCTTTTCTTCTTCTTAGTGCCAGCAATTTGCTTATTTTTTTAGAACCTTACTCTGACTTTTCTTTTAGATCCATTTATACATGCTTTATTTGAAAGCTTTTTGTCAGAATTACTCCAAGCTTTTTTCTTACTATAAACTCCATAATGATCATTACTAATTGAAAATTGCAATGAAACATTTCTTCCTCCTTTGCGAGAACTTAGATATGACCTTCTATCAAGCTTTGATATACCTGAATCCAAGCTATGCTCAGTATTAACTCTAGATTTACCATTATGATGCTGAAATTCAATCCTTCTCTTTGCAGCGCTATGGAATCACCATTCTCATTCTAAAAAGATTCATTATTCGTCACTAGTTTGGTAGATCCGTCTGCAACAACAACAAATTTTTCAAGATGAGAAATTTCAACTTCCTGGTGTGCATATCCGTGAGGCGAGTTGTCAGAAATGAAAAGCTCAAATAATTTATGTTCAGCTTCCTGATTTTCACCAGAAGCATTCATTTCATTCTGTATCGAAGTGTCAGGTTTCCCCTGAAATATAGCAGTAACAATTTTGTTGCAATCACTTAACAGAGCACCATTGCCATAAAATAATTCAGCCAAATAAGGCTTTAGCTTCAAGGAACAGTTAACAAGCACTTTCTCAGCAAGTTGTCTAACAGTATCCCAAAATACAAGCACTTCTCAATGTCTAACTTTTGTGGAATCTTCTCAATAACGCGATAAAAACAGTTATATACTGTCTAACAGTAACGGCTAGAAGAAAATATTCTACACTAACAATTTTGTATCCTATGGTGTTTCAGATTCGTGTGTTAATATAAAATTTCAATTCCTTTACCCTATCCCATTCCTTTGAAAAAAAGAACCAGAGCTGCTCCCAAAGAAAATGATGGAGAAAATATTTCTATTTACCCTGCTCTTATAAACTGATAAGGAATAGCAAGTTTCGCACAAATAAAATAAGAAATAACCATTAAACAAGGATACAATAGTTGTGACTCAAAACTTGGCCAACTATAAATAATACAAGCATAGAAAATATTTTTTTAACCGTAACTTAAAAGCCTTAATTTCTATGAATTTCATTTACCTAACTTACAAGCCTTTATTTTTATGAATTCCAAATTCTACTAATTTGATTGAATATAAATGCATCATTGCACCCGACTCCATTCGCATGTGACTCAACCCCATCCCAACAAGTGACCCTTTTGAGTCCATAAAATTAGTTCTTTGCAACTTGCAAGCCCCGCTAGGATTGAGAACAGAAAAGAGTAGTTGGTTATATTTGCACAAATTCATAGGTTATCCATCTTGATTTGTTACAGAAATCTATAAGTTTCTCAAGCTAATTTGCGGAGGAAATTCTTCTATTCCAAGCAGTATATTTCCTCAAGGTCAGCCTTTAAAGGATCAGCACTTGTTCCAAAATTTTATTAATTAGTTGCAGCATTTTTAAATGAAATTTACAGACTAAGCCTGTTATATTAATCGAACTTTGAAGCAAGGAGATTTTATCAGCTAATTTATTGGAGTATCATTCTTCAAATTATACTGCAAAGAAAACAGAAAAAATGATTTACATGTATATTCGTTAACACTAACCAAACTATTCCAAGTTAATAGAATACTAGTTTACCCTGCATTCTTTAAAGGCATGTATTTCAAATGCATACAACCAAAAAAGCCCAAAGAAAAAACTTTATATCGTGAAATATTTTAATATTTCTGATTTGTTAAATGAAAGAGATTTTTTTTTAAATCAAGTATTGCCTACCCTCAAAAAACCTCAATATAAACTGTTCCTGAAAATTCAAGCTTCACTCCTCAAGACTATTTTAATTTGCACGCCCCCTACACAAATATCATTCCACTTCAAGATGATCTGCAAAATTATCATAGTCCAGGTGGAAAAAAAAAGGTTCCCAAATCTATACAGGAGGCCAATTTCACATTTATTGTTCACCGCTCAAGTCCTTAATTCTTTAGAAATGTTCTAACAAAATAGCCGCTGGGAAGCTCACAATTAAAGACATGGGAGCAAGCTAAAATGGCAAACACAAAAAAAAATTTAAGAGACAATGCAGAAATATGCACTGCCTAAGAGGAAAATATCAGCTTGGCATTCGAAGCAAGAGATATATGCTGGCCAAACGAAAGAAACTTAAAACAAAGTGATACAACAAAGAGATTATCACTGTCAACCAGACATTTCAAGAGCTCATATGCGTGAGGCCTTCTAACTTGTCAAGATCTCTGTAAGACTAAAGGTAAATAACAACAAGATTACATAAAGTGTCACCAGGGAAGAATTTTCCCAATTAAAGGGTGACTAGGGCAGAATTTTCCCAATTATTGTCCACAAAAGCATAATTATTCACAGGCAAAGAAATCACAACACAAAATCAACAATATGATAGATTATAACAATTATTTGGACTACCAAAATGCAGAACCATGCAAAAAAATAGTGTTAAAATGAACAAGTAATAAAACTTTAAAAAAGTTTACAATATGCATATTGATTAAAAAAGCTCATTATAAAACATATATTATAAACATCTATAACTAAGCTCATAAATCTATTATGCATGCATATTATGAACAATGAATGCCAAACAATCACTCTCCAAACACTGAATGTACTTGCAATTAAAAGTTAAATCAAAATACATTAAGGTACTACTAGGCGAAAATTCCCAAAAAAATCTATTAAAGAGTTCCCGAAAATTGAAAAAGCTAAAATCAAATGAACAAATTTTTACCATTATTTAGGCTTATATAATACGTGATCAGAAAAAAATTAGTATTGGAATACAAAGGTAATGACATTTTAAGGGAAAAAAAAATCAATTATGCTTATTGATCATACAGTTCATAAGGAAACATGTATTGTTGATATTACACAAGATCAGAACTCCCTTATGTGTATTATGAAAAATTTTGTCAAACAATCACCCACTAAACAACAGAATGAAGCTGCACTTCAAAGTTAGATCAATATCCATCAAGATACCAGTTAAGTGAAAATGCCAAAATTACAATCCGCTTGTTAGTTTCCCCACATATCCTAAAAATATGAAATTAGATATCCTCTATAAAAGAGTGAGCTAGAATATGTCAAGGACAATATGACAATAAGAATATTGGCATTTATCAGACATGTACCGTACTTCAAACAGTAAAGCAAGTATAATAGAAACAGAAATCATAGGATAAATATATGTAGAATTCAGGGATTTAAACAAAGGTACTCTTTCATTCCAATTTGCATCTCAGGATTCTAGTCTGCATTGGTTCCTTGATCAACAAGCCACCCATACCCAGGTTAACAACAAATTGGATATTCTTTTTTCTCTCAGAATAATTTGCCCTTTTTGGTCAGGTCTTAAGCTAAGCTAAATGAAAACTTTAAGCTGAGTTAATTTGTTTGACAAAATTTAAGCTACTCTAGGTTGGGATGAGCTAAGAAAATTGTTTGATTGGGTTGTTTGAATTATTAAATGAAAAAGATAATTAGGGAGATTTAAAATGAGATAAGCTAGGATGAAGGTCGGCTTAGCTTAATCGCGCCTATGTCCAGTGCAAGATAAGCAGCGCTTATCATGCACGGTTAACCAAGGGTGACAATTTAGCCGTTTGGCACCTACGCGTTCCTAGTAAAAATGGAAATGAAATGCCCTATCGAGCCCTCCTCAAACGAATTGCAGAAATTGTGTTTCTCAGCAGAAAAAAAATCTCCTGAGAAAAGAAAGTGGGAGTTCTAGCTTCAAAAAATAATTCAAGAAAAACACAAGCAAAAAAAGACGGAATCAGATTCAACAGAACAAGCTAGGCGGCAAACAGATGCCACGACAAATTAATCACACGAAGCATCAACAAAAACACAAAACCCACGACCTACATAGCATAAACCTATTTATAAGGGAAAAAACTTACAGTTTCTGATCGTCATCAATCTCGAGCTTCTTCTGGCAGCCGGTGGTGGGATTCGCAATGTTGAACTGCAATACATAAAACAACAAGGGTTCACAATCTCCACACAGCTCCAAAAATGTCAATGGACAAAATGAAAATACTGAATTCTTTCTGCTTTTTTGTAAATCTCGAATGGGAAACAAAGTACCTTCATATTGGTTCAACAATTCAAAGAATCGGCGCAGCGAGAGTGTGCAACGAGAGGGAACGAAGCCGCGCCGGTTAGGGTTAGAAGAAAAGTGGAAAACCTATTCTATTTAAGAGCTTTGCGAGTTATAAATATAAGAGATGGGAGCCGTAGGATTAGAGATTGTGTGAGCTTAGTGATATCTCTTTGGCAATTGATGGACAAAATTTGAAGTGTGAACGTAATTATTTTAAAAAAATCTTTATTTTTTATCTCAAGAAAGTCATCAATATTAGATGCCTCTTTTTAATAAATTCAAATGTTGAGGTTGTAGCCTTTTAACTATTTTTTATTAAGGTAATTTTTTAATATAAAAACTTTTAATTCAATATTTTATATTAAAATTTTATCTTAAAACTAGTAAAAAAAAATTATCACAAACAAAGCCTAAGAATAGTGGGCCTGATTACTACCCAAATTCCAAATATTTTGTTTAGCGTTTATCTATTTGTAGTAGTGCACATAGGTTTCATTTGTGATAGCTTTTTTATTGCTTTCTAAACCGATATTCTAATACAAAAATTTCTAATTCATAAAATTTTTTTACTAAAAAGTTGTTTTAGAAAGCAGCAAAAAAGCTATCTCAAACGAAACCATAAACTTTGGGAGATTATTTAAATGAAGAACGTGTCTCAAGGTATTGGAGTTATCGCTAAAAGATCATTAGGGGTCAGCAAAATTTTTCTTTTTATGCCATAGAAAACTATGCTAACAAAGGTGGTGGACTTATCAATGTTGGTGTCAAATGCAGTAGTCTAATCTTTTTGTGTAAAAATAATAATATTAGTGGTGACACTGGAAATCAACATTGATGGAAACAACAGAGGTCAATGATGTTGGCAATGGCATGCATGGACATATTGTCGTGCATCAACTTTAATGATGATGACAAATGTCAACTTTGATGGAGAATGCGATCATTACCTTATTTAAAATTGCAAACACTAGTGTTGTTGGAGACCAGTAGCAGAGCCAGAAATTTTTTTTCTATGAGGGACTGAATTTATTTTGACAAACTTTCCCTCAAATTTTTTATCCGGGCTTGAAAAAGTTAATGTTTGCTTGTTCGTTTAGTCATAAATAATGCTTGTTGCCATATAAAATTTCTCAAATACTTGAATGAGAATCACACATCTTTTTTTAGAAGAATACACAAAATCTTCTAAAGCTTTGCTTCATTCCAAAAATTCGATGCCCACTTCAATCAAAATCAAACTATGATACCATAATGTTGAACTATTTTTGAAAAATAAGATAAACAAAATACATAATTTTTTTTAGGGAGATTTACATACATATCACCTTATACTATCTTATTTACATATTTAACATTTGAAACTTTAACATTACATATATACCACCCATAGTTCATTTTCATATAAAATATGAGTGGTAGAAATGAAATATATGAGTGGTAAGGAAGAAATATAAGTGGTATATTTGATATTAAAATAATATAGGGTGGTATGCATGTAATATTAAAATTTTAGGTGTTAGATATATAAAAAGGATATTACAAAGTTGTATGTATGTAAATTTCCTTTTTTTTTTACTTCTTCAGAAACAAAACTGAATTTAAAAAAAAAAAAAAAACCGGACATGACTAATCTTTGACTGCCCTAAAAAAGTCGCCCACCATTTTTTCACTAATACAACCGACGATATGAAATCAAATGATGAACTCATCCGCTTGTGGGATGCCAATCTCGAAACCAGCCTTCCATCTCCAGTTTTCATTGTGGGGAGGAATGGTTGCCATGGCAGCTCCGTTGGTAGTGGTTGGTGGCTGAACATGTTGAAAATGCTTCTGCAAATTTTGCGATTTTTGGATCAGATCAGCTTGAACTTGCTGACGCAATTGCACAAACTCATCACGACGGTAGTGGTGGTGGGTAATTACAATGGCTACGACTGCGAGTAACCGGAAATAGTGGCGGATGGGGGCTATGGTGGTAGTAAGCTATGGGCAATGGTGAACTGCGATGGCGGCCAATGGTGGATGGCGGCGACGACGGGCGGCCTGAGTCAGGGGTGGAACCATCCATAATTTTAAGAGGGGGGTTTATAAGTAATTGTTGGCATATATGTAGGGGTCTGGCGGGGTTCGACCTGTTCGGTCAGGTCGCGAGGTCAAGGGCAGCGCCCCTACTGGGGTTTCCAATGACAGTGCCCCTGTAACAAATTTTAATTTACTATTTTCTTTGTATTTGGTTCATCATTCCCTAACAATAACACATCTACACACAATATTTAATTATATTAGGGGCAATTGCCTAAAAATCATAGAATTTTAATATTTTTAGGGGGGCAATTGACTAAAAAAGATTTTTGTCCAAAATTGGGTTAGTTTACTTTTACTCAAAATTGAACAAAAGTACCTTATATTGAATTTTTTTTTTATCAACCAAGCACTAATATTTTCAAAACTCCTACAAAATAATACTTGACACTCACTTTATTTAAAACCATACTGCCCTTAAATAAATTTATTACCCTTTAATCATATGGAAATAGAACGTTAATATAAAACTATAATGTGAAATAAAGTTATATTCATTTAATTCCATTCAACCAAGTGTACTTTATTTCTTAAGCTTGCTTAAGCACGTATAAGGTTCTTCAGAGTTTTATAAAAACGGCCTAATATATAAATCTTATTATAAAATTCATTAAAAAACAAAAAAACTTGGAGACAATTTGGTTTAAAGTAGAAATATAAAGTATTCCAAACGCAAGGGTTTTGAGAATATTGTTGTTTGATTTGAAGCAAAATAAATGTAGGGAAAATTTTTAGTGCATTTAAAAATTCATCATGACATCATCTAATTCATTTTTTGTGTATTTGGAATTTCTTAGATTAAGGCAAGTTTGAAATGCACCAAAAAAATTATTGCAATTGCCACCGCTCGCCACCGCCACCCGCCTACCATCGCCCATCATCGACCACCACCCTCGCCCGCTGCCGCATAGCACTGCCACCCTCCATTGCCATCGACCACCACCACCGACCACTAAATGTGACGCCTCCAAGACAATATATGTATTGACATATTCTGACCTTATTAAAAAAAGTAAATATTTGATGTGCTTGTAAGTATTTTAATACTTAAAAAGGATTTTGTGTGTTCTAGAATAAGTCCTAAGAGTATAAAGTGAATTTTGGCAAAATCTAAAAAATGCTACTACTTAAGCGTCTCAATGTTAGGCGTCCGAGCGCCTCAGCACTCTAACAATACCAAAAAGACAAATATTGACATTTCAGAATTGAGCATTCGGATTTTGGAAAATATTGAACTAGCGCGCAATGCTTGGATGGTAGCACCATAGCACTAGGCCACTAATTGTACTGTAAAATATAAAATAAAACCAATATTCCATTCAAATGTTTGAGCACCAGCAACCATGAGGAGAGAGAGAGAGAGAGAGAGAGAGAGAGAGAGGTGAGGATTATTTGGAAGGAATAGAGGTTTTTTTAGCTACTTCAAGTCATTTTTAGCCGTCGTCCGTCAGCACAGTTGAGAAAGTAGTCTGGATCTAGGTAGATCATATTATGTATATCTTAGTTTCTAAAAATATAAAAAATTTCTAAATTTTCTGATTAAATTTACATTTCTGTTATCGAAAATTGAGGATAACTTTGCACTGAAAAAATTTTCATTACGGACGTTTTTATATGTTATAGAGATTGAGATTATGTATATTTTGAGTATTTTCTAAAAAAATTTCATCATGAATTTTGGAAATAGTGTGATTTTTGTTAAATAGAAAATAATATAAACTCTGAAAAATAGTATTGCAGTATAATTTAAGTCTTAAAATATTATTTTGCATAATCTCTGATAATTTAGTTATGTTTTAAAACTATGAATTTTGTTCGGACGAAATTTTTATTGTCTACCATTTTAGAAAATTATGCAATTCTGACATTAGCTAAATTATGCTTTAACGGTTAAAATGTGATGAAATATGTGCCTATATGATTGAAAAATGTTTGTTGAGAGATATATGAGGTTAGAATTGTTTGAAATTCTATTTTTGAACATGAATATTCTAATACCTATAAGACATTATGGTTACCATAAAGCCATATTCTAGTGGTTATAAATAAAGTCATGTTATGGTGGTTATAAAGTGATATTCTTATGGCTACAAAGTCATGTTTTGGTGGCAAATATGTCATATTATGATGCCTACGGACATGTTTTAATGTTATAAGCCTAAAGAGTCATAAGAGGTCAGAATTCTTTGAGATTCTATATGGGATTGAAAAATCTGATATGGATTATTTTTAAATATGACTTTTATATTTTAGTTTATTTATATGCTCAACATTTTTATTTTAATTTGAATAATTATTATGTTCTTATTAATTTGTTTGGTGCAATGGTTCATTATATTGCACTTTGAAAATAATAAAAATGTTAACAAAAGAAATATTTGAAAATTTAGATCAGTATTTATGGCCCGCTGAGCTGTTTAAGCTCACTATGGTTTTACTTCTGATTTTCAGGAGCTAGGAAAGGAAAGAAACCGATTAATTAGTTTCAAGAATTGATTTTAGTTTATAGGCATTTCTCTGTTTTGATTTTGGTACATTCATAGCTAGCTTTTGTTATATTTTGCTATGATTTATATTTTGTAGTCATGCACTACAGTGTAGACCATGTATATTGGTATTGATGAAATGAAAGAGATTTTATGGATGAGTTTAGTACTTTGGATGTTTTATTAGATCAGTAGTTTTTTTTTTTTAAACAATATTGGAAAAGAATATGAAAATTTTTAAAACTATATATTGGGATTTGTCTATCACAACTCATGATGATAGAACATAATCCGTTGGGTTGGGTTGGGTTAGGTTATGACACCAACCACCACCGATCACCACCGTCAATCCTGAGCACCGCCACCCGCCCCCGCCAACAATCACTTCCACCACCACCAAACACCACCATCACCGCCCGCCACCAACCAACACCGTTGGTCACCGACGACTAAGGGTGTAAATGAGTTGAATTGAGTAGTGGCATTATCAATAAGTTCGTCTAGCTCATATTGAGCCAGAACTCAATCTCAACTTAATTATTCAAGTTTGTTTAAAAAACTCAAACTCGACTTAATTGAAAAGCTTGAACTCATGCTAATTTCCATACGAGCTTGATTACAAGCTCGAGCTTGAACTGGAAACTCAATAAACTCGACTCGCGAGGTTGTTAGCTAGTCGAAATCACATCAACTCAACTCACTTACACCCCTACTACCAACTACCACCACCACCAATATTGGCCACCTACCATCACCCTCTTTACAATTTATATTGTATTCATTTCAGTTCAAGCTAAACAAACTAATAATAATCTCATACATTCATTTTGCACTCATTCAAACAACTCCGCCTCATTTCTTTTTCCAACCAACAAAAGAATTCCTTAATCGAAGCTTGTTCTAGCCTTTTCTTTTTGAGAATAATGGATAATCCACTACCCTATTAATATGTGCCAACATGCCTGTAGTTTTGCTAAAATAGTATCAGAATATCAAATTAAAATTTTAATCAGCATTGATTTCATTGGCATTTATCTTGACAAAAATTTTTTTGTCAAGATAAATATCATATCACAAATAACTTATACTTATCTCAAAATAAGTTCAAGAAAATTTAAAATTCATCAAATTTTCATTAGTATATCAACATCCAAAATCTTTTCAAAATCCAAAGTTTCACCGAAAAAATATCATAAAAGATGAAGAAAACTAGTCTACAGAGATTTATTAGGCAAAGGATTTCGATCAAAGCTAGCACCTTTGAAGAAGACCACAACTCTTCAGTTTCTGGAGGGTATGCATCTCTGTAGAAGAATGGAGGAAACAACCTGCTCTATCTGTTGGCTTCTTTTTCTACAGAAGAATTTCCCTTTACGATCCTCTGTGCGTTTTAATCTGTAACATGTATTCTAACATGCAATTTTTTTTATGTATTTCAATGGCAAAGCACACCTTAAATGTACTTTGAATTATTTAGATCACACGAAGAATGGAAAATGAAGAGGCATGCACTATAAATTGATGCAGTTCAGAATTTTGAATAACTTAGGCTTCGTTAGGAACAACTTTTTTCTAGCTTTTTAAAACAGCTTTTTAGTATAAAATTTTCTACAAAAATTTCTTGAATTAGAAAATTTTATACTAAAAAATTGTTTTAAGAAGCAGTACGAAAGTTGTCCCAAACAAAACCTTAACTTTCATCAAACATTTAGATCATAGATCAGTGTGTTGGTAGTTATTCAAGTCTCCCCACACAGCCTCTTCCACTTCTTCCCATGATTTGGCCGTTCTCAGTTCCTTCCACAAGCTGAAAATGGCTCCAAGGACGTTCTCCTTGTGTAGAATACAATAGCACCTGTACAAGCAGCAACATGAATAAATGCTGAGATAAACTGATAATTTTCTTAACAGGGTGAAATAGTCATAGAGAGCTGCACAATCCAGGAAACAAAACCATCCTGAAGCAAGGAATATTTGGAGATAGTATCTCAGACCTAAGTGTTTAATTCAACACACGAGGAGTGCATTTGAACATTATGGTTTCATTTGGGACGGTTTTTTTTGTTGCTTTTTAAAGCAGCTGTTTAGTATAAAATTTTTAATTTTTGTATTAAAAAGTGTTTTAAAAAGTAATAAAAACTGTCCCAAATGAAGCCTATATCAGGTTGCATTGTAACTTACATGGCACGGTACGAAAGCCTTTTGAACTTGTCATTTTCTGCTAGTCCAGAAGAAAGCCCATCATCATTCAGCTTTTTTGGATTTAAAGGAAGATTGTAACTTTCCAAAATTCTATTCAGAAAGCACATTTCTCCACGGAAAACATCCAAGTATATTGGAATCAAATCATACAATGGATCCCCTAACAATATAGAACATGATCAGGATTCTGCATGATGTAACAGCATGACAAGGATAAAAATTATAGAGAAAAAAAAAATAGTGTGCATCTAAGCTTTATGTTCTGTTGAATTTTAATATATTCATATTAACAAAATCTCTCGAATTATTCATCCATCATCATTAGGAGTAGTCCAATCCCATATATTTAGGACCAGCTTTATAAAACCACATTTCCGTTAATTATTTTGTTGAGTAATAGAAGAGGTATTAAACATCCTATAATATCATATGATGAGGACTATCATACTCCAACAGTACAATATACCATTTTCTATTTTGCCAAGTACCGTAATAGCAGCTTTATTTCTTGTTTTAGTTTTGATAGTACATTTTTTACTTTTAACCATTATAAACATGGTAGTAAGAGGAGGGGTGATACAAATAGCAGCAGTTCTTTTACAATACAGAAAATTATACTTTGGTTATTGCCCTTTCTTTGTTGCCTGTTTTCCTATTTTCTATTTTATGCAGCTGCTACATCATGTTAGTACACCTAACATATACCGCAGGCAACATCTCACTGAACGGCTCCAACTACCTAAGCAATCTCTTCTCCACTTTCTCTGTCAAGCCGTCTGTGGCTAATGGCTTTTGCCAGTAGACATAATTACCTTGCACTGTTATATACCCAAAGGATGTAATACCTTTTCTATGATGAACATGAGATAATATTCTCTCTGCATTTATGTTTCTCTTCACCTTGCAGGTTCATCTAGAGATCATTCATGGTATCAGAGCCATAACGTTTCTTCTTCTTTCTTCCTCCAGCAATGGGAGATCAAAGCTCCTCCACTGCCGCTCAGTCGGGCTCATCTCTTCCGACGACGGCGCCCATCCCCATAACTGGAGATCTATGCATTCCAGCTTCTCTCAAGTTCTTGATGACGAATCTCAAACTCATTATCTCAAACCAGCTCACAAGTGACAACTACCCCATTTGGAGGCTCCAGATCTTTCAACTGTTCTCGGCGAATGGCTTTGACGGTCATCTCACCGGAAGCTCCCTGAAACCATCTGCTGAAAATAGCTCCAATGAGCTCCGACAGTGGAACCTTATAGATCAAAATTTAATATCGGCTCTTCTTTCCACTATCTCACCGTCGATTCTGCCCTACATACTGACCTTAACATCCGCCAGAGACATTTGAAGCACTCTTGAGCTGCGCCTTCAACCGACCAATAGGTCTCGGGTAATACAACTGAAGAACGAGTTGTACCACATACAAATGAGGGATCTCACAATGATGCAGTACTTGGCCAAGATAAAGGCGTTGGTAGACAATATTGCCGCTGCGGGCTCGTTGCTTGATCCTGAAGAGATCATTCTTCATATACTTAATGGACTGCCTCCTTCAAACAACTCGTTTAAGACATCCATTCGAACCAGTCAACTCCCTATCAGCTTAGACGTGATGTACTCTCTCCTCTGCAGTGAGGAGATTCACATCAGCTCCGACATCCAGCGCGATTCGACTCAGACCACCGACACCACTGCATTCTATACCAATCGCACAAATACGTCTCAGGGACGCACTGGTTACAGGGGAAGCAGAGGCCGTGGAGCTCCATTCAAGCCAAATTCCAGCCCCTCTCGCAATGTCTATACCGAATCCAGCAAACCCATCTGTCAAATATGTGGTAAGACCGGCCACAATGCCTCTATTTGCTGGCATCGCTTCAATTCGGCATACTCCAGTCCTGCTATCTCCACACCGCGTGCTCTTCTTGCAAGTCAGCAACCATCTTCACTCAATGAATGGGTACTTGACTCAGGAGCTTCCACGCATTTAACGCCCGATGCCTCTCACATACAACAACTTATTCCTTACACGGGCTCGGAATCAGTTTCAACAGCCAATGGCAGCTCTCTTCCCATTCACAACACTGGACAAGGCCTGCTCCCACTTCCCGATTCTAATCGTAAGCTTTATCTAAGAAATCTACTTCATGTTCCCCTTCTATCACACAATCTTCTTTCAATTCACAAACTAACGACTGACAATAATTGTTCAATTTCCTTTGACTCCCACGGCTTCCTCATTAAGGATCTTCAGGACAACCGAACTCTCATCCGTGGTCAATGCCGTAATGGGCTCTACTCCGTCACTCCGCCTAGTGCTCTTCACACAACCACTTCATCCATCAATCATTGGCATTCTCGCTTAGGACATCCGAATGCCAGAACTCAGCAACTTCTATCCAAGAATTTTCCTTCTATATGTAACTCTTTATCATCGTTTGTGTGTAAATCATGTAATGTGGCCAAAAGCCACAAGTTATCTTTTCCTTCTTCTTCAAATCGTGTATCCAAACCGTTTATGCTAATACACACGGATGTTTGGGGTCCTGCACCTGTACCGTCTCTGAATGGATCTCGTTACTATGTTTTATTTATTGATGATTACTCACGCTTCTCCTGGCTTTATCTAATGCATACAAAAGATGAAACTCTATCTAAATTCCAACAACTACACAAACTTATACATAACACTTTCAATTCTAAAATAAACACCCTTCGCTCGGATGGAGGCGGTGAATACACAAGCCACGCCTTCCGTGCCTACCTCACCAAACATGGTATAATTCACCAATTTAGCTGTCCCTATACTCCTGAGCAAAACGGTATTGCCGAAAGGAAACACCGTCATCTTCTTGACACTACGAGAGCCCTTCTTCATGAAGCTCATTTGCCACACAATCTATGGGCTGAGGCTCTCTTAACTTCACACTATCTAATTAATAGACTACCTACCAAAGTCTGTGAAAACCATTCACCTCACTATCTTCTTCACAAACGTCAACCCACCTACACTCACCTAAGAACTTTTGGATGCCTCTGTTTTCCGTGGCTCAAACCGACCACATCAACCAAATTTCATCCTCGATCTCAAGAGTGCATCTTCGTTGGCTACTCCACAGCACACAAAGGGTACCGATGCCTCAATCCTACTACCAATCAAGTTCACATTTCTAGGCACGTTGTGTTCTATGAAAATGTATTTCCCCTCCAACAGTCGAACCCCTCCTCCTCCACTTCACCTCCAGAAAATTCTCCCACCTCCCCATACCTGCTTCTTCCCACCTCAACTGTATCTAACTCACACCAACCTCCTCCATCCCACAACATTCCCAGTTACCCACATTCCTTTACCTCTCATTCCAACACTCCTCACATATCACCTGACACGGTTTCATCAGCTTCACCCGAAACCTCTATCACACAATGTTCACCTGTACAACCATCCACTCATCCTATGCAGACTTGCCTTAAGTCTAGTATCCACCGACCCAAACCCATTTTCAATCTATTAACATCACTGAAAACCGATGCCACTCCTACCACACATCATCAGGCACTTCAAATACCCCAATGGAGAGCTACCATGTCTGAAGAATTCCTTGCCCTTCAATCCAAAGGTACTTGGTCATTGGTTTCACCTCCTCCCCATTGCAAAGGTCTTGGCTGTCGATGGACATTCAAGACAAAGTACAATGCACAAGGTCAGGTCGACAGATATAAGGCCCGCTTGGTCGCCCAAGGGTTCAAACAAGAACATGGCATTAATTATAATGAGACTTTTAGTCCTGTGGCTAAAATGCCTACAATTCGAGTCATGCTTCTTATAGCTCATCATCGTGGTTGGCCGACCTTGCAATTCGACATATCCAATGCCTTTCTTCATGGCGACCTCCACGACGAAGTTTATATGCTACAACCACCTGGCTTTGTGGATCGTGAGCACTCTACCATGGTTTGCAAACTTCATAAGGCTATTTATGGCCTCAAACAAGTCCCCAGAGAGTGGTACAATAAGTTCACTGCGGTTCTGTGCTCCTTCGCGTTTCGCTTCAGCAAGGCCGATCCGTCTCTTCTTACTTATCTCAGAGGTGAAGTTCAAATCTATGTTCTCATCTATGTACTCATCATCACTGGAAGTCATTCGGACACTATACAGCAGCTACAGCACCTTCTGCAACAGCATTTCTCACTAAAACAATTGGGACCTGTTTCAAATTTCCTTGGCATCCAAGTATCCAGAACTTCTTTCGGCGTCTTTCTTCACCAAGCTGCATATGCCACTGAGCTTGTCCAAGCCGCTAATCTCCAGCACAGCAAACCAGTCAATACTCCAATGAGTTTAAAGCCGTCAACCAGTGCAGACTCCAGCCTGCCTTATTTTGATCCTCATCACTTCCGACGTCTCGCTGGCTCCCTCAATTATCTTACTATTACAAGGCCGGACATAACATATGCAACCAATCAAGTCTGTCAACGTATGCACAGCCCAACCACAGCCGATTATATGGCCTTGAAGCGCTTGTTGCGCTACATTAACGGCACAACTCATTATGGTCTACCACTCACCACTGCAGCTCTACAACTTCGATCCTATTCTGACGCCGATTGGGCTGGTGACTCAACTGACCGAAAATCGACTACAGGCTTCTGCACTTTTCTAGGAACCTCTCCTATCTCATGGTGCGTTAAGAAACAGGTCACTGTAGCAAAGTCCTCCACAGAAGCCGAATATAGATCCCTCTCCTCGGCTACTTCTGATGTCATTTGGCTAAGACGTATTCTCTCAGACTTTCAACTACCTCCAAATGCTCCCACTCCTCTATACTGTGACAACACCTTCGCCATGGCAATTGCTCACAATCCGGTCTTCCACGCTCGGACTAAACATATTGAAATTGATTATCAATTCATCCGGAATCATATTAACAATGGTGAAATCACTCTTCACCACATTCATTCCGAGGACCAGCCTGCCGATCTCCTCACTAAACCGTTGTCTCAATCAAGATTTCAAGATCTTCGAGCTAAATTAAGCATTCAACTCATCAATGCTTAATTTGAGGGGGGATGTTAGTACACCTCACTAAACGGCTCCAACTACCTAAGCAATCTCTTCTCCACTTTCTCTGTCAAGCCGTCTGTGGCTAACGGCTTTTGCCAGTAGACATAATTACCTTGCATTGTTATATACCCAAAGGATGTAATACCTTTTCTATGATGAACATGAGATAATATTCTCTCTGCATTTCTGTTTCTCTTCACCTTGCAGGTTCATCTAGAGATCGTTCACATCAAACTTGTATTAGAGCTCGGCTCGGCTCAGGACATTCATGGGGGAAGGCAGCAAACAACATGCACCATATGGTGATTGGAGCTTGGATGCCCTGTGGGCAGCTCAATTAAACATTGCACAGCAACTTGAACAACTTACTGCTAAGTTCTTTCGAATATCGACTAAGGTACAAAGAGATATCCAAGTTCTAAAAGGAATCAAACACGTGAACTTGGGGATGCGAAAAGCGGTCACGTCAACCACACCTTTACCACAAATGGATAATCGGCATCGAAAACCAACACGTGCAACTTATGTTTCAAACTCGAGAAGATTACTAACCCCATCAACTAATTTTATGTTTCAAATTGAAGAGAAGTTCAACAACTCAAATTTTACGGAAAGCGACTACCAACACTACTATGACCCTTTGCATTGCCGTTTTGTCCAACACAAACTGCAAGGTGAATTTCATGTTAAATTGGACATACCCTTATTCGATGGCCAATTACACATTGGGGGTTCGGGAGAGGTGACAGGATTTGGGTCGGGCCAATTTCAAGTTGAACCTGAGCACGACCCATTGACCCATTTTGACACCCCTAATCTTACGCATGATTAGTTACCATCATAATATCTCGAGGTAAATACAATTTACAAAAAGTGCTTTGTCACCAAAGTATTGGGGTGACTCAAGTACTTTCTTAGCATTAAATTTGCCTTTAGTAAAAAGGGAATGTCCCTCTCTCAAAGAAAATATGTTCCTTAGGTGAAAGCCTACTAATCCACCTATGAATACTAAAATTACAACAAATGATGATGTATGTTTCAATAATCGATCATAATATTGTAGGTTAATTGGTAAATTCGTTTATTTAACTATTACTAGACTTGACATGTCATTCTTTATTGGCGTTGTTGGTGGAATTTTATCTTCTTCAACGGACGAGAATATTTTGCGATCAAGCACGACATAAAAAAATAATATATTATCAGTTATCACAAAGATAAAAATATTATTTCACTATTGACTTAATAACAAAAATTATATTTTTACTAGAGATTTTTTACTGCTTGATATATTTGATCAAGCAGAGTTTATTTTATTATAAGATATTGGTTCTTCATAAGGGCTTACCCCTATGGTTACTTACATCCTAAGCATTTATTTCTTAGAAACACTTTTGAATAAATTAATAATTTATGTTATTTTATCAAAACATTGGCTAACAATTTTGCATGATTTGATTTTAGAAATTATTAACAAAGATTTAATTTTTGGGTAATTTAAAAGGAAATTGGATCAACTTAAAATAAATTTTAGAATGGAAGTTAAAAGGAGGAAGAGGTGGGAGCACTTAATTTTAAGAAACTCCTATCTACTCAAACTATTCTATGTTGAGCTTTATATTTTTAAAATTAGATTTAAATTAAATTTGATCAATTAGAGAGTTAGGGCTTACATTCCAACAACACGGGTTGGAAAAAATGCTCAAGAAGGTGATGACCTACGATGTAACAGAAAAGAACATTGGGCTCGAACCCAAAATATATGGTGAGAACTATCAATTGGTGGTAACTCCGTATTACAATCCGAGATCTTTGAAGAACTGTACGAATTGGATTATGTATTGTACAAACAAATTTGATGTTGTACGAACTAATCGTGCTATGCGAGCTTGATTATATAATGTACAAATAGAATTGGCAGAATTTAAAAATTATGATTTTTTGGAAGCCCACTATTTAAGCTTTCTTAATAGACTTTATAGAGGTATTTGGCAATCAGAGGGTTGAAGCTTCTATGAGAAAGCATTAAAGAGAGGTTTTGAGCAAGGGAGAGAGAGAGTGAGGTTGTGAGAGAGAAAGAGGACCCTTGTGAGTTTTAAAATAGTGTGAGAGAGAATTCCACACGGTTGCTTCGGCCAACTTGCATCTAAGTTCCTCCATATGTCATTATTCATCTTGAGCAAAGCTTTGGGAAGAAAACCCCTTTGGTGTCAAAAGGTCATCGGCTACTCTGCCGCATCAAGGAATGTGAAAGTGATTCGAGCTACTTCGCCACATCGAGGAAGGTGAAAGTGATTCAGGCTACTCTGCCTCACCAAGAGGGGTGAAAGTGATTCGGGCTACTCCACCTCACCAGGAGTGTGAAAGTGATTCCGATTCTCCGTCACGCCGGGTTGGTATAAGTAATTTTATAAAGGCCTCTTCGCCTAGTCGTGGGGGCTGAAGGAGATTCACTAAGAGTTTAGTTCAACACTCGAAGATGATGACTTCGAGGAGTGGACGTAGGTCAAGTTGACCAAACCACTATAAAATTTGATTCGTTTGCTCTTTTTCTTTCCACATTTAATTTTTGTGTTTTACTTTTTTGCATATTTACTTTATGCAATCTGGTTTGAGTTTGGTGATTATTGCAACGTGTGGTTGATTGAGTTTAATATTTGTTTGAAAAAAAAATGAAAAATAAAAATAAAAAGAATAAAAATATTTATTTTTCAACAAAAATCTGAAATAAAAATTTAACATTTGTTTTACTATTTGCTTCCGCTATATAAATATGAAATTTGTTATTGTTTAAAAACACAATTCACCTCCTCTTGATGTTTCATTGAATAGTTCAATTGGTTTCACAATCATCCATTGAACTTTCACTCCGACCTCTATCTAACGAAATGCAAGGGACTTACGAATTTAGAACCCCACCATGAGATAAGCCAGCCAGACTCTATACTTTCAATCTTGCATGGAAAGGACTGTCAGCTAATCCACCTAAATATTTTTAAACCAGGAAATATAAACTAACAATGAGATCTGAAACTAAGGCTGAACACAGGCTTTATATTGATCTTGAAATCATGTAAATAGATTTATTACATTCTAAACAGTTATAGCTTGTTAATCACATTTTCTGTTCCCTTATTGTCCATGCAATCAGAATAAAGTAACATTGAGGAAAGATAACGAAGAGCGACAAACCTATTGACAGATCACTGAAATCAAGAATGTGAGAAGGGTGCCACCTCAAATTTGCCACTCCATTACAAGTCTGCAAAGTACTATTAACCATCTCAACCGCATCTTTTCTATCACAAGGATCATTGACTCCATTAATTGTCGAAACTCTGTCAGCTTGACCACAAGCATCATCTGAACCGTTAACTCTCAAATTTGCATGTGAAGAACAGTCATCAAAACATTCAGCAGGAGAACACTGCAGCATATGAATATTATCATCCATAATATCTGAATGTATCCAGGTCGGAGAAGAAATGCACCTAAGGGATCCATCGTCATCCTATGGCATGAAAGTGGAAGTTTAGACTAAATTTGATCTGTGGTCATAAATTGTTACGTGGAAAGAAAGTAAACTCAGAAACTTACCTTTCTTATGTCAAGCAAACTTGAAAGATCATGCGGTAAATACTTTTCAACTTCATCTATCAAAAATCCTGGAATAGGATTACCCCTGAACAAAAGAGAAATATTATTTTAGTAAATAAAATAATAAGAGTTAAGACACCATTTACTTTCATCATTAAATCTGCAAAAAGCTTCATGGCATTGTGTAGAACAGAATTTAGAGAAAAAAAAAGCATGTGAAATCTTCCAACGGAATAGAATCAAACTCCCTTTTATGATATGGTTGCCGCTTATGGTCACCATATGGATGAACTTGCAAATTTAAAAGCATCAAATTATACAAAATGGATTTAGTTTGAAGCATATTCTGTATATGGAGAGTAGCTGTTAACCTATGCGTAGTGTCACAAATCAACACAAACCAAATCCGGTCAAAATCAATGTTTGTAACAATCTTCGGACACAAAATCACAAGAAATCAACAAAACTCTTTGATCATAACTGAAATTGCTAAACAGATGCTTGCTTCACAAAATAGACGCCGATGCATTCGGAGTTGAAAACACTTAGAAAAGCGCTCTCACGTCACCAAATAACTACCCAACGAAAAAGATGGTCAATGAATGCAGTAGCATGAAAAATCCCTCAATTATCACGAAATTCACGAAATAGATTGCTCCAATGCATCAGAAGCATGGAATTTATCAACAAAGGACATGTCCTGCTCAATTCATCAAACTTTTTGAAAACCATGGAAAAAGGGCATGACATCGCAGAAATTGGGTTCAAAATGCATTGGTTGCAATCTAAAAAGTCAACATTACAAAAATCAAATACCTATATTGTTCAATCCACCATGCAAAAGCCAAACACAAGACTTGCCTGTGGGCAAGATGATGACACGAAATTCATGGTGCATGAACATTAAGAACTTGCAAGAAAGAGTGAGTATACATTATTTTATTTTATTGCTATGCTCAGTGTGTGACTCATTAGTTTTTTCTTTAGAATATCAAAATTAAAGAAACTCAAAACTAATAACCAACTTATTGCTTCGTATTGTCGAGATCCCAAGAAACATTCCATTTTTTATTTCTATAAATTTTTTTAAATTATCAAATCTCCTCCCAGCTTCTTGTACCCACAATTCCCGTGTCATGCCCACCTCTGTCCCAGCACTGCCTAACTTTGCGTCACTTAGTCATTCACTCAATCAAGCTCTCGAAAAAAAAAGTCTCCTTTGCATGCATGTATTCTCTTGGTCTCCCTCTTCTCACCAACTAGCGCATGCTACCTCTCTCATTGTTCTTGTTATCGTACACATTCATGAAACCCCTCGCCCGCTCTAGACCAACACATCTCCCATTATTCCCCTCATCTTCTCTCAAGTTCTCACTTCTTTTTCAACTCACTAAAATCACAACTTGCAGCTTCTCATCTCAACCTCTTCCACTAGCAATATCCTCTCAAGTGACACTCTTTTCACACAACCACTACAAACAATCGTCGATCTCTACCCATTTCAACTCAGCCATCGAGTTCGCAAGTCGCCAACCACTCCTCGTATCCTATTGAGCTCCACATCCCCAAACATCTACACTTATGACAACTTGTCAAACCCACCTGCCAACTTCATCAAAATCACCAGATATCCAAACTCCTAGCCAAAAATTGCTAGCAATCAGCTTACGTGAGATATAATTTCACCCCTTCGCTTCTTTGTTTCTCTTTCTCCCACTCTATCTCTTCTCTCCCTTTATCTCTATAAAAAGAAAGAGAATACAAAAAACACTCTACCACCCTTTCCCTCTCTAAACTAAGAGATAATACGAAAAAAAAATAAACATCTCTTTCTTTCCGAAACTGCCCCATTCTCTACCTCTCTTTATGCATCTTTTTCCTCTCTCTAACTTCTCACTTTATTTTATCGAAAAAAAAGAAGCAAAATAAAATGTGCATTGCCCTAAACTTGTCATCTCATCACCTCATCATCATCACTCGCTTCACACAAGGTAAAATATGAAACCTCAAAGTTAAGTAAAATGACAAGGAAATTTAAAAATTAAATAATCATGCGCTTTGTTCCAACATGGCAGAGAAATTTCATGCATTCTTTCCTGCATGTGTTAAAGGCCTATGTACACATTTTTAAGCACGGTGGGTTAAAAGGCCCTCTGACCACTGTGTCACTTGACACCAACCATACAAGCTTTAAGCATTGTGGGAAGGCATAACAATCCTGAAGAGATGCATGGGAGAAATGATTGGAGGCTGGCAAATTTTATATTAAATAAACATGAAAAGCACAAGGACCCTTTTTTGAATATAAATGTGATGAAATAAAATAATTGAAGAACAAAAAATGAACACCTAAAATATAACACAAAGAGGACTTCCAGGGGCCTTGCTACATATTTGAACACTCACCTACGGACGTGAATATAACCCCCTCAATATCGCTAGAACTCTTATGAATAAAGGAAGTCTAAAAAGATTTGTGAATTAAGCACGAAATATGAAAGTGAACAAAACAAGTCTCTCATATTTATAAGTGGAGGGTTTCTTGTGGGGCCCACCATGCAAGGATACAAACATGTAAAGACAAAATTCATCATATTTTTCAAATGCACAATCAAAATTCAAATATTTTTAAATCATACATGCATCACAACATAACTTTCAAATTCAAATGTGAAATTTCATAGAACATGCTGCTACCTCGAGAAGTGTGCAACTATCTTGAAAAGCATGTAATTCACTTGAGAAACATACAACTACCTCAAGAAATACATAACTACTCTGAAGCGTGTCACTATTCTAAAAGTGAACAAGTGCAATATATAGATGCATTGAAAAACGTGCATTGCCATACTGCAAATGTACTAAAAAGTGTACAAAGACATTGTGCAAACACACCCAAAAAATATAAAAGCATGTAATACAACATGAAAGCACATGTTCAAATGCATCTAAAAAGCATGCAAATACACTATGCATATGCAACAAAAAACGTGTAATTGTGTTGTATAGGCTAATAAAAAAGTATGCAAATGCATCATGAAATGTGTAAGTGTGCTTTATAAATACATTGAAAAGTGTGTGTGACATATTAAATCACCAAGAATAAATTTATTCACATGTGCTCGAGCAAATGCATCAACTCCTAAATTGGAGATACAAGAATGAGGCATGTGCTAAAAAAAACACTTAGATTTGAATCATCTTGACTCTTGAGAAGTGTGCAAGCACACTACACAAACACACTAAAAATCATGCAAGTGTTCAAGTGTGTCATGTAACTTCACTTAGAAACATGTAAGCATGTCGTGCACACCAAAAATCATGCAGGACCACCAAAATTGAAGATTTGTAGTGAACAAGCTAAACATTCGAACTTGACGTCTGAGAATATTGCATTGATTAAAAATAAATTAAATTCAAACCTAAGTCACTCAGAAAAGCATGCAACCGACTTAAGATAATTGGGCAATCCATCTAAAATTTTTGCAAACCCTCTTTTTCACGACACTCTCAAGCGGAGCCCCCTATCTACAATATAAGATATTAATCTCATATTTAAAATGATTTCAACTTTATGCTCGCGGTCCAATACAAGACACTCAAATCATTATAGACTGAGAATTAAAGGTTTAGCTACAAGCATCCGAAGGTATTTTGTTTGATGTTAACATTAGACATTTAACGTCTTTTACAAAGAAATTTCATTTAAAATGCAAACCTCTAAAGTCGCTATGCTTGTATGGCAACTCATAAAGCTAATTTGTGAACTTGATCCTCTGCTAGCACGAAGACAAAGTGGACAAGATTCAAAGCAACAAAATAAAAATGTTCAAAACTCTGATGATAATCATGTTGATTAAATTCTCAACTAGGCGAGATGGTGCCTATAAAATTTATCCAAATTCCAAAAATAATTATTGTGGGGCCCAAATACCTCTACAAAAATATAAAAATCAAACTTCCTTACCGACTACTTTAAGCTGATGGCAGCCAATTTTCTCTATCCTAAAATCAAATTTTTACTACTATACACTAAACGCTTAGCACCTATCTAATAACTAGCCTTAATTGATTGCTCTCTCTAATCACTGAGAGAGATAATTAACTATAGAGGCTTGCATCTATTAGAAACATGAAACTTGATCATAAAGCCCTCTGAAAATAAAGGCAATATCTCTACAACATAATCAGTCTTCTGAAAATTTGACCCAAAAAAGAACATTCTCTCAGCAAAGCCAAAAAAGGATTTTTGGAGACGAGAGTAACAACCTACTCATGCAAACATGTTTGCATCTTATTATTTCATTAGCTAGCCACACAAAGAAATATTGCCTCACGACATAAAAAAAGATAAAAGGTACAAAGGTTCAAACATAAGATCATAAGTATACAAAATATTCCAATGAGTTAAGATCAAACTTCCATTTATGGTATTGTTGTTACTCCGGCTCACGGTATGGATGAACTTGCAAAAAAATGAACGTATTAAATTTTTAAAAAATGGATTTAGTTTGAAGCATATGTTTTATCTGGGAGAAGAAACCTAGTAAGACAAAAACGTTTGCATCTTATTATATTATAAGCTAGCCGCACAAAGTCATCTTACCAAGGGAAAAAGTTTAAAAAGGTTCTAGACATAAATTAAAAGTTATTTTCCCTGTCTATACGGGTATTAAAACATGCATGAGAAAGATGAGACTAGATATCACGTCAACATTTCAAGATCAGCAAAGTTTTCAAAGGCACGGAGCTTAAAAAAAGAAAGAAAAAGAGATGATTATATAACATTAAAATGTTAAATAATGTTTACTACCCAGGAAGAGAACGCACCATTGAGCTAATTGATTCTTTATGTTATTCTTCCTTCTATCCAACGCTGCAATCACAGGTTCCCATTTTCGACTAGTATCAAAACCTTTACAATCTACATCTATCAGATCAGCCTCTGCAGGCAACTTGTAACTTCCAACTGACCATTCTTGAATGTTTCTTACCACAGATATCTCCTTGACATCAGTTTGAATGTTTGGTAATGGTAAAAGGTGAAGATGACGGAGCTGCTCACCTAGAAATGAAGCTAAATGTAATGCTTCATTTTTGGACAACAAATCTCTCCTACAAAAGGAATAAAATGATAAAAATTAGCTTTTTAAGAACTTTTATAGACATATCTAAAGTTAGCAAATAACAATTTAGATTGGTTGCAGAAATAGGACTTTGAATTAAAAAGTCTATATTATTTACTATACAGATAACTAAACTCACAAATTAGCAAAAATATCTCCTCTGCATCGTCTAGATACTATGAAAGGCCACATCCTGGAGCACATAACAGCTCCACTGTCATGGTTTTCCAACTCAAATTGCTTCTTGCTCCATATTCCAAAGGGAAATTCATCTGTAGTGTTATCTCTAATAACAAAACTACTATTAGCAATGATTTCAGGTATTCCTCTTCCATCCCATGAAAATGTTCTATAACCACTACCGTCAGCAACCACAAATCCACTTGCAATGATATCCGGAACATGATTCATCAAAGGTGACTTCTTTTTGGCAAGAAGACTATAGAATTCAAGCTGCAGATATGATAAAAGCACCATTTGAACAAGCGAAGCTCAAAGAAAAAAGCAAAAAAGAAGGCTTAATTGGAGTTAGAATAAACCTCTGTACCAAGACCAAGGACAGAAGAGGCCAGACCTCCCTCAACAAAAATTTTTATCACGTTGTCAGAAACAAGAAATACCTAGACAAATGAACCCGCATAAGTTGATAAATCCCAAGGACAAAAACTACAAAAAAGTTTTCTTCGCCAAAACTATTGAAGAATGCATACAAGCTACCATAGCGGCAATCCTCAAATAACAGGGAAAGTGACTGTGATATCAGCATTATTATGCAATGATAAGGGCATTCAAGTACTCAAAAAGCTGTTTTAACTCTCAATATTATCAAAAGCGCGAGGCAGCCTAAAAATTTATATAATTTCCCAATACTCATGATGATAGGCACTCCCCAACCAAAGTGAGGCGATAATTGAAATAGCTAATCCATTCCATAAAACTATTTTAAATATAAGGGATAATTTTAAAGAATTTGAAATGATGATAGAAAATATGTCCGTTAAACAAGCAAATAGAGTTACTATCATAGGATTAAAAAAGAGAAAAGGTAGACTTAGCGTTAAATGATAGAAATTGTTCAAAATAATTTGCAATCAAGTTTAACACCTTTACTAATCAACTATCACAAACGAAAAATGAGGACCCATAAAGCTGACCCAAAAAATTGGGACAAGGCAAACGATACTGATGATGGCTCATGTTAATTATTTATTCTCCATTAAGGACCCAAACCACTCTCAATGTCTACACAATAATTTATGAAGGATGCCATGATTTGACATATTTTTTTTGTTGCTCATGCTCCAAGATGCAACCAAATCATATATGATTCCTCTCATTTTTAAAACCATTCACACCAATTTGAAAGGAAATTTCTTCACGAGTTGCTGATTGAATTACAGAAAAACGACAACAGGACATCTAAATGATACCAGATCAATAACAGACTCAGTAACAGGTTTTGCACAATAACGCTATGCCAATGACATGAGATATAATATGCTTACAGGATTACTGCCTGTACCAACAGGAAACTTTTCATCGTCCATCGGTAAAGGCAAATTGTGATGGGCACAAATGTTCATCAGGCAAGAAGACCACTTTTCCACATTCAAGGTTAAGCAAGCACCCTAAGATCGAAAAGCAAGCTTGATTAGAACAACTACAGTAGCGATCATAAATTAAAATACTTGCCGACATCAAGACAGAAAGACCTTAAAGCATAAAGCTCTCTTTCATTTGACAAGATCCTTCTTAAGAAGAAATTGTGCAGCATACCTTCCATACTAATTCTCGTATTGCTGGTTTTAAAACCCAGAGCTTGTGGAGCCATGCCCTCATCTCCCTTTCTCCTAAGATGTTGCTTGGGCTACAAATTGTATTATAATGATCTATTTCTTTATCCAAAAACATAGATAAGAAGTCTATATCGTAAGAAAACTCTTGATTACAATTCTTGAAAGCATCTGAAAGACCGCCGATATAATTCCAGCAGTTAAGACGTCCATGCTGCTCTTTAACTGGTTCCAAAACTTTGAGCCTTTTCTCTCTCCGTGACATGTCAGGATAATTCAATAAATTCACGTCAAACAATGCATCACTTTTAGGATGTTCATTAACCCCGCCTTGAACAGCTAATAATCCAGCACGACAAACTCCCTTATGAACATGGCCTGGAGCCATATCCAGGCAAACAAATTCAAAATTTGATGTATTTACAAAATTTTGTGTAACAGCAATTGTTGTCTCTAAATTTAGCACGCAATGCCACCATCCACTTGGAACAAATATTGTCTCTCCTGGCAACTGGGTACACTCCAGTGGTTTATCTTGTTCACCAAGAAGAGGGTAAAAATCAAGCCACCACTGCACAAATAATACACAACAGATACTTAGATTTATATTAATTATATTTCAAACAAGTCATGGATTATTTACCTGCAATGATGATGGACTTTCAATATTTACATCACCATCATCCTCATTAACATGAACTGTAACACCTAAAGGTACCCTACCAGGAGGATAAAGTGCCCACCTATAAAGAAATCCAAAAAGAATTACCATCCTAGTTTTCTGAGCTGTTTCCTCAAAAAGAAAGAACCCCACGTAACATCAAAAAAATAAACAATAACATTGCTATTGATCGTTATTTGTTATATCAGATCATCAATAAAGATTTATTCATAATACATAGTATGCGTAAAATAGAAAAATTCTTCTCTCAACACATTATAAGGGAAGGCCAATATTGTTTAGGGAAATAATTTATTCCCTGACAGCCATATTCAAAAAATTCAAGGCAAGGAACAACATATCTTAATAGACAAGTGGACACCAGTTGACAAAACAATAACCCTTTTTCTGTTAACAGAATGTTCGCGTAAGTACAGGCAGTTTTTGGATAAGGCAGCAATCATAATTTGTATTCATTGATAAATCCTTCTGATTAGCAAGTCTACCTTTTCCTCCCACACAGAAGGGTGTTCCAAGCACTCGTCAAACCGGGATCAACATGCCAAGATGCACCAGATCTCTCTGGTCCAATTATTAGCCACCTGAAAGGGGGTCGCTGATCATAATCCAGCACATCAAAAAAGTCTTCTTGAAACAGACTTGGTACACAATAATCTTGTAGCAATGCTGGTGCAGCTTCTCCAAACTGCAAAAATATCAACTTAGACATTTCAAAAAAAATTTTAAGAACCAATCAAGATTAAGGTAGAAAATATTTAGTCACCTTATCATCAAAAATATAAAGGGGGTCTTCATCATGCTGGCAATTCATGTATGAAACATAATCCTTAAGTTTCATAGTAATTTTCTTGGAGCTTCTTTGAGATATCCTGAAAGTGACATCACCATAATTTGACAATAACTGATCCAATGTCCACTTATATCTTGCTGGCCAAGTTTTAGCCACTTCAGTAAGCAAGACCTGGAAAGCAGACGTAAACATCATAGTTTATTAAAACTTCTGAAATAATCTGGTAAGAGTGAGAAAATGCCTAAAGAGAGAAGGTTAATATTAAAACTACAAGCAAAATAACTGACATGGAAAGGGTATCCAATTAAACCTAAAAAAAAAATCTAAGTTGAAGAAGAAGCATAAGTAAGGCTAAGAGAATGAAACAGTTCTAAACAAAACAACATAATGGAATATGACATGGTAAACAAGTTCCTAAGACAAGAAAATAAATTCCTGAAAAACAAATATAAGGATTGTAGAACGCAACACTCAGGTTTATGGATGGTAGTAGCTACTGTAGTCGCTGGGGCAGCAGCATATACTGATATACACGTAACCTACTGAAGAAATAGAAAGAAAACACAATTTGCAACGACCCTATAACACATTTTCGTAAAAAAACACATACTGAAATCATCCATACTAAAACCTAATAGCATTAAGGGAAGAAAATTTGCAGGGAAAGGTCCTTTATCAACCACTCCTACCCCACCTCTCCAACCCCCCCAAAAACAGCAAACATAATACATGCAGGAAAATAGGGTACATTATGTTAGAGCTAACAGTGCCCCAAAACAAAGAAAGAGGAAGAGAAAATATGCAAGATAACGATAACCATTCAATGAATGCAGCATTAACTGTACAAATAGGAAGCATTTGTTTTACAGTATGCAGCTATGAACCCTCAAAATTAACAAGAGGGGGCATCCCTAAATGTTTGAAAATGTTTAAAAGCAGCTAATTGTCTGTACCGGTTTCTTCTCATCAATTCTATAGTTACATTCTTCCAATATATGGTTATTTCTTCTTTCCACGTCTTTATTATCTGAAGGAAATCCATCTAATGTGGTAAAGCATCGATACCACCTTCTGTAAAGAAACAATGAGCTGAAACCTGATAGAAACAAGGTAGAATAAACATCCTAGTGGTTAGTTCATAAAAGCACATACGGCTAATATGAAACAAAAAAGGGATGAATATAGATAACCTTATACCATCAAACTGTAGAGGCTGCCTTTGACACTCGCCAATCTTGATGCACAGATTTTGTCTGCACCAACAGCATTAGTTAAGCTTTACGAAGATAATTTAAAAAACACAATGTTAAATGTATCGGTCAACGAATGATTGCCTTCACATGATGCTTAGTAGAATGAACAGAATTTTTATGGGTACGTCTAGAATTGAAGTTAATTGCACAGATTCTGCTTCTATTTAATTGAAGCAAGGTCCATTTACATACCGATTTAAAGTTGTCCTCTTCCAAGAACCTTTATATTCAAACTGACCCCCATCTCTAAGACATAAATTCATCCAAAGTGGCTCTTCATTGCAGAATATATAAAGAACACTGAAGCAGTTGAAGAAAACATTAGAGGTACTTCCGTCAAGATTCAAATAGATAAGCAAGAAAGACAACCAAGTATAAAATTATACATATAAAAATCATTTCTCAAATTAGGAAGATTCACTTTCAACTGTTTATGATAAACTGTTATGAAAAGCTTCAGTAAAAGCATCAATATTTATGCTAACGGTTTATAATTCCTTATTTACATGTTAGATAATCTAAGCCAGGATATAAATGTGATATGAGGGCTGCGTGACATCCCAAACAAAATAAGCTTAGCAAAATTACTGATGTGAAACAATCAAGAATTGCACGTGAAATTTATTAAGAATCACAAAATATACTAGTGTAAGATTAGAGTATTGTAAGTTAAGGTTCAAGAGTTTTCCATTGTCAAAACTGTTATGATAATCAATTACAAGCTAGTTGTTTGGACACAATTAGCGATAGATCTCGAAATTATCACAATAAAGCAAATGCGCAGTAAAATAGAATCCCACGGCTAATATTTAGAAATTTCGCAATGAGTTACCTTGCTCACTCACACTCAAGTAAGGCTTAGCGGGAGAAGGTCTTTAGCAAACCCAACGATGCCACGAGGACGGAAGCAACCCCAACGGTCTTGAACCACGGAAAGGTTGACGGCGGCGAGAATGGCGAGAATGATCGACTGTTGATGCTCCAATCGTAGTTTGGAAGTTGGCGGTCGATGACATTAGCAAGAGTCGGGATGACTCGTTCCAAATATTCTCCAACGGTGGCGTCGTCTTCAAATCCCACGTCGAAAAACGGAGATCTTAAAATGTTGAGGCTTCCGTCGGCGTTGAATACAAGACCCCACTCAAACTCGGGATACGCCATGCATTCTTGGCGTAAGAAAGAACTCCGAGAAGAATAGAAAGACATGGTGGTGAGGGAGAGCCCTTGCGTTTGAAGGAGGAAGAGGAAGGGGAAGGGGCCGACGGGATTCTCAAGGGGAGAGGGTGAGGCCGGCGGGTGCAAGGAGGGAGCTAGGGTTTGGGAGAAATTAGGTTTAATGGAGAGTGTAGTAGAATAATCAAAATCTGAAAGTTAATTTTAGTTTTGATTAAAAAGTGAGGGAAATGTCTTGGATTTTGAATTTCAAATCCAAGAGAGTTATGACATTGATTGGGGAATTAATGGGGAAGATAAGGAGAGGGGGCCGGCGGTTTCAAGAGAGAGGAGGGGAGGGAGTTTCCAAACCAATCCTGAAATAAATTTCAGGATTTGAAATTTTGGGAGGGGAAATTAATTGAAATCAATTTGATTTCAAAAAAAAGGGGGAGAGGAGTTAAGTAGCAATTAATGGGGATAATCCCCACTAGGGGCCGGCGACATGCTAAGAGGGAGAGAGGGGGAAATCAAAGGGAAGTGGTTTCCAATTTAGGGTGTGACGTGGAAATAAATTATAAAGACTCCAATTTAATTTAATTTGAAATTGGAATTCATCAAAGCAACTTTCTTAAATTGGATTTCCAAATTAGGAAAGAATTTGAAATTTGAAATTCAAATTTCAAATTTGAAACATGCGGAAGGAAGGGTTGGATGGGTGTGGGAAGTCGCCGGCAAGGTGGCCGGCCGGGGCCGTGAAAGTGGCCGGCGGCGGGCTTCCAAGGGGGCGGCGGCAATTAGGGTTTTGAAGGGAAATTCTTGTGGTGGAGGGGAAGAAGATGGAGGAAAACACGACGAGAAGATAGAATAATTTAACCACGAGCCGCGGACTCCTCCAACGGCTGGTGGGCCTTGCGATTTGCTCCCCTTGAGCTCTCTCCCTTCTCAAGCTCTCATGCAAGAAGAAGTAGAAACAAAACAAAAAATTTCATTTAAATATTCATTAACCTTTTACAAAGCATTAGACCACTATATATAGGTCTTCAAACATAAGGAAATAAAAGTACTCAAATGCCCTTTGGCTACAATAAGACAACACTACCCATAGGGGTAAACTAAGAAATGAAAATGCAAACAAAATAAAACATAAAATACATCAAAAGTAAAGACTCTGAATCGTAGCCGTCGATCTGCGTTCCCTCCGGCGATACACATGCTTGAACCTCTGATCGATGTCCACATCAATTACATCCCATCTTGTAGGTGGTTCTAAATACCAAAATTTTCACTTCTCACTACAATCACTATACTTGGAAGAATATAAGCAAACATGATTCTTAGATTATAATCTTCAAAGTTAAAACTCTCTCCTAAAGTTAAAATTCACTAGTCATTTCACTTATCATTGCACCATTTTCACAGGCATCACACACCGGTGATAAAAACTAACCACTGCACTTATTGCGCATAAAAAATTTTGTAGGATGTTTTAAAGTCCAAAGTAGTTACACAAATCTATTATGATAAACATAAGACCATGCAACAAACTCGCACGTCACAAATAATCAATGTTTAACAGTTATTTGCTACTTTCGAAGAAAATAAAAAAATGAATGAAATCACTTAGATGAAAACTCCATGGCTTCTACCAGAAAAAGTGTGTAAAACATTCAAAACCATGATAATAATGATATCACTTGACAACAACACTCTCCATGACTCCATGAAACTTATATTTTGATTATTATTATTATTATTATTATTATTATTATTATTATTATTACTTAAATACATTTTTTGTAAAACTTTGTCGCTCGTGTAAATTTATGTCGTGTTGTGACCTCACATGCGTGAAAATTCTTAGTTTTTTCGTGTGAAAACCCCAGCCAATATGGTTATCGATCTTAGTCGTTTCGATTATTCTGAAAGTATTAGTGTTATTTGTTTTGTGAAAGAAAGTCATCTGGGAATTTCAAATTTTAGTTGACGCAAATTGGACATCTTTTTTTTTTTTGCACGTCTTATTTTTTACGTTTGTTACTTCATCAAGTTTGCATTAATCGACTTCAAACAAGTTATAGAGGTCAACATAAGTCCTTGTGTTCCATTGACCTTATAGATCTAGTCGGGAAGAACAAAAACTATATGAAGACCCCACATTCGTTGAATCTTTGATCCGACCAACAAAAACAAGATTATACAAAGGCACCATATGTTGTATATTAGATCTGACTGGGAATAACAAGAAGGCCTTAGCATGCCCGATAATGCCCTCTACAAGGAGAACGAGTCGAGAGACTATCAAAATTTTAACTAATAAGATATTTTAAACTATGTGAAATAACCTCAATCACTTTTGAAAATTAGAATTAAATCATAAAAATTAATTAATTTTTAATAATAATAAAAGGTGTTGATAAATTTAAGATTAGTTCAAATGTTTATAAAGAGTATGAGGCTAAAAAAATATCAAATAAAATTCATGTGATATTGCACAAAAATCTAAAAAAATGCACATACTTATTAGGTTGACTAGGTTTTCAAATTGAGATCACTGAGTCCAAGCTAACTAGCCCCTAATCAGCCCAAAGGTCATAGTGAAATATTGTCATGTGGGTCGCATTGAGATCCTAAGCCTTGTACTAATAGAGAAAAATCTTCTAAATCTATAACTACTGCTGGGCTTGATTGTTAAAAAATCTAAAAAAATATAATCTCTAAGGGGTTGTTTGGTATTGGATTGGATTTAACTTAAGTGAGATTTAATAAATCCACTAAATCTGGATTTAGCAAATCTGCAGGGTGTTAAATCTCAAAATTTGTTTGGCGTGACATATGTTAAATCCTGATAAATCATGAGAAATTGCTTGTCAACATAATCCAGGACTTAAAATGGTTGGTTCATTAATAAATTAAATTTAATTTGCTAGTTAATTATGATTTACTTATCAATTTTAATTTTAATTACATTTAATAAGTTTAGGGTTAATTAATATAATTAAAATTAGCTTAATTATTATTAATTATCAAATTAGTTATTTAGGTGTTAATTATCAAATTAGAAACTAGCTTAACTAAACCCTAATTAATTAAATATTTAAGTATTAAACTATTTTAATAACAATTATAGTACAAATAAATATAATAACCAACAAATTATAAATATGAATTAAATTAATTTAATGATAATTAAACTACTATTATCATATTAATTAAATTATTATCTAATTAAAAAGTTAAGAACTAATCCTATAATACTTTTCTCTTATTGTTTTTTTTTTTTAAGCTCTCTTCCTATTTCTTCGAGGCTTTGTTGGTCCGTGTGAGGTGCAACTTTGAATGAGTCACCTGCTAGTGCCTGTCTAGGGTGCTTTTCCTCTTATGCATTTCTTCATTGTTATTATGCTTCGTGTGAAGTTGAGTTCAATAAGTATCGAAGCATCTTTGCCTCCTCTGAAGACATTGTTCCTGTCGGATCGAAAGTTGCAATAGTAGTTCGTCACGAAGGTAACGATATTTCTCCCCTTTCGCGTGCTTTATCCGCTAAAAATGAGTCCGTAAATTCGTAAATCCGCCGAACAATGGGATTTACTAAATCCCAGATTTACGCCATAAATTTGTAAATCCGGGATTTACACAAAATTTGGATTTACAACGCCTTTAGAAACTTTTTGGCGGGATTTAACATAAATCCGGCGTAAATCCGATACCAAACAGCCCCTAAATTGTTTATTTCAAATAGTATTCATAAAGTTCTGAATGATTATGCATAGTAAGTCATTCATAATATGGGCATTCCAATAGATATGAGCCCCATCTCTCTTAAATTTATCAAGCTAGCATAAAATTCCATTAAGCTTATCAAATGAAAATTATACTCAGGCAACTCATAAATAGAGTAAAGCCCTAAAATAATTAAATCCAGGCATTTCAATGAATGTAAGCCCTACCTCAGCCTATCAGCGGCTTCTACGCCCAATCAAATCCCAACCATGTCTATGATCTAACTCTAACCAAAACACACAACCGGCGGCTGAATTATTCTAGCAAGTAATCCGAGAAAAAGTGAGAGAAACTAATGCCTAATGGTATAGAAGGAGAATACCTGCTAACGCAAGACAGACGACCGAGATCAAATGACGATAGGTGCTCGAGAATGGCGCATATCAGCTCGTCTGGAAGGACGCGGAGGTGTCCGAGGGCATCAGGCCGCCGATCTCGCGGCAGCGGCGTTTGTTCCATGCGGCGACGGTGATTCGGAGAAGAGAAGCGGCGATTCGAATCGAGAAGAAAAACTATCGTTAATTAAAAGGATTTGACGAACATGCAACAAGGCTGTCCGCGTTGCTTCGACGCGGAGATGGCGCGATAATTAACTTGGCGGTGACATTGCGGACAAGCGGTGAAAGTACCGCGTACCGGCTTCAGGAAAGATTGAGACGAGCCAATACTTGTGAAGAGAGCAAGATCTTCATGTTTCTTCTGTTTTCATTTTATTTATTTTTTTAGTATTTTTTTATATTGAGGAGTTTTTTATAGGTACATTGATTGTTAATATTCTTCTGGCTATTATAAATGGGATTTTAATGCAAAAACATTATGAAATATTTTAATGTGTAAGACATTTAAATTATTTTTTGCTAGATATATAATCATATTGATGATTTATAAAAATTTTGGTAGATGATTAAAAATATAATTAATCAATTCTTTCTATTTGATTTTAGGGCACGATCGAACCATTTTTTTTGGCAATGGCTACTTGCTTCCAATCATATACATCGTGCATAGCATTTTGCCACCATCTACTCAAACGCTCTTAGTTTCCAAACTTCTTCAAATCCCAAACTTATCTCATAATGTCATTGTGATTTCTAAACTTAAGGTTGATAATATGGTTCAATCTTCTTTAAACGTAGTGAGTTGCAACATCAAGCATTTTATGACCTACAAAGTCCTCCTCTATGGCATCTTGTGTTAGACTGCGTTAAATCAATCATTCATAACATATTATAGATACCAGTCTCTGCTTTTAATTGAGTTGTGTTTCTTTGATTTGGGCTCAAATTGTATTGATTTTAGTGTCGTTGAGTTCGTCTCCTGAGATGATCAATTTGATTATAAGATTTGAAATTGGAGTCGGGTGATCTTGAATTTAATTTTTGAAGCTTCTTATTCTTATCCACATCGAGATTTGTGCTCGATCAAGATGAGTTTTTTTTACGACATATCAAGTATAATACAATATAATTCAATCACAACAATTATAACATAATGATGTAAAATATAATAGAGGATAAAATTTAAATTATAAGCCTTATATTAAACAAAAGTAATTATAATATTTTAAAGTAACATGATGAGTGTAATCACAATGATTGTAATACAATAAGCAATATTTTTGATAAAATTAAATAAAATAACGACATTTATAACACATCTATTTTACTTTAAATGCTCAAAATTGACCAGGTATGTCATCAAAAAAATTATCTTGCTCGGGCACGAATCTCGAGGCAAAATCAAGCTGGAAACTTCAAAAATTAAATTCGGAATCACCTAAACTCCGATTTCAGCAAGCTTATAGTCAAACTGAGCGTCTCAGAAATACGAACCCAACGACACCAAATTCAACTCAATACGAACCTAAAATGGTATGAATCTAAGACCTGAAGCACTGTTGGAAGGTTCGAACCACAATTTGGATTACCGAAAGGTTTCCAAACATGACATGCTTATAGTCGAATTGAGCGGCTCGACGAGATGAATCCAACGAGCCAAGATCGTTGAATTCCAATATCATTAAGACCTTCAAATGTCTAATAAACGGTCCACGATCAAAAGATTCAATATCGGTCGTCCATCCGAACCATTCCACATTTACCTTTGATCTCTCATCTATTTACGGGTCATGCCACTCCATGAATATATAAATAGACCCCTCATTTCTCTTGAGAGGGGACCGGAGCAGGGGGAGCAACAAGAGAAGAAGAGAAGGAATAAGAGAAGATTAGGAGAGAATAAACTCCTCCTCGACCTCCGTTGGGATTCTGCCCGATTTCCACGGGACGTCGGAATTCCACTCGACTTCCAAGTGACTCCGGAATTCAGCCCGACTTCCAACTGATGCTGGAATTCCGCCCGATCTCCAAGTGACTCTGGATTTTTGCTCGAATACCATCTAACGCGATCAGACTTCTACATGATGCTGGACCTCCGCTCATTGCCAAATTTCTACCAGACGCCGGATTACTATCCGTTGCTAGATTTTTTGCCGGACATTTTATCTGATGCTGGATTTCTATCCATTGATGGACTTCTACTTGATATAGTCCTTCCGACCTCCATCGCCAGCCGACTACGATCCTTCTGACTTACGTCGTCCACCGACTACAGTCCTTCCGACCTCCATTGCCCGTTGACTACGATCCTTCTAACTTAAGTCGCCCACCGACTACAATCCTTCCGACCTCCGTCGCCCGCCGACTACGGTCCTTCTGACTTACATCACCCATCGACTACAACTCTTCCGACCTCCGTCGCCCGCCAACTACGGTCCTTCTGACTTACGTCGCCCACCGACTACAGTCCTTTAGACCAAACAAACACATCAACAGTGATTCTTTGTATTCTCACTATGTAATGTACTCTATAAGATGTACTTCAAGCTAAGGCCTTCCCCCAATGAAGGACCTCATTTGTAATCAACTACAATACTAGTGGATTCATTCAAAATGGGCTGGACCCCGTGGTTTTTCCCCCTTTTCAGGGGTTTTCCATATAAAAATATCGGTGTTTCATATGAATGTTACACGCACTATCTTATCTGATTATGTGCTAGATTTTCGTACAACGCTAAGACGTTAAATATTATATTTCTCTACCACTGCGAATACTCCAGGATGCAACATGACCAAATTTAGGTTACCATGGAGTGCGAATATATGAACACATCTATATCACTATAAAAAGAGCCCTTAAAGATCATTAGATTAAAACAATTTCAATCAAACATGTTTCAAGCTATGATTGTAGCTTGTGCTCTTTTTTTTAATGCCATTATGGATTTAGGCTTTAGGGTGTACAAGTATATTATTTATGGAGAAATAAATTTATCAAATATACTACACCAACAAATTTCAACGAAGATTAATGACTAGCTAAATAAAGAGATGAAATATTCTTTCATAATAATTTCTCAGGAATCATAATTATAGAATAAAAAAAAGGTTGAGAATGAAAGAGATCAATTTACATATTGCTCAAACGGTTGCTCATATAATATCATAACTTCTCTTTAAAATTTAAAAATATTTTATCAAGCAAAAATTTTAAATATATTTTCTCATAAATTAAAAAAAATGAACATATTTATTTAATTTGAAAAATTATTGGACGTACATACTGAAATTTCGCCCCTATAAATATATTACAAGGTCAGTACTACCGCGATCTCAGAAACGAAGCGGAGATGGACGAAGACGAACACGAGGTCTACGGTGGAGAAATACCTGATGTGGCGGAGATGGAGGGAGACATGGAGGCTCTGAATGCTGACGTCGATATGGCAAGGGCCGATGCCGACGCCGACGCCATAAAGGTTTCTGACATTATTGCTTCCCGGATCGAAATCTAACCCTAACTTTTCGCCATTCCTGATCCGTGGCTAATGATTGCTATGGACTCGTCTTGTTATTCATCGAGTTGCAGGAGCTTGAAGAGATGAAGAAGCGTTTGAAGGAAATGGAGGAAGAAGCTGCCGCCCTCCGTGAAATGCACGCCAAGGTGGAGAAGGAGATGGGAGTTGCACAAGGTTGGGCTCCTCGTTTATTATTATCATTATGTTTAATATTCTTTCATGATGAACATCGTCTCTTGTTAACTTAGTCATATGACTCATTTTTATGCTCTGTTGCAATTTTGAATAAGTATGATGCTTGAAGCTTAAGGAACAAGAGTCAATTTGTTTTGAGGACATTAGAATGATATAATCATTTGATTGCAGCCTAAAAAAGATGGATGCTCATATCATCATTCTAGGTATGGTTGTAGTTGGACAACTCCTTCCCTTTGTCATCCATTGATGTATCAATTTTGTTCCCTCATCCATTGATGTATCAATTTTGTGGGAACATATCAAGATTGGGCGGTAACCCGAGCTCCAGTTGTGAAATGATATTACGCTAACTTCCCGGGCATGATTGTCTTTCCTTCCATTATATTTCTTCATATCCAAGGAACCCTTGCAAGCAAATCATTTTCAAAAACTTTCTACATATATGAGAAATTTCACAAGAAAAATTCAAGTGAATCTCAACTCAACATATAGTCCTTAATCAGACTCTTACTTCCTGAGTGTGATTAGTACCATGACTATGAAAGGGTAATAATGGCCTAAAGATAGATCAATTTTATTCTTGATTAAGGAAACACATGACGACTGTCAAATTCCAATCAAGGTTCAATTTATCTCATGGGATTTGATTTAACCTCTTTCATCGCAAGTTATAGTGATCGAGTAATAATCTGATGAAAAACTTATGATAGGTCAAAATTTTTTGTGGATTTATCTCGGCCCCCCTACCATTATGTAAGTTCTTGAGGTTGTGTCACATGTTGATAACCTAATGTAAGCCTATTTCCTTAGGTACTTCTCATAATCCCTCTCATTACTGACAATAATTGTTAATTCTTTGAGTTAAGTTAAACTACTAAAGGAAAAATAAAAAAAAGACACATACAAGGGAGAGACAAAGGATACCGAGTGTTGGACATGATCCTCATTTGAAAGTCTTCATGGGGGAAAGTGATATACATGGTGTACACTCAAAATCATGGGAAGAAATGCTAGTAAGGAAGCTTTGAAGCATACATAGTATTAGATAGGGTCCTCGTTAGAAAGCCTCAATGAGAGCAACTGGCAAATATGATCTCTACTCATATAAAAATCTTTGAAGGAGAAATACGCTTAGAAGGTACAATATATTTACTCTTATAGAAACCTTAGAAGAAAAAAGTCTTAGAAGACATAATCTTCACATATTTAATTATCTTAGAAGGTACATTATTTTCTTTATCTAAAATCCTCATAAGGTGCGTGGTCTCCATTTATTTAAAGATATTATGACATGTTGATTCAAAGTCTCGAGGAGCATATGGTGTTGTACACAGTTTTAATTAAATAGTTTCTATAGAGGCCTATCACTGCAACTCGTAAAAAAGGGAACATAAACTACCATACTTATCAATCTATAGATTAAGTTTGCTCTATTTTGGTCGGGGTTCATACATTTAGCTTTCAACTTTCATATCTCTCTCACAATTTGGAAATTTATTATTATAGGGTTGTTTAATTACAAGTATTATCAATGTAAAATAAAGTAATTGCATGAATTTTGAAAATTTCAGTGTTTTGTTAGAAGAGAAGATAACGCAGAGTAAATTTATGGTGTGTTTGGAATTCATTATCAAGTTCATTTTAAACATTTTTGGAATTCTGTTGATTTGGGTGAATTTTAAATACATCACTTGTATGAAGCGCCAACAACATTCTCACGCTATTGTTGCTTGTTGCCTGTAGCTCGCCATTGCTACCGTCGGCCTCCCCCCTCCCCCTTTGCATCACTGTCGGGTTATAGATATAATTAATTTTATTTCAAATCAAATACAAAAAAGTAATATCCTGTATTTGTAGTGGACTCTCAATCAAGCAATTAAAACATGTTTTTAATACACTACATTTATTTTACACTATATATCTTTTACTCTATATTCATTTTCAACAAAATTAATAGTCCCTATAACAAAACTCGTAGGTTTCGTATGGCCTCAAAGTCATTTTAAGCTAAGTCTCCTTTGGGGGCAAGTCCTAGAAGGCATTAATTTTTGTCATACAATAGTTTGACTATCACAGGTCAGCCAATAAGGTTAAGGAGCTATACATCCCCATTTTTAAAAGTTTAGCATGGTATGGTGAATTTGTTCAACTTAAAAAAAATTAACCATTTTCTCTCTCACTAAATCATATTTCGAACAAAGAGAACAATGGTGATCGAGAATAAAATGGTGTCGATTTTCATCACTTGTCTATTTCGATTAAACTATCTTTTGATATGATATATAATAAGAGATGATTAAGGATTCATTTGGGACAACTTTCTTACTGATTTATTCAATAGCTTTATAGTAAAAAAAATTCTTGAAAGCAACAAAAAATGTTGGTTAAAAGCAGTTCCAAATGAAGCCTAAATGAAGGATGAAAGTTTGAGATAACTTTCTGCCAAATTTTGGAGGATGCTCCTACTTTCACCTCGAGGTTCTTTATGGGGTGAGGAAAAGGCAATATATTGATTTTCTTCATGGATTCAATTATTCAAAACAATTGTAAAAAAACTATATGCTAAAAATCTTAGAGAATTACGAGAATACATAAATTAAGGATTCCTCTTTCCAAAGATATCAAAAAAGTTAGAAAATTCACATGTTTGATGCCTTAATGAATTTTTTATAGTGATATTATAGTGCAAGAAATGCTCAGCTCACCTATAATTTCTTAATAATTGTTTTATAAAAAACCAAATTATGAAATTTTTTTCCAAACTATCTTCACCTCAAGGCTCAAGATGAGTGTCAACAAATAATTTTAGTCGATTTCAATCAGTGTATGACTCGTAGAAAAAATTTAAAAGTTTATATGAGCAAGAGTGGATTTTACAAAGTTACTGTTATTTAATTTTTTTACCCTACAAAATGTTAACATTTTAGCATGAAAAAAATTCATATAAACATTATCTAATGTTAGGAGCATGCAAGAAAGTTTTTGAATTTTTTGACTGTTATTTTGTTGGTGGTGAGACCTTCAATGCTTCGGGTTTATTGTGCCATAGAAAAGTCCCACTCAAACTTAAGGTAAAATTCTATAAGATGGTGGTGAGACCTGCAATGCTTTATGGTGCCGAATGTTGGCCATTAAAAGAGAAGCATAATGCTAAGTTAAGTGTTACAGAGATGAGGATGCTTAGGTGGATGAGTGGCTTTACCCTTAGAGATAGGATATGAAATGAGCGTATACGTGAAAAGGTTGGAGTAGCTCGAGTGGAAGATAAGATTAGAGAGAGTTGCCTTAGATGGTTTGGGCACATTAAATGGAGGCCTTCCGATGACCCTGTTAGGAAAGTTGAGGTATTAGATTCGACTTATGTTAAGAAAGGTAGAGGTAGACCTAAAAAGTCTTTGGTTAGAAAATATTAGAAATGATCTTTCTTTATTAGATTTAAGTGAGAATATGACTTTTAACAGGACATATTGGCGAAAAAGGATTCATGTAGCATGCCCCATGTAGTGGGACAAAGGCTTGATGTTGTTGTTGTTGTATTTTGTTTGCTAATTTGTCAAATTTAGAAGCATAAAATTTTTTAGCACTATGAAGTTAAAAAATAAAACTTCTAAAAATCAAAATGATATAATTCTTTGCCAAAAATTTTCTACAGAAGTATACAAATTTGTTAGATCATTCATCTAAAAGAAATGATGAAGGTAAGAAAAATGAATAAGAAGAAAAAAATCAATCAAAATATATAAAGATAGGGTTCTCCATTGTACCATCTAGTTTTTTGGAGGATTTTTCTTTCATTGTCATTTTTTCATGGGCTTCGCACAATTTCCTAATATCTCATTTGTTCAAGTGAAGAGAATAAACCTCATCTTTAAGGGAAGATTGGAGCTTTACTATAAGAATTATGAATCTCATTCATCTTATCTTTAATCTAATATTATGAATAACAACAATAACAAGCTTTTATCATATTATGCAGGGTCGGCTACATGAATAATTTTTCTTCATTACGCCCCAATTTAGGGTCAAATTTTTATTTAAATCTAATAAAATGGTCATTTTCTACCATTTAACCAAGTCTTTTTAGGTCTACCTTTACCTTTCTTAACATATGTTAGATCTACTTCATATACTCTCCTAATAGGGTCATCGGAAGGCCGACGATATAAGTTATCAAACCATTTAAGATGACTCTCTAATTTATCTGCCACTAGAGCTACTCCAACCTTATAATGCATACGCTCGTTTAATATTCTTTCGCTAAGTGTAAAGCCCCTCATCCACCCGAACATCCTCATCTCTGTAACACTTAACTTAATTTCATTCTTATTTTTTAATGGCCAAAATTTTATGCCATAAAGAATTGCAGGTCTCACCACTATCTTATAAAATTTCCCTTAAGTTTGAGGAGTACTTTTCTATCACAACAGGCCCGATGCATTCCTCCACTTCAACCATCCAACTTGAATTTTTCTTCATTATGCCCCAATTTAGGATCAAATTTTTATTTAAATCTAATAAAATGGTCATTTTCTACCATTTAACCAAGTCTTTTTAGGTCTACATTTACCTTTCTTAACATATGTTAGATCTACTTCACATACTCTCCTAATAGTGTCATCGGAAGGCCGACGATATAAGTTATCAAACCATTTAAGATGACTCTCTAATTTATCTGCCACTAGAGCTACTCCATATAATGCATACACTCTTAATATTCTTTCGCTAAGTGTAAAGCCCCTCATCCACCCGAGTATCCTCATCTCTGTAACACTTAACTTAATTTTATGCTTATTTTTTAATGGCCAAAATTTTATGCCATAAAGAATTGCAGGTCTCATCACTATCTTATAAAATTTCCCTTAAGTTTGAGGAGTACTTTTCTATCACAACAGGCCCGATGCATTCCTCCACTTCAACCATCCAAATTGAATTTTACTAAAAAATTTCTTATATATTTCACTCTCACTTTAATTTGTTTGATATATCTAAAACACGCACTCTTTTTAATTACCTAATCACCCAATGTCTCAATCCCACCCCTAGATTTATTATTACTAAAATTATACTCCATTTATTCGGCTTTAGATTTACTCAAACGAAAACCTTTAGACTCTAAGTTTGATCTCCATATGTCATGCTTTTCATCAACTGTCTCTCTAGTCCTATCAACAAGAAGAATATCATCAGGAAAAAGAATACAACAAGAGACATCCTCTTGTAAATGTCTAGTAAAAACATCCATAACTAAAGCAAAAATATATGGGCTTAAAGCTGTTCTGTGATGTAATCCAACTTGAATGGAAAAATATTTTGTCAAACCATCTTGTATTTGAATACTAGTAACAACCACTATATACATATTCTTAATGACTTGAATGTAAGCATTATTATTCTTAATGACTTGAATGTAAGAATTATTAATTCTTTTCTTTTTTAGAACTCTCGAGAGCATTGCTCTTGGAATTTTATCATAAACTTTCTCTAAATCAATAAATATCATATGTTGATCCTCCTTACTATCTCTATATTTTTCGATCTACCTTCTCATCAAATGTATAGCTTCCATAGTCGACATATCTGGCATGAATCTAAACTGATTTTGAGAAGCATTAGTATCATATTTTATGTTCAATTACTCTCTCCAATAATTTTAGTGTATGACTTATTAACTTAATTTCTCTATATTTTGTACACTTTTGTGCATTATTTTTTTCTTAAAAATAGGAATCAACACACTCTTTATTCACTCATCTGAAATTCTTTTAGTCTTCAAAATAATATTAAAGAGTAGTAAGCTAAGAAGTTTCTTGATCTCCCAATTATTTTCACAATTCTATTGGACTATTATCATGTCCTACTGTTTTTCCACTTATTTTTGTTAAAGCCTTTCCATCTTCGGTTTTACTAATATAATGATAAAATTTAAAATCTCTATTTTCATTTAGGTTGCTAAGGTTACTAAAGTAGATCATATTCTTACAACCTTCATTGAACGTTTATCGAAATATCTTATCCACCTATTTTGAATATTTTTTTCTTATGAAAACATGATAGGAAGTGGATTCAATTTTTTCGAAATTAGCGAACGACAATAATAAATTAGTAAGAATACACCACCCTTTTTATTACAAGATATTGAAAGAAAATAACAAGATACAATTGGATCTTCAATAAGAGAGGAAGATCCGACTCTCCCAAATCTCTAACCTGCGGTTAGAGTCCTCACAATCTAAAAAATTCTAATTTCAGCAAACTCCAACATAATCCTGAAATCATCTTATTGTTAGCCTTAAATAAGCTCTCATAATTCCCTCCCAAATCAGCCCCCTTTCCCTAAATAATTTCCTCTTAGATTTTGAATTCAAATTATATATCTTGACCTAAATAATTTCCTCTAAATTGCAATTAAAACATTCCTAAACAATTCCCCTTTGTTTAAGAACGTTCATAGATAGCTCACTCTTGATTAAAAAACTTTCTAATTCCCTCCCAATCAAATCAGCTGGTCCATCAATACTCCCTTCAAAGTGTCACCTTGTCCTCAAGGTGGAACGAACGTAACTGCTGCTGAAGCACTTGACTAATAGCATTGGACTGAAAAATATACTGATACTGGGTCGAATGATCCTTGCGTGTAGGATCTCCATGATCAATATCTCAATCTTATCCTTTTGGATTTGAGGATGACGGTATGGACGAACGATGATAGGTGAGACTACTTCCTTTAAGATGATAGCATGGTCATGTTTCTGCAGAGGAGACAACCCTTGAACTTGCTGGAACATCTTTTTGATACTGTTGTAGGAGTGATTGAAGCATGTCTGGTGCTTCTATATGCTCCCCATCTTTTCCTTCCAATCTCTACAGCTACACATCTCATTCATTCACCCTTTCCACTCTTTGGAAGTGGCTCCAAAATCACCTGCATGCCATATGTTAATATAACTGGCAATGTTAGGCTGACGGGAACTAGATTCTCCATAGGCGAGGTCATTGAATTTTTGTTCACTTGAGATTGAGAAACTACATAAGCTTTGGAACCTTGCCCGATATAAGTAGTATTTATTAAACAAAACTTTGCATCAGATTCAACTGCTTTAGCAAATTTGTTCATGCTTTGCTGACAGTTCTTCTTGATAGGTATTGAATGCCATTGATGTTGATAATGTCCTTTGATGTGAAGATCCAATAACTTGTTTATCATTCCTTGTAATTTGGAAAATGTTTCCTCCATTGATGACATTTTGTCTTCAAACTTCGATTTGAGTTGGCCAATTATTCCTTTAAGAGGCTCTTCCAAGGCATCAACTTTCCTTGCCTCCATAGGTCCCAAAAAAGTGCTCTGATATCAATTTGATAGGAAGTGGATACAATTTTATCGAAATCAGCGAACGACAACAAGAAATTAGGAAAAAAACACATCAGAACTCTTTTTATTGTAATATATTGAAAGAAAATAGCAAGATACAGTTGAATCTTCAATTAGAGAGGAAGATCTGACTCTCCCAAATCTCTAGCCTACGGCTAGAGCCCTCACAACCTAATAAATTCTAATTTGAGCAAACTACGACATAATGCTGAAATCACTCTATTGTTAGGCTTAAATAGGTTCCCATAATTCCCTCCCAAATGAGCCCCCTTTGCCTACATAATTTCCTCTTAGATTTTGAATTCAAATTAGATATCTTGACCTAAATAATTCCATATAAATTGTAATTAAAACATTCCTAAATAATTCCCCTTTGATTAAGAATCTTTTGATATAGCTCCCTCTTGATAAAGAAACTTCCTAATTCCCTCTCAATCAAATTAACTGGTCCATCAAAACACTGTTTGATCTTCATCTTTAATGCATTTTTGATGAGGACATCGTCAGCAATTTCGACACGTGTACCATCAGAGACACCGGAGATCGACGGCCACGATCAGGAGTTTTATTTTAAGTCATTTTATGTAGTAGTTTATTTTTTTTTTCAGTTTTCCGTTTTTATCCTTATGGGTATTTGGTCGCTATTGTAGCCCAATGGGCATTTTAGTCTTTTGTTTCCTTTGTCATTTTGAGGCCTATATATATATGGCCATTTCTTATGTAATGAGGTTAATGAATATTTGAATGAAAATTGTGCTTTGTTTCTACTTCTTCTTGCATGAGAGCTAGAGAAGGGAGAGAGCTCAAGGGGAGCAAATCGCAAGGCCCACCAGTCGTTGGAAGAGTCCGCGGCTCGTGGTTAAGTTTCTTCTATCTTTTTGTTTGTGTTTTTCCTCATCCGCTTAACCTAAGCCTTCATCCCGATTGCCCTCAATCCGAGCCCCGAATTCCCCTACCGGCCACCTTGGGATCCAACCCGCCGGCTCCTCTTTAGCCGCCGGCCGATCCCCCCTCCACCACCCCATCCCCCATCTCCAACCACCGGCCCCTTCACCTTTTCCCCCTCATGTGTCAAATTTTGAAATTCCATTTAATTGAGTTTCAAAATTTCCAAATTTGACCAACTCCAAATTAGGAAAGTTTTCAAATCTAAATCAATTTGAAATTCAAATTGAAGCGGATTTTACAATTAATTTCCTAATGCGTGTTCGTTGATTTGGAAAGCTAATGAGTTGCTCCCAAACCTCCTTTCTCCCTCTTGAACCTGCCGGCCATGCATGGGATTTTCTCCCATTAATTCTCCACTTAATGCATTAATGGCTCCTTAATTTGAAATCAAATTTCAAATTAATTTCCCCCCATTTTCATTCAAAATCTTGAAATTAACTTCAGGTTTTGAATTAACCCCCTTCTCCCTCCTCTAATGAACCCGCCGGCCTCACCATGAATGGAGCCCCATTCAAGCCCCCAATTAATGCATTGATTACACATTAATTTGAAATCAATTTCAAATTAATCTTCCCCCTATTTCATTCAAAAACTTGAAATTAATTTCAGGTTTTGAAATAACTCCCTCCCCTCTCTCTAGAACCCGCCGGCCCCCCTCTTGATGGGCCCCATTTAATGCCCATTACTCCCCCTTATCTCTATTTGAAATTTGAAATCAATTTCAAATTGATTCCCTCCTAATTTACTCAAATTCTGAAGTTAATTTCAGATTTGAGTAAATCTCATTCTCTCCCCTCGCCTAACCTAAATTCCCTCACCCAAGTCACTCACCCCCTCTCTCTCTACCTTGGCCGCCTCCCTCATTTCTCCCTCCCTTGTGAATTTGGAAGCCAAGAGAAGAAGAAGATGACGTCCTTCCACCTCCATTTCAAAGACGTATGGCCGATCCAGAGATTAGTCTTTGATTCCCAAGGACGTGCGGACGTTCGGAGATCGTCTTTCGTGACGTCAACATGGAGAATTCCAAGACCATGATTAGATCATCCACGGTCAGCCCCCTCCACCAACTCCGACTACTTTCATGTGGACAAAGACCTCCGACATCGTCTTCCTAGTGGTGATCTCGATTCTAGCGTGCAAAATCTTCTCTCGCCAAAGCCTAATGTAGTTGAGTGATCAATCCCCGAGGTGAAAACTCTCATTATTAAATTGTGGATTGTTAGTTAATAGCTCTTCGTATTGCTACTATTTTTGTTTATCTACAAGATTTGGTTAACCTACATGTGCTCCTTCGCCTAAGCAAGTGGAAAACTAAGATTCTTTAATGAATTTGCTTGTTATTTCAATAAGTTATTAATTGAGATTTCATTGTCAATTATTCTTAAATTTCTTATCAAGCTCCTTTTGCATGTGGTTTCACATCAATTTCATTTGAATTAAATCATTATTTCATCTATCTCTTTGCTTGACTAACTTATACGTACATCATTCGATCTCTTTAGTATCTAATATATTATATAAATCACTAAAAGTTAATTCTTTGCATCATATATTGCTTTCTTAGACTCCCTACGGGCATCTCTATATGTATCCCAATTTTTTAAGGTTTTATAAAACATCTTATTTTTATATTTTTCTTGCACATTTTTATTTCATCATAAACTATTTTTATTATTAAGATTTTTTCGTTGTGATGTAGATATTCAACTTTGTTTTAAGTGGAAGATTGGAGCTTTGACACATGAATTATTAATGGCGAGCACCCAATCCTCATATATAATCTTTCCAAATGAAGGCAATTAGCTCTATTTCTAGAGAAATATTGAAGCTTCATCGTTGGGATTATGAACCTCAAACAGCCCTTCCTCTGATCTCATTGTTTAAAGTAGGTCAATCATCCTTGTTCTCATAAGACGATTAAAGTTTGTCTTAGGGATTTTGAACCTCATACACTCCTACTTAGATCCTGTCCATTGAACATGAATAAATGACCTTATTTTTAGAGGAAGACTGCAGCCTCAGTGTAGGAATTTTGAATATTCGACACAATAATTCAAATTGTTCAATGAGGATAATCTTCCCCATTTTTAAAGGAAGATCGGAGCCTTGTATTTGTTATGCGAACCTTAGTTGTTGCTCCTAATTATGCCTCATTCAGAGCAATTTTAACCTTTTAAGCAGAAAACTGATGTATAGGTGAAAATCTTTGATATTTCTTAAGCTCCTTTAAGGTGCTCTTATAGAATTTGGAGTTGGAAGGAAAGTCAATTTTTAGATTTTTTGTTGTGAGGCTTTGTTCTCAAGGGTACATCTCTTGTTGTGGAGGTTAACATCTCGTTGTTGACGGCTAATTGTCTTTTTCACAAACTACCTCTAGTAGAAATCCTCAAGTTAAACAAAGCTCACTTAAAAATTGGCCTTAAGCATAGAGTAAAGTCGTGTCCACTTTGATGAGTGTAGGGTTCACCTTGGTAAACAAATTTTAGTATTAGGAAGGTTAATGCTTACTGCATTGGATATAATGTTGCACTAAAAGTGGGACTTATGGGGTTATATCCCATAGATGCATGTGGGACTTATAGGGTTATAGCCTATCCCAAGTGTGCATGTAGAATTTATGGGGTTATGACTTAGCTCGAAGATGGACGTGGGACTTGTGAGGTTATGACCCATTCATAGATAACACAACCAAAAATAGTGAAATGTTTGTTAATTGGGTCCAAATCAATTATTATATTGGTTTCAATTGAGGGTTGGGATTTTCACCTCTTAATAATCGAGATAGTGTGTCTCGTAACCTCGTTTTATTGACGATGTAGCCCATATTTGAATACTTAATAAAAATTGTCTTGAAGGCCTTATGCAAAAATGGAGCCAAATATCTTCGTTAATGCCATGCTTTGGTTTAGATAGACCGATTGCTTGGGCTTATTGCTCTACCAATAGAGATGCCAAGGGATAGGAATTATCATTCTGATATTAAAGGGCCTACCTACATGCTAAACGTGAAACCTTTCGATTAAAGGAGCACCTAACGATGGCTCTTACAACCTCACTTTATAGTTAAGTCGTCTCAAGCTGGATATATGGATTCAGTTTGAATTAATTTTCTTGGGTAGGCCCTTGTGAGTTTATTTTGAAATGGGCTAGCATCACAGACTTAATGAGGCCATAATTTTGTATTAGAGACACAAACTTGGCCTAATGTTGGGTCTTACATCCTATAGATGGTTTAAAGATGGGATTTACAGGCTTGTAATAGGGAAAGCCTAATAGTGGAACATACAACTTTGATAAGTAGAGAAGGCCCATGAATTGGATACCCTACGGAGAGGGTGAGTATTAAAGACGGAGTTTACAACTTTAAGAGAGAGAAAACCCAAGATAGGACTAACTTTCGGAGGTAGTGAAAACCCAATGGTTTAAATGTTTTGCAAAGGCATCCTTTTAACAAGGATTTGAACCATTGAATTCCTCCAAATAAATACTTTAAAATTGATACCTGTGCAGAATGATAATGTATGTTTAGATGAGTTGAACAATGCAAAAACTTAAATTGAGGCTTAGAATGTATGTACATTCAATATAGTATCTAAGCAACATGGATTGGATATATGTGCTATCAAAACTTGTGAGAGTTCTAGTTTTGTCCCGCTTCCAATGCTTGAATATATGCTATTATAAAAAAATAAAGTTGTTGGCCTTCACTTACAAGTTACAAGTTTAAGCTTTTGAATTAAAAATAAGCTTGATAATTGATGTATTTAGCCCAACTTCGGTTCTCCTTTGGTCCACAATCTCTTATAAGCATTAGAGTGATAGTTTGACTAGAAATGAGTTGTTTATGTGAATTATGACTCCCATAGGTCTTTGTTATCTTCTACCAAGATTGAGTAAGGTTTAAGAGTTGATGATTCTCATTATATCTCTGCATGTTTGAGTGAGCTCTTGGTGCTTGATTTTCAATTTTGTTAATAAACTTTGATACGAGAGTTTAAGTATAATCTCATATGGGTTGGTTGAAAGTTATGTTGTTGTAGATATGCAAAGCAGTTAGCTCTTATCTAAAGCATAAATTCTTGGGTTAAAAATGGGTTTGACCACTAGTGTATTTGACCCAACTTTAACATATACACCTAGTTACAATGCCTAGACCCAAGATTTGGTGTATATATATAACATTATCATGATTTTATTGTCTGTTTTTCATGTTGTTTTTCTCTATTGTGTCAGGTTAAGAGTCAAAATTTCATTTAGATCTAATAAAGAAATGTCATTTCTAATATTTTCTAGCCAAGTTTTTTTAGGTCTACCTCAATCTTTCATAACATAGGTTAAATCTAATACATCTACTCTCCTAACCGGGTCATCAAAAGGCCTCCGTTTTATATGACCAAACCATCTAAGACGACTCTCTCTAATCTTATCTGCCACTGGAGCTACTCCAACCTTTTCACGTATATGCTAAAGGCGACTCTCTTTTAGTCTAATTTTTTATTTTAAATAGATTTTGGCGGTCTTGTTAGTTTCCATAGCTTATTGTATTGCCTTAATTCTAGCTATAGTTTTGCATGCTTCTTCTTAGCATGCTTCATGTATTTTTGTTATAACTACATGGTGATTCTTTTATTCGAGGAAAATTGATTGATGTTTTTTGTACATCTTCTGGAGATTAAAATTTGGGAGATTTATAAGCTAAGAGGTGAAAACTTTATCTAGAAAATTTTATACCTAAGGGAATTAATGTTACTACCTTTTGCATTGCTTGTTCTCAACTTCTCATCCGACTTCAAGGTTATTCAAGTAGTTATCAATGTCAAATTGCATGTTTTGTGGAAGTGCCTGGAGCTGTGATCCTTTGGTAAGCAAACATTCTACTAACATGTTTAGATGACTGCCTGAATAGTTCAAATATTGGTTAACATTTTGATTGAGTGAAAGCCAAATCAAGTTCTGATCTTTTTAGACAACTCATGGAAGAATAAGAAGTTTCTATATCATCAGAACTTGACAATAAGAACATTCTTTCAGTTCAATTTCTACCTTCACTCTTTTTTAATATTTTATCTTTCCGAAGCAATAGTCCTTGTTAATGGCTTTGCTGAAGCTCATTTTAGTTCTTTTACTATTATGTTGTTTCTCTTTGTGTTTAGGTTTTTGTTGTTATTGTTATATTATGTATTCACCATTTTGTTTATGCTAGATGCATAATTTTTCAAATACAACATAATATGATTGCTTCCTCTTGTTTTCTCCCACTCATAATTTTATTCTCCTATTTTACTAACTTTTTCTATTCGATCATGTTGATAGATCCTACAAATGTGGCGGTTTCCCAATCAAATAGGGAGGAGGTGGATTGCCGATCAGTTTTTGTTGGTAATGTATGTCTGATTATCCCATTAGCTTTGTACCATAAAACTTATTCTAATAGAAGTTTATGAATGCAATTTGTTTCCAAGACATGCTTAATTTTTCATATGAGGGCCAATCTATGTATCGCTTTCATCTATGGAGGACAAAGTTAGATGTGTTGATTGGGGCTTTTAAGCTAGCACCAAAAGTTGTTCTGTGCTATTGATATTTTGGTTAGATGACCTCATTATATTTTCCTTTTCAGATGTAATTTAAATTGGATTGCTTTGCTATGTGCTGTTTGGAGTAGGGATGGAACCAATCTCTCTTTTGAGGATGAGCAAACTTATTAAATAAATAACTAAATATTAAAAAAATGTATAAGACGCAATTCAAAATGAAATATGTTAAAGAAGGATCTGATAACATGATTAGGGTTACCTTCTAGGATTTTGGGGTTAGTTTGAAGCCTTAATACTTACGGATTCCAGAAATATGTCAGCTTATTAAGAGTCTTATCCTCAATTACCATGGGTTCTGCCTCTAGTCATGCTCATCTGGTAAATCCTTTGCTTATCATTATTATTTTTATTACTATTTTTAATTCTACCTCATATTCATTTGGCTTGTCTTGTCGTGGCTTGTATATATACCATTTCTTTCCACTTCCTCTCTCTCTCTCTCTCTCTCTCTCTCTCTCTCTCTCTATATATATATATATATATGAAACTAGAAATGGCGACTAGTTGGTTCACTGAACCAACATTAGCAATATGCAGAATTCAATCGAACCAACATTAGTAATACTACATATTCCTTGGGGCCGGCAATAACATGATAATAATATTAGAGCATGTGCTTAGGCTAAAATGTTTAGACAGCTTTAATGCAAGGAATTGTTGCTTCCTTGATTTGACACGGGAATCATTCAGCCTGCAATTGTGTGGTGTCTTCTGATAGGAAATACTTGAGTTCGCAAGTAATCCTAACCCAAATCGGTGAAACTTCAACAGCAAAACTGCTGTCCACAGCAGAAAACAGCAGGAAACTTGAGAAAATTGGGAGAAACGCAATAGAAACTCGTAGGAAAACGAAGCAAACACTTTTATTTCAATAGATGATTAAAAGCACTTGCAAGATACAACTTTCCTTTAATTCGAGAGGAAGGAAAAACTCTTTAACGATCTCCGGCAAAGCCAAGAGCCCAAGAACACCAAACCCTAGATCTCCAAAAAAACTCAAAATCAAGATGAGAGCTAATTCTCACCATAACTCCTAATTAAAGACAAATGACAATTATAAACTTCCTAAAACAGCCCCCAACATTCAAAATTTCCCTCCTAAGCTCACCCAAAGCCGCGTGGCTTTCCTCTGGTTTCCGCTCAAACCCGCGCTCCCCCTCTGTTTTTCCGCCTGGAGTAACAGTGGACCGGTCCAGCCGGCCCCTCCTGGGCCGGCGTAACATTACCGCCCTCCCAAAGAATCACCTTATCCTCAAGGTGAAAATCAGGAAACTGATGTTTCGTCCTCTCGTATGGCTCCCACGTAGCCTCGTAGTCAGGAAGATTCTTCCACTGGATCAACACTTCTTTAGTTTCATCTTCTTTCTGGCGAACACCCCTCAGCTCCAAGGGTTCCATGATCACCTCTAACTCCTCCGTAAGTGTCGACGGTAGCTCGGGAATGGTGATGTGATCACCAATGGCCTTTCTCAACTATGAGACGTGAAAAACCGGGTGTATAGTTGCCGATGGGGGTAATTTCAATCGATATGCTACTGCCCCAATCTTTTCCATCACTTCGTAAGGACCAAAGTACCTTGGAGCCAGCTTTTCATTCCTCCTGTTGGCTACTGTCTTCTGCCTGTATGGACGGAGCTTCAAGAACACCTCCCCTACCTCAAACTGGATATCTTTTCTATGCCCATCTGCTTGCTTCTTCATGATTTGCTGCGCCCTTAGCAAATGCCTCTTTAACTCCTCTAGCATTCGGTCCCTCTCCTCCAAGTACTCCTCTACTTACGACACAGGAGTACTACTGCTCCCAAAGTGTACTAAGTGTGGGGGATCCCATCCGTACAACACCTTGAATGGGGTCATCTGTGAAGCCGAGTGAAATGACGTGTTGTACCAGTACTCAGCCCAGGATAGCCACTTTGCCCATAGCTTTGGTGTCTCTGAAACAAAGCATCTTAGGTACGTCTCCAAGCTCTTGTTGACTACTTCCGTCTGACCATCCGTTTGTGGGTGGTAGGCTGTGCTTCTCTTGAGAACTGTTCCCTGCAATCTGAATAACTCCCTCCAGAAATGGCTGAGGAACACCTTGTCCCTATCTGATACGATCGCCTCTGGCACTCCGTGTAGTCTGATCACTTCTCTGATGAAGGCTGATGCTACTGTTACTGCAATGTAGGGGTGTCGGAGGGGAATGAAATGGGCATACTTGCTCAACCAGTCTACCACCACTAAGATCACCGTGAACCCATCTGAGCGAGGCAGCCCATCTATGAAATTCATAGATATCTCCTCCCATACTCTACCCGGCAAAGCTAGCGGCTGTAGTAATCCTCCTAGTGACATCGATAGGTACTTACTTCTTTGGCAGACCTCACAACTGGCTAACATCTTCTCTACATCTTTATGCATCCCTTTCCAGTACAGCTCCCCAGCTAGCCTCCTGTAAGTCTTCTGTACGCTTGAATGGCCCCCCACTGCACTCCCATGAAACTTCTGGAGTAGGTTTGGGATGTGGGTCGACGTCCGGGGCATCACAAATCTCCCCTGATACAACAGTTTGTCTCCTTCCAGTGAGTACCCCTGGTGAGTGGTGGCTACCTGGTTCCTTCAGTAACTCAGTCCTGATCTTTCCCAAACTCTCATCTCTAGCACTTTCTTCTCTGATGGCCTCCCAATCAAGCATCAAAGGAACGGATAGAGCAATTGTCTGTAGTTCCTCCATACATCTGGATAAGACATTTGCCGCCTTGTTCTCCACTCCCGGCCTGTACTGAATCTCAAAATCTTACCCCAGTAACTTGGACAATCACCTCTGATGCTCTTCTGTCACCATCCGCTGTTCCAGAAGAAATTTCAGGCTCCGCTGATCTGTCCTGACAATGAAGTGTCTTCCAAGTAGGTAGGACCGCCATTTTTGGATGGCCAGCACGATGGCCATCAATTCCCTCTCATATATTGATTTCATCATTGCTCGAGCAGTCAATACCTGGCTGAAATAAGCGATGGGCCTCCGATTTTGCATAAGTACTGCACCCAATCCGTATCCGGATGCATCTGTCTCCACAATGAATTTCTGAGTAAAATCTAGCAAGGCAAGGACCGATACTATAGTCATTGCCTTCTTTAAGCTCTCGAATGCTGATGTGGCTGCTTCTCCCCACAAGAACCCATCCTTCTTCAACAGCTCCGTAAGTGGCCATGCTATGGTGCTATACCCTTTAACAAATCTTCTGTAATAACCTGTCAATCCCAGAAATCCCCTCAGTGCCTTCAGATTTTTGGGTAGTGGCCACTTTAGCATCGCCTCAATTTTGGATTGATCAGCTGCCACACCTTCCTTTGATACCACATGGCCCAAGTACTCTACATTGGCTTGTGCAAAGCAGCATTTCTTTAAATTTGCCCTCAACTGATGCTCCCGCAAAACCTCTAACACCTTTTTTAAATGTTCCCAATGTTCGACCTCTGACCTGCTGTATATCAGGTTGTCGTCAAAAAATACTAACACAAACCGTCTGAGATATGGTTTGAAAACCTTATTCATCAGAGCCTGGAAAGTAGCGGGGGCATTGGTGAGACCAAAAGGCATCACCAAGAACTCATAATGGCCTTCATGAGTTCTAAAAGCTGTCTTGGGGACATCTTCCTTCTTCATTCGAATTTGATGGTAGCCCGATTTCAAATCTATCTTGATGAAGATCACAGTCCCGCTTAATTCATCCAACAGCTCGTCGATAACTGGTATAGGAAACTTGTCAGGTACCATCTCCTTGTTGAGTGCTCTGTAATCTACACAAAATCGTCAGCTACCGTCCTTCTTTTTCACCAACAGAACGGGACTAGAGAAAGGGCTGATGTTGGGTCTGATGATCTCTGCCTCCAGCATCTCTCTAATCAACCGTTCAATTTCATCTTTTTAGAACTGAGGGTAGCGGTAAGGACGTACACTGATGGGTGAAACCCCGTCCCTCAACACAATAGCATGCTCTCGCTCCCTCTGCGGTGGTAATCCCTGAGGCGGCTGAAACACCTCCTGGCACTGCTGAATCAGCGGTTGAACAGAGAGGGGTATATCTCCTCCCTCCTCCACTCTTGCTCCCTCCAAACTGTGCTATTCCACCAAATAGCCTCCTCCCTCCTGCTGAATGGTCCGGATTAGGGATTTGAGAGAAACCCCAACCTTGGTCAACCCAGCGTCACCCTGAATCATCCTCCTTCTCCCCCCTATCACCAATTCCATCTTCAGTGTCCCCCAATTGATTTTAGTCTCCCCCAATGTACGCAGCCACTTCATCTCTAGGATGACGTCAGTACTCCCCAAGTCGAAGGGAAGGAAGTCCTCCTTCACCTGAATCCCCTGAATCTTCAGCACCACCCCTCTACAAACTCCTCTACCCATTTCCACATTTCCCGTGCCCATCATCACCCCATAGCCTCCTGTATCCACTAGCTCCATCCCAAGCGACTCCACGATCTGGGTGGAAATGAAATTATGGTTTGCCCCACTATCGATCAACACCACCACATCACGGTCAGCTATCTCTCCTCTCACTTTCATGGTGTGACTCGGAGTGAATCCCACTACAGAGTTCAGAGAGACTTCTGCCACATCCAAGTGTAACTTCTCTTCCCCCTCCACTTCAGAACTGCTCCCACCTTCCTTCTCGTCTTCCTCGTTATCACAAACAAGGAGAACCTGAAGAGTTCTGTCTTTGCATTTATGCCCTGGCATATACTTCTCATCACATCAGGAGCATAACCCTTTTGCTCTCTTTTCCTGTACCTCCTTCTCAGTCAGCTTTTTGAACTGTCCCCCATTTCCTCCTCCACCAGATCTCTCCTTGGGCACCTCCCTCTAGTTCCCTGGGGCTACCCCTTTGGAGGGTAATACAGTAGTAATCTTGTACGACCCCTTGAGTAGTTGCCTCGAGCTCCTCTTTCTGATCTCTTCTGATCTTCCACCAATTGTGCAAGCTCCATAGCCTTGCCTAAGTTCCTTGGCTCCAACACTCTAACAGCTGTTCGTATCTCCGGTTTGAGCCCCTTCATGAAATTCCCCTCCAGGGCCGATTCTAAGATGTGATCCAAACGGCTAGCCAAGTACTCGAATCTGTCCGATAGTCAGCCACGGTCCCCTCCTGAGTCAGAGCAAAGAACTGCTCATAGAAGTCTCCTCCCCCATCGGCTCAGAAACGCTCTAATAAACAATCCTTAAACTCTCTCCAGTTCCTGATAGGCTCTCTTCTGTCTCGCCATTGATACCATGCCAACGCCTTCCCTTCCAGACACAATCCTGCCGCCGTCAGCTTCTCATCATCTGTCAACCCGTTGACTGCAAAGTAACGCTCCACCTTGTATATCCAGCCATGGCCATCTTCACCCTCAAAGATGGGCATCTTCAACTTTCTCACCTTCGGATCCCTTTCGTTACCCCGGTACTCTCCATAACCTCCCATTCCTCGAAGAGGAAGTGCTCCCCAAGTATCCCGGTCCTCCCTCCGACGATGGTATCCGAATCCGTCGTCATATTCCCCTCATCCCCTTTCAAAATCAGCACCTCAACGCTAAAATTCAGCACCTCGACGCTGAAATTCTTCTCTTCTTCCACCAAAATCTGCACTTTCGTCGTATTCCCCTCTCATACCTTCAAATTCAGCACCTCGACGCTGAAATTCAGCACCTCGACGCTGGAATTCCTCTCTTCTACCGCCAAAATCAGCACCTCTTTGATCATTTCCCATGCTCGTCTCCTCTCTAGAAAGTGGCTCTAGAGGTGACATGTCGTCCTCTCCCTCAAGGATCTCTACTGCCGGATTCCTCCTCCCCCGAAGCGGATTCGGATTTCCTCCTACGCCATGGTCGCCGATAGTCTCTCTTGCTTCCGACGCCGTCGGATTAGTCTTCATCTCAAGTAATTTCTTCATCATCTCTTCCATGGCCGTGAACTTCCCATCCAACCTTTCATTATTGGCGGTGATTTCAAGGAATTTTTCCTCCAAATTTAATTTTAATTGGCCAAATTCGCCTTCTAGGACTTCAATCTTCTTTCCGGCCATTTTTCTTTCTACGAGTCACAAGAAATCTTTCTCCGAATGCCAAAAAACTCGCTGAAATTTCAGGATTTCAGCCACCGATGGTACCAAAACGATGCTCTGATACGAATTTGATAGGAAATACTTGAGTTCGCAAGTAATCCTAACCCAAATCGGTGAAACTTCAATAGCAAAACTGTTGTCCACAGCAGAAAACAGCAGGAAACCACAGAAAATTGGGAGAAACGCAATAGAAACTCGTAGGAAAACGAAGCAAACACTTTTATTTCAATAGAGGATTAAAAGCACTTGCAAGATACAACTTTCCTTCAATTCGAGAGGAAGGAAAAACTCTTCAACGATCTCCGGCAAAGCCAAGAGCCCAAGAACACCAAACCCTAGATCTCCAAAAAAATTCAAAATCAAGATGAGAGCTAATTCTCACCATAACTCCTAATTATAGACAAAGGACAAATATAAACTTCCTAAAACAGCCCCCAACATTCAAAATTTCCCTCCTAAGCTCACCCAAAGCCGCGTGGCTTTCCTCTGGTTTCCGCTCAAACCCGCGCTCCCCCTCTGTTTTTCCGCCTGGAGTAACAGTGGACCGGTCCAGCCGGCTCCTCCTGGGCCGGCGTAACATCTTCCTCGTGATAAGAATTCTAAATGATAGTTTGACTTTTAACTGAACACAATGGTGAAAAAGGATTCATGTAGCCGACCCCACATTGTGGGACAAAGGCTTGATGATGTTGTTGTTGTTGTTGCTTTTTAGAATTATTGGAGCTTGAGGTCTACTTTGTCCTAGTACAATCTTGTCATTTTGAATGTCGAATATGTTATATTAGCATCAAAGTTTACATTTATTTGAAAGGTATCCTTAATGAGCTTAATCTTTTCCATATGCAAGGAAATGTGGAGGCCATTATAATGCATCGACACTCCGCTTAAAGAGGGTATGTAGTGTCGGACACGTGTCGGACACGGACATGCATCCGACACTGCATGGACACGTGTCCGACACGGCATTGGAGTCACAATTCGCGTGTCCGGTTATTAAATAATAAAAAGCTAATGTACATTCTCGGTACCTCTAGGTATCACTAGGTACATGTTCGGTACCGCTAGGTATATCTTCGGTACTGCTAGGTACATGCTCGGTACCGCTAGGTATTGCTAGGTACATGCTCGTTACCGCTCGATACCGCTCGGTACATGCTCGGTATCTTTTCTAGGTACCACTCGGTATCTTTCCATTAGGTTGAACCCCGCCAGGGGGCAACGACGCCTTGGACCCCCGACAGACTGGTATATTATTGTATTAATGTTGTCTTATTATTGAGATATTTTGATTTCACTTCATATCAATTTAACTTGATGTATTCCTATGTATGATTGGTTTGTTACAATCTTATCTAGATAAAAACAATGAATAATCAAGATATAAATGAAATTATAATTTCTATGTTGAAGAATGGACATTTTGTTCTAAACATCTTTATGTTATAAGCTAAACAAGTTATCATGAAATTGATTTATTATTGCTTGTCATTTTTAATATAATGTCACCTTAATTTTTATATATTATATTAAAAATTATTATGTCGTGTCCACGCCGCACCCGGGTCCTATATTTTTAAAAAAATGCTGTGTCCCATACTCCCGTGTCTCCGTGTCCGTGTCGGTGCATCATAGGTGGAGGGTCTATAGATGGGCGAGTTCACAATTGAAATGCCAAAATTCAATAAAATTGAAGTAATTTCAATAACTGTCTGAACAAGGCCCAGCATATTTTTTTAAATTTTTTTTAATTTTTATTTTTTTTAAACAAGGCCCAGCATATGTGCTTCTATATGGATCTTATACTGATTTTAAATTTCAGTATCGAGATTGGGTGCCCAACAGCAAGGGAATAATATTTATTGAAAAAAAAAGGTTAGATCATATCGACCAAATTTGTTGTTGGATTTCAAATTAATTTATTTTGAGATGATTGTAACATAAATTTTGATTGTTATTCATGTATTATTATTTTCATTTCTAAGTAAATTTAGTTATTTTTAACTTCATAATGATTAATATTTTAATCAGAATATCCTTTGTCAAGTTTTTTTTTTTCATATTTATTTTATGCAGAGTTAGCATAATTGCAGATTCCTATTTTATTTATTCCTCTTGGAACACAGATTCTACATACTGGATTGATATGATTGAAATAGATATTTCTTTTAAAGTTCTGATTATTTCATCCTATTGAGGCTCCAAAGAATTTTTTATCATATGGAGTATTTTTAGTTTTAGAATATACATTCTGTGATATGTGTGCTTTACAAGGATAAAAATAGATGACATGGAGTCATTGAATTTAGTTTGGGTAAGCAGGCCTTATCCATTAATCAGAAAATTGAATGTATAAATGTTGAGATTCTGCATCAGCACGAATAATTTTGCCCTTGTTTGTTATTGGCTTTCTTTATAATGTAAACATATCCCTCAATTTTCAAGTAGAGTGGTGAACAAACCACATGATTCGTTGATAAACCTTGCTATTTATTTACTCTCACTTTTGTTGTAGTATTCATGCTATGCATAGTCAGCATTTTCCTGCATGCAATAAGTTTTGGAGTGGCGTTCTCATTGATACGTTCATGTGATTTCTGTTCTTTTTATTTATGCTTATCTTCAGATGGACTCAGGCTTTTACCTCACGTCTCCTAATGGCAGGGTAACTCTTCAATGTTGGAGTTCTCTGATATGTTATCCTTCAGATGTCAGGATGCTTTAGCTTAGAATTTGATCTTAGCCAATTAATGAATGGAAAAAAAAAAGTGCTCGCATATGATGCTTTAGACTCAAACGGGAAAAAAAAAGACAAGAAGAAAAGAATGGGATATTAGTGTCGAAAATAGTGAGCGTAAGGGAAATTTGAGAAAATCCTTATTTGCTTGTGAATTGAAGGTGGGAGAAAGGAAATTAAAAAAAAAAAAGACAAGTAAAAAAAAAAAATAAGTGATTGAAAAAAAAAAAGACAAGTTAAAAAAAAAAGAAAAAAAAAGTGATGATTCTTCCTGCTTCACAAATGCGTAGTTGTAAAAAAAAAGCTTGTATGGGATAAATAAGAAGCATCCTGAAACTGCATGCATCCATGATTGACTGGGTGCTGCAGGAAGACCAAAGTTCTATGCTCTTGGCGTGATTGAACTTTATTATGGCTCAAGAAGAACTGTTAGAGCTTCAAGCTGGCTATTCATGGGAGTGGGTTGCTTCTGACCATGAAAATTTTCCAACAGTTGGTGAGAGGTCCTTGGTCTCTTGCTTGAATTTCCTTGCATTGCTCTTCTATTTGGCACATTTACTTTGAAAGTTTTGCTTGATATTTTTTTTTTATCATGAATCCATGTTAGAAATGATTTTATTGGTATTTGGCAGTCTATTTTTCATCGCAACTCTGAATTACCAAGAAGCAATCTACTGTAGAATTACTGTTTGCTTTAATCACTTTTGTTTCGTTTCCAAAGTATATTTAAGAAATACAAATTAGTATTTTGATTAACAGCGTCACCTTTTTTTTACCCTTGTTTCTAAATTATAATATTTTTTCTTTGCCTAATAAGGCTCAGTGCTCGCCTGTTTATTATTTTTATTTTCTTGTGGATGTTCATAGTTATTTATGATGATTTATGTTTTTGGATTTTAAAGCCATATCGAACTATTTACTTATTAGTTTATTTCTATGATGTCATTAGAACATAAATCACTTCACTTGAAAGATATAATAGACGTTTTGGGGGAAAGTCTATCCAGAGTGACAGTTGTTGACACTGATATTGGCAGTTGCATATGGGATGCGAATGCCTTTTTTTTCCTGGCTATGCTATTTAACCAGTTTAAGATTTATGTAAAGTTGAACAGCTCCATGGTAAATATTTTTCAGTCGTCCAGTTGGTTTGGAACTGGGTAGTTTTCTTCTAAATGGGAGACTTTAATGCCATGCCCACATACTGTTGCTTTTCATCATGAAATAACATGCTATTCAGATTGTTTATTTGTTCGTGTCTTTCACTCTCCTCTTAGGTTGGTCGATTATCTTATTTGTAGGAAAGAAAGAAATAAAGAAAATATATATTTGTAATTAATGGTTGAAGAATTAATAGTTTGCATCAGTTAGTTGACCGCATATAGTTCAGATAAGGAAAATGACAATGATAATGTTTATTAATTAATATGTTCAAGGTTTTTGTTAGACTGGTCCCTAGTGGATCGATCCAGCTTGGGCCTCTTCTAAGGGAGGAATTATTCTGTGCGGACGTCGTACGCAACTCTACGTCCGGATGTCGTGGTACTGAGTGTCGGTACCTTTTCTGAGTGCCGAGCAATACCAAGCCGCGGTACAGTAAAAAGATGACGTGGTGCATTTTTATTGGTCTCGTCGTTTGGTGTCCGCACAGAATAATTTTTCCTTCTAAGGGGCCAGTTCATGTCTACAGTAGGAGGGGAGGCGGCAAGAGGGAGAGAGAGAAAATAGGGTGGGGTACACTTGATTTCAAATTCAAATTTGGAGCCAAAGAAGGGGGCGACAAGGGCCTTTAGGTCTTTTTGTCTTTTTTTCCTTTAAATTATTTTAATTTTGTTTTTTTTAAATTGTTTTAATTGTATGCCTTAAGTATGGGAGGGAGATTAGGGTTAGGGTTATGTTTGAATTATTGTGTTCTTGTGAGGTTCTTCTTGGTGTCTTGGGCTCTAGACTCATCTAGAGATTGGGAGAGATGATCCTCCTCTCGAACCGAGGATCAATTGTATCTTTGTTTTCATATTTCTTTTAGTTCTCTTTTTTGCAATCTAATTACAATTTGGAGAGTTTTCCACCAAATTTTGTGTGATTCTATTGCTATTTTTCTCTATTCTTGTAGGGTTTACTTGAAATATTCAAGTATTTCCTATCAAATTTGTATCAGAGCAAGTTATTGGATGGTGAAGTTATCAGAAGATCTTCATTTGATGGTGAAGAAGTTATTGAGGCGAAGGAACCAATGGGAAGAACTACGAAGTGTTATTTTCGTAGGAGGGAAAACGATGTAGAAATCATTGAGGAGAAAGGGGGAAGGTGGGGAGAGATACGTGGAAATAGGGAGCAAGGAATAAAATGTGTTGTTTGGGAGAGAAAGGGGGGAAACTATGGTAGGAGTGGTGTTGATTTTAGAGAAAGGAGGGAAGAAAGTGAAGAGGGGTTTGAAGATGAGCATGTAAGGAAGATCAGGAGACGTGGGGAGAGCAAAGCACTTGGGAGAGGGGAAAATATGGAGGAATACGGGGAAATGTGGGAGAGCCAAAGGTGAGGAAGCTGAAGATGCCAATTTTTGAAGGGGAGGACGATTATGGATGGCTCTATAAGGTGGAGATGTACTTCGTCGTGACGGATGAGGAGAAATGATAGCAGCAGACTTGTGTTTGGAAGGGAAGGCATTGTCATGGTTCCAATGGAGGGACCAAAAGAGACCTATACGGAGCTGGAGAGCATTCAAGAACTGTTTATTAGAACACTTTCAAACCGACGGGGGAGGGGGCTTCTATGAGCATTTTTTGCACTAGTGCAGGACGGATCAGTGACAGACTATTGGGAGTGGTTCAAACACCTAGCCAGTCAGGTAGAGTGATTATCAGAGACTGCATTGGAGGGAAACTTTATGAAGGGGCTCAAGGCAGAGATGAGAGGGGCGGCGAAATTCATGATGCCTCGTGAATTGGGAGAGGCCATGAAGTTGGCACAACATGTGGAGAATTAGAAGGATCTAGAGAAGGGAGCTAGGAAAATCAGCTCGGGAGGCACTTACAGAATGATGACCACACCCACTTAACACCCAAGGGTCCTGTAATAGGAGGATTTCGTGAGACCATCAAGGAAGACAATACGAGGAGGGAGCGTGGGAAATTTCAAGAGGCTGGCAGAGAAGAAGATGCAGGAGAAGAGGGCAAAGGGGTTGTGTTTCAGGTGTGATGAGAACTATACCCCAGGGCATAGGTGTAGGGATTGCACTCTTCAGGTTCTCACTGTCTGTGATGACGAGGAAACTGAGGGAGGCTAGAGAGAAGTAGAGGAGGAGATAGAGGAGAAAATGTATTTGGATCTGGGCCATCTGACAGAGGTTTTCCTAAACTCGGTTGTAGGATTCACCACGAATCATATCATGAAGGTGAAAGGGGAGATAAGGGACAGGGAGATGGTGGTTCTGATTGTCAGTGGGGCTACCTACAATTTCATTTTCACTCAGGTCGTCAACCAACTGGGAGTGAAATTGGTGGACACCGGTTGTTATGGGGTGATGATGGGTACATGAAAGGCGAAGAAAGACAAATGTATCTATGGAGGAGTGATGTTGACCATCCAGGAGATTCAAGTGAGGGAGGAATTTCTCCCACTTGATTTAAGAAGTACAGATGTCATCCTAGGGATGAAGTGGTTGTAGACCTTGGGGCACACCAAGGTCAATTGGGGAGCACTCACGATGGAGCTGAGGGTGGATGGAAGAAAGGTGGTGATCAGGGGAGATGCAGGGCTATCCAAAGCTATGTTGTCACTCAAAATCATGGTGAGGAATATCCAATAGGTGGGGGAAGGCTATTTGATGAAGCTGCATGGATTGGAGGGAGGGGATGTACCCCTCTCCATACAGCCATTGATCCCGCAATTCCAGGAGGTGTTTCAGCCGCCTCAAGGATTGCCTCCACCGGGAGCGGGAGCATGCAATCACCTTGAGGGAACGTGTATCACCCATCAGCGTTAGACCTTATTGCTATCCTCAATTTCAGAAAGATGAGATTGAGAAGTTGATTAGAGAAATGATAGAGGCAGGGTTTATCATGCCCAATGTTAGTCCTTTTTTCAGTATCGCATTACTAGTTAAGAAAAATGATGGCAGCTGGAGGTTTTGTGTGAAATACAGGGCGATGAACAAAGAGACTGTGACATACAAGTTTTCTATGCCAGTGATTGATGAACTCTTGGATGAATTGAGTGGGCTAGTGATCTTCACCAAGATAGATATGAAGTTAGGATATCATCAGATCAGAATGAAGGAGGATGTGCCTAAGACTGCTTTCAGAACTCATGAGGGCATTATGAGTTCCGGGTGATGCCCGTTGGCCTCACTAAGCCCCTGCCACATTCTAATCTCTCATGAACAAAGTCTTCAGACCATACCTCAGGCGATTTATCTTGGTGTTTTTTGATGATATCCTAGTGTACAATAGGACATAGGAGGAACATTGGGAGCGCTTGAGTGTGCTAGATGTGTTGCAAGAGCATCAGCTAAGGGATAACTTGAAGAAGTGCTATTTTGCTCAGACTAGTGTGAAGTATTTGGGTCATATTGTGTCTAAAGAGGGGGTGGCGGGAGATTAGTAAAAAATTGAAGCTATGTTGAGAGAGCAAGTACCTAAGAATCTGAAGGAGCTGAGAGGATTTTTAGGAATGACAGAATACTACAAGAGGTTTGTGAAAGGGTTCAACACCATAACATGGCCACTAACAGAATAATTGAAGAAGAACGGATTCCTCTGGGGGGAGGCGGCCATAACAACTTTTGAGAGTCTGAAGAAGGCTATGATGACTATACCAATTTTAGCACTATTAGACTTCACTCAAGTGTTCATAGTAGAGAGATGCTTCAGGATATGGGTTAGAGCCTTAGAGGTAGTGCTCATGCAAAATTATCGACCCATTGCTTATTTCAGCCAGGTGTTGATAGTTAAGGCAAGACTGAAATTAGTTTATGAATGGGATTTGATGACCATTGTACCAGCTATCTAGAAATGGCGGCCCTACCTATTAGTTAGGCATTTTGTTGTTAGGATGGACCAGCGGAGCTTGAAGTACTTGTTGGAGCATCGGATGGTGAAGAGGAGCATCAGATTGGGTTATGATTTTGAAATCCTATACGGGCCAAGAGTGGAGAACAAGGCGACAGATGCCTTGTCCAGGAGTATGGGGGAGTTGCTGGCGACAAGAGTGTCGATTCCATTGATGTTAGATTGGGAAGCCATCAAGGAGGAGAGTGCTCGAGATGAGGAGTTGGGGAAGATCAAGGCTGATTTACTGAGGGAAGAGTAGCCATCCGGTGTATTCTTTGGTGGGGGACAGACTTCTGTATCAAGGGAGGTTTGTGATGCCTCAGACATCCGTCCGCATTCCACACTTGCTCCAAGAGTTCCATGGGAGTGTTGTTGGGGGACATTCAGGGGTGCAGAGGACCTACAGGAGACTAGCTTCAGAGTTATACTGAAATGGGATGCATAAGGATGTGGAGGAGATGGTGGCCAGGTGTAAAGTCTGTCAGATGAACAAATACATGACAATGTCTCCAGGAAGATTATTACAACCACTTGCTTTATCAGGTCAGGTATTGAAGGAGGTGTCCATGGATTTCATAGATGGGCTACCCAGATCAGAGGGCTTCATAGTGATACTGGTGGTGGTGGATCGCTTGAGCAAAATATGCTCATTTTATTCCCCTACGACATCCATACATTATAGTGGCAGCGGCATCAGCTTTCATCAGAGAGGTGGCCAGACTGCATGGAGTACCAGAGGCTACAATATCTAACATGGATAATTTGTTCCTCAGCCATTTTTGGAGGGAGTTGTTTAGACTATACAGGAGACAATATTAAAGAGGAGCACCGCCTACCACTCACAGACGGATGACCAAACAGAAGTGGTCAACAGGAGTTTGGAAACTTACTTAAGATGCTTTGTGTCAGAGACACCCAAGTTATGGGTCAGATGGCTAGCATGGGCTGAGTATTGGTACAATACATCTTTTCATTCTGCTTCTCAGATGATCCCATTTAAGTTGTTGTACGGAAGGGATTCATCTCACTTAGTGCACTATGGGCATAGCAGCACTCTAGTTTCTTCAGTGGAGGGGTTCTTGGAGGAGAGGGATAGAATATTGGAAGAGTTGAAGAGGCATCTGTTGAGCGATCAACAGATTATGAAGAAGCATGCAAATATGCATATGAAGGACATCCAGTTTGAGGTAGGGGGAGAGAGTGTTCTTAGAGCTCCGATCTTACAAGCAAAGATCATTAGCCAGCAGGAGAAATGAGAAGCTTGCCCCAAGCTACTTTGGGCCATATGACATATTGAAGAGGATTGGGGTTGTGGCTTGTTGACTAAAACTACCTCCAGTGGCAACAATACACCCGGTGTTTCATGTATCTCAGTTGAGGAGGGCAATTGGAGATTCTGCAGCAAGCTGTGAGTTACTAGTGACATGTTAGGAAATACTTGTATTCACAAGTTTCCTAACCCAAACCAGTAAAATTACAGCAGCCAACTGTTGTCCACAGCAGTAAAACAGAAGGAAAACAGCAGGAAATAGGGAAATCGGAGAGAAAAACACGAGTAGAGGCTTGTATTTCACTAGAAATCAAAGCAAAATAACCAAGATACAATTGTTCTTCGATTCTAGAGGAAGAATGTACTCTCCAAAGTCTCCGATGATGCTAAGAGCCCAAAACAAAACCTAGATATCAAATTACAAATTCAAATTCAAGATGAGGAATCAATTCCCCCCCAATCCCCTAAATGAACACAAAGGACAATAATAAACTTCCTAAAACAGCCCCCAACATTCAAAATTTTCCCTCCTAAGATCACCCAAGCCAACGTGGCCCTCCTCTAAATCCCGCTCCCCCTATGTTTTTTCCGCCTGGAGTAACAGTGGACCAGGGGCCGGCGTAACATTACTCCCCTCCCAAAAACTTATCTTGTCCTCAAGGTGGAAGGAGGGAAATTGCTCCTTCACTCTTTCAAATGGCTCCCATGTAGCATCGAAATCGGGCAGACCCCTCCACTTAATTAGCATTTCTTTGTTGCCATCTTTATTTGATCTTACTCTTGCAAGCTCCAGCGGCTCTAATATCACTTCTAATTCCTCAGTCAGTGTCACTGGTAACTCCGTACTAACTGCATGCTCTCCAATCGCTCTCCTCAGCTGGGATACATGAAAAACTGGATGTATGGTGGTTGATGGGGGCAATTTCAATCGATACGCCACTGCGCCGATCTTGTTCAACACTTCGTAGGGGTCGAAGTACCTCGGTGCCAACTTCTCATTTCTTGTTCTCGCTACTGTCCTCTGCCTGTAGGGTCGTAGTTTTAGGAATACCTTCTCCCCCACTTCAAATTGCATGTTCCTCCTGTGTGAGTCTGCCTGCTTCTTCATAATCTGTTGGGCTCTCATCAAGTGTTTCTTCAAATCTTCCAGTACCTTGTCTCTTTCTTCCAAATATTGCTCTACTGACGACACGGGTGTACTACCTCTCTCGCAATGGACTAGGTGTGGAGGGTCCCTTCCATACAGCACTTTGAATGGGGTCATCTGGGAGGCCGAATGGTACAAGGTATTGTACCAGCATTCAGCCCAAGGCAGCCACTTTGCCCACATCCGCGGGGTCTCTGACACAAAACACCTCAAATAGGTCTCCACACTTCGGTTCACCACCTCCGTCTGCCCGTCTGTCTGTGGATGATAAGCGGTGCTTCTCTTGAGGATCGTTCCCTGCAATCGGAACAACTCCTTCCAAAATTGACTAAGGAATACCTTATCTCGATCCTTCACTATCGATTCAGGAACCCCATGCAGTCTAACAACCTCCCTGATAGATGTTGCTGCCACTGACACTATGGTGTAGGGATGTCGTAAGAGGATGAAGTGTGCATACTTACTAAGTCTATCCACCACCACCATGATGATAGTGTATCCTTCTGACCGTGGTAATCCGTCGATGAAGTCCATGGACACTTCCTCCCAAACTTTGTTTGGAAGTGCCAATGGTTGTAACAGTCCTCCTGGCGCCATGGCTATGTATTTGTTCCTCTGGCACACTTCACACCTCGCCACCAGCTCCTCCACATCTTTCCGCATCCCTTTCCAATAGAGTTCTGCTGCTAGCCTCTTGTATGTCTTTTGAACTCCTGAATGGCCTCCAATTGCGCTACCGTGGAACTCCTGCAACAAGTTGGGGATGTGAATGGAGGTTCCTGGCAGGACAAACCTCCCCTGATACAACAATCTCTCCCCCTCAAGGCAGTATCCCGGATGGCTACTCTTATCCTTCCTTAGATCCTCGTTGATGTTTCCCAATTCATCATCTAACATGCTTTCTTCCTTGATGGCTCCCCAGTTGACCATCAAGGGTACAGATAGAGCTAACTCCTGGAGTTCCCCCACACATCTGGATAGAGCGTCGGCTGCCTTGTTCTCCAAACCAAGCTTATACTGGATCTCAAAGTCATAGCCTAGTAGTTTGGATAACCACATCTGATGCTCTTCAGTCACCATCCTTTGCTCTAGCAAATACTTCAAGCTCCTCTGACCAGTCCGCACGATAAAGTGCCTTCCCAAGAGATACGGCCGCTTCTTTTGAATAGCCAAGACAATGACCATCAGCTCTCTTTCATACACTAACTTCAATCTAGCCCTGGCTGAAAGCACTTGACTGAAGTATGCAATTGGCCTGTGATTCTGCATCAACACTGCACCTAGCCCATATCCTGATGCATCCTTCTCTACTACAAAGATCTGACTAAAGTCTGGAAGAGCTAGAACAGGAACCATCATCATGGCTTCTTTTAACCTCTCGAACGCCTGAGTGGCTCCCTCTCCCCAGCAAAAATTGTCTTTCTTTAGCTGCTCAGTCAGGGGCCATGCAATGGTACCGTACCCCTTCACAAACTTCATGTAGTATCCCGTCAATCCTAGGAAACCCCTCAACTCCCTGAGGTTCCTAGGCAGTGGCCATTTCTGCATTGCCTCAATTTTAGTTTGATCTGCTGTCACTCCCTCTTGGGAAACCACATGCCCCAAGTACTCCACACTCATCTGAGCAAAACTGCACTTCTTCAAATTGGCTTTCAATTGATGCTCCTGAAGCACTTCCAATACCACCCTCAGATGTTCCAAGTGCTCTTCCACAGTCCTTCTGTACATCAGGATGTCATCAAAAAAGACCAGGACAAGCTTCCTGAGGTGCTGCTTGAATACCCGATTCATCAAGGATTGAAAGGTTGCAGGCCTGTTAGTCAATCCAAAGGGCATTACCAGAATTCATAATGCCCTTCATGTGTCCTGAACGCTGTCTTTGGAACATCTGCCTCCCTCATTCTGATCTGGTGGTATCCGGATTTCAAATCCAGCTTAGAAAACATCACTGCACCATGTAACTCGTCTAGCAGCTCATCAATCACCGGAATTGAGAACTTGTCTGGTACAGTGCCTTTATTCAGAGCCCTGTAATCTACACAAAATCTCCAACTCCCATCCTTCTTCTTGACTTGGAGGACTGGACTAGAAAAAGGGTTGATGCTGGGTCTGATAATCTTCGCCTCCAGCATTTCCCGGATCAGCTTTTCAATCTCATCTTTCTGAATCTGTGGGTAGCGGTAAGGACAGACACTGATTGGAGTCTCACCTTCTTTCAAAGTAATGGCATGCTCCAACTCTCTCTGAGGAGGTAAACCCTGGGGCGGTTGAAAGACCTTGCTGAACTGGTGTATGAGCGGCTGTACTGTAGAGGGAACATTTCCATCCTCCTCCAATCTAACCCCTTCCAGGCGGTGCAACTCTACTAAGTAGCTTGCCTCTTCTTCCTGAATGGTTCTGATGAGGGATTTAAGAGAAACCCCCGCCTTGGTTAGTCCGGAATTACCCTGAATCGTCCTCTTTCTGCCCCCAACCACCAACTCCATCCTCAGTGTACCCCAATTGAATTTGGTCTCTCCCAATGTCTGCAGCCATTTCATCCCAAGGATGACATCCGTACTCCCCAATTCTAAGGGAAGGAAGTCTTCCTTTACATGGATCCCTTGAATCTTCAGTACTACTCCTCGACAGACTCCTCGACCCATCTCTACCTTTCCGGTGCCCATCATTACCCCGTAACCTCCGGTATCCACTAGCTCCATCCCCAATATATCAACAATCTGGGTGGAAATGAAATTGTGTGTTGCTCTACTGTCTATCAACACCACAACCTCACGGTCAGAGATCTCTCCTTTCACCTTCATAGTGTGACTTGAAGTGAGTCCCACTACTGAGTTCAGAGAGACTTCTGCTACGTCCAGATGCAACTTCTTCTCCTCCACCTCGGGGTCATTCTCACCTCCCTCTTCGTCTTCCTCATCTTCACAAATGAGGAGAACCTGAAGAGATCGGTCCTTGCACCTATGCCCCGGCATGTACTTCTCATCACATCTGAAGCACACCCCTTTTGCCCTTTTTTTCCTGCAGCTCCTCAGTCAGCTTTTTGAGCTGTCCACCGTTACCCCCTCCTCCAGCTTTATCCCTTGGTGCCTCCTTCAGACTCCCTGAAGATCCCCCCTTTGAAGGCAAGATGGTAGTATTCATCCTGTACGCCCCCCAATCTAACCCCTTCCAGGCGGTGCAACTCTACTAAGTAGCCTGCCTCTTCTTCCTGAATGGTTCTGATGAGGGGTTTGAGAGAAACCCCCGCCTTGGTTAGTCCGGAATTACCCTGAATCGTCCTCTTTCTGCCCCCAACCACCAACTCCATCCTCAGTGTACCCCAATTGAATTTGGTCTCTCCCAATGTCTGCAGCCATTTCATCCCAAGGATGACATCCGTACTCCCCAATTCTAAGGGAAGGAAGTCTTCCTTTACATGGATCCCTTGAATCTTCAGTACTACTCCTCGACCCATCTCTACCTTTCCTGTGCCCATCATTACCCCGTAACCTCTGGTATCCACTAGCTCCATCCCCAATATATCAACAATCTGGGTGGAAATGAAATTGTGTTGCTCTACTGTCTATCAACACCACAACCTAACGGTCAGAGATCTCTCCTTTCACCTTCATAGTGTGACTACTGAGTTCAGAGAGACTTCTGCTACGTCCAGATGCAACTTCTCCTCCTCCACCTCGGGGTCATTCTCACCTCCCTCTTCGTCTTCCTCATCTTCACAAATGAGGAGAACCTGAAGAGATCGGTCCTTGCACCTATGCCCCGGCATGTACTTCTCATCACACCTGAAGCACACTCCTTTTGCCCTTTTTTCCTGCAGCTCCTTCTCAGTCAGCTTTTTGAACTGTCCACCGTTACCCCCTCCTCCAGCTTTATCCCTTGGTGCCTCCTTCAGACTCCCTGAAGATCCCCCCCTTTGAAGGCAAGATGGTAGTATTCATCCTGTACGCCCCCCAATCTAACCCCTTCCAGGCGGTGCAACTCTACTAAGTAGCCTGCCTCTTCTTCTTGAATGGTTCTGATGAGGGATTTGAGAGAAACCCCCGCCTTGGTTAGTCCGGAATTACCCTGAATCGTCCTCTTTCTGCCCCCAACCACCAACTCCATCCTCAGTGTACCCCAATTGAATTTGGTCTCTCCCAATGTCTGCAGCCATTTCATCCCAAGGATGACATCCGTACTCCCCAATTCTAAGGGAAGGAAGTCTTCCTTTACATGGATCCCTTGAATCTTCAGTACTACTCCTCGACAGACTCCTCGACCCATCTCTACCTTTCCGGTGCCCATCATTACCCCGTAACCTCCGGTATCCACTAGCTCCATCCCCAATATATCAACAATCTGGGTGGAAATGAAATTGTGTTGCTCTACTGTCTATCAACACCACAACCTCATGGTCAGAGATCTCTCCTTTCACCTTCATAGTGTGACTCGAAGTGAGTCCACTATTGAGTTCAGAGAGACTTCTGCTACGTCCAGATGCAACTTCTCCTCCTCCACCTCGGGGTCATTCTCACCTCCCTCTTCGTCTTCCTCATCTTCACAAACGAGGAGAACCTGAAGAGATCGGTCCTTGCACCTATGCCCCGGCATGTACTTCTCATCACACCTGAAGCACGCCCCTTTTGCCCTTTTTTCCTGCAGCTCCTTCTCAGTCAGCTTTTTGAACTCTCCACCGTTACCCCCTCCTCCAGCTTTATCCCTTGGTGCCTCCTTCAGACTCCTTGAAGATCCCCCCTTTGAAGACAAGATGGCAGTATTCATCCTGTACGCCCTCCCCCCCCCCCCCCCCCCCCGCGAATAGTTTCTTCGGGCTCCTCTTTCAGATTTCTTATGATCCTCCACCAACTGTGCTAACTCCATAGCCTTCCCTAGGTTCCTCGGCTCCAATACTCTGACTGCTGCTCGGATCTCTGGTTTCAGCCCTTTCATGAAGTTCCCTTCAAGGGCTGACTCTGAAATGTGATTCAATCTGCTAGCCAAGTACTCAAACTTGTCCCGGTAGTCTGTCACGGTCCCCTCCTGAGTCAGAGCAAAGAATTGCTCATAGAAGTCTCCTCCATCATCGACTTGGAAAACGCTCCAATAAACAATCCTTGAACTCTCTCCAGCTGCGAATGGATTCCTTCTTGTCACGCCGCTATCAATTTCTCCTCCTTTGTCAGCCCATTGACAGCAAAATATTGCTCCACCCATGGCGAAGACCGGCATCTTCAACTTCCTCACCCTTGGATCTCCTCCATTTCCCCGGTATTCTCCATAACCTCCCATTCCTCTTAGAGGAGGAGCTCCCCAATTGTCCCGATCGTCCCTCTAACGAATATACTCAAACCCCTCTTCATACTCACCTCTCCTCCCTTCAACATCATCACCTCGACGCTGAATACCTTCAAATTCAGCACCTCGATGATGACGTTCCTCCCTTCTTCCTTCAAAATCCCCCCCTCGAAGCTGAATTCTTTCGAATTCAGCACCTTGGCGATGAGATCCCTCTCTCCTTCCACCAAAATCACCCCCCCTCCCCCTCCTGTCATATCCCATACTCATCTTGTCCCTCGAAAGAGGCTCTAAAGGAGGCATGTCGTTCTCTTCCTCTAGGATCTTTACCTCCGGATTTCTCCTCCCCCACAAGGGGTTCGGATTTCCTCCCATGCCATGGCCGTCGGTGGTCTCTCTTACTTCCGATGTTGCCGGATTGGTTTTTATCTCCAGTAGTTTCTTCATCATTTCCTCAATTGCGGTGAACTTCCCCTCCAACTTTTCATTGTTGGAGGTGATTTGATTTTGAAAGTTGAAGAATCTTTCCTCCAAATCGGCTTTCAATTGGCCGACTTTGCCTTCCAAGACATCAACCTTCTTTCCGGTCATCGTTCTTCTCATAATTCACGAAGATCTTCTTCCGGAACGAGAAAATCTGCTGAAATCTCAAGAAATCAGCCTCTAACGGTCCCAAAAAAGAGGCTCTGATACCAATTTGTTAGCAAATACTTGTATTCACAAGTTTCCTAACCCAAACCAGTAAAATTACAGCAGTCAACTGCTGTCCACAGCAGGAAAACAGCATGAAATAGGGAAATCGGAGAGAAAAACACGAGTAGAGGCTTGTATTTCACTAGAAATCAAAGCAAAATAACCAAGATACAATTGTTCTTCGATTCGAGAGGAAGAACGTACTATCCAAAGTCTCCGGCGATGCGAAGAGCCCAAAACAAAAACCTATATCTCAAATTACAAATTCAAGATGAGGAATCAATTCCCCCCCCCCCCAATCCTCTAAATAAACACAAAGGACAATAATAAACTTCCTAAAACAGCCCCCAACATTCAAATTTTTCCCTCCTAAGATCACCCAAGCCAACGTGGCCCTCCTCTAAATCCCGCTCCCCCTCTGTTTTTTCCGCCTGGAGTAACAGTAGACCGGTCCAGCCGTAACATGACACTAACTGAGGATTTAGAGGTGATGTTGGAATCCTTGGAGCTGATGGGTTCCCCATAGAGAAGATGGAGCTAAGTGTTGATCAAGTGGAAGAACCTTTCGGACTACTACACCACATGAGAGCCATATGAGAGGGTGAAATATCAGTTTCTTTGTTTTCACCTTTAGGACAAGGTGATTCTTTGAGAGAGCGGTAGTGTTAGACCGGCCTCCGGTGGACCGGTCCAGTCGTCCCCATCTAAGGGGCTGGTTCATGTCAACAATAGGAGGGGTGGCGGCAAGAGAGAGAGAGAGAGAGAGAGAGAGAGAGAGAGAGAGAGAGAGAGAGAGAGAGATGGGGTGGGGTCCACTTGATTTCAAATTTAAATTTGGAGCCAAAGGAGGGGCGACGAGGGCCTTTTGGTCTTTTTGTCTTATTGCTTTAATTGTATTTTTTTCCCTTACAGGTTAAATTCCTTTTATTATTGTTTTAATTGTATGCCTTAAGTATGAGAGGGAGATTATGGTTAGGGTTATGTTTGGATTATTGTGTTCTTGTGAGGGTTCTTCTTGGTGTCTTGGACTCTAGACTTATCTAGAGATTGAGACAGACGATCCTTCTCTCGAATCAAGGATCAATTGTATATTTGTTTTCGTGTTTCCATTAGTCTCTCTTTTGCAATCCAATTATAATTTAGAGAGTTTTCCATCAAATTTTGTGTGATTTTATTGCTGTTTTTCTCTATTATTGTTAGTGTTTACTTGAAATATTCAAATATTTCCTACCAGTTTCTTATAACTTTGTTACTTCTCTAGGCGCCATTACTTGAGTTTAATTTGAAATTTTAATTATTTTTTTCTTCCTTTTTTTGTTTATGTCTAGTAACATAGTGTTTCCGGCTAAATGTTAGCCTTCTCCAGATACTACAAATATGCTTTGATTTTTGCTCTTTTGATGTGAATTGAAAAATTCACTCTTAATGAAACTGGTCTATGGCCATCTATTTGTATTTATACCTTTGACACCCAGTGCCTGTAATCTGCCTATAATACCAGTGATTATACAAACATTGCAGGTTGATTATGCATGCACACCTGAGGAGGTTCAGCAACATTTTCAATCCTGTGGAACTGTAAATAGAGTCACCATTCTCACAGACAAATTTGGCCAACCAAAAGGTTTTGCTTACGTTGAATTTGTGGAATTGGAGGCTATTCAAGAAGCTCTCAATCTGAATGAATCTGATCTGCATGGACGCCAACTGAAGGTCTATTTTTCTGTTGACTTTTCCCTTACCCTAAATATTTTTCTGTTTACTGATCTGCATGCCTGCGCTTTTGACGCGTTTGACTTAAAATTCCATGGACACGTGTACATTCCACATGTCATTATTTTATTGGTGTCCGGACCTATCTTTACGTCCGGTGACCGAACCTATTAATTTGCCTTATTATAGAAAAAAATTTGCCCATAATTTTGCCAGAAAAGTCTTATTTTGAGCAGGTGTTGCCAAAGAGGACCAATGTTCCTGGATTGAAGCAGTATCGCCCAAGGCGTTTCAATCCTTACTTGGGATATAGGGTCAGGAGGCCGTATGTGCCATCATATCTTTACTCTCCATATGGATACGGGTCAGTATACTCAGTATTCATTAAAAACTAAAAAATTTGTTTTCGAATATTCTTAAAAAAATAAAAATGATCATGATTAATCTCAAAATTGTTGTATTTTCTCTGCTTTGAATACAATAAATCTTATGCGTTTGAAATTTATGCTGCTGATCAGGATTTGTTTCCATATTTATTTGTACCATTTGCTTGTCTTGCTATTAAGAGTTAACCAACTGTTTTCTTTGACCGGTACTAATTTCTCTCCAGGAAGTTTCCCAGGTTCAGGAGGCCAATGCGCTACAGACCTTATGCCTGAAAACAGTATTATATTTTTTGAATTAGTATTGAGTGGGGAACATATGCCAACTTAAAATTTATTTCATGTTAAACTTTGTGGAATTTTATCAAGCACATTTAATATATGGCACAACATCAATATAATTGAGATGGATATTTTGATTTTTATTTAGTTAGGCTTCGTTTGGGATGACTTTCTTACTGCTTCTTAAAGTAGTTTATCAGTACATAAATTATAATTTTGTGTTAAAAAGTTATTTTAAGAAGCATCAAGAAGCCGTCTCAAATGAAGTCATATATATATATATATATATATATATATATATATATATATATATATATATATATATATATATATATATATTTTGCCTCCTTTGACGCATTGTATATTGATTGTCTGTTTATATGCTTTTTTTGATCTATCACTGCATAATATTTGTCGCAATTGGGGTTTTGCTATTTGAACAGTACAAACTGCAGATTATTACAGATATTATGCGAACCAAATTAGAATGGATCTTTTTCGCTGGGAATTTGAATTTTGGAAAAATGGTGTAAATTAATTTTCGTTTCGACAGATTATTATTTAACTGCAAACGGTATTTATGGCAAATTGTTTTTTAATTCTGTTTATTTTTTTTTTTCACGATTATAATATTTATTGGCTATTTGATGCGGGTTTAAAGTTGTTTAGGCTTCTTATGTGATTTTCGCGAGCCATTTAATACGGCTTTTATGGCAATCTGTCTTTTATTTCAGTTATTAATATATTAAATTGTTTTTAATTAATTCTTTCTTTTTTTTTAATATTTTGCTCTTAATACTCTCATTAATGTCACATCAAATTTTTCTATCAATGAATTTTTTATGACCTAACAATTAGAGCTGAATGATATGATTGGATTAATTATAATTTTTAAAAAGTTATTTTAAGCTCTTTACAATATCATTCTATAATAAAACATTTTATAACGCTTGTTTTTTTAAAGAAATAGCTTTGCCTTTAGAAGCAATTTCGCATATGTATACAACTTTTTTAATTATTTTCCTTATTATTTAAGTTTTGTACTTATAAGTCTAATTATCTAGAATTATTTTATTTATAAAAAACATAAGATATTTTACTCTAAAAGTTATTAATAAATATGTTTACAATTAATAAAAAATACAAGCACAAAACTGATTACAAAATTATATTATAATTTTAAATTTTTTCCACTTCATTATCATTTTAAAATTAATCAATATTTCAGCATGCATATTTTAATAATTTTAAAGTATATTTGACATACACATCAATTCTTATTATATAACTTTACAAGGACAATAAAAATTACAAATAAAAAAAAACATGAGAGGATTGATTCTTATTGCAGTGGCGCCCAGTATTCATCAATAAATAAAACAAAATAAAATTTAAAACATTTTGAAGGAATTAGAGTGAAATTCTTCCTCTACGATTTTGTATTTATTTAGCACCTTTTGTGGTGTGAGACCTGATCGGAAAACCTTCGCGAACCCTGCAACCGAAGACCCTGTTTTCAAAGGATTAAGCAATAGAACAGTAACGAAAGTTTAATTTCATTAAGTGATAAAAACTACTGTGCCTCCTCTATCGACAAGGCATATAACAGGAGAAAATTAACAATGGCAATATCGAAAATAACTAAGTATTAAGCAAAAACTAATGATGAGGTCGTTAGGAGCAGTGGTGGAGACTAGGAATTCCTTCAGAGTAGTGGCCACGGTGGCAGGCGTCCAGACAGCGAAAGTGGCCACGGTGGCAAGCCGTTGCCTCAGCGATCCGGTGTGATCCTGTGTTCCCCCGTGAGCTGCTTATTAACTAGAACCTGGAACCACATCATTTTGGTTCCTAAGACGAATTATCACAAGATTTAGCAACCCCAACCCAACATTTCAGTTTCATTCCTTGCCGAAGAGAATGCATGGCCTCATAAAAAAAAAGCCCAAAATCACAAAAAAAGCCCAAAATCACAAGAACAACTCCATTATCACAAGCTTTATATTACCGTGTAGGTGAGTCAAAATAAGTCCATTATTATCTAATAAACACATCTTCAAAAGAAGGGAGGGACCCACAAATAGACCCATCACCTACCTTAGACGGGGTTGGGTCCCATTGTTCATAGTCCAAGCAAAGAGGAGGACGCAGCAGCAGCAGAAACGGCCTGGTTGGAGTCAATCCTTCGCTTCCTGAGACGTTCAGCGATGATGAAGGCGAGCTCGAGCGACTGGGAGGCGTTCAGCCTTGGGTCGCAGTGGGTGTGGTACCTCGAGCTCAGGTCGTCAAAAGTTACCGTTCGGGAACCGCCGATGCATTCCGTCACGTTCTGCCCTGTCATCTCCAAGTGCACGCCGCCTGGGTGGCTTCCTTCCTGTTCATGCACGTCGAAGAACGCTCGCACCTCCGCCTGCCAGACACATCAGCCCAAAACCATCAACACGTACGTTTACTCCATTTCCCTCTCATAGAAAGTGGTTGGCACGGCTCGGTACCACTTGTTCCAACTGCCACGACTCCCCTCTAAATATCTTTAGACCAGAGCGGTTGTAGTTGGAATGATTGGTGCGAACCATCAATTAGCCAATTACTTAGAAAGAAATAGTTTAAATTCATAAACTTTTATCTTTAGACTAATATAGATGATGGATATTTTAATTTATTTGAACAAGGCTAACGTACTATTTATAGAAATATCAGTTAAAGATGTCAATCAATTAAATAATTGACATATTTTAATAGCATAAAGTTAGGTAAATCAAATAATTGATATCTACCAATAATATATCATCACACCGAACGTCGTCCAGAGCTCAATGAAAATGTGTCATGTCACCCGCTACTAGGTAGGGTGGCTCAGTATTGAGCTCGGTACTACTGGTATTGGATGACATGACTGCACTTGATTCGTCTCTGAACGGTAAGATGTGTCCGATGTCCGCACGGAATAATTTCTCCATCACACGACAGATACTAATAAACCAACAAATCCTAATAAATGTCAATAATTTGGACAGGTATGACAAGTTAAAGAATACCTAATAAACAAGCGTAGAATAAACAAATACCACAAAAAAAAAGAAGAAGTAAACGATCAATAAAGAAAGTATATAACAAATGCAATTATTGGGATGAAGCTAATGATGATGATTAGAGTTTTTAAATTTAGATCCACAGTAGATGTTTGGGAAGTTGAGCGTTAACCGCAGATTAGATTAGAGAGGGTTAGGTACAACATGTTTGAACGCGGGACCGAAATTGATGAGAAGACTCTCAACCAATTAGTCCCTACCGCTCAGCATATTCCAGATTCCACTCATAAGAATCAAACGGTAGCTAATATGGACAGAGACATATAAACAGTGAGCGAAAAATTAGGTGTTGAATATATTTTCATCAAAAATAGTTTAAGATGGATCTCAAAATTGTTAAATTTCCATTCAGACGATATAATATATAAGAAATTCAATTAAAAAATTATATTTGATGCATCTAAAAAACTTTTAATAGGATTAGAGCCAATTTTTTTTTTTTTTTGTGTCAAAAGCAACTTATTTTGCAACTTGAGGATTCGAAGGTTGAATGGACTTACTCGGATGGCATCAAAAGGTCGAGTCTTGAGGCCGCAGGGGGCCTTGATAGTGTTCCCGTGCATGGGATCACTAACCCAAGTAACAATCTGGCCGGCGGAGCGGACGGCCCTGATGAGGTGGGGAAGCTTCACCCTCATGTTCTCTGCACCCATCCTCGTAATTATGGTGATCCTACCGGGCTTGTTTCGCGGGTTCAGGATCTCAATGATCTTGACAAGATCGCTTGGGTTCATCTTTTCGCTGACCTTGATTCCGAGGGGATTAGCGACACCACGGAGGAACTCGACGTGGGCACCGTCAAGCTGCCGGGTTCGCTCGCCGACCCACAGCATGTGGGCCGAGCAGTCGTAGTAGAGCCCTGAGGTAGAGTCCTCGCGGGTGAGTGCCTGCTCGTAAGGAAGCAGCAGGCACTCGTGCGAAGTCCAGAAGTCGGTCGTCTGCATAATTGGGTGGTCGACCGTCAATCCGGCGGCCGCCATGAATCCCAGCGCCTCGTCCACTCGGTGGGCGAGTTCCAAGTACCTGGTTCAGACAAATCACCAAACACCATGACGCCAAAAGCCATGCCCCAATTTTACTACAACTGGGAAGGCGAGGATTTGAGATTGTACCTGTCGCCTTGCTCGCTGTGCTCGGTGAAGTCGAGATTCCATTGGGTGACGCGTTGCATGGCTGCGTAACCGCCCGTGGCGAAGGCGCGGAGAAGATTGAGGGTGGCTGCCGATTGGCAGTAGGCCCTGATCATTCTTTGGGGATCCGGAACCCTGGATTTCTCATCGAACGCGTCGCCGTTCACGTTATCCCCCCTGTAACTCGGCAGCTTGACCCCATCCTTCTCCTCAAACGGATCTGATCTTGGCTTTGCGAACTGCCCCGCCATTCTCCCAACCTGATACGTACACAGATCCAGCGGTTAGAGACTGTAGCCAACAGATCGGGCGGTAGAAAGGAGCAGGAACTTCATCCAGATCCAGATCTACGGTTATGCTTAAGGAAATAATTTTACCTTGATGACCGGCATCTGGCCGCCGAACATGAGAACGACGCCCATCTGAAGGACGATGCGAAAGGTATCTCTGATGTTGTTGGCGTTGAACTCCTTGAAGCTCTCGGCGCAATCGCCGCCCTGGAGGAGGAAGGCCTTGCCGAGGGCAGCATCTCCGAGGCGTTCCTCCAGGTTTCGGGCCTCGCCGGCGAATACAATCGGTGGGAAGTTCTCGATAGTGCGTAGAACCGAGTCCAGTTCTTCCTTTTTAGGATACACCGGAAGCTGCAGCGCCTTCTTAGACGTCCAGCTGTCCGGCTTCCACTTCCCAGACCTCGTTACCAGCGATGGCTTGTCGGTGAGGACAGGGTTCTTGGTTGGCTCCGCCGCGTGCACGGCGGAGATTGATCGGGTGGCCGAAAAAGGCTTGGATGGTAAGATCGCCTGTTGCTGTAAATTACAGGAGCCAGCGATTGTGGCGGCTGAAGGGAGGTGGTGGCGTTTCAAGAGGGGGTTGGTGGAAAGGGTTGAACCACATGCGAGTGCCATTTTCTTGTTTTGTCCTTCACGTTTCTCTAAAGATTTCTTATTTTCCCAATGCGGGACAGAGAGAGCGAGAAGGACTGCAGAGATTTTTGCCCTGAGAAGGAGCCGGAGAAGCGCATAGATCTTTATAAGAAGGGCATAGAAGAGCGGCGTCGTTAATCTTGGGGTTGGTGAGCTTCATTACATCACGTGGTGGTTGGAGAAAGGAGGTGATGGCAAATTTGGAAAATATTTGAATTATTTTGCCTTGTTTTAAACCAGCTGCACCTAACAGGCTTGGATCTGTCAATAAAGGTTTTTTTTTTTTTAAAAACCATTAAACGAGCAAATGAAGATTCTGCGCACATTGAAGTGAAACGAGTACATTTTAAATAAATAAATAAATAAGAACAAAATGTTGAAGTATTTAAAAATTAAAATTTAATTTAATTTTGATATATTTAAAAATTTCTTAAATTTAATAATTTTAAATACACTATAAAATTTTTATCATCAATTCCCCAAATTTTTTTTTTTATCATTAACTGTTAGTACTGTCACAAATCAGCGTGCCCGTCATCGCAAGCTATAGCCTATTGTTTGTTGGTTACTAGCTGTGGCCACCAGCATTACTGCCGGCTAAAGATTGTCAATGTCACCATCATCGCAACTAGATATCGTCACCATGACTAACCATCAATCATCATTATCATTAAGCTTTGCATTGTATTCATTCTATATATATTAAAAAAAAACATATATTTATTTTATATTAATCTAAAAAAATCAATATATTTCAAATACATAACATACTTGTACATTGCTCATTTCATTATTCTATGTATTTCTTATTAAGCAAATCAAAAGGCCCCTTAAAGTTTAAATGGTGTAATGTGAAATGGGGCGTATTTCATCGACTTGAGTTGAATGATTAGATATATAAATTAGTCAAATAAAATGATACAAGATGTATAATTTAAAATTGAATTGATTGAATTATATTTTTAAATTGACTTAAATCGAATTAAATTATAATTTGATTTGCTTGATTTAATTTTGAATGAATGAAAATAAATCTAGTTATTTTTAACTTAAATAACATATGTCAAGATAAATATCAAATAATATTTCCTAATATTTATAAATTTGATATGGATAATAAATAAGAATATCTTTATGATTATTGTTTATTTAATATTCATGAAACTTTCATTTATTGGTTGATGACAGTAATTCTAATTTTGACTTAATCAATTTTATAAAATAAAAATCGAACAAAAAAAAAGTCAAAAGTATAAGTAATAATCATATTAATTCTTAAAAAATTGCATCAATATACCAAATAAGGTAATTATTTTTTATTTTATTTTCCAATGAGCACTTAGAGTATATTTGGGTAATAACCCAAAATTTGAAAATGAATTATTGGGAAAATTTTGGCCGTGCAAACAATGAAGCGCGGCGTTTGTGTAGCATAGCGATGCCAAGCTCTTGAGTTTTATGGGATTTGATGGAGCGTTGCGACGTTGAGGTTTGGAGCGCTCTGACGTTGGGTTTGAAATTTATTTTTAAAAATAAAATATATAAAAGTATTATTCGAAAAACTCTCACCACACCATCTCCCTCCCCAATTCCATCCCTAGCTAGGTGAGTAAAGAGAGAGAAGAGGAGAGATAGAAAGAGAGAGAAGGAAGAAAGAGGGGAGAGAAAATGGGGATCAAGTTAGTATTTTTGATCGCTCTTGTTGTGAAAAATGCTCTTATTGTGGTACGCAGTCTTAACCATAACTCTGTTTTGAATGATTTTATATTTTATTTATTTTTCCCTTTTTGAAATAGATAAAAATTCAATATCTCTCATTTTAGTGAAATTTCATAGTGCAACTTTTGGTATGTAGTATATATCATTATTATAAGCATTTTGATTAATTTATATTGAAATTCTACTTATTGATTTTAAATATATGTTATTTTAATTGAAATGAATAGAGTAAAACTGAGTATAAAATGATCAAGAGTTAGTATTATAAAACATGCTGAATTTGTGCACAATTGCACTTGTTTTAACCTAATATAGTAAAGATAGCCTACTGAATCTCTATGTTTAACAGCTCTTGTATGTGTTTGTGAGTGTTCTATATGCATGTTGGTGTCTGAATCTTTTTTGAAGTGGGTCCCAGGGGTATGTGTGCATGATTGGTAAATTTAAAATTTTTGTAGGGCACCGCAGCACCGGGGTTGGTAGCATTGTGACATTGAACTCTTTGTCCATTTGCCAAATTAATTCGGAGTAGTGGTGCTGGGGGCTGTGCTCTGAGGTTATGCTCTCCATAAGAGAGCGTTACGGTGTTACAGAGTCGAGTGTCGTGGCACCAGTTCTAAATTTTATTAAAATATCAAAATTCACATAAATGTTATTTTATAAAAAATCCGTTCTCCCATTCCTTTGGTGGCAGGTTAGAGAGAGAGAGAGAGAGAGAGTTAGGATTTGGACAACTTAAAAATATTTTTTGCTGGTAGCCAAGTTTAAATTTTTTTTAGATCTAGGTAGGTTACATTTGTTACATTCTAGGATTTATATTGAAAGAATTACATTTATATTTCATGTTAATCATTTAACCAGCGCTTACCAATAAACAACAGAAGGAAACATGATTATATTTTTTCTTGTCTAGAGCCTCATATCATTGGATTCTTACCCTTTAGTGAAAATATGTAAAATCATGTAATGAGTACATAGCTTTGCAAGTAACTAAAGTATTACAACTGATATCAATACAAGATAAAAGAGAATAATATGCTATAAATCATATAAATAAATATATGCATCAATGTCTATACTAATTATCAATATCAATTTATCCTTATATAGCTCATCACATCTCAATTCATTATACCATGAATCATAGTATCCGTAACACTCAACAGTACTAATGCAGTAATAATATTAGTATCATGAATAATAACACTAAATAGTTTTAATGATAGAAAATAATATTAATATCAGCCACAATATCAATATAATATTCATAGCAATGTTAATATTTGTATTCATATATTTAATGAGTGTATCTTAAGTGCATCTTACTCCTGCACTTATAAGTATCAATCAATCTCCCCTTATAACTCCCGATCAATATACTCCTTATAACTCCCATTGAATTACGTGAACCAATCACCCTGACTCCTTATAACTTTCAATAAATCTCCAGCTCCTTATGACTCTCAATTATTAAATCACATGGAGTTATCATATAATACATCTAGTTTATATGAGTTTTTAAAAATATTAAAATTTTGGGGTTTTTTTTATATTAAATTTATAATTTTGTAGTGTAAAAAATATGATAATTGTACACCCATTAAAATTTCATCGTGAAACTTTTTATAAGTTATAGATATGACTATTCTGAAAATTTATGTATTTTCTTAAAAAATATTTTGTCGGGTAATTTGAAAAGTGCACCATTTTTTTCAAATTGAAAAATAATTCTGATCCAAGAAAAAAAAAGTTGTAGTATAATTAAAATTTCAAAACAATATTCATAACAATCCATGGTAATTTAGTGGAAATCTAAAATTATAAAATTATACCGAGCAGTTGAATTTATTATCTACCGATAAAACATTATGTACATTTCTAAAAATAATTTAGTTATATTTCTTTTATTTTAATGCAATGATTTATATGTGTATTTGCTTCAAATGTGTGATTTTGAGAAGATCTAAAGTATGGTGAAAATTCTGGTGTACTAGCCTCCGTCGTACGCCGACTACGGTTCCTTTGATCATCGTCGTCTGACTACGATCCTACCGACAAAACAAACAAGCCAACACTCTTAATAACAACTCTCATATAACTAAATTCTTCCAAAGCCCACAATGTAATGTGCTCTATATGATGTATATTTGTTTCATCGAGCCAAGACCTTCCCCCAAGAAAAGACCTCATTTGTAATCAACAGTAAGCACTAATAGAATCATTTTAACTGGGCTAGGCCATATGGTTTTTCCTAGGGGTGTTAATTTCGGGTCACAGGTCGGGTTCGTGAACCCAAAACTATTCGGGTCAACCCGAATCCGACCCGTTTTTGCAAATGGGTCGGTTTTTCGGACCTGAACCCGACTCGCTTGGGGTCTGGGTCAACCCAACACGATCCGAGAACATGAAAAATACTAGTTTTCAAGTCCAAAAACGGGTCAATCTCGGTTTGTCGGGTCAAAAACAGGCTTTCGGGTCAATTTCGGGTCAAAGGGTCAACTCGAACCCGGCCCGATTTTTGAATTGGTGGAATTGTTGAACCCGAACCTTATCCATTTTTGGATCGGGTTGACCCTAACCCGAAATTTTTGGGTCGGATTTTTGGGTCGTGTCAAATATTGACACCCCTAGTTTTTCCTCTTTTCAGGATTTTTCACATAAAAATTTTGGTGTCACTTATGTTGCTTGCACCCGTCTCTCTTGTTTGCATGTGTACTAAATCTTCATAGAAAGCTTCGACTCTAAACTCTATATCTCTCTACGCCACGAATATTACATGATGCAACAATCATTATTTATCTTACTATGCTAATATTTATTTGTTGGTATACCTATCATTTTGCCTCTTAAATTCCATTTTTTGTTCGCTTGTATAGCCATCATTTTCAATCATACTTGCTTGATATTAAATGTTTTCTTGCTCACCTTTTATTTTCCAATATCCTAGAATTTATTCTAACAATCTGGCTTACTTGGTTATCTCCAAAATTATTTTTTAAATGTTCTCACAAATAAAGCCTTAACTTTGTATGAGATTAAAAGAATTCTGTATTTCAATTATTTTTAAATGTTCTCTTTTCGTGATTAATTTTATACTAACTATTTATGATAATGACGAAAAGAATCATAATTCTTGATTCTTATATTTTAAATTTTACATTTGGTTCATGTTTAGTGTATTATATGCAATTTTTTTTTTTATTTACTTATTTCCATGGGTCTATGTTACTTCCTAATAATCTCTTAATATTAAATGATTGTTTTCTATTTATCATTATCAATCTCAATCACTCGATATTTATGTGTTGATCTATCTATCATTTTACCTCTTAAACTCCATATTTTTGTTCGCTTGTAGAGTTGTTATTTTTAACCGCACTCGCTTGATATTAAGAGTTTGGTTGCCCACCTATCATTTTCCAATTTATCTCCTAGAATTAATTCGAATAACCTGGCGTAGGGGTGTCAATTTTTGACATGATCCAAAATCCGACCTGAAAATATTTGGGTTTGGGTCAACCCGTTTGTGAAACGGGTTGGGTCCGGATTCAGATTTCCGACCCATTTGAAAAACGGGTCAGGTTCAGGTTTACCTGGAAACCCGTGGGTCAACCAAAATTGACTCAGATCTGGTCGCATCTCGCATCTATCGTGTCGAGCCTCGCATCACTCGGTCGCTTCAGCCTGCCACCGTCATGGTTCTAGTTGTCCCGTGTCAATCGGTCGCACTCGCGCATGGAGTAGCAGGCTAGCATTCCTCGAGCTGCCGTTGCCGTCGTCCCGCACTGCCGAACTTGCGCCGTCCCGGTGGCCCCGCATCTGCTGCAGCGCCGCCCTGGCATCTTCCCTGCACGCGGCTCGACACTGCGTCGCTGCCTGCCTTGGGATCTTCCCCGCACTCACGCACGCAATTGCGAACTCGCGTCTGCCGCAGACTTGCGTTCGGACTCAGCTGACGACACCCGCGTTCACGAGTCAGGTCGGGTCAACCCGATAACCCAATAGGTTGGGTTCGAGTGGACAAACTTGACCCGTTTTTGCAAAAACGGGTCGGGTTCGGATCAACCCGTTTAAGCCCGAATCAATTCAAGTTGGACTCAAACCTGACCCGTACCCGTTGACCTGAACTGACACGCCTACCTGGCCTACTTCTACTGGGTTGCCTCCAAAATTATTTTAGAAAGAGGGTTCCATATACAAATATAACAATACACTAGTCATCCTATAAATGTGTTAGCAACCTGGAGAAATTGAATAAGAAAGTCGAGCAAGAATGGTCAGCAACCTGATTAAAGAAACGCTGGCCAGCCTATGCCTATTCGTCTTCCTTCCCTTGATCTTCCTCCTCTTTACCTTCCATCGTCGCCGGAGAACAACCCTAAACCTCCTCCCCGGCCCTCCACCGCTCCCCATCATCGGAAACCTCCTCAGCATCGGAAAAATACCCCACATATCTCTCCACCTTCTCTCCCAAAAATACGGCCCACTCATTCAACTCCACCTCGGACAAATCCCCACGATTCTCATTTCCGATGCCGATAACGCTTCTGAAATACTCAAATCCCAAGATCACATATTTTGTAATCGCAAGCAAACGGCTTCCCTCAAACGCTTATCCTATGGAGGCAAAGATATAGCTTTCTCCCATTATGACGATAACTGGAAACAACTCAGGCGGCTTGGTACCCAAGAAGTTTTTAGTCCCAATAAAGTTCTATCTTTTGAGTCCATTCGCAGAGAAGAAGTCGAAATACTCCTAAAGACCATATCAACAGCTTCTTCTGGTGGCGAGCCGATAAATATGAGCGAAATCTTAATTTGCTTCTTCAATAATGTTATTTTTCGAGAGGTTTTTGGGAAGAGGATTTCAGCTGATGGAGAGTGTGGGACAAGTCCGCTACAGGCTATGCTTAGAGAGTTGGTTATACTATTGAACGAGTTTGGAGCAGCAGATTTATTTCCCTCACTGGGTTGGATTGATTTGTTGACTGGCTGGCGAGGGAAGCTGGACAAGGTTTTTAAAAAAATGGATTTCTTCTTTGAAGAGAGTATCAAGGAAAGGCTACTGGTCATTAAAAGAGATGGGAGACGTGATATGTATTTTCTTGATACCCTTCTTAATCTTCAAAATACAAAAGATGGCGCCTCTCTATCCATTGATCAAATCAAAGCCATTCTCATGGTAATCTTCTTTTTTTTTTTCTTTTTACATACATATCACTTTATATTTTATTATGTACATATCTAATAGGGGCGGATCCAGCCTTAATTTTCAGGGGGGCAAAAGTATAGATTTTTATTTTTTGCCTTGAAGTTGGCTTGACCCTTGTTTGTTCATATCCTTGATCATTGTACACTTCGCAGATAGGTAAGGGGTCCAAGGGGGCAGCGCCGCTTGACGGGGTTCGAACAAATTTTAGTTGTAAGGATATTTTTGGATTTTCTTTACTATTTCTCTTTGTATTTGGTTCATCGTTTGATTATGCTGAGGGTAAAATGGTCTTAAAATCATGATATTTTAAAATTTTTAGTGGGGGAGGTAATTGCCTAAAAACTCTTGTAATAAAGACTTTAAAATATATTGAGTGAGATAAATTATCTAAAGAATCATATAATTTTTTTTTTCAGAGGGGGGGGTGGGGGGGGGGGGGAGGGGGGGAGGGGGTTGGGGCAATTTCCCCCCGGGCTTTAGGTGTATCCGCCCATGATATCTAACACAAATAATTCTAATATTTCATACCTACACATATAAACAACTTTAATATCAAATATGCATACTTAGATTTCATTCATAACATTCACCACCCTATAAGCTTTAATATCAAATATTTATACTTGTTTTGTTCAGACTCACACACACATCACATATGCAATACTCAAATCCAAGACATCTTGGTTAGTAGCCAAAGCTCTCAACCAACATACTAAAATGGGTTGCATATTTTATTTCAAGTTAACTTTAAATTATTTTTTAAGTCAATTCAAAATTAGTTATATACATAATTTTTTAATAAAGTTATAATTACATCTCTTCTATAGGATCTAATTATAGCAGGAACAGATACATCTGCAGCAACTATCGAATGGGCGATGGCAAACCTAATAAGAAATGCAGGCGCTTTAAGAAAGGCACAAGAGGAGGTTCAACGAGTGGTCGCTGGCAAAGAAAAGGTGCAAATAAGCGACCTACAACATCTTCATTATCTCAAGTTAGTAATAAAGGAGACATTGAGGCTTAATCCGCCCATCCCATTGCTACCACCCCGAGAGTCCATGAAAGATACCAAGATAAATGGTTATGATATTCCAGCAAAGACGATGGTATATGTTAACGTATGGTCTATTGGAAGGGATCCCAAGTACTGGAAAGATCCTGAGATTTTTATGCCTGAGAGATTCGAGAACGGCCTTGTTAATTTTAAAGGGAGCGACTTTGAGCTCATACCATTTGGTGGAGGAAGAAGGATCTGCCCTGGATTGGCACTTGGCTTGGCTAATATTGAGCTGTGTTTTGCAAATCTACTCCATGAATTTGATTGGGAATTACCCAATGGAATGACCAAAGAAGATATTGAAATGGGGTCTGCACCTGGGATGGTTTCTCCAAAGAGAACGTCACTTATTTTGGTGGCAAAACCGGCTTTGAACAAGTGACATATGGTTCATATGTAATAATAGAAATATAAATAAAAGGGCACTTGATCAAAATGCACCTATAAAATTATATATGAAAAAAATAATTTTATATATACTTTGAGCCATATTATCATGATTTTTAATTCCATAAGAAAATTCAAATTGAATTGTTCTATATGAGAGTCTAATGATTTTTCTCCCTGGAAAAACATTTTAACACTCGACAAATTTCTAATGACTATTCAGCCTCACGACCAAATAAATCCTTCATCATTGATATCCTAACTTATGTACAAATTAGTTAAGTAAGAATCTCTTGGAGACGGCTATAATATTTTATATAGTTGGTTATGAAGTTGATGTGGGGAAATCAATTTAACTACTATTGCTATAATAAAAGTACAATAAAAGTACGTATCTTTTCATCAAAAGAGTGCAAAAATAGTTGATATATCTGCAGGGAAAATCAAGTTCAAAGCTTCAAAAAATAAATTTGAGATCATCTAAACTCCAATTGCAGCAACCTTATAATCGAACTGAACGTCTCGAAATTACGAACCCAACGACACCAAATTGACTCATTTCGAGACCAAATGAGTACAAATCAAAGACCCGAAGCGCATTTGAAAGGTTCAATCCATAATTTAGATTACTAAACAGTTTCCAAACATGACATGCTTATAGCTAAATTGAGCGGCTCGACGAGACGAATCCCATGAGCGCAAGATCGTCAAATTTTGACATCATTAAGGCATTCAAATGCCTAGTAAATGATCTATGATCAAGGGGATCAATATCGGCTGTCCATTCAAATCACTCCCAACTTAATTATCCATATTCTCATACCTATTTACTCATCAAGCCACTCTTAGAAAACTATAAATAGACCCCTCATTCTTCATGGAGGGATAGACGAGAAAGAGGCCCAAGCAAGAAGAAAAGAAAGAGTTCTCTTGCCACCAGACTCCTCCTCAACCACCTCCTGGCCGCCGACTGACGTCGGACTTCCGCCCGTCGATGGATTTCTACCCGACGTCGAACTTCTGCCCACAGCTAGACTTTCATAGGAATTCTATCCGACGCTGGACTTCTGTCCATCACCAGACTTCTACCTGACATCGGACCTCCACCCGTCATCAGACTTCTGTCAGTTGTTGGATTTTCGTTAGACGTCTATCCGACGTCGGACAACTGTCCTTCTGACCTCTGTCGCCAGACAACGGTCTTTATGACCTCTGTAGCCCACCATCTACGGTCCTTCCGACCTCTGTTGCCAGACAATGGTCCTTCTGACCTCCGTCGCTCGCCGACGCCAGACATTTTTCTTTTTGACCTCCATCGCCTACCGACTATGATCCTTCTGACCTTCTGAATTGATAGAGAAAAAATACATTTTGAATAGGTAAACTCATAGATTATAATCATAATTTTATGGTACCTAAAATATGTTAAGAGACTTGCCATACTCTATATATTATAGGTCGGGCAATTTTCTTTGTTTGATAATTTATTTAAAAGGCGTCCTCCATCAATAAAAAAAGTTGCTAAGTATTTGGAATCTTGAAAAGCAAGAAAAACATGTCATCTAATGTTAGAAGATATAAACAAACGTAATAAACTAAAGCAACCATACAAACAATATTAGCAAACTACTGAATAAAATTCACTTCCATTCTCTTCAACCTCCTGAATCCTTTCCATCACTTTCTTTGCAATGCTATGTAATTTCTAACATTGCAGCCTCCAAGCAAAGCCCCCCACACCAAAATATCAGGCTTGTAAGGCATCTTCTTCACCACCTGATAAGCTTTTTCAAGCCGATTAGCACGCAGAGAAAATCTATCAAACAATAATAATGCTCTACCCTAGGCTTGATTGTGAACTCCCTTTCCATAGACCACTTAATTAATCTATTGCTAGATTAACACATCTTGCAACTAAATCCATAAAAAGTTAGGAAAGAACCTGATCGGAACCCAGTGCAAGAATCAGAAGGTGGCTCTGATACCAAAATGTAGAAATTAAAGCGTCTGAAATCAGAGCTGAAGAAAGAAGAGCTTTTTTCGGCTCTTCTTGGAGAAAGGAAAACTTAAAATAATTAAAAGCAAACAGAGAATTGTATTTCTTAATGGCATACCTCTAATACAACCAAATGCACTTATTTAAAGAAAACCTAGGCTATAGGAAAAGCCACACACAAACAAAGAAACTAAAGAAAGTACTAAAAAAACAATCCTAATAAAATCTGGAATAACATCTAACAATCACCCACTTAATCCAGATTTTACAAAACATCAGAGTCCAACCGTCTCCCAAATCTGCTGCTATTGCTAAGCTGACTTCGAGTTCAACTACTTGTGACAAATTAGGACAATATCTCTTAATGTGCCCTTCTTTGTGACAATGAAAACACTTCCTGTTGGAATTGATCCTACGCGATTTTGATCTTCCTCTAGCGATCAGAATGTTGTCATTCTTATCTTCTTTCTGATCGGTTTTCCTTTGAACATCTTTTGACATTAAGACAGACTTAACCTCCGTTAATGTCAAAGTTTGCTTCCCATACAACATAGTGTCAACTATGTTTTCATACGTCTTCGGTAGAGAGCTGAGGAGTATGATCCCTTGATCTTCTTCGTCTATTTTCACATCCACATTTTTGAGGCCAAGAATCAATTTATTGAAGTCGTCCAAATGCTTTCTGAGTTCTTGGGTTTCTTCTATTTGGAGCGTATATAGTTGTTTCTTCAACAATAGTCGATTGGTAAGAGATTTTTTCATATAAATTGATTCAAGCTTCCTCCATACCTTTAATGCCGTATCTTCTTCAGCAACCTCTCTTAACACTTCGTCACCGATAGAGAGAAGGATGATACTATGTGCTTTCAATTTAATTTCTCTAACCTTGGCTCTATCGGTGATTGCAGCGAAATTTTCTTCAAAGATTGCATCGGAAAGGCCTTGATGAATCAAAAGAGCCTTCATCTTGATCCTCCAAAGGCTGAAATCGTTCTCCCCCTTGAACTTATAGATCTCGAGCCTTTGCATTGACATGATAAAGAAATCAAACTTGAACTCCTCTTTGCAATTTGCTCTGCACCACTTACAGACCCCTTCGGCGTGCTTCTTGTGTGCAGGTTAACAGCTCAAATAGTCATTAACGCAGACACGTCTTCACCTCCGGCGAATCCCGAGCAGCTTCCTCTCGCACGGTCTCCACACCCAGCCGCTCCATGCGCTGTTCCAGCACCCCGCACACCTCACGCAGCCTTCTCGCACCACGTTCGCAGCCAGCCCGTGTCCGGTCGGCCTCCGTGTGCAGCTCCCCCGTGCCGCCTGCTGTCCCGTGAGCTCCTCCTGCCCACACAGCCCATCACGGCCTTCTTGCGCGTGCCCTGCTCTCGCCAAACCTCACGCCTCCAGCGATTTTGTCTCTACACGACTTACAGCACTTCCATTGATTCTTGCTTCAAAAATGTCACTGACATCTTGATCGGATCTTCTTGGCTTCAAGAACTTCCTTCCAGGTGGTTCTCCGGTGAGGACAGTCTTCCAGGCAGCTCTCCGGTGAGGAGAGTCGTAAGAATGCGAATGAAGAAGAAAAAAATGGAGTTGGGAAAGAACCTGATCGGAACCCAGTGCAAGAATCGGAAGGTGGCTCTGATACCAAAATGTAGAAATTAAAGCATCTGAAATCAGAGCTGAAGAAAGTAGAGCTTTTTTCGGCTCTTCTTGGAGAAAGGAAAACTTAAAATAAAAGCAAACAGAGAATAGCATTTCTTAATGGCATACCTCTAATACAACCAAATGCACTTATTTAAAGAAAACCTAGGCTATAGGAAAAGCCACACACAAACAAAGAAACTAAAGAAAGTACTAAAAAAGCAATCCTAATAAAATCTGGAATAACATCTAACAAAATGCATTAACAATTTGACTTTTGGTATATTGATGGAAGCAAAAACAATACTTGGCATAATGACTTAGATTTAATATCACTTACAATCAACACAAAAGTAGATCAATGAAATGGCTGCAAATAAATAAAGAAGAGTTAATGAAAATATTTTCTCTTGTTCATATATATGAGAATTCAACCATGTATGATATTGATCTTCTAATTCTTGAGGAATATTGTAATGATTGTATTTTTTAGCCAAAATTTAATTTAGTTGGCAATAACAAAACTTTTAAATTACTAAATAAAATACATTATATTTTATTTAATTGATTTAATTATTAAAATTAGAACCTTTAAGCAATAACTAATCAATAAGTTTATTATAAAATGACATGCATTGTGAATTAATCTCTTCAAACTTACACCCTAATTGTCAAAAATCAAGTTGTTGGTTAACTGCTGAATTGAGAGAGAAAACATACATTTTGAATAGGTAAACACATACACTAAATTCATAATTTTTATGGTACCTAAAATATGTTAAGAGACTTGCCAAACTCTATATATTATAGGTCGAACAACTTTCTTATTTCCTCATTTATTGAAAAAGCTTCCTCCATCCATAGAAAAGGCAGTTAAGTATTTGACATCTTGCAAAGCAAGAAAAACATGTCTTCTAGTGTTAGAAGACATAAAAAACATAATAAACTAAAGCAACCATACAAACAATATTAACAAACTATCTTATGAGACATACATAATGTAAAAATATGCTTTACTTACCTTTCTACTCATCATGTCAGTCTTAAAGGTTGGAGACATCATTAAAAAGCAGGGAAAGCTCTTCAAGATACTATGATGGAAGAAGACATTAAGATTTTTTTTTTTTAAATAGCATAGTTTCTAATTTTAGAATTTTCATTTACAAGTAAAATGAAAAACATTTAAAACACTTAATAAATATATAACAGTAGCACTTTTCATTACAATTTGTACCAACAAAATCCATTGAGTAAGCTTTTTTAAGTGTCTTAGGGGTAGAGACCAATTTCATTGACAAAAAAAGTATAATCACAACGAATAGAACTTATGAAACAGAATAAAAAATATATAGAGAATTACATGGCAATAATTGAAAATAGAGAAAATCAAAACAATTTAAATATATTCTAAAGCAAAAAAATAGGACTCAAGAAGTGCAAAATTCACCCATAACTAGGTGTAATATTTGAAATGGTTGATTGTTGGCTACTCCCGGGTTCAAAAATGACCATCCAAGGGTGTAGTGTGGTGTGCGGTACAAAATCTCTCATCACTGTCCTACAAAAATTTTCCAAAGCAATCTCTAAACCAACAGAGATTGTACATTGAAGTGGAACTTATGCAATATGACTCGATTGTCTGAAATAAAAATGAAGAATTAAAATAACAAATCAAGTTGAGAATCGCAAAGTCATATACGAGCAATTGATTAAAATATGTGTATGCAACATGACAATTTTTGGGATTTATTGGGTCATGAGATCAACATCATCGATGATTATTTTGGCATAAACTTGGCTCTCAAGGAAGTGGCTTACGTGAAGAAAGAGTTGAAGTTGCAAGTGATGAATTTTGCAAGAAGGTTTAAAATTTTGTTCATCTATTAATATGCCTTGAAGAAAGTAAATTATGTATTTGAAGTCATGTAAAATGAGGATGCAAAAATGCTTTCTCAAAGCCACCATATTACATTTGAAATGAAACTAATTAGTGAATGCAATGAACTCCTTAGCAAAGATATACTATGGATTGGCTATATATGGCAAATGGAGCTACTCGTTTAGTAACATTTGATAATATCATAATGATACCCCTTTATGTTCTGCTTTGTCACTATTCATGAACAATCAATAGAATGACATCCTAGTCTCTCTAAAAAAAAAGTGTGAGATGCCATTTTTTATAGTTGATATGTCATCACAAATTTATCTTGATCGGACACGAATCTCGAGGCTAAAAGCTAGTTGGAAACTTCAAAGATTAAATTCAGGAGCATCTGAACTCCGATTTCAGCGAGCTTATAGTCAAATTGAGCGTCTCGGAAACACGAACCCAATGACACCAAATTCGACCCAATCCGAGCCCAAATGGGTCCGAATCAAGGACCCGAAGCGCTGTTGGAAGGTTTGAATCACAATTTGAGTTACCAAACGGTCTTTGGTTTTAACAAGCTTATACTCGAATTGAACGGCTCGACGAGACGAATCCAACGAGCCCAAGATCGCCAAATTCCGACATCACTAAGGCCTTCAAATGTCCAACGAACGGTGCACGATCGTAGGATTCAATATAGGCCGTCCATTCGACCACTCCCTATTCGCTCCTGATCTCACGACTATTTACGAGCTATGCCACTCCAGAAAAATTATAAATAGAGCCCTCATTCTTCACAAAGGGGACTCAAGTGAAGAGAGAGAAGAAGAAGGGAAGAGGAAGAGAAAGGGGAAAGGGAGAATCCTCTCCTCCTCGACCACCGCCGGAGCTCTTCCCGTCGCCTGAATACGCCGGAACTCTGTTGTATTTTCGGGAAACGCCGGGATTTTGCAGAACTTTGTAACTTTGTTAGAAGCTGATTGTAAACTGATTGTCTTAACTTGTGAGACAAATCAGTCTTTGTACTTCAAACAAACACTAGTGGAATTATTTCAACTAGGCGTGGCCCCGTGGTTTTTTCCCTCTTCCGGGTTTCCACGTAAAAATCCTGGTGTTCATTCTCTTTTCTTTTTGTGTGCTGAATATTCGTACAACGCTCAGACGCGAATTTACAAACTCTACCGCCGCGTATATTCTAGCCCGCAATAATAGTCTAGATTGAATCCTTAAGAAAATGGATCCAGAACAATACAATTATACACCATTACTAATGGCCCTCATTAGTAATCTTATATTCAGCTTGCTACGGCAATCAAGACAGCAAAATGGATGTTATGCTTGGACTCTAAAAGGCTTTAGCGATAAATCACCCTCACGGCAAGATCATAAGCTGGAGCATTGTTTGGATCCCAACCAGCCCCAAGAATGATTTCAACAAACACCTCGTGGATGCTCTGATAAGTCTTCTTATTCTCAAACCCTTCAAGGAGAATGGCATAGACATGTCCCCACGATCATTGGGATTTTTCTCTTCAAATTAGGGGTGTCAATAAATGACTCGACTCGTCAATCCGACCCAAACGTAACCCAAAAAATTTGGGCTTTGAGTTGGCCAATTAAATAAAGAAGTTAAGTTTAGATCGGGTATTCTGACCTATTTATTAAAATAGTTGGGCTCAAGTTGTCCCACCACCTAATATTGACCCATATATGACTTGTTTAATATTTTTCTTATTTTTTTATTTATTGATATACTTTTCTTATTTTTAATCAATTAAGCTAAAATTTATAGTTAACATTTTAATAAAAAAAAATTAATTCATATGGGTTATCGAGACGGGTTCGGGTTACTAGCAAGTCAGGTTCGGATCCACCTTTTTTACTTGTTTATTAAAAGGGTCGGGTTGATCGAATTCATGATGAGTCAATTTCAAATTAGACCCAAACCTAACCTGCTATTTTGACACCCTTATTTCCAACCACCATCAATGGTCTCAAGGCTCGGATGATTGATTCATGATAAAGCTTCACTCCACTCCCTTTCAATGCCTCTTCAACAGATCTCAAACCTAGCCCATTTACCCATTTTTATGCCCCTATTTCCAACCACCATCAATGGCATAAAGGCTCGAATGATTGATTTATGATAAAGCTTCAATGCAATCCCTTCCAATGACTCTTTACCCCTTCACTAACCTTACTTTCAAGTTTAATGTTGATATTATGTTCTTTCGATTAGAATGTATTCACAAAGTTTTGATACAAAAAATTGACACAAACTATATAGAATGAATTTTATAGTGGAGGTTGGAAGAGCCTTGTTGCATAGGAGTTGTCTTAAAATGATTATTTGTTGATTGTTTGGTCTCCTTCAAGGAGGAGAGATTAGAGGCCAAAAAGTATAGAATAAATATTGGTATCAACATCATGAGTTAATGTTATGGCATGCATCAACCTCTTGAATTATGGCATACGTTGACATTATTGGAATTGGGGGTGATGAAAGCTTCTGGCATTGAAGTTGCCAGACAATAATAACTAAAGAATCATAATCAGGCAATGGTAGTTGGAAGATCATAGTCAAGCAGTAGTGGTTAAAAGGCCACAGTTGGTTAATGATGGTAAGATGACTATAATCAATTAATTATCATAGAAGGATCATAGTTGACTAATGATGGTCGAAGGGGCTTAAAGGATAGTAATTCGATGATAGTGGTTGACCAACTATAGTCCAGTGACGGTGGTCGAAGAATTATAGTCCAACAATAGTGGTTGGAGGATCTTAGTCATTCAATGTTGATTGGAGGACTGTATTCGTATGGTGGTAGCCAAAGGATCATTTCCAAGTGAGGATGGATAGAGGGACTCAGTCGTGAAATGATGGCCAGAGGAACTTAATCGCTCAATGGTAGCCAAAGGACTATAATATGTCAACAGTGACGAGAGGATCATAATTGTTCGATTGTGGTCAAAAGATTATAGTTGAACAATGTTAGTTGGAAGATTGTATTCACAAGACGGTTGTTCGTAGTCAATCTTAGAACAATTTTTAGATAATGATGGTCAGAGGATCATAGTCGAATGATGATGGTCAGAGGACTATCATTGGTGATGGTGATTAGAGGACCTTAGCCGAAATGATAGGGATTTGAGGACCATAATTAGGAAATGTTTATCAAAGGATTGAAGCCAAGTAATGATGGTCAAAGGGTCATATTTGGTGATGATGTTCGTAGGGCTATAGTTTAGCAACGGTGGTCAATGGATAGTTGTCGAGTGATTATATTCAAATTGTCGTAGTCAAGCAATGGTGATTAGAGGTTGTAATAGAGCAATGGTGGTGGGAGGTGCCTAGTTAGGTGACAGCGGTCGAATGATCGTATTCAAGCAATGGAGCATGGATGACTATAGCCGAGCAATAATGGTCACGGAATATAATGAGGGACAATGATACAGGGAACATTGTCATGTAATAATGGTTGAATGTTATAATCATGCAATGATTGTCGAAGAACCACAGCCGAGCAGTAGTAGTAGTAGGATTGTAGTCAAATCATAGAACAATAGTCAGACAAGGTTGTCGAAGGACCCTTTACACATTATAGTGGTTGAAGGCTTAAAGTTGGACAACGGATGTTAGAGGGCCATATTCGCAATGGTAGTCAAAGGATCGTAGTCTGATGATAGTGTTTTGATGGAGATGGTCTGAAGCAATGATTAAGGAATGGCCCAATGGTGGTGATTAGGCTATGGTTTGATGAAGATGGTCGAGTAGTGGTCTATTGGAGCTAGCTCGACAAATGTCTAATGGTGGTGGTTGAGCAACAATCTAGCAGTGGTGCTCAAGTGAAGCTTTGAAATTCTTCAAGCATTTGAGCTCTCTTGAGTTTTTAGTCAAATTTTATTCCCCCTTTTCTTTTTTTGTTTTTGAAGAAAAAGCATAAAAAGCTTTATTAAACCAAAAACATAATTACCCTATACAGTCATCCGATTCCTTTTCCAACAACTCAATGATTCCCCCTTTTCATATAAAGAGTGAAGACTTATTTTTTAGAGTGACATGTCCCGTAAATATAGCCAAATCTAGAACACTCCATCAAACGACCCATATTAAATCCTTGTATCGTAGACTGTTCTTTCAACATTTAAGTTCATTAATGATGACAATATTTGATTGTTTTGACCTCGTTGGAGTTGTCTCATTGAGATGCTCGATTTGACTAGCTGGAACATATGAGATTTGAATATCATTTGATCCTCTAATTGTCGTCCTGAAGTTTTCTATTACACTTTAAATGCTCGCTTTGGACTCATTCAAACCCAGATTGGACAACTTTTGGTGTTGTTAGGTTTGTCTCATCGAGGCATCCAATTTGACTATAAATTTAGTGATATCAAAGTCCGGATTGTTCTAAATTTATTTTCAATAAATATGCATTAAGATTATTGTATTACCAAAACTATTTTTAAGGATGCACCGATCATAAAAATACAATTTTCAAATCTGTTACTTATTTTGCTCACAAATAACTTCTCAAAAATTCTGTTGAATGAAAATTTTAATAGCTTAAAGATAGGATCAATAATCATACTCACCGACAAGTCAACATTGTGATGCTCCTAAGAAAATACTTCAAAGGAGACGTAGCAACTCCACCAGAAATTGTATTATTTTTTTATATTTTTTAATTAGTAAATAACGTACATAAACTGCTTGACATCATGTAAGTATATAAAGTAACATGGTTTATATTTGATGGAAATAGCTGCATAAATATTATTTTTTAAGAACATCCTGACTTTTAAGGACCGTCTGATGAAACACGCCGACTTTGCTTTTATTTTGTTTTATATATTTACATAACATGTCACTCCGAAAAAATATATAAATAGACATTCATTAGTCAGATCAGGAGAGGAGGAAGGCAGAGAAAGAGAGATATAGAAATAACTCTATTGCATTTTTCAACCATCACCCTCGACGATCACTACCAACTATCGCTACCGACAACCATCATCACAACCGAAGACCGGAATCAGAAATCACCACCATTTCCAGAATACTTATAAGATTTGACTTTGTTTCTGGGTATATTATCCGTCTGTGGACATCAATTTTTATAATCTCCATTAGAAAAATTAAATTCTATTTTTGGGTATAAACTGCCTTATGTGAACGTTTGTTCTTTGTACCATCCATCTTCCTAAACAATGAAGAAGGGAGAATCTTTGTATCACTTACTTCATAATGAATTTAATAACTGGGAGAGGCCCCATAGTTTTTTACCTTTCAGGATTTTCCACATTAAAAAAACCTCTAGTCCTACTACGTTCATCTGTACTTGTTAAATTTTTCTACACCGCTAAGATGTGAAACACACACTCTACCGACGACTGGAATTTTCTAACTCGTAACAATTATTATCTTATCTAACATCTGTTTATAATTATAATAAGAATGAAATGTTCGAGCTGTAATAACTTTGAAAAGATTTAATTTATTAAGATGTAATAACTTCGAAAGAGTACAATCCAAATGCTAGCTCTACTCTTGTTGTAGACAAAAAAAAAAATCTTGAAAATGTGCCTTCTGCATTACTACATCAAAAAAGGCAAAAAAGTTCAACCATCCATATAAGAATCTATCATTATATTCAACAAAACAAAAATGTCATAAGCACAAGGGAGTCTAGGGATGCCTAGCACTTTGGTTGTTGATGATGAAGGGCAAGATGACTACCACTAGGTCACCTCATTCTACCATTGCATGAAAACAACAAAATTGGCTTGATTAGGTCAAGTCAAGTCGAATCTCCCTATTTTATCCACCCTAAAAAATAGGTCCGTTTCGCCTCTTATTTATAGTTCATTTTAGCTTATGAGCTGAGAGTTTTGATTATCATCTAAAAATTTTGAGTTAGAGAATTCTATATGCAATTTATATGATCCTATGATAGAATTCATTTAAAATCCAAAAATTAAAAAGAAAATTCATCACTTTCAGATGTCAGTTTCCAATGACTCTGATGTCAATAGACTCAGACATATTTGAATCCTACACTAAGACTTTTTGTGATATTTTGAACATACTGGGGTTTCATTTGGGACGTTTTTTTTATTGATTTTTAAAACAGAATTTTAGTAAAAAAAAATTTTTGTACTAAAATTCTATTTTAAGAAACAATAAAAAAGTCGTTACAAGCGAAGCCGGAATCTCTGATTTGATTTTTAAGGCATTGTTTTTATTTTATTTTATTTAAATCACCTCTTGCTCTGTCTCGCGTTGGGAAAATTATTACTTGCGGCGTCTAGATTCGTTCGGAGGCGAATTCGGACGCTCCACGTTATCCTGGGCCCGATGCATTCGGGTAATGTGGCAGATTTAGATTTGCCTCCAAACAGTTCGGACACCACACATAATAATCTCCTCGTGTTGAGAATCATCCTGATAATATAGGAACTAAATTCAATTGTTTGTTGCGAGAGTTATCATTAGAGTTTACTAGGTATAAGGTTCAGTAATTTAAGCTTTATTTAGAACCGTTTTTCTTTCAAATTACAATTATAAATTTGTAATTTTTATTTTACAATTATAAATTTATACTTTTTATTTAGCAACTTTCTTTTTGAATTTATACTGTATAGTAATTTAAAAAAATATTTTTCTATAATAATTTTATAAAACAGTAAGAAAAAATGATGCAGAAAAAGCGTACTATTGAGCTTAAATTCTTTTGCATTTTTCCTTATCGATTAAGCTTTGAATAGGTAATGTAACAACAATTTCTTTAAATTATCTGTTAATTAGACCTTTTTAATACTAGTTTCACATTGCATTATAGTCAAGCATAAATGTTTTGACTTCTGAATCTTTCAGAACTTTTAGAAGTTTTTTTATTTTTATTTTTAAGATCATTCATATCATGTAAATATTCAACTCTAAGTTTAGAGTGACTAAAACTTATTTCATGACTAAGTATTATCATTAAAAAAAAAAAAATTTATATTTATTGTATAGAACTTTCAATAAGAGAAACAATTGTAACTTGCACGCTTAGTCAATTTCATCGTAGAAAATATTGTTCTTTCATGAATTAAGGAAATTTCAAATATATGGAATTTTTAATATAGTTTATATACCATCAAAAAATTATGTTGTAGGGCACGAATCTCGAAGCAAAACTAAGTTGGAAACTTCAAAATTTAAATCGGAGACCATTTGAACTTCGATTTCAGCAAACTTATAGTCGAACTGAACGTCTCGAAAATATGAACCCAACGCACCAAATTCAACTCAATTCGAGCACAAATGAGTCCAAATCAAAGACTCGAAGCGCATTTGGAAGGTTTAATCCATAAGTTGGATTACCAAACAATTTCCAAATGAGAAATGCTTCTAGTCGAATCGAGCGGCTCGACGAGACGAATCCAACGAGCCTAAGATCGTCAAATTTTGATATTATTAAGATATTTAAATGCTTAGTAAATGGTCCACAATCAAGGGATTCAACATCCGTCGATCATTCACACCACTCCCAAGTTACCCATAATCTTCATCCTATTTAATAGTCATGTAACTCTAAAAAAACTATAAATAGACCCTTCTTTCCATGAGGAAAGATGGGGAAGCAAGGAGGAAGAAGGGGCAAAGCAAGGAAGAGAAGGAAGAAGAGAAATTTGAGTTCTCTTGCCACCCGGCTCCTCCTCGACTACCGTCAAACTTCCACCCGGCAGCTGACCGATGCTGGACTATTTCCCGACCACCGAATTAAGCCGGATTTCTGCCTGGCCACCAACTAACGCCGAATTTTTGCTCGGCCACCAACTGATGCCAAACTTCCGTATGTCGCCGGACTTTCATCGAACTTCTACTTGATGTCGAACTTTGCCTGACACCGAACTTCCGCTCGTCGCTGGATTTCCACCCAAAGTCGGACTTCCACCCATTGTTAGACTTTAGTCGGATTTCTACCCGACGCCAGATTTCATCTCGTTGTCAGATTTCTACCCGTCGTCGTACTTTTTTCTATCGCTAGACTTTCGTTAGACTTCTATCTAACGTCGCGCTTCCATCCATCGTTGAACTCCTACTTGATGCCGGACTTCCGCCCATCGCCAAACTTTTGACTTTCGTCTTAATGTCGACCTCAAAAAGACAGTAATGATCTAAAAATATACCATTCTTCACATTTAATTTGGGATATACACAGATTTCACCCCCTCCCAATCAAGTAAAAATTGATCCCAGGGGGATTCGGTTTAATCTCTTCCATATAAGTTAACTTCATCAAATAGTACTATGACATACAACCTCGGATAAGTTATACATCTTTGGTGGATTCTTTCAACTTCTTCCATAAAGTTTAACGTCATCGAGCGACGCTCTGACATAAAACCTTGGATAGGTCATACATCCTTGGTGGATTCTCTCGACCTTTTATATATAGGTTTAACATCATCGAGCAATACTCTGACATACAATATCGGATAGATCATACATCCTTAATATATTCTCCCGACCTTTTTCATATAGGTTAACGTCATCGAGCGACGGTTTGACATACAACATCGGGTATGTCATATATCATTGGTAGATTCTCTCGACCTCTTCCATATAGGTTAATGTCATCGAGCTGTGCTTTGACATACAACTTCAGAGAGGTCATACATCGTTGGGGGATTCTCTCGACCTCTTATACATAGGTTAACGTTATAGAACAATGCTCTGACATACAACCTCAAATAAGGTCATACATCATTGGTGGATTCTCTCGACCTCTTTCATATAGGTTAACGTCATAGTAAAAAGTAAAGCCAACAAATTCCAAAGCGAGATCGTGTTGCGGCTATTGGTTGATAGAAGCAATTTCTTTCGGTGATCCCGCACTCGAATCCTCTAATGTGCTGGAGAAAAAAATTTAAAGGCAAGTAAGAGCTGATTTTTTTGGGTGGATGATGTTTAGACCAATTAAGATAGATTTATGCACACATTATATCCCTAAAATTCAAATTTAAAATCTCTTAAGCCAAAGTTTACGACACATGAGCTGCATGTGTGAGAACTGATCAAAATAGGTTTCGCGAAAGTGAATAAAGAATCAACTTTTGTTTTAGTAAAATACAACAAGAAATAATATTTTGACAAATCCAAATTACGTTGAACTTGTTTTGCCCGCGCCAGAGGGAGGACGAGCGCAGCTAACTGCGTGTCAGACAAGGTCCCCTGACCTCGCCTATTTCTATGCTCTTCATCCTCGTTACCATTAGAGGCTTTTTTCTCAACCTCCCAAACTAAACTTGCCTGAAGCTCTTCGACTTCTCGCTCTCCCTCGCGCAACGTTGCGATCTTTCTACTGACGGGTTCATGTCGTTTGGTTTTGCGGGTTTAATTTTCAGGACGGATTCATGAAGAAGCAAACTTGATATCGCATCTACATTTCTATCATTGGAGCGGAATTTCCAAGAACTCTGAGAAAATCGAGGGAGCGGGATTTCTTCCTCTTTTACTTTTTCTGCCCCAGTATTCTTCTCTTTAGGAATTTCTGTAGAATTCTGAAGGAATATATACAATTTTAAGGGATTTTTAGTATACCCGGTTCTGGACAATTTACATATAGAACTATTGGTGTTATTATATAGTTTTCTTCTTTATCTTGTTATTTCTGTAGAATTGGGGGGAGAGCTTTGTATCAGTAGGACTGTAGGAGAAGCTAAGGTTTGTAATTCTTCAATTCCTTCAATTGTTTCACATTCCTTTCCTTCGCAAATAGCACTTCATGGCAAAGTTTGCCTGCTTGCCTTCCTTCTCGATTGTAAAAAAGAAGAAATCCAAGGTGAGTAATAATTTCGTTTTTTATTTTACTTTTCTCATTCCTTTTCAAGCTGTGAGCTAATTTGGCAACCTTCTTATGCAGGGAATTTCAAAAGCTGCGGATGGTTGTAAGAAGGGAACCAGCAAGTGTGACCTTCGGGTTAAGCCTACTGATATTTTCAGCACTTCTCCTGAGAATGGCCTTAATGAACACCATTTAACTTTCTCAAACTCATTCCCTTCCTTAGAGAAAGCAACTTCTATCACTACTATGGTACTAAGTGATGATAGCTTTGCAAGAGCTGAGCCTACAGGAGAGGCAGATTATGAGGGGGGTGATGAGCATAGTGAGATTCAATCAATGAAGAGAGATTACTCTGACTTAGATCTCCAACCCAAAGGGGAAATTTCCTCCCATGGATCCAACAATGACTTAAACAATTATGTATTTGAGAAGATGGAGGCAAGTAAAGAGATTGTTGCCGAGGCAATGATGGCGCCGACAGCTTCCTTTGGACCACCAGTGCTTGAGCGCTCATGTTCAAACATTGAGACCAGGCATGCTAAACAATGGAGGTCAAGTTCTTACAGTAGCCTCCAGAACTTGTCAGGAAATGGCAGAGTAGAAATGATTAGTGAAACTTATAGTAGTCCATTATCTGCAAGGACTTCTTGCAGTGCTGATGGTGTGAAGCTAAAGAGATGGCCTTCAAGCCAGGTTCTTCCCTCTCGTAGCAAGAAGGTATGGTGGAAACTCTTTCTTCGGAGCCACAGTAATCTCCACAAGCCTCAAGCTTCTCGAAAGCTAGTTTCAGTGCTCGGTGCTCCAAATCTAAAGGGCGGGTATACGTTTGATGACCATGAACTTTGCCAAAAATCTAACAAATGGAAGAAAACAGTAGTGCATGAGAACCAATGGTCTGCATTCTCTCTAGAGTCTTCTCATGTGGACAGATTTAATGCCTGGGTAAATGGCCTTAATGATTGTTCATTCATTCCCGTTACTGTTGAAGACGATTGTGATGGCTTGGAAAATGAACAAACTGCCGATCTACAGAACTTGGAGACTGTAGAATCCTCTGAAAAACCTTGTTCTAACACTAATCGTCGTGTGGCGGAGGAGGTGGCACAAGCAAACAATATTATCCAATCTTTAAATACTTTCTCAACGGTGGCTCATATTCCCGGCAGTGGATTGAAGGTTATTCCATCCATTTCAGCCTTTGCCTGCCTTCGAACTGTCAATCTATCTGGCAACTGCATAGGTATGTACCTTAAGGGGGTGTTTGGTATCGGATTTGGCTGTAGTTTTAAGTAGGATTTAACGTAAATTCAGTCAAACATATTCCCCCCGTCTGTAAACCTTGCGAATCCGTAAATACGGGATTTACGGATTTACAGCATAAGCGAATCCGTAAATACGGGATTTACAGCATAAATCCCGGTAAATCCTATTCTCACTCTTTGGCGGATTTACGGGATTTGGCCGAAGAAGCGCGCGAAAGGAAGAAAGTTACCTTCATAGCGAGCAAGCTCCCATCGTTGCTTCCGATCAAAATGTTCTAACTTCCGATCCGACGGGAAGGGAGTGTCGTCGAAGGATAGAAGTCGAACAACAACAAAGAAGCGCGACTAGTGCAATCTCTACACCTCCTACGAAGCAACGACACCGAACAGGAACGACGAAAAACAGAAAATGAAAAGCAAACCCTATATCATCTTAATTAATATAATTTAAAATATTAGTTATTAAGCAAATTAATTAAATAAATGATTTATTATTTGGCATAAGGTCATCTCAAATTTTTAACAGGTGTATTGATGTTACTTAATATTACTCATTCAATTTTAAATATCCAACTGTTTTAAATCCTCTAATCTATTGTCAAACAACTTCTCTGGATTTAACAGGATTTAATATTTATCATACCAAAAACTTTTCAAAATTTATCAGCTTAGGATTTACTAAATCTGGATTTACAGGATTTACTAAATCCTACTAAAGTTGAATCCAATCCGATACCAAACACCCTCTAAATCTGAGTGTGATCAACAAGATGATTACCCTGCTAACTCCTTATGCGCGTATAAATATTTCACTCATTTCTGTCTTTGCAGTTAACATTACTCCAGGAAGTCTCCCTAAGAGTCTTCACACTCTTGACTTATCTCGGAATAGTATATCAACTATCGAAGGGCTTGGAAACCTCGAAAGGCTGAGGGTTCTCAATCTAAGTTACAACCGGATCGCAAAAATTAGTCATGGTAAGCACATATTGTAATTCCAATAATAAATGGCTTTCTTTTTCTGTTTGTAGAATCTGATAAATGAAAATGCATAGCAAGCTACTTGATTGATCAATCTATCCATTCAGGACTATCGAGTTGCACTCTAATCAAGGAGCTGTACCTTGGTGGTAATAAGATAAGTAATGTGGAGGGCCTTCACCGTCTCCTAAAGCTTACAGTGTTGGACCTCAGCTTCAACAAGATAATAACAGTCAAGGGACTAGGCCAACTTGTAGCAAACTACAACTCCCTTTTGGCTCTTAATCTCCTAGGCAATCCAATACTGGCCAACATAGGAGATAATCAGCTCAGAAAGGCAGTTTTGGGCCTTCTGCCGCATGTTACTTATCTGAATAAGCAGCCTATCAAGCCTCACAAAGTGCGGGAGGTTGTGAGTGAGAAAGTAACTAAGGCAGCTCTAGGAGATGCAGCAGGGAGCTCTAAAAGGAAATTGACAAAACGATTGAGCCATGGCTCTGGCTCATTACCCAAGAGCAAGGTTACTGAAACCAGCAAGCATGGCAAGAGTAGACACTCTACTTCTGGTAATAAGCTTATTTGAACTTCATAATGGTCATTTTGTAAGCAATTTTTTTTAACAGGATTTGTTTCTTGTTTTTTTCAATTTTGTCGAGAAATTTGTGTCTTATTTTATGTAATTGTTTGACAAAATATATATCCTAGTAAAGAACTATAGCTTTTGGTGTGGAACCGGTGAGGAAGCCTTCGATCAACCTGCAACTGAAGACCACAAAAAAACCAAGCACTGGCAATGGAACAGTAACTGATATTGATAATAGGAAAAACTGGCTATCTTCTCCATACATCAGCTTAATATACTATCACCTAATTTAAAGAAAGGGTAGTACTGTAATTAACTAGCAAGTAATAATTAAAAGCGAGCATAAAGCCTCAGGTAAAAAGCTGCTGGAACGACTCAGCCAGTGGACACGATCCCAGGCCGTTAGAGGTGTTCTGGTATCCCGCTCCCTTGTCTGGTAAATGATACCACAACAGGTGCCACCGGCTGCAGAAAATTCAGGTTCTACCTGAATGTGAGGTTCACCAGAATCATCCGGGGGATGGTAGGGGAAAATATCAGCAACATTGAAGGTCTTGGACGTGCGCATGGTATCTGGTAAGTCAACGACATAAGCATTGTCGTTAATACGTCGAAGGATGGGTACAGGGCCGAACTTGCGTGGACTTAATTTGGAATGAGGTCCCACAGGAAATCGTTCTTTACTGAGTCGGATGAGTACCAGATCTCCCGGTTGAAAAGATACCTGCCTTCGATGAGGATCAGCGGCCTTCTTATACGCAGAATTGGAAGAAACAAGTTTTAAGCGCACGTCTTCGAGGATCGACTGGCAGTGATCGGTCAATGCAGCAGCAGATTTGTTGGCACATTTCGGTAGAATGGCTATGTCAAACAAGTGATTGGGGGCCTTTGTATAAACAATTGCAAACGGGCTCTGTCCAGTTGATCGATTTGGCATAGAGTTAAACGCAAACTCAGCTTGGCTAAGGGCGTTCTCCCACTACTTTGGCTGATTCTGTACTAAACATCGTAGCATGTTACCAAGTGTACGATTAATGACCTCAGTCTGTCCATCAGACTGGGGGTGATAAGCAGAGCTAAGGTTTAGCGACGTGTGGAGACGCTTCCATAATTCACGCCAGAAATGGCTCACAAATTTGACGTCTCGATCCGACGTAATACTTCGTGGTAGGCCGTGTAAGCGTACAATCTCGTTAAAAAACAAGCGCGCTACATTGACAGCGTCAAGAGTCTTTTTGCAGGCCACAAAATGCGCCATTTTTGAAAAACGATCAACAACTACCATAATAGAGTCAGCTCCTCGTTGTGTCCTTGGCAGGCCCAATACAAAATCGATGCTGATGTCCTCCCAAATCGAATCAGGAACTGGTAGAGGGGTATAGAGACCCGTATTTTGCTTTGTGCCTTTGAATTCCTGGCAGATAGCGCACCGTTCAATGAACCGGGAGACATCACGGTGCAGTTTTGGCCAAAAGAACCTGGCCTTGAGCTGTTGCACCGTTTTTTCTCTACCTAGATGGGCTGCTAATCCCCCAGCGTGGGCTTCTTTCACCAGCTGTTGTCTATAAGAGGAATCGGGTATACATAGAACATTACCTTTAAATAAATACCCGTGCCTGAGAGAGTATTCTGAGACCGGTTGCATTGCAAGGCACTGTTTCCATATGAAGGAGAAATCAGGATCTTCAGCATAGAGTTCTTTGAGACATTCAAGACCGGTGAGTTCCGTCTGGAGCTGTGTTACCAAAGCAGTTCGTCTACTAAGTGCATCAGCTACTCTATTTTGATTACCAGACTTGTGCTTCAGGACGAACGTGAACTTCTGAAGGAAGAGAATCCACCGTGCATGCATTCTGTTGATTGTTTTCTGGCTGTTAAGATATTGTAGTGCCTTGTGATCACTACTCAATATAAAGTCTTGGTGCAAGAGGTAATGCTCCCAATGCTTGAGAGCTCGCACCACCGCGTAGAGCTCTTGCTCGTAGACAGTCCACTTCTGCCTGGCGGTGCTCAATTTTTCGCTAAAGAATTCTACGGGCCGCTCGGACTGAGATAGAACTGCTCCTATGCCGACGGTAGAGGCATCCGTGTCAACTTGAAAGGGCAGCTCAAAATTGGGTAACGTAAGGACAGGGGCGGCACATAGTGATTGCTTCATTGTATCCCAACTTCTTTGGCGTTCTTCATTCCAAGAGAATTGCTTGGCCTTTAAACAGTCGGTGATAGGCGCCATGATGATACTAAAACCGCGGATGAAGCGTCTATAGAAGTTAGCAAGACCGTGGAAACTTCGGACATCGAATAGGCTGCGAGGAACTGGCCAGTCTCGGATAGCCGCAATCTTGTTGGGATCGGTCGCCACTCCAGCTGCAGAGATAACAAATCCCAGAAAATAGACTTTCTCCAATCCAAATTCGCATTTGGACGGGTTCAAATAAAGCTGATGAATTTTCAGTGTCTGTAACACCTTTGTGAGGTGCTGAAGATGCTCTTCGAACGAGGGGCTGTAGATCAAAATATCATCGAAATAAACAACACAAAAACGGTTAAGATGTTCCTTAAGTACCTCGTTCATTAATCGCATGAATGTAGCCGGCGCGTTGCACAACCCAAATGGCATGACTCGCCATTCGAACAAGCCCTGTTTCGTCTTGACGGCCGTCTTCCATTCATCCCCTGGACGAATACGGATTTGATGGTATCCACTGCGGAGGTCGAGCTTAGAGAAAAACTTAGATCCCGCTAGCTTATCCAGCATTTCCTCAATGCGGGGTACAGGGAAGCGAAATTTGGTAGTGATTTTGTTGATAGCCCTGCTATCTATACACATTCGCCATTTATTATCCTTCTTTGGAACGAGAAGTGCCGGTACAGCGCAGGGGCTGAGACTGGGCTGAATGAGCTTTTGCTTCAATAAGTTGTCGACCATTTCCTGCAGAATTTCATGCTCTTTAGGACTCATCCTATAGTGCGGGAGATTTGGTAAATTAGCACCGGGTGCCAAGTCAATTTGGTGTTGGATCATGCGAATAGGCGGTAGTTCGGAAGGTAGTTCCGAGGGCATAAGATCCCGAAATTCCTGCAGCAGCTTGAGAATTTCGGGTGACTGCACCATAGGTGGCACTTCTGGAGGGCTGTCGATCGTCACCAATGCATAAATGCACACAGGCTGATCCGACATAAAAACAGGCCCCGATACAATGCTAAGAACAGCCTTGTTCTTTCCCGCGCTGTCAATGGGAGTATGAACGTGTGGTAACAGACGCAATTTCCTACCTTTCCATTCGAACGAATAGGTATTCTGCCGACAGTCATATACAGCACCGTTATCATATTGCCAGGGACGGCCCAAAATAATATGACAAACGTCCATATCAATAACATCACAGAGAACCTCGCAGGTATAATTCTTGCCAATAGAAAAATTAACCCGGCACATGTCCACAACTGAAATTTCTACTCCCCTTTTAACCCAACTAATTTTATAAGGTTGTGGATTTTTTGTAGTTTTGAGCTGGAGGGCCTGTACCAAAGAGCGAGAAACTACATTTTCAGTGCATCCGTTATCAATCAGGAGGTCACAAACTCGTCCACCGACGGTACATCTAGTCCGAAAAATGGCATTTCGCTGAGACGACGTTGGTTGTCTGGGTGCCAATAGCAATCTTTCTAAGATACAGACAACAGCTTCGCCGTCGTCAGGTGCAAGTTCTTCGATACCATCATCGAATTCTGCTGCAATCCTGTCTTCAGGATCCTCATTATCTCCCTCAACTAATTGAAGTTGTGGCCTCGTCGGGCACTCGTTAGACTTGTGCCCGGGTTGAAAACAACTGAAGCATTTCAAGTTAGTCGGCTTAACATATGGATTGTCGCGTGGTGGCTGGCGAGGCTTGAATGGCGCCTTGTTGTCAGAAACAGGGGAATTGTCGGTGCCCGCAGAGATTCCGGGAGGTGTGACTTTGTTAGGAGCATAATTGCGAGAATCACTGGACTGGTCCGGAATTGTTCGCCTATTCGAATAAGATTTCGAATGTCTGGACAGTTGTAATTCCGCTTTGAGTGCAAAATTCACCGCTTGTGATAGTGTCCATAGGGAATTAAGTTGCAGTTTATCTTGTACAGAATCTCTCAGGCCGCCCGTATATCTTGCCACAAGCTGATTCTCTGATTCCCGTAGATTATTCCGAGCACTTAATCTGTAGAACTCCTCGGTATAATCGCTGACAGTTCTCGATCCTTGAGTGCAATGCTGATACTGGTGAAAAAGCATCTGCTCATAATCGGTTGGGAGGAAGTGACTCCTCATGAGCTGTTTCATTCGGTGCCAGTTTCGAACAGCTCCCCGTCCCTCGCGGTGTCTATTTTGTTGCAACTGCATCCACCAAGCACTAGCCCCCCCTTTCAATCGACACGCCACGTACTTAACCTGTTTCTCCGGTGGAATCTCCATGTAATCGAAGAATGTCTCGATAGCTCGCTCCCAATCCAGGTAATCTTCAATATGAAGCCGTCCTTCAAAAAAAGGAATATCAATTTTCACACGAAACTCACCGTGGTGCATCGGCGCTCTATCCCGCATTCGTCTAGCTCCTTGACGCTCGCCATATATTCGTTCTCCCTGTTCGAACATGTCGCCTCCCGTCTGCATTTCCTCGTCATCCTCTGAATCTGAATATTCGGAGTATACAGTAGGAAGCCCTCGCGGCGTTCGCTCCGCCGTCGCGTGTCCCCGTCGCATCGGCGAGGTGTCTTCGCGCGTGAACCTTCGCCCTCCGGTGGGTACTCCACCGTTCTGCTTCAGCTCTTGAATACTCCTATTTGTTTCTACTGCGAATCGCCGGAACTCGGCAGCAAGGTCCGTCAACTCCTTGGAGATGTTGTTCACAGCGGTTCGCAGATCTTCCTGGCTCCGATCTTCGTCAGGAGCGGCTCTTCGGCTACTCTCGGCCATCTCAGCGACAGTCGGCGATGGGCTCTGATACCAGTTGGTGTGGAACCGGTGAGGAAGCCTTCGATCAACCTGCAACTGAAGACCACAAAAAAACCAAGCACTGGCAATGGAACAGTAACTGATATTGATAATAGGAAAAACTGGCTATCTTCTCCATACATCAGCTTAATATACTATCACCTAATTTAAAGAAAGGGTAGTACTGTAATTAACTAGCAAGTAATAATTAAAAGCAAGCATAAAGCCTCAGGTAAAAAGCTGCTGGAACCACTCAGCCAGTGGACACGATCCCAGGCCGTTAGAGGTGTTCTGGTATCCCGCTCCCTTGTCTGGTAAATGATACCACATCAGCTTTATTCATTGCTAGGTTTCTCCAGTGGAATTTAGACATGTATCATAATTTTGAATTTTGGCTATTTCATTTGCTGTAGAAATAGATTCAATACCAATGCAATCTGACGTTTTTCATATGTTCTATTTAGTATTATTGTCTTAATGATCACAAAAATACATAGAAAGATAAATAGTTCTTTTAAACTGTTCTTCCTTTCAATTCTTTTTTAAATATCATGGCATTTATCTAAATAAGGCTCATTTAAAAAAAAAAAAAAAAATCTCTGACAGTTTCAGAACAACTTTTGCCTAATGGGTTGACCAAGTAGGGACAAATTACCTGATTCATATAGATCCTGGAAGTCATTAGTGAATCAGCTTTTCTGCTTGTATCCTTTCCTCGTTGTTATCTTCAATATGTTCAGTGTCTAGAATGAACAAATGTGGCATGGATGATGCCACTGTAGTTGAAACTTGAAACATTAAACAAAAGAACCATAACTATATTAGTCAAGTCTTTCTTAACCTTCGAAACGAACTAATATTTCATCATAATCATAACTAAGAATGTTGGAGTTCAATCTCCTGCACATAAGCATTAACTCTTCCATATCCTGGCAATTCATCATATCTCCTTCTCCAGTCCTAAATTTCTGCACAGCTCCTCTAAGATTAATCAAACTATGACCAGGATCTTTCTTGACCCCATTAACATCCATTAATCTTCTAACCAGTACAGCATCATCCCATCGTTCATTTGCTGCAAAAATACTAGCCAATCCAACATAAGATCCAGAGCTTTCAGGCTCAATTTCAAACAATTTTCTGGCAGAAATCTTTCCAATATCAGCATCTCCCCATACCTTACAAGCAGCAAGCAGAGCTCCCCAAACTGAACCATCAAACTCCAAATTACTTCTGCTTATAAACTCGTAGGCCTCTCTTATCCTCCCTGCTCTGCCTAAAAGATCTACCATGCAGGCATAGTGCTCCTTCATAGGACACACCCTGTAAACTTCCTCCATTGAATTTAAAAGCTTCCATCCCTCATCCACCAAACCAGAATGACTGCAAGCTGATAACAAGCATGTAAATGTAATGCGTTCAGGAGGAAATGAAGCCTTCTGCATCGAATCAAAAACCTCAAAAGCCTCCATGGCATGTCCATGCTTACAATACCCACAAATCATTGAGTTCCATCCTGCAATGTTTTTCACGTCTTCCATTCTATCAAATGCAACACGAGCAGATTCCAAATCACCACATTTTGCATACATGTCGATGATTATGCCTTGCAGCACTTCATCTGGGCCAAAACCCCTCACCAGAGCTTGACCATGGAACTGCCTGGAGAGGCTGAGAAGCCCCAAATGAGCGCAGCTGTTTAACAGTCCCACCATGGTAGAATGGTTTGGAACTAAACCAACCATACACATTTCGTCGAAAATGATGAAGAGGTTCCGAGCAAGTCCGTTTCGACCGTAACCCAATATTAAGCTATTGTAGCAGACAATATCCTTGCGTTCAATCCTATCAAACACCAACTGGGCAGCATCCAAATTCCCGTTTTTAGCATACAAATCTATAAGTGAACTGCCTGTAAACGCATCATAATTCCAACCTCTCTTTGCAATGTAAGCTTGTAACTGCTTCCCTTCCGGCGGCGAAGCATGGCCGAGCATAACAGTGAGAGTATGGCAATTTGGCGTGATCCCGCTCCACAACATCTCAAGGAATAAGCACATTAGTTCATCTTTATGGCCTTTACCATTAGCGTAGCCCATGAGCATGATGGTCCAAGAAACTACATCTCTCATGGGCAATAGATCAAACACCTTGCGTGCAATCGAGAGAAGTCCGCATTTCCAGTAAAAACAAACCAAGGCGCTTTGAGTGCGGCAAGCGGCTGCCTCCTCCCCGCCATTGCGAACCAAAAAGCCGTGCACCTCTTGCCCGGACTTAAGAGCTTGCAGAGAGGTGCAGCATCGAAGAACCGCGGCAAGGGGAAGCGCGGTGGGCTTTTGCGGGTTATCACTTGCCAATTCACGAAAGAGGTCCAGCGCCTCAAGGGGCTCTCCTTGACGAGAGAGGCTGCGGATGAGGGCAGCCTTACCGGAATGATCTCTGTGGCGATTTTCATCGAACAGTTGGTAGGCAGAAGAGATAGAGCAGGAGACTGGCTTGCGTATTTTTATGCTTTGAGAGTGCAGAGCAGTGTTATTGCCGGAGAAGGCGGGACTCGAATTCGCGGGGAAAAGCGTCGCCATTGCGATCCTAAGAAAGGAAATTGGCAACTACATATAATTTTTTTATTAATCATTTATTAATCTCTTGTTAAAATTTTGAGCTAAAAAAATATTATTACAGAACTGTGAGATTTAAATAATGTTTAGACTCTTAATCATGAACAATTATTACGTCCTCTGACCTGATGTAGAGGTACGTTCGGCCGCCAATAACATGTCGCCACGTGCTCTTACTCTTTACCGCGCGGCCCGACGACTTGACCCGGAGCGGAACCCGGGAATGCTATGTTCGCGATTTTCTCGGTATTGCTCGGTATTGCTTTGCAAAAACGAGAAATACCGCTCTCACGCTCTGCGAAGACCAAAACTATACAAATACCGAGTTGTACCGAGTTTTTCTACAACTCGGTATTTGCTCAGGATTTGCTCGGTATTGCTAGGTATTTGCTCGGTATTGCTAGAAAAAACTCGGTACAACTCAGTATTTGCTCAGGATTTGCTCGGTATTGCTAGGTATTTGCTCGGTATTGCTAGAAAAAACTAGGTACAAGTATTTGCTCAGGATTTGCTCGGTATTGCTAGGGATTTGCTCGGTATTGCTAGGTATTTGCTCGGTATTGCTAGAAAAAACTCGGTACAACTTGGTACAACTCAGTATTTGCTCAGGATTTGCTTGATATTGCTAGGGATTTGCTCGGTATTGCTAGGTATTGCTAGAAAAAATTAGGTACAACTCGGAACAACTCGAGGATTTAAAAAAACACAAGGATTAAAAAAAACGCACATGCGAAAACCCAAAAAACAGCGGGTCGGGTCGGCGCCTTTTCTTAATGCTACGTGTCGCTAAAATATTGGTGGCCGAACGTAGAGAAACGTACGTTCACCGGACCAAATAAAAGTTCCTTAATCATTCTTCTCCTCGGTCATTGATCAGTTGGTGGCACGGCGTTCTTAATCCCGTGTGGTTTTTTTTTTGTAAAATAAATTTAACTCAGCTAAAGTAAACAACTTTGACAATATTAACAATTGGTATCAAATTAATTGATAATAATATTATAATTTTTAAAATTTATATCTACAAATAACTTTTTTTTTCACATAATTTGAGAGAACATGACATTTGTGGAACATTTATTTGATATATTAACGTTAACAAAAGTAAAATATCACCATACTCACACCTAAGTGTTAAAATATAAACACGGAACATTTTTTATATCATCAACTAAGCATTAAATATAAATCTCAATATATTTTCATTTACTTCAATAAATTATGCAAAAAAATAGGTCATACATAACAATCATGATGTAACTCTCTCTCTCTCTCTCTCTCTCTACATATCATCTGATCGAACACGAATCTCGAGGCAAAAATCAGGTTGGAACAAAAATTAATTCGGAGACCATATCAACTCCGATTTCAGCAAACTTATAGTTGAACTGAGCGTCTCAGAAATACGAACACAACGATACCAAATTCAACTCAATCCGAGCCCAAATGGGTCCAAATCAAAGATGTGAAGCACATTTGGAAGGTTCAATCCATAATTTGGATTACTAAACCGTTTCTAAATATGACATGTTTATAGTCGAATCGAGCGGCTCGACGAGACGAATCCAACGAGCCCAAGATCACCGAATTCCAGTATCATTAAAGCATTTAAATGCCTAATAAATGGTCTATGATCAAAGGATTCAACATCGACAATCCATCCAAATCACTCCCAATTTTCCCTTGATCCTCATATTTATGGGTCATGTCATCATCAAAAAACTATAAATAGCCCCTTATTTCTCATAAGAGGGGACCCAAGCAAGAAGAGAGGAGACGAGAAGAAGATGAGGGAAGAAACTCCTCCTCGACCACTGGTGGAGTTCCGCCCTACTCTCAAGTGACGTCGGAGTTCCGCCCGACTCTCAAGTGATGTCGGAGTTTTACTCGACTCTCAAGTGATGTCGAAGTTTCGCCCAACTTTCAAGTGACACTGAAACTTCGCCCGATCTCTAAGTGACGCCACAATTCTGTCTGATCTCCAAGTGACTCTGGAGTTTTGCTCAAATACTATATATATAAAGCCAGAGTTCTCCCCGGCCGCCGACTGACGTCGGGCTTCTACCCGACGCCAGACCTCCGCTCGTCGTCATATTTCTACCCGACGTTCAACTTCTGCCAGTCGCCAGACATTCGATGTTGGACTTATGTCCATCACTGGACTTCTACCCGACGTCATCCTTCCGACCTCCGTCGCTAGACAATGGTCTTTATGACCTCCGTCTCCCGCCAACTACGGTCCTTCTGACTTACGTCGCCCACCGACTACGGTCCTTCCGACTTAAGTCGCCCACGGAATACAGTCCTTCCAACCTTCATCGCTAGACAATATTCTTTATGACCTCTGTTGCTCGTCGACTACAGTCCTTCCAACATACGTCGCCCACCGACTACGGTCCTTTCGACTTACGTTGTCGACCAACTACAGTCATTCCGACCTCTGTCACCAGACTATGGTCCTTCTGACCAAACAAATACGTCAACAATGATTCTTTGTGTTCCCACTATGTAATGTACTCCATATGATGTACATCGAGCCAAGGTCTTTCCTCCAAGGAAAGACCTCATTTGTAATCAACTGCAAATACTAGTGGATTCATTCAAACTGGGCTAGGCCCCGTGGTTTTCACCATTTTCAGGTAAAAATATTGGTGTCTCTCATAAATATTTCACCCTCACTCTATATGATTGCGTGTTGGATCTTCGTACAAAGCTAAAATGCTTTACTTTATATTTCTCTACCACAACGAATATTCGAGGACACAACAACTATAAACACATCTAATATTTAAAGATGCATTATTCAATTTAGAATTCAAAAGTAAATGATTATATTCATATTATATAAATTTAATTTATGCAATAATAAGGGTGTATGGTTAGGATAATTACTTGTATTTTTTTTTTAAAACTAGAATTATAACTTTGTTAATTTCCATTACTTCAAGACTTTAATATATTATCCTCTATTTTAGTAATTTTAAATTATTAATTTTTATTTTGATTATTTAATCAATCAAAATTCCAAAATTTCTTTATTTACTTGATACCAAGTAAGGGTTCAAGATGGGGAGAATTTGATAAGTGTAAATTTTGTCGTGTTTTACATATTTTATTTTCAATGAAAATATGTTATTTTAGTTATATTTATTTAGAAAAAAACTTTGAAATGGAAGAAAATTCTATGGAGCTTACAGTGCTGCGGCATCCAATGAAACAACACCGCAATGCTACCTTTAATATCACCGAGGGGCCATAAATTGGACATTACAATGCTAAGTTGTATGTTTGCCAGTGCTGCAGCGTTACCAGAGCTGGTGCCATAGCATCAAGAAGTTAGCTTGGTAGCATTGGATTCTTTTTTTTTTTTTAATTGTCACAGTGCCACAATTTCTCACGCCTTGGCCCCATTTTTTGCACTCGAGTGCTGCAGCGCTCCAATGTCAACATCACCACTGCACTGAAGTTATAGCTTCCAAGGGCCACATTCTATTTGTAGCTATTAATGAAAAGATGTCACTCTTCACTAAGTAACTGATCTATATTAATAAGCATTGTAGCAGCGCAAAAGTTTCAGCCATCAAACTAGTACACTTCAAAATCCAAGTGTACATCCCAATCCAAATAGATCTAAGAGTACCAAAAATGATTTAATTATGAGGTAAAGACAAAGAGCAGAGGGAACTTGAGGCTTATACCTTATGCAAATATGCTATTTTTCAACACATTTCAATTTGTAAATAGAAATTAAGACTTGATTGTATTTATATAGAGCTTATATGAATTCTTAATTTCACTTAATTGGATTATATTCGTAGACTCACCTGTACTAAAAAATAATTATTCTTTTACAATCATAAAGTCTATATTTATTGGATTATGATTTTTCCTTTTCTTTCTGTGATGTGGTTTTGTGAGTTTATGCATTGCAATAGGCTTGCAAAAAAAATATTTTTATAACATAAATCAATTTTTAAATTCACATAAATTTCAAATCTAAGTAATTTTTCTTTAAAATAAAATTTAATTTATATTATGATTTTTAATTGATCTCCTCACTTTGTATTTTTTAGATGTCACCAATAAATACTAGTTGATGCATAAATTATTAGATGGTACTTGCATGTAGTTTAAAACCTTCATATTTGTTTTCTCACTCCTATTATCCCGCATCATGATTTAATTAAACATTCCTAGTTGGTTGTTTAGACATATGCTTAAATAGTGGTAGTCCTAATCCAGATAGGATTATGAGCCTAATTTGATTATTTTTGGCTTGTATGTTCAACATATCCCATTCCTCTACTATACAATTTTTATTTTAACTCTTAAGGATTATAATACTTAAATTCATTCCAACTCAACCAGAAATATTCATCTATCTATGAATATATATATATATTGTCTTCCTTAATTTTAGATCATGAAACTCTTTGGATGATATAATTCAAGGTTGCTAACAAAGCATCTCATGATTGGGCTAGGTCAATTACCTATAGGAATATGTAATCTCAAAATTGATAACTTGAGATGACACATCCATGAAATTATGATCAGCTTTTTTTTTTTTTTTTTCCATTTTTTTGCATTCTTTACTTATAACAATACATGTAACAAATATCAAATTTTAAATTTAGCTTATTAATTGTAAAAGTAGTTAAAAATAATGAAGAATATATTTTTAAGGCATTGGTGCCCAGCCTTACAAAGAAGTTCTAATATTTTATAGAAGCTAAATGAATAAAGACATAGAAAAATCACATATTCTAGGATCATATTACATCCTCATTTGGTTAAGCCATCATGATTAAACATCCCTTCTAACATGGTATTTAGGTATATTATGTTCACTTAAGTGCCTTTTTCTTATTTAGACATGCTACATTTTCTTAAGGCAAATCACATTTTTCTAAGATGATATTAGATCATCATTTGGTCAAGGCATCATGATTAAACATCCCTTATAATATGGTATTTAGGTATATTATGTTCACTTAAGTACCTTTTCTTATTTAGACATGCTACATTTATCTATGTACACCTTCAAGTAGATCACATCCACTTGTGCAAACCAATTTTTTTCATGGTGGAACAAATCCACTAGAGAGACCACTTTTTCTTAAGCCACACCAATTCAAGTAATTGTTGCCTTTGCACTTAACTATGTGATTTTTAAAATTACCCACCTAACCTTCATATTGGCTTGTACGTATGTGCTTGAATCTAGTTTGAGTCAACACATAAACTCACTAAGTGGGTCATATCTATCAAATTTAAAATTGACTTATGGTTGTATTAAGTTAACTATCACCATTAGTGATAGATTACTTGATGATAAAGACAATCAATCATAACCGAATCTCATATGAATGGTGACATATATAATTTATAGAAAGCATTTCACCTTAATCATTTTTAAATGAAAATAAACACTTTTGGCAATATATGAGGTGGTTTTGTTTTAAAAAAATGACTAATTTTCAAACATTCTTTTCTTGAAAATCATATAAATAAAGTTATCCATCAAAACACCTTCATAACTAATTTTGAAAAATAATAGACATATTATATTTTAAAATATATTTTTAAAATCAAATAAGTTAAGGTGACATGTCTTAACTTTATTGGATCCTTGAGATGATACCAACTTTGGTGCTTTTTTGCCAAGCATGAGGGTCGACCCCTTTGACAACACTTAAGTTTGCACATGCTATGTGTTCTAATATTTGATTTAATATGAAGCAAAAAGCTACCACTAATTGCTTGGATAAAAAATTTATCATAAGTTAAATTACAAATAGCATGCACTTGGAGAAAGGAACAGTACATTGGATTAGGAATGAGGATGTTACTGTCCTTTTAAAGGACAACTTTTTTAAAGTGGAATTGGTTCAATCATCGTTAAGAAAATTTTATCCTTGGTTTTACCACCGGGCTCTCCATATCCATCTCCATAGTGATAGAAGCTTTGTGCTGTTCGTGGAACATCTACTAAAGCTTTTCTGAAAGATTCTATAGATGTTGAGAATGTGATATATTCTCCATTCAATTTTTTCCAATAATTTCTTATTAAACATCTTATATAGTCTCGAGCAGCTGAGTCTGAAACATTTCTCTCATTCATATAGCATTGAATTGATTTTAAAACGTCTCCTCTTTTGATCTCTGCCTGTAATAAATACAAAATATCATTCTATCATAAATAAATGAATTATTCAAAAAGAGAAAAGAAAACATTAAGATTACATTCATAGATTGAAGAAAATGCTCATATTTACCATGTCAGTTCCCAAATCATTGTAGAGTCGAAAAATCATACATGAATGTTGATGAAACTAAACGATTCAAACTCAACATATATGTTAGTTCAAGCCAAATCTCTTATGCTTTGTTTGAGATGACTTTCTTACTATTTCTTAAAGCAGCTTTCTAATACAAAAAAATTATTTTTGTATTAAAACTCTATTTTGAGAAGCAGTAAGAAAGCCGTCTCAAACGAAGCCTTAGTTTAAAAGAAAAATCATTTTGATTATTTTTTTCAAAATTGGTATACATACCTTCATATCAAAGTACAATAATTTATAATTGAATATAGATTAATTATGATTGAATTAAAAAAAATGTATGTGCATATCATCTAATAACATTGCTGATAATAATAATTAGAATATGCCAATTTTAAGAGTAGATGTAATATAAAATCTCTTCATAATGACTCAAATAATTTAAATCATAAGCCATCACCATGAAATCAACTGGAAGCGATTGGATGTAGTTATCATCCCAAATGGTTGGCTGAAAATTTGCTGTGCGACGAGCAGGAGAAGTTTTTATATTAGCTGTTGAGAGGCAGCTTATGGGATGGAATCTTGTCATACTTCCTTGAAGAATTAGAAATGTTGGCGTGGAAGAAAAGCTAAAGAGCACTGGCTGCTTCTTACTGTACGAAAGCATGGGAGGGCGAAAATACAAAGCCATATTGATATGTATTAAGCCAAGTAGTTCTGTGTAGGTTTGATAATAGATGGGAACCCCCTATGCCTATTTATATATGAGCATTCTATGGCGTACTGCTCTTAATGCCAAAGTTTTCATTTTCATGTAATGTGATGCTCACCAAACGGTACGTGTTTTTGGGTATCTTATGATATAACTTTCGCATATTATATCCAATAACGCAATTTTTAAGCTATCATATAGTTTCTGATAACTCTTTTTTTATCTTGTAATTTCACTTAAATCTATAGGCGCCACCTCTAAATTTTTAATATTTTTACACGTGAGCATTCTTTTCTCTTGCACCTCTTCACTACCATACTTCTCGTTTGATGGATTTTTTTCAATTACCCTCTCCAAGGAAGCTTTGCTTTACTTAGGCTTCGTTTGGGGCGGCTTTCTTATTGCTTCTTAAAACAGCTTTTTAGTACAAATTTTTTTTTTTGCATTAAAAAATTTCTTTAAGAAGCAATAAAAAGTCGTCCCAAACGAAGCCTTAGGCTTCATTTGGGACAGCTTTCTTATTTCTTCCTAAAATGAATTTCTAGTACAAAAATTTATTGAACTAGAAATATTTGTATTTAAAAGCAGCTTTACAAATCAGTAAAAAAGCTGTCCCAAACGAAGCCTTGGGACGGCTTTCTTTTTGCTTCTTAAATCAGCTTCTTAGCATAAAAATTTATTTTTTTACTACGAAGCTGTTTTAGGAAGCAAAAAGAAAGCCGTCCCAAATAAAGCCTTAATCTCGTTAACTATATCTTGCCATAGTATAATAAATCTTCTTTGTAAGATCATAATCTACATGAGTCGCTTGATCAAACTAACCTAAAAACTCATTTTTATTATATGTGTACTACTCGCACGTGATTTTCTCTCTCCCTTTATCTTTTCTATCATCCCACCTCGTGCTTTCCTCTTTTGCCATCTCAAATGTAAAATAACTCAATTTGATAATGATGTCTATTTGTTATACTTTCAGTACGACGTCTTGATCTTCCTCGCATCACAAATGTATTAGTCATGTTTGGAATATTTATGTTATTATTCTCACAAAATGATCCAATCTCTTAAAGCAAATTTTCCCACCCATCATTTCTCATGTTTTGAAGTCTTTGTTTGGAAACTTTCACCAAAGTCATGACATTTAAAATATCTTGATCCTTTCTTTGTAGTATTTGTGATAACTCATTAGTAACTCCTAAAATAGTCTTCATCATATGCAAATTAAAAATAAAATCAAAACTTTGCATAGATTCAAGTAGAGAATATGCTTCACCTTTTTGGTCACTATTAAATCCCTCGTGTGTTACTATGTCAAGAATCTCTACAATGGACTCAAACAAAAGAATTATACTGATGAGTGAATTATAGTGGGAACCCCAACGAGTGTCTCCTGGTCGTTGAAGAGTGATTTCCTGATTTAAACCTCGACCTTTAGTAACCTCTCCACTTTCCAATTGCTCTACAATTTTTTTATAATGTTTTCCTCTCAATATATCTCTTCTTTTGCATGAAGTACCAATAATATTTATCAAACATGTCACAATATTAAAGAATGAAGCAACTTGGACATGATTTTTTGCTGCTGCAATCAATGCTAGCTGAAGTTGGTGTGCAAAACAATGCATATAATAAGCTGAAGGGTTTTCCTTCATAATCAATGTTTTTAATCCATGAAACTCACCTCGCATGTTGCTCGCTCCATCATAGCCTTTTCCACGTATTTGTGTCAAACTCAACCCATACTTCGCAAAAAGAGCTTCAATGGCCAACTTTAGTGTAGGAGCTGTTGTATCATCTACATGAACAATCCCAATAAAACGCTCAATGATACATCCTCGCGTATCGACATAACGTAAAGCAACGACAACTTGTTCTTTAACTGATATATCACGAGATTCATCAAGTAAAACTGCGAATACATTATTCTTCAACTCATTGATTATAATATTTGAGACTTCAATTGCAGCAGCTTCTGTGATTTCTTTCTGGATTTTAGGAGCTATTAGTTTATTATTTCCAGGAGCGTTATCCAAAATAACTTTATTTATGCTTTCATTGTGATTTGCAAGGAAACGCAGAAGTTCAAGAAAATTTCCTTGATTCTCATATTCTTCTGATTCATCATGCTAACGGAATGCTAATCCCTGGTGTAAAAGAAAACAGACACAATCGACACATGCATTTAATCGTGTACAATAGTTTTTGAGATTCTGCTCAGAAGGTCTTTCGAAAGCAAACCTGATATCATTGGTCTCATTCATTAAATCTTCATATTTTCGCCTAGCAATGTTATATGCGCTATTCTTATTACCAACATGAATTTGAAATCTCTCCTTTTTTTTTTCCAATTTTTGAAACCTTTTGTGTCAAAACTGTCACCGCTAGCTTGTTTTCCAATTTGAGATCTATACAAATAACAAAACAAACAGTACGCTGCATCCTTTGTTATACTATACTCCAACCAAGCTTTGTGATCATCAAACCAAGCGGGATTGAATTTGCGAAATCTATCACCAAATTGAGTACGTGAGAATTCATGATCACGCGGTTGATACGGATCTTTTAACAAATAATGTCTCCTAACACTGTCCCTCTCGTTAGGATGGTAATCTAAATTTTTTTCCTCAATCCTGGATCAGCGGGGATATCCGAAAAATTAATTTCTAAACGGGCATGTTTGCTTTGTGTATTATTTTCTTCACATAGGCTATAGAGATATGTAATCTCAAACTTGATAACTTGAGATGACACATCCATGAAATTATGATTAGCTTTTTTTTTTTTCCATTTTTTTGCATTCTTTACTTATAACAATACATGTAACAAATATCAAATTTTAAATTTAGCTTATTAATTGTAAAAGTAGTTAAAAATAATGAAGAATATATTTTTAAGGCATTGGTGCCCAACCTTACAAAGAAGTTTTAATATTTTATAGAAGCTAAATGAATAAAGACATAGAAAAATCACATATTCTAGGATCATATTACATCCTCATTTGGTTAAGCCATCATGATTAAACATCCCTTCTAACATGGTATTTAAGTGCCTTTTTCTTATTTAGACATGCTACATTTGCTTAAGGCAAATCACATTTTTCTAAGATGATATTACATCATCATTTGGTCAAGGCATCGTGATTAAACATCCCTTCTAATATGGTATTTAGGTATATTATGTTCACTTAAGTACCTTTTCTTATTTAGACATGCTACATTTATCTATGTACACCTTCAAGTAGATCACATCCACTTGTGCAAACCAATTTTGTTCATGGTGGAACAAATCCACTAGAGAGACCACTTTTTCTTAAGTCACACCAATTCAAGTAATTGTTGCCTTTGCACTTAACTATGTGATTTTTAAAATTACCCACCTAACCTTCATATTGGATTGTACGTATGTGCTTGAATCTAGTTTGAGTCAACACATAAACTCACTAAGTGGGTCATATCTATCAAATTTAAAATTGACTTATGGTTGTATTAAGTTAACTATCACCATTAGTGATAGATTACTTGATGATAAAGACAATCAATCATAACCGAATCTCATATGAATGGTGACATATACAATTTATAGAAAGCATTTCACCTTAATCATTTTTAAATGAAAATAAACACTTTTGGCAATATATGAGGTGGTTTTTTTTTTTAAAAATGACTAATTTTCAAACATTCTTTTCTTGAAAATCATATAAATAAAGTTATCCATCAAAACACCTTCATAACTAATTTTGAAAAATAATAGACATATTATATTTTAAAATATATTTTTAAATTCAAATAAGTTAAGGTGACATGTCTTAACTTTATTGGATCCTTGAGATGATACCAACTTTGGTGCTTTTTTGCCAAGCATGAGGGTCGACCCCTTTGACAACACTTAAGTTTGCACATGCTATGTGTTCTAATATTTGATTTAATATGAAGCAAAAAGCTACCACTAATTGCTTGGATAAAAAATTTATCATAAGTTAAATTACAAATAACATGCACTTGGAGAAAGGAACAGTACATTGGATTAGGAATGAGGATGTTACTGTCCTTTTAAAGGACAACTTTTTTAAAGTGGAATTGGTTCAATCATCGTTAAGAAAATTTTATCCTTGGTTTTACCATCGGGCTCTCCATATCCATCTCCATAGTGATAGAAGCTTTGTGCTGTTCGTGGAACATCTACTAAAGCTTTTCTGAAAGATTCTATAGATGTTGAAAATGTGATATATTCTCCATTCAATTTTTTCCAATAATTTCTTATTAAACATCTTATATAGTCTCGAGCAGCTGAGTCTGAAACATTTTTCTCATTCATATAGCATTGAATTGATTTTAAAACGTCGCCTCTTTTGATCTCTGCCTGTAATAAATACAAAATATCATTCTATCATAAATAAATGAATTATTCAAAAAGAGAAAAGAAAACATTAAGATTACATTCTTAGATTGAAGAAAATGCTCATATTTACCATGTCAGTTCCCAAATCATTGTAGAGTCGAAAAATCATACATGAATGTTGAACGATGGGTGGATAAAAGTTTATACTATCAAGAGCTTCAACATTCAAGTCATCACTTAGACAATATGATGCTGATAGTTCACAAATTCCGGATATTGTTACCCAAGCATTCTCCAAGTACTCGTCCAATGTTGGAGTGTATCTATTATGATACCACCTTGCTTCAATTAAGTATGCTTTGCATAAATCGACCCACTAGAGTACAATCATAACATAATTTGGTTAAAAATATTATACCACATCAATCATCTAATCTTGTTTACTGTTTTTATTACTAATTTGTAGCTTAAGAGAATTTTATATCAAAAAGTTTGAATTATGAGAAAAAGCTTGAATCTATATTAAAAGTTAAAGACATAAACATAATGAACTAAAAGTTGTATTACCACTCTTTTTAGGCATGGAAGAATATCCAATCCTTTTTCCTTTAAAAACGAGTATGCAATATCATTCATTGTATTGAAAAGTGCCATCAAGCATATCTTCATACAATTTGGAAGTTGTTGAGCTGCATCCATTTTCCAACTGGGAGTTCCAATTTAATTTAGCAATAATTTAATCAAGGATAATTCAATACTTATATTTAATTACATTTAGATTATAATAATATTATTATTTATACATATATGATAATCAAAGCTAATTAAAACTTATTTATGCACATTAATTAATTTTTTGTATTTCCTTACTCTTCAACGACATTTGTAAAGATCTCTAGTTCATCTAGAGTGCCATAAACATCATAAACATCATCAATTGTTGTTACCAAAGAATTAATCTTGGTGATTGCTTTCCTGCTTCTCCAAAATTTAGGTTGAAATGTAAATCCTAAAGCCCATAAATGGTTCTCCACTAGCCTGTCTCTTATAAAATCAAGCTCATCACAAAGAACACCAAGATTTCTCCACCAACTGCGAAAGGTAATAATATTTCTTAGAAGAATTATAAGAAGAATTGATTATGTATATTAAAAAAAATTTCAAAATACTTGGAAATTTCCTTAAGCTCTGTCATATAAATGCTCTGTACTATGTTGAAATCTAGTTTGGCCAAATCAAGCAATATGGGATTAACATTTTCTTGTTTCCCATAAGCATCAATGAACCACCTACTATGCATCCTTGACATCCTCCAATGCAAGGGTAGCTCCAAGGCATGATCTATTTCTTCAATAAGTTGTGGACTTAGTAAAGATCTATCAAGACGTCTTAAATGCTCCATAGCAAACTTTCCTGCCTCATCCAGCTCTTCCTCTCCTTCCATAGCAAGGTATGAAGCCTCATACAAACTGAGCAATTCCTTAATGTCATATTGATGATTGGGAGTGAAGCTTTCTCTCACTTTTTTGAAGCAACTCATCAGAGTATCAACTCTACCAAATAATTCAAAAGTATTTTATTAAGCATACTTATTATAAAATGCAAAAGAATTGATATCATATTTGACGTTCAATAAGGTAAAGTATTTTATTCATTGGCATTTTAGTCCTATTTCTAAAGAATCTTGGTGTACATTTTTTTTAAAGAATCTTGGTGTACATAAAATTCATGAATTGCTAGATATTAGGCTTACTAACTAATAGCTAAAATTAATTACAATAAGAAAAAAAATGATAGATCATTAGCCCTATTGGCATTCTAGATACGATTGCATTAGAGTTTAATGAAATAGAGTGCCTTTTATGATATAGTTATCTTAATAATGTTGTTTAAATAACATTTTATTTAGATTTATATTGGAATTTTTTAAGGATGGAAACATATGATAAGTATTATTTACTTAGAAGTAGGGAACAATATTAGTTATAGAACCATGGGCATAAGTCAATTGGAAAAAAACAAGAAATAAGACTAGCCATAAATAAAATATCACATAGATATAAAATATAGATTTTCTTTTAAAGGAAGTCATAAAGATGGAATTGAATTTATGACTCTATTATACACAAGAAATTAGGGAGAATATTGCTTGAACTTAAATTTTATAATTATATATTTACAAAGAACTAAATAACCCTTAAATGAAAATTTTATATGCATGCACATGTTGATACATACCTTAGTATTGCAGCATTATTGATGCCATGCTCCCTTAGAAGCCTAAAGAGCAATGCAGAGCCATAAAGATTGTTATTCTTTATCAAGTTATTTATATTTTTCGTTGATGAACTAATATAACTCAACAAATTGGTGATCTCTGAATCAAAATGATAATCAATTCCTAACTGTCGTAGGGCATCCACAAGTTCAAGCTGTTTAACAAGTCCATGTTGTTGGCCAATCAAACACCTGACTTCCTCCTTCAATTTATCTCTTTGGTGTATATACTTCTCCTCCTGTGCATATGTACTCATTTTTCATCAACTTCAATATTGATGTAATACTCTCTAAGAAAAATAAGCAATATTATCCTTGGCATTAAATCATTAAGGATATATGTTAAATAATGTGCCATTATATCTTGAGTAATAACATTAAAAAAATGGATTGCTAGAAATTGAGTTGGGTTGAGTTCGAATAGAGATGAAACTAAACGATTCAAACTCAACATATATGTTAGTTCAAGCCAAATCTCTTATGCTTTGTTTGAGATGACTTTCTTACTATTTCTTAAAGCAGCTTTCTAATACAAAAAAATTATTTTTGTATTAAAACTCTATTTTGAGAAGCAGTAAGAAAGCCGTCTCAAACGAAGCCTTAGTTTAAAAGAAAAATCATTTTGATTATTTTTTTCAAAATTGGTATACATACCTTCATATCAAAGTACAATAATTTATAATTGAATATAGATTAATTATGATTGAATTAAAAAAAATGTATGTGCATATCATCTAATAACATTGCTGATAATAATAATTAGAATATGCCAATTTTAAGAGTAGATGTAATATAAAATCTCTTCATAATGACTCAAATAATTTAAATCATAAGCCATCACCATGAAATCAACTGGAAGCGATTGGATGTAGTTATCATCCCAAATGGTTGGCTGAAAATTTGCTGTGCGACGAGCAGGAGAAGTTTTTATATTAGCTGTTGAGAGGCAGCTTATGGGATGGAATCTTGTCATACTTCCTTGAAGAATTAGAAATGTTGGCGTGGAAGAAAAGCTAAAGAGCACTGGCTGCTTCTTACTGTACGAAAGCATGGGAGGGCGAAAATACAAAGCCATATTGATATGTATTAAGCCAAGTAGTTCTGTGTAGGTTTGATAATAGATGGGAACCCCCTATGCCTATTTATATATGAGCATTCTATGGCGTACTGCTCTTAATGCCAAAGTTTTCATTTTCATGTAATGTGATGCTCACCAAACGGTACGTGTTTTTGGGTATCTTATGATATAACTTTCGCATATTATATCCAATAACGCAATTTTTAAGCTATCATATAGTTTCTGATAACTCTTTTTTTATCTTGTAATTTCACTTAAATCTATAGGCGCCACCTCTAAATTTTTAATATTTTTACACGTGAGCATTCTTTTCTCTTGCACCTCTTCACTACCATACTTCTCGTTTGATGGATTTTTTTCAATTACCCTCTCCAAGGAAGCTTTGCTTTACTTAGGCTTCGTTTGGGGCGGCTTTCTTATTGCTTCTTAAAACAGCTTTTTAGTACAAATTTTTTTTTTTGCATTAAAAAATTTCTTTAAGAAGCAATAAAAAGTCGTCCCAAACGAAGCCTTAGGCTTCATTTGGGACAGCTTTCTTATTTCTTCCTAAAATGAATTTCTAGTACAAAAATTTATTGAACTAGAAATATTTGTATTTAAAAGCAGCTTTACAAATCAGTAAAAAAGCTGTCCCAAACGAAGCCTTGGGACGGCTTTCTTTTTGCTTCTTAAATCAGCTTCTTAGCATAAAAATTTATTTTTTTACTACGAAGCTGTTTTAGGAAGCAAAAAGAAAGCCGTCCCAAATAAAGCCTTAATCTCGTTAACTATATCTTGCCATAGTATAATAAATCTTCTTTGTAAGATCATAATCTACATGAGTCGCTTGATCAAACTAACCTAAAAACTCATTTTTATTATATGTGTACTACTCGCACGTGATTTTCTCTCTCCCTTTATCTTTTCTATCATCCCACCTCGTGCTTTCCTCTTTTGCCATCTCAAATGTAAAATAACTCAATTTGATAATGATGTCTATTTGTTATACTTTCAGTACGACGTCTTGATCTTCCTCGCATCACAAATGTATTAGTCATGTTTGGAATATTTATGTTATTATTCTCACAAAATGATCCAATCTCTTAAAGCAAATTTTCCCACCCATCATTTCTCATGTTTTGAAGTCTTTGTTTGGAAACTTTCACCAAAGTCATGACATTTAAAATATCTTGATCCTTTCTTTGCAGTATTTGTGATAACTCATTAGTAACTCCTAAAATAGTCTTCATCATATGCAAATTAAAAATAAAATCAAAACTTTGCATAGATTCAAGTAGAGAATATGCTTCACCTTTTTGGTCACTATTAAATCCCTCGTGTGTTACTATGTCAAGAATCTCTACAATGGACTCAAACAAAAGAATTATACTGATGAGTGAATTATTGTGGGAACCCCAACGAGTGTCTCCTGGTCGTTGAAGAGTGATTTCCTGATTTAAACCTCGACCTTTAGTAACCTCTCCACTTTCCAATTGCTCTACAATTTTTTTATAATGTTTTCCTCTCAATATATCTCTTCTTTTGCATGAAGTACCAATAATATTTATCAAACATGTCACAATATTAAAGAATGAAGCAACTTGGACATGATTTTTTGCTGCTGCAATCAATGCTAGCTGAAGTTGGTGTGCAAAACAATGCATATAATAAGCTGAAGGGTTTTCCTTCATAATCAATGTTTTTAATCCATGAAACTCACCTCGCATGTTGCTCGCTCCATCATAGCCTTTTCCACGTATTTGTGTCAAACTCAACCCATACTTCGCAAAAAGAGCTTCAATGGCCAACTTTAGTGTAGGAGCTGTTGTATCATCTACATGAACAATCCCAATAAAACGCTCAATGATACATCCTCGCGTATCGACATAACGTAAAGCAACGACAACTTGTTCTTTAACTGATATATCACGAGATTCATCAAGTAAAACTGCGAATACATTATTCTTCAACTCATTGATTATAATATTTGAGACTTCAATTGCAGCAGCTTCTGTGATTTCTTTCTGGATTTTAGGAGCTATTAGTTTATTATTTCCAGGAGCGTTATCCAAAATAACTTTATTTATGCTTTCATTGTGATTTGCAAGGAAACGCAGAAGTTCAAGAAAATTTCCTTGATTCTCATATTCTTCTGATTCATCATGCTAACGGAATGCTAATCCCTGGTGTAAAAGAAAACAGACACAATCGACACATGCATTTAATCGTGTACAATAGTTTTTGAGATTCTGCTCAGAAGGTCTTTCGAAAGCAAACCTGATATCATTGGTCTCATTCATTAAATCTTCATATTTTCGCCTAGCAATGTTATATGCGCTATTCTTATTACCAACATGAATTTGAAATCTCTCCTTTTTTTTCCAATTTTTGAAACCTTTTGTGTCAAAACTGTCACCGCTAGCTTGTTCTCCAATTTGAGATCTATACAAATAACAAAACAAACAGTACGATGCATCCTTTGTTATACTATACTCCAACCAAGCTTTGTGATCATCAAACCAAGCGGGATTGAATTTGCGAAATCTATCACCAAATTGAGTACGTGAGAATTCATGATCACGCGGTTGATACGGATCTTTTAACAAATAATGTCTCCTAACACTGTCCCTCTCGTTAGGATGATAATCTAAATTTTTTTCCTCAATCCTGGATCAGCGGGGATATCCGAAAAATTAATTTCTAAACGGGCATGTTTGCTTTGTGTATTATTTTCTTCACATAGGCTATAGAGATATGTAATCTCAAACTTGATAACTTGAGATGACACATCCATGAAATTATGATTAGCTTTTTTTTTTCCATTTTTTTGCATTCTTTACTTATAACAATACATGTAACAAATATCAAATTTTAAATTTAGCTTATTAATTGTAAAAGTAGTTAAAAATAATGAAGAATATATTTTTAAGGCATTGGTGCCCAACCTTACAAAGAAGTTCTAATATTTTATAGAAGCTAAATGAATAAAGACATAGAAAAATCACATATTCTAGGATCATATTACATCCTCATTTGGTTAAGCCATCATGATTAAACATCCCTTCTAACATGGTATTTAAGTGCCTTTTTCTTATTTAGACATGCTACATTTGCTTAAGGCAAATCACATTTTTCTAAGATGATATTACATCATCATTTGGTCAAGGCATCGTGATTAAACATCCCTTCTAATATGGTATTTAGGTATATTATGTTCACTTAAGTACCTTTTCTTATTTAGACATGCTACATTTATCTATGTACACCTTCAAGTAGATCACATCCACTTGTGCAAACCAATTTTGTTCATGGTGGAACAAATCCACTAGAGAGACCACTTTTTCTTAAGTCACACCAATTCAAGTAATTGTTGCCTTTGCACTTAACTATGTGATTTTTAAAATTACCCACCTAACCTTCATATTGGATTGTACGTATGTGCTTGAATCTAGTTTGAGTCAACACATAAACTCACTAAGTGGGTCATATCTATCAAATTTAAAATTGACTTATGGTTGTATTAAGTTAACTATCACCATTAGTGATAGATTACTTGATGATAAAGACAATCAATCATAACCGAATCTCATATGAATGGTGACATATACAATTTATAGAAAGCATTTCACCTTAATCATTTTTAAATGAAAATAAACACTTTTGGCAATATATGAGGTGGTTTTTTTTTTTAAAATGACTAATTTTCAAACATTCTTTTCTTGAAAATCATATAAATAAAGTTATCCATCAAAACACCTTCATAACTAATTTTGAAAAATAATAGACATATTATATTTTAAAATATATTTTTAAATTCAAATAAGTTAAGGTGACATGTCTTAACTTTATTGGATCCTTGAGATGATACCAACTTTGGTGCTTTTTTGCCAAGCATGAGGGTCGACCCCTTTGACAACACTTAAGTTTGCACATGCTATGTGTTCTAATATTTGATTTAATATGAAGCAAAAAGCTACCACTAATTGCTTGGATAAAAAATTTATCATAAGTTAAATTACAAATAACATGCACTTGGAGAAAGGAACAGTACATTGGATTAGGAATGAGGATGTTACTGTCCTTTTAAAGGACAACTTTTTTAAAGTGGAATTGGTTCAATCATCGTTAAGAAAATTTTATCCTTGGTTTTACCATCGGGCTCTCCATATCCATCTCCATAGTGATAGAAGCTTTGTGCTGTTCGTGGAACATCTACTAAAGCTTTTCTGAAAGATTCTATAGATGTTGAAAATGTGATATATTCTCCATTCAATTTTTTCCAATAATTTCTTATTAAACATCTTATATAGTCTCGAGCAGCTGAGTCTGAAACATTTTTCTCATTCATATAGCATTGAATTGATTTTAAAACGTCGCCTCTTTTGATCTCTGCCTGTAATAAATACAAAATATCATTCTATCATAAATAAATGAATTATTCAAAAAGAGAAAAGAAAACATTAAGATTACATTCTTAGATTGAAGAAAATGCTCATATTTACCATGTCAGTTCCCAAATCATTGTAGAGTCGAAAAATCATACATGAATGTTGAACGATGGGTGGATAAAAGTTTATACTATCAAGAGCTTCAACATTCAAGTCATCACTTAGACAATATGATGCTGATAGTTCACAAATTCCGGATATTGTTACCCAAGCATTCTCCAAGTACTCGTCCAATGTTGGAGTGTATCTATTATGATACCACCTTGCTTCAATTAAGTATGCTTTGCATAAATCGACCCACTAGAGTACAATCATAACATAATTTGGTTAAAAATATTATACCACATCAATCATCTAATCTTGTTTACTGTTTTTATTACTAATTTGTAGCTTAAGAGAATTTTATATCAAAAAGTTTGAATTATGAGAAAAAGCTTGAATCTATATTAAAAGTTAAAGACATAAACATAATGAACTAAAAGTTGTATTACCACTCTTTTTAGGCATGGAAGAATATCCAATCCTTTTTCCTTTAAAAACGAGTATGCAATATCATTCATTGTATTGAAAAGTGCCATCAAGCATATCTTCATACAATTTGGAAGTTGTTGAGCTGCATCCATTTTCCAACTGGGAGTTCCAATTTAATTTAGCAATAATTTAATCAAGGATAATTCAATACTTATATTTAATTACATTTAGATTATAATAATATTATTATTTATACATATATGATAATCAAAGCTAATTAAAACTTATTTATGCACATTAATTAATTTTTTGTATTTCCTTACTCTTCAACGACATTTGTAAAGATCTCTAGTTCATCTAGAGTGCCATAAACATCATAAACATCATCAATTGTTGTTACCAAAGAATTAATCTTGGTGATTGCTTTCCTGCTTCTCCAAAATTTAGGTTGAAATGTAAATCCTAAAGCCCATAAATGGTTCTCCACTAGCCTGTCTCTTATAAAATCAAGCTCATCACAAAGAACACCAAGATTTCTCCACCAACTGCGAAAGGTAATAATATTTCTTAGAAGAATTATAAGAAGAATTGATTATGTATATTAAAAAAAATTTCAAAATACTTGGAAATTTCCTTAAGCTCTGTCATATAAATGCTCTGTACTATGTTGAAATCTAGTTTGGCCAAATCAAGCAATATGGGATTAACATTTTCTTGTTTCCCATAAGCATCAATGAACCACCTACTATGCATCCTTGACATCCTCCAATGCAAGGGTAGCTCCAAGGCATGATCTATTTCTTCAATAAGTTGTGGACTTAGTAAAGATCTATCAAGACGTCTTAAATGCTCCATAGCAAACTTTCCTGCCTCATCCAGCTCTTCCTCTCCTTCCATAGCAAGGTATGAAGCCTCATACAAACTGAGCAATTCCTTAATGTCATATTGATGATTGGGAGTGAAGCTTTCTCTCACTTTTTTGAAGCAACTCATCAGAGTATCAACTCTACCAAATAATTCAAAAGTATTTTATTAAGCATACTTATTATAAAATGCAAAAGAATTGATATCATATTTGACGTTCAATAAGGTAAAGTATTTTATTCATTGGCATTTTAGTCCTATTTCTAAAGAATCTTGGTGTACATTTTTTTTAAAGAATCTTGGTGTACATAAAATTCATGAATTGCTAGATATTAGGCTTACTAACTAATAGCTAAAATTAATTACAATAAGAAAAAAAATGATAGATCATTAGCCCTATTGGCATTCTAGATACGATTGCATTAGAGTTTAATGAAATAGAGTGCCTTTTATGATATAGTTATCTTAATAATGTTGTTTAAATAACATTTTATTTAGATTTATATTGGAATTTTTTAAGGATGGAAACATATGATAAGTATTATTTACTTAGAAGTAGGGAACAATATTAGTTATAGAACCATGGGCATAAGTCAATTGGAAAAAAACAAGAAATAAGACTAGCCATAAATAAAATATCACATAGATATAAAATATAGATTTTCTTTTAAAGGAAGTCATAAAGATGGAATTGAATTTATGACTCTATTATACACAAGAAATTAGGGAGAATATTGCTTGAACCTAAATTTTATAATTATATATTTACAAAGAACTAAATAACCCTTAAATGAAAATTTTATATGCATGCACATGTTGATACATACCTTAGTATTGCAGCATTATTGATGCCATGCTCCCTTAGAAGCCTAAAGAGCAATGCAGAGCCATAAAGATTGTTATTCTTTATCAAGTTATTTATATTTTTCGTTGATGAACTAATATAACTCAACAAATTGGTGATCTCTGAATCAAAATGATAATCAATTCCTAACTGTCGTAGGGCATCCACAAGTTCAAGCTGTTTAACAAGTCCATGTTGTTGGCCAATCAAACACCTGACTTCCTCCTTCAATTTATCTCTTTGGTGTATATACTTCTCCTCCTGTGCATATGTACTCATTTTTCATCAACTTCAATATTGATGTAATACTCTCTAAGAAAAATAAGCAATATTATCCTTGGCATTAAATCATTAAGGATATATGTTAAATAATGTGCCATTATATCTTGAGTAATAACATTAAAAAAATGGATTGCTAGAAATTGAGTTGGGTTGAGTTCGAATAGAGATGAAACTAAACGATTCAAACTCAACATATATGTTAGTTCAAGCCAAATCTCTTATGCTTTGTTTGAGATGACTTTCTTACTATTTCTTAAAGCAGCTTTCTAATACAAAAAAATTATTTTTGTATTAAAACTCTATTTTGAGAAGCAGTAAGAAAGCCGTCTCAAACGAAGCCTTAGTTTAAAAGAAAAATCATTTTGATTATTTTTTTCAAAATTGGTATACATACCTTCATATCAAAGTACAATAATTTATAATTGAATATAGATTAATTATGATTGAATTAAAAAAAATGTATGTGCATATCATCTAATAACATTGCTGATAATAATAATTAGAATATGCCAATTTTAAGAGTAGATGTAATATAAAATCTCTTCATAATGACTCAAATAATTTAAATCATAAGCCATCACCATGAAATCAACTGGAAGCGATTGGATGTAGTTATCATCCCAAATGGTTGGCTGAAAATTTGCTGTGCGACGAGCAGGAGAAGTTTTTATATTAGCTGTTGAGAGGCAGCTTATGGGATGGAATCTTGTCATACTTCCTTGAAGAATTAGAAATGTTGGCGTGGAAGAAAAGCTAAAGAGCACTGGCTGCTTCTTACTGTACGAAAGCATGGGAGGGCGAAAATACAAAGCCATATTGATATGTATTAAGCCAAGTAGTTCTGTGTAGGTTTGATAATAGATGGGAACCCCCTATGCCTATTTATATATGAGCATTCTATGGCGTACTGCTCTTAATGCCAAAGTTTTCATTTTCATGTAATGTGATGCTCACCAAACGGTACGTGTTTTTGGGTATCTTATGATATAACTTTCGCATATTATATCCAATAACGCAATTTTTAAGCTATCATATAGTTTCTGATAAATCTTTTTTTATCTTGTAATTTCACTTAAATCTATAGGCGCCTCCTCTAAATTTTTAATATTTTTACACGTGAGCATTCTTTCTCTTGCACCTCTTCACTACCATACTTCTCGTTTGATGGATTTTTTTCAATTACCCTCTCCAAGGAAGCTTTGCTTTACTTAGGCTTCGTTTGGGGCGGCTTTCTTATTGCTTCTTAAAGCTGCTTTTTAGTACAAAAATTTTATTTTTGCATTAAAAAATTGCTTTAAGAAGCAATAAAAAGTTGTCCCAAACGAAGCCTTAGGCTTCACTTGGGATAGCTTTCTTATTGCTTCCTAAAATGAATTTCTAGTACAAAAATTTATTGAACTAGAAATATTTGTATTAGAAAGCAGCTTTACAAATCAGTAAAAAAGCTGTCCCAAATGAAGCCTTAGGCTTCGTTTGGGACGGCTTTCTTTTTGCTTCTTAAATCAGCTTCTTAGTATAAAAATTTATTTTCTTACTACGAAGCTGCTTTAGGAAGCAAAAAGAAAGCCGTCCCAAATAAAGCCTTAATCTCGTTAACTATATCTTACCATAGTATAATAAATCTTCTTTGTAAGATCATAATCTACATGAGTCGCTTGATCAAACTAACCTAAAAACTCATTTTTATTATATGTGTACTACTCGCACGTGGTTTTCTCTCTCCCTTTATCTTTTCTATCATCCCACCTCGTGCTTTCCTCTTTTGCCATCTCTTACAAACCTTTCACTTGCACTGTCTATCATTTTTCATTTTGGCTTGTTCAGTAAACATCGTTAACATTAAGGGTTAGAGAGAGAGGGAGGGAGAGAGAGAGAGAGAGAGCAAGGAACAAGCAAGGGAGCGCAAGAAGGAGCAAGGGAGAGAGCAAGAGGTCGAAAGCACAAAAAAATGCTTCTCAAAGAACCAATAGAACAAACACCAACAAGAAATAGAAGTGAAACTTCACGAGTCATGGTGGAGGCACCTGTTAGGATATACTTGTAAATAGTGGTAGAGCAGTTTAAGCTTATTTCTATCTCTAGTGTTATGTTATTCAAATATGTATCTTTATATATCCTGGTTGTATATTCCTTTTCAATAAGACAGTTTTATCTTTTCCAATATGTTCTTTCCTTCTTGCCTTTTCTTCTTGTCCGCTGGATGCTTTCATGGTATTAGAGCTTCTTCCATGGCAGAGCAAGATTCTGCAATGTCTCAACCGCAAAGCCTGATGTCTATTACACTCTCTCAATTCAATGTCCCACCCTCTCTAAAGTTCTTGATCTCTAATCTCAAGAACTTGGTTCCCACCCAGCTCACCGCCGATACCTATGCGATTTGGCGCCTTCAGCTTCTTCAACATTTTACTGCTAATGGCTTTTCCGGCCATCTGACCGGCGAAACACCCTGTCCGCCCGATTCCTCTACCTCTGATTTCCACCTCTGGACTCTCATCGACAAGAATCTCATTTCTGCCTTGTTGTCCACGATTTCCCCTGCCATTTTCCCCTATGTACTTTCTTCTTCCACTGCGCATGATGTTTGGGAGATTCTTGAGAAGCGGCTGCAACCAACTAGCCGTTCCCGTGTCATCCAACTCAAACATGAGCTTCATCAACTTCAAATGAAAGATAGATCTATGCAACAATATCTTGCCAATGTCAAGCTTCTCGTGGATAATATCGCTTCTGCCGGCTCCAAGATTGACACTGAAGATGTCATTCTTTACATTTTGAATGGCTTACCTTCTTCCTACAATTCGTTCAAAACTGCAATCCAGACGTCTCTCAATCCGATCGATCTTGACGTTCTTTATGCGATGCTCTGTAGTGAAGAAATCAATCTTCAAAATGAACAGCTCAAAGACGCAGCCGTCACGCCTGACACAGTGGCTCTTCAAGCCAATCGAACGGCTCCTCCTCGCGGTAGAACAAATTTCAAATCCAACAAAGGCCGCTCCTCAGCTTCCCGATGGTCTTCGAACAACAATCCTACTACACCACAGATTTCTTCTTCCTCCGAACGCCTCATCTGCCAGATTTGTGGAAAACCGGGACATCTTGCTCTTAACTGTTGGCATAGGTGCAATCTGAAATATGCTCCTACAACTACCACGTCCAACCGTGCCTTTCTCTCTCAAACTCCGGCACCTACCACGTCTGATTGGATCTTGGACTCCGGTGCCTCCACCCATCTCATGCCAGACATCACTAATCTGCATCATCCGTCTGCTTACAACGGTACTGACTCGGTCTCCGTCGCAAATGGTAATACTCTTCCTATACAAAACTCGGGCAATGGTCTTCTTCCGCTTCCGGACTCGGCTCGTAAGCTTCAATTAAATAATATTCTTCATGTTCCAAAATTGTCTCACAATTTGTTATCCGTTTCAAGACTAACGACTGACAATCATATTTCTGTTTGTTTTGACAAGAACGGTTTTCGTATACAGGATCCCCGCGACAATCGAACTCTTCTGCGTGGTCCTCTGCATAACGGTCTTTATCAACTTCCCAAGCTTCAGTTGCCTTCGCATTCAGCTTTGCAGGCGTCTTTCTCTTCCGCTTTGCTTTGGCACGCTCGTCTCGGCCACCCCAACAATGGCTTGCTTCCCACATTAGCACATTTTATTCCCAATATTTGTACTTCTTTTTCGTCTATAGTTTGCATTTCTTGCAATGTATCAAAATCTCACAAGAAATCATTTAATAAAAGTATGACTAATTCCACAAAACCTTTTGAAATCATACATTCTGATGTTTGGGGTCCCGCTCCACAGTTATCATTTCTTGGTTTTAAATATTATGTTCTGTTTATTGACGATTATACGCGATACTCCTGGCTTTATCTTCTTCATTCCAAAAATGAAACTTTTGCAAATTTTAAAAATTTCTATGCTCTAATCAGGAATCAATTTCACACTCAAATCCAAACCTTGAGATCCGATGGCAGTGGCGAATACGTGAGTAAAGAATTTCGGGATTTTTTAACTGCTAACGGCATTAATCACCAGCTTAGTTGTCCCCATACGCCCGAACAAAATGGCCTTGCCGAACGCAAGCATCGCAGTCTTCTTGAACTTACTCGCACCCTTCTGCACGCCACTCATCTTCCAAATTCATTCTGGGCTGAGTCTCTTTCTACGGCAAATTATTTACTCAACCGGCTTCCTTCTAAAGCTATCTCTCTCAACTCTCCTCACCAAAAACTTTTCGGTACAATTCCTAATTACTCACATCTTAGAACGTTTGGTTGCCTTTGTTTTCCGTGGCTTCGGCCGCACGCACCACACAAATTGGCTCCTCGCTCTCAAGAGTGTGTTTTTGTTGGATATTCTTCCTCTCACAAAGGTTACCGTTGTTTTGATTTCAAAATGAATAAATTGTATATCTCTCGTCACGTTGTTTTTCACGAGCATATCTTTCCTTTCAGATCCCCTGCGCCCAACAACATTCCTTCTGCACCTATTCTTCCCTCAAATTTGTTAATTCCTACTTCCATTACTCCTATTTCTACGTCCACTTCTTCTCAGTCTGTGCCAATTCCCACACAGACTACTGATCTTGTGATCCAAAATTCTCCTATTCCGTCTCAATCTCCACCCATTCGACCTGAGACTTCTTCTGTTACTCCGCCGCATGTCTCAAATTTTCAGCCCTCGCATCCGATGCAAACTCGTCTGAAGTCTGGCATTATAAAACCGAAACAATTTTATGATCTTCTGACTGTTTCTTCATCTTCGGCTCTACCTAATTCTTACAATCAAGCGGTCAAACACTCACATTGGCGCTCAGCCATGTCAAATGAATTCCTTGCTTTACAACAACAAGGAACTTGGTCTCTCGTTCCTCCTCCGGTAAATCAACCTATTTTAGGATGTATGTGGATTTTTAAAACTAAATTTCTTCCTACAGGTCAGATTGACAAGCACAAAGCTCGGCTAGTCGCTCAGGGGTTCAATCAGGAGTTTGGTATCAATTACAATGAAACTTTCAGCCCGGTGGCGAAAATGTCGACCATTCGTCTGTTGTTCACTCTAGCTCTTCATAAAAGCTGGTCTATCCGACAGCTTGATGTTAGCAATGCGTTTCTTCACGGAGAGCTTACCGAAGAAATATACATGCGTCAACCACCTGGTTTTGTAGATCCACAACATCCCAATTACATTTGCAAACTTCACAAATCACTCTACGGGCTCAAGTAAGCTCCACGCCAATGGTTTAAGAAACTCACCAATTTTCTTCAGAATTTCGGATTCAGGTTCACTCATTCCGATCCTTCGCTTCTCATATTTGATAAAAATAATGTTCAAATGTATTTTCTAATTTACGTCGATGATATCCTACTTACAGGGAACGACGAAACATCCATACAGCAACTTATTGGTCAGCTTCATTCTCAGTTCCGTCTCAAAGATCTCAGTGAAGCTTCAATGTTTCTTGGCATTCAAGTCCAGCGCACACAAACAGGGTATTTTCTTCATCAACAACACTATGTGGACAATCTACTCAAAGTCTCGGGGTTTACAGATTGCAAATTGGCGCCAACTCCTTTACCTCCTGCTCGCAAGCACAGCCCTGCTACGGACGATCTTTTCCCTGATCCCCAGTTATATCGCAAGCTAGCGGGCTCCCTGCAGTACCTAACCATCACTCGGCCGGATATTGCTTTTGCCACTAACTATGTTTGCCAATATATGCATGAACCGAAACAATCTCATTTCAAGGCTCTTAAGAGGATTCTTCGATACATAAAAGGCACGACACATTTTGGTCTTCCGATCACTCATGGCGATCTTCTTCTTCGTACTTACGTGGATGCTGACTGGGCATTGGACACCGCCGACCGGAAATCTATTTCTAGTTATTGCACCTTTCTTGGTTCCACACTTATAAATTGGTCCGCCAAGAAGCAAGTCACTGTGGCTCATTCTTCCACCGAAGCGGAATACCGCTCGCTTGCCGCTGCCACATCTGATGTTCTTTGGCTACGCCGGTTAGCCTCTGAACTTCATCTTCCGCAGCAAAAATCTACAGTAATTCATTGCGACAACACTTCTGCTATCGCCATTGCGCACAATCCAGTTTTCCATGCACGGACGAAACATATTGAGATAGATTATCACTTTATTCCTGAACATATTGATTCCGGAGCTATTTCAATCGTTCATCTCAACACAAATGATCAGCTCGCCGACATTCTTACAAAGCCGTTTCCTGAAGCACGTTTTAAGGATCTTCGCAGCAAATTAACAATTCATTCAATGAATTATTAATTTGAGGGGGCATGTTAGGATATACTTGTAAATAGTGGTAGAGCAGTTTAAGCTTATTTCTATCTCTAGTGTTATGTTATTCAAATATGTATCTTTATATATCCTGGCTGTATATTCCTTTTCAATAAGACAGTTTTATCTTTTCCAATCTGTTCTTTCCTTCTTGCCTTTTCTTCTTGTCCGCTGGATGCTTTCAGCACCAACTCCCAAACTAAGTGTCATGGAAAAAAATAAGCCTCACCAAGAAGAGCGTCACACAGATGATTGGTTAGCTAATAAGGGTTCTTCTCTTGTTGGCTATGAGGAGTTGGACATTCTCAATTTAGAGCATTCTCTTAAAGGAATGCTTCTTGTGGATAAGGCTTCTATGCCTCATATCAGGTATGGTTGATCTCCTTGGTTTTTTTCTTCATACACTGTTCTGTTTTTGTGTGATGCAGCTTGGGTATTTTGTTGTTCTCTGTATTGGCTGGTGGTAGTTAGCTTTGTGTTGGTCTTTTATTTACATGCTGAAGAGTTACGGGAGTTTATCTGAGCAGTTTTTTTTCCGTCAACTGGATGTTGATGTTTGATAATTCTGGGTTGGTTTGGGTAATATTTTGTATCATGTTTTGGATAGGCTGGGTGCTTTTGGGGTCTGGGTTAATTGGCCGGTTTTGGGTGTGGAGGTTTATGATAATTTTAAGCATTGGAATAGGTTGTTTTTTCAGGGTATTATGTTGGATTTGTTTGGGTGTTGTAAGTTCTGTTATACTACTCATGTTTTTGGGATTATTACTGCTATCATCTATTATTATTCTCTCACGGTTTTTTGGAGGATGCCTTGCAGTTATTTCAAAAAGGTTCGACATTGGAGCAGCAATGAACACAAGGTATGCTTTTTTTGGTTTTGGCTTTTCTTTTTCTTGTATCTTTTACCTTTTTGCAGGAAAGCTGTGCTGAATGAGATGATTTGGCTTCTCCTTTTTTGGGTGCTGTTGACTCACAGCCTAGTAGTTATTTATGTTCTTTTTATAACCGTTGGATAAGGATCCACCGGCTCATAGGTTTTTTGGTTTTCTTTTATCCTGTAGCTCTTTTGAGCAGTAGAGAGCTGGAGGAACCTTCTAAGGACTTTGTAACCGAATTTTTGTTATTAACGCGTAGGCCCCGCTGTGGGTTTTAACTAAAAAAAAGTGTCATGGAAAAAAATAGAGAAGGGGACATCAACGTCAGTACGTATTGGCATTAAAAAATAAGCCTCACCAAGAAGAGCGTCACACAGATGAACATGTAACCGAGCTATCCTACTAAGCGGTGCCAACTTCAGTAAGATCGATGTGGTGGCATATGGCAAGAGAAAATTAGCAGCCTACTGGAGGAGAAATTATTACTTATGAGTTCAGGCGTAGTTTTTCATCTGGACTTCAATCATGTGAAGATATGTGAAATGTTTTTTTTTTCATATCATGTGTATAAAGGAGAGAAAACAAAATTCACATGTCCTCATGTGATTGGAGTCCAAATAGTCACCGCACGTAATAATTTTTCTTGCTAGAGAGGTGGTGATCAACTGTAAGAAAAGGGCAGGTAAGGTAAGCTCGAGTATTTCTAACTATTTCTATAACATGCATTGTCCCTCAAGAAGATTTAAATGAAGAAGCTAGGTGAAGAATGTAAGATATTTGGTGCACTTGATAAATATTTTTTATTAAATATTATTGATTATTAGTCTTTATTTAGTATTGTTGTGGGTTAGAATATTCATGGCGATAAATAGAATCTTACATCTTAGCATTGCACATGTATCCCACACACAAACAGAGAACTCTAAAAACATCAAAAATTTTACATGAAAAACCCTAAAAAGGTGAAAAAGAACAGAAGACCATGCCCATTCAAAATGATTCCACTATTGTTTGAACACGTTACAAAGATTGACATATGCTTGAACTTTAGGACGATCAAATTACAAAAGTACATAAACTAGATTAAACTTTGTGTGAAAATTCAGGAGTTTACCACGATGACAGTTGGGTAGAAGTTAGACGGTGGTAGAGCAGAAGTTCGACGATTGTTAGGCAGGAGCCTAATGACGTTTAGTTTCCAGACGAAAGTCTGGCAAAAGTCCGACAATGATCGGTGGCCGTGTGGTGGTTGAGGAAGAGTCTGGTGGTAAGAGAGCTCCCAGATTTCACATTCTCTATTATCTTCTTTTTCTTCCGTCTTTTTTTTCTTCATTTAAGAATGAGAGGTTTATTTATAGATTTTTTGGAGTGACATGAATAGTAAATAGGGAGAAGATCAATGGCATGTTGGTAGTGCTTTGATTGACGACTAATATCAATTCTCTTAATTATGAATCGTTTATTAAACATTTGAGTGTTTTAATGATGTCAAAATTTGATAATCTTACACTCGTTGGAGTCATCTCGTCAAGCCACTTGATTCGACTATATGCATGACATATTTGAATATCATTTGGTCATCCAATTTATGCTTTAGGCATCCTGAATATGCTTCGGGCCCTCGTTTTGGGCTCACTTGGTCTTGGATTGGATTGGATTGAATTTAGTGTCGTTATGTTCGTCTCATTGAGATGTTCAATTTGACTAGAAGCATGTTGAAATCAGAGCTCGGACGTATCTAGATTTTATTTTGGAAGTTTCCGATTTATATTTGCATTGAGATTTGTGCCCGATCAAGAAATTTTTTTTTGATAACATATTAGTTTCCCCCATATTTTTTATGTTGAAGTCACATAGCCTAAAAATATGTGTTGGAGCTTTTCAAACTATTCCAATGCAAGACTATAATTTTCTGGCAATTACGAGGCACGACTGCTCTCTGGACGTCAGCATGGATCTCCTTTCAGAGCCGTGAACCAGGTAAAAATGTAAAATATCTTAGATGTTGTTAGTCTAGGGTAAAGTGCAGCTAGATCTTTTTACACACATTATGATGTGTTGCATTATCATGTTTACTTGGATGCTTTGTATTGATTAGTAATTATGAGCACAAGCTATAAAATACATTGGAATGCATTATTTGATTTAATACTAAGCAAAAAATTAGCACTAATTGCTTGGATAAAAAATTGATCATAAGCTAAATTACTAATAACATGCACTTGGAGAAAGGAATTGTACATTGGATTAGGAATGAGGATGTAACTGTCCTTTTTTAAAGGATATCCTTTTTAAAGTGGAATTGGTTCAATCATCGTTAAGAAAATTTGATCCTTGGTTTTACCACCGGGCTCTCCATATCCATCTCCATAGTGATAGAAGCTTTGTGATGTTCGTGGAACATTTACTAAATCTTTTCTGAAAGATTCTATAGATGTTGAAAATGTAATATATTCTCCATTCAAATTTTTCCAATAATTTCTTATTAAACATCTTATATAGTCTCGAGCAACTGAGTCTGAAACATTTTTCTCATTCATATAGCATTGAATTGATTTTAAAACGTCTCCTCTTTGGATCCCTGCCTGTAATAAACACAAAATATGATTATATCATAAATAAATAAATTATTCAAAAAGAGAAAATAAAACATTAAGATTACATTCTTAGATTTGAAGAAAATGCTCATATTTACCGTGTTAGTTACCAAATCATTGTAGAGTCGACAAATCATACATGAATGTCGAACAATGGCTGGATAAAAGTTTAAACTATCACGTGCTTCAACATTCAAGTCATCACTTAGACAATACGCTTCTGATAGTTCACAAATTTCTGATATTGTGACCCAAGCATTCTCCAAGTACTCGTCCAATGTTGGAGTGTATCTATTATGATACCACCTTGCTTCAATTAAGTATGCTTTGCATAAATCGGCCTACTAGAGTACAATAATAACATTTTTTGGTTAAAAATATTATACCACATCAATCATCTAATCTAGCTTAATGTTTTTATTACTAATTTGTAGCTTAACAGAATTTTATATCAAAAGGTTTGAATTATGAGAAAATGCTTGAATCTATTTTAGAAGTAAAGACATATGCATAATGAGCTAAAAGTTGTATTACCACTCTTTTTAGGCATGGAAGAATATCCAATCCTTTTTTCCTTTAAAAACGAGTACGCAACATCATTCATTGTATTGAAAAGTGCGATCAAGCATATCTTCATACAATTTGGAAGTTGTTGTGCTGCATTAGTTTTCCAACTGGGAGTTCCAATTTAATTTAACAATAATTTAATCAAGGATAATTAAATACTTAAATTTAATTACATTTAGATAATAAGAATAATATTATTTATACATATTTGATAATCAAAGGTAATTAAAAATTATTTATGCACATTAATTAAAATTTTGTATTTCCTTACTCTTCAATGGCATTTGTAAAGATCTCTAGTTCATCTAGAGTGCCATAAACATCATAAACATCATCAATTGTTGTTACCAAACAATTAATCTTGGTGATTGCTTTTCTGTTTCTCCAAAATTTAGGTTGAAATGTAAATCCTAATGCCCATAAATGGTTCTCCACCAGCCTATCTCTTATAAAATCAAGCTCATCACAAAGAACATCAAGATTTCTCCACCACCTGTGAAAGGTAATAATATTTCTTAGAAGAATTATGAGAAAGATTGATTATGTATATTAAAAACAAAAAATCAAAATACTTGGACAATTCTTTAAGCTCTGTCATATAAATGCTATGTACTATGTTGAAATCTAGTTTGGCCAACTCAAGCAATATGGGATTAACATATTCTTGTTTCCCATAAGCATCAATGAACCACCTACTATGCAGGCTTGGCATCCTCCAATCCAAGGGTAGCTCCAAGGCATGATCTATTTCTTCAATAAGTTGTGGACTTAGTAAAGATCTATCAAGATGTCTTAAATGCTCCATAGCAAACTTTCCTGCCTCATCCAGTTCCTCCTCTCCTTCTATAGCAAGGTAGGAAGCCTCATACAAACTGAGCATTTCCTTAACATCATATTGATGATTGGAATAGAACCTTTCTCTCACTTTTTTGAAGCATCTTATCAGAGTATCAACTCTACGAAATAATTAAAAGGGATTTTATTAAGCATACTTATTATAAAATCCAATAGAATTAATATCATATTTGACGTTCAATAAGGTAAATTATTTTATTCATTGGCATTTTAGTCCTATTTCTAAAGCATCTTGATGTACATAAAATTCATGAATTGCTAAATATTAGTCTTGCTAAATAATAGCTAAAATTAGTTACTATAAGAAAAAAATGATAGATCATTAGCCCTATTGGCATTCTAGATAAGATTGAATTAGAATTTAATGAAATAGAGTGCCTTTTATGATATAGTTATCTTAATATTGTTGTTTAGGTAACATTTTATTTAGATTTATATCGGATTTTTTTAAGGATGGAAACATATTATAAATATTATTTACTTAGAAGTAGGGAACAATATTATTTATAGGTCCATGGGCATAAGTCAATTGAAAAAAAAAAAAAAACAAGAAATATATAATAAGACTATTCATAAATAAAATATCACATAGAGATAAAATATAGATTTTCTTTTAAAGGAAGTCATAAAGATGGAATTGAATTTATGACTCTATTATACACAAGAAATTAGGGAGAATATTGCTTGAACCTAAATTTTATAATTATATTTACAATGAACTAAATAACCCTTAAATGAAAATTTTATATGCATGCACATCCTTAGTATTGCAGCATTATTGATGCCATGCTCCATTAGAAGCCTAAAGAGCAATGCAGAGCCATAAAGGTTGTTATTCTCTATCAAATTATTTATATTTTCCATTGATGAACTAGTACAACTCAACAAATTCAAGATCTTTGAATCAAAATGATAATCAAGTCCTAATTGTCGTAGGGCATCCAAAAGTTCAAGCTGTTTAATAAGCCCATGTTGTTGGCCAATCAAACACCTGACTTCCTCCTTCAATTTATCTCTTTGGTGTATATACTTCTCCTCATGTGCATATGTACTCATTTTTCATCAACTTCAATGATGTAATACTCTCTAAGAAAAATAAGCAATATTATCCTTGGCATTAAATCATTAAGGATATAGGTTCAATAATGTGCCATTATATCTTGAGTAATAACATTAAAAAAATTGGATTGCCAGAAATTGAGTTGGGTTGAGTTCGAATCGAGATGAAATTAAACGATTCAAACTCAACATATATGTTAGTTCAAGCCAAATCTCTTACGCTTTGTTTGGGATAATTTTCTTAATGTTTCTTAATGCAACTTTCTATTACAAAAATATTATTTTTTGTATTAAAATTTTATTTTGAGAAGCGGTAAGAAAGTTGTTTCAAACGAAGCCTTAGTTTAAAGAAAAATCATTTTGATTTTGATTTTTTTTTTTACAAATTTGGTATATATACCTTCATATCAAAGTACAAGAATTTATGATTGAATACAGCTTAATTATTAATGAATAAAAAAAATTTATGTGCATATCATCTAAAAACATTGCGTAGACACTACTAATAAATTAGGCTTTCGCAGCACTTTTTTGGACCTACGGCAGCGGTTTAAACACCTACTAATTTATTTGCAGTGGTTTAAAAACCGCTACATATCCGTTGTATTTGCTTTTGCTGGAAAGGCTTTAGCAGCGATTTTATAAGTGCTGCTGTAGGTAGGTTTTAGCAGCGCTTTTTAGCATGTTGTAAAACCGCTGCTACAAGGTAGAATAAATTAAAAAAATATAATGCCAAAAAAATAAATTTTGTGATCAAATTATAAATATCAATAAAACACTATACAAATATAAATTAGTTGTGTTATTTAATGGTTTACTAATTGTGTTATTTAAACTGTAGTTGTTATGTGCCATAATATTTCCAAACAAAACAATCAAAAAACAAAGATGAAAAAATGGGAACAGAGCAAGCATATACGATCAATAGAATTTATGAGCACAAATCCTTTTCCAATTCATCCTGTTAAGTTATTGTTGTATACACACCTACAGACATCTATGCTAGCCTAACCAGAAATTGGAAATATGCATATATTAGCTTTGGAAAGTGCAGATGTTGAATTTCATCATGTCTTGAATATGAAACTGGAGTACTTTGTTCTCTTGACTGAGGAAGAGTGCTATATCTCTAACCCTCTTGTTCTCCCCAATGATACAATTCTTCTTCAAATAGAGTGTGATCTTCACTATCTTCATCTTCTCCTTCTTTATCTTCTTCCCAACTATGGCTTCTTTTCTTCAACCTGAAGAATGAACCATCTCACTAGTTAATGAAATTTTCATCAACTAAAACTTCAAAATTTTAGAAAATAAGCATGATGTAGAAAATTACATAATTAAAGACAAGCTAAAAATCCACCAATAAAACACATCATACTACATGATAACTTAAAGACAAAACCAGCAGCATGCAAAATGTTCGATTTCATGATAAAATTAGCAGCAAAAATTATAGCTAACCAATTATAAAAAATCATAGAACAACAAATTAGATAATGTATAATTGAGCGCGTTGATACCAAAATTCACAGGTAGTAATTATGCTTAATGACCTTCCAAGGGAGCAATACAAATCCACATAATTTTTGAAAAAACTGCTCTTTAAAATTTTCCAAAGATAGTAGTTATGCTTTCAATATTGCAACTGGATCTCCTTGCATTTTTTTTATTTCCATAGGTAGACAAAAACTGCTCTTTCACTTTTTTTTAGCCACCCATAACAGCCAAGATTATTACAATAATAGTGATAGAATCAACAGCATTTATAACAATCCCCAAAATCATTGCTCCGTAGAAAACCAGAGGATAGACACCTACAAGAGCACTAGAAATGCAGTAGATAAGGTCCAAAGACATTGCACAGAAGAAGCCATGTTCAATGAAACTTAAAATATGGACCTTGACAAGTAAATATATGCAGTATTGATATTCCAGCAAGCTTCATACCAGAAAATTTCAGGTAGCAACCAAAATCTCAAAGACAAATATAGCCTGACTGTGAGTTCTGAAGATCAAATTTGTTAAATCCTAGTTGTTATTCAGTAGATTTAGGCATGCAGAATCTTTTTTCTCATATGAACAAATAATGAATAATCAGAGCATGATTCTTGCACTTCATATTGCATTAAATAGAAACATTATGAACTGCTTCTCTGAAATTTTCAAACCAACTAGAAAATGAGTGATGCTAGAAGGAAAACTCCATAATTTTGGTAGTGAATGTGTGCTTCGAACCATATAATTTTCTCAGCAAAACATGATGATGGTCACATTTTCAATTTTTTTTAAAAAATAATTCTAATTTGTCATTAAGGCACCAAATAGTTGTCATTATTCATTAATAAGTCATTCAGAGAATCTCTTATTAAATAAATAGGCTCAATGGGTGGGTTAATAATCACAATTTGAATATGTAACAAAAATAGTTGGAAATGTTTTTCCATTCTATATAATTCAACTTCTATCCTAGAAGGAAGCGTTTTGAAACAAATAACTCGTGATAAGTGAAGTATTTTAGGAAAACTTTGGGAGCCACTTGAGCCATTGTTTGTTACAGGATCAAAATTAACTACGACCTACATTCGGTTGTCACTAAATATACCATTCCATCTCATCATTCCTTAATCAGACTACTTTTCACTAAACAACGGTTGAATTGTCACAGTCAGTTAAAGGAATTTCTGTCACAATGAAGCATTTTCTTAAAATATATTGAGAATAGAACTTGTGAGACCCATTATGTGAAAACAAACATCTCATAACTGTTCTTGACAAATGGCCTCCATAGTCACTGAAGAAAAAGGTGAAAGAGAATAAAAAAAGTTTGGAAATTTGGATTTGAAGAAAAATTACCTAACTCCACACAAATAAGTTTGTTTGATCCTTTTTCCAGTGCTGATTTGTTGTTTAACGGGAAAAAAGAAGAACAAATCCAGCATGGAGAACCATAGCCTGGGAGGGCACGCTGGGCCAAGAGTAGGATCCAGCGTCCCCGACGAACTGCATCTTCCAAGATGGCGTCTCACCAGCGAAGTCCTTCAGCGTTAACTTAGCGAATAGGTTAATAGTGAAAAGGGAAGCTAGGGTTCGGAGAAAGAAGTAGATGGGGGATATTACCCCAGCGACGGCGGCAGAGGTTTCTGTTGACCTCGATTTTGTCAAACCTTTTGGCATTGTGGTTTGAGTTGACCAAGTCAACTTTTGACTTGTTCAACCCAAGCCTTAATGGGTCAAAATTGACCCATTAAACCTTTTTTGAGCCTAAATCGAATCCAACCTCTTTTATGGCTCAATCCTTGGACTTCCTTGGCCTATTTGACTAACTTGACCAAGTCCAACGTTGACTTGGTCAAACCAAGCCACTAATATGTCATAATTACCTATTAGAGTCCATTAATAGCACATTTAAGGCTCTAATCAATGCCCCTTCGTTTTAAATTCAAAACCACGGTCAAAACCGACCTATTTTCCCTCCTAATTACCCTTGGATTCGATCCTAGCCGTTCCCCTTAGGTTTAGGAGTTTAAATAGGAGAAATTTAGGTTTGGAAAGGACTTCTTTTCTCTTGCTCCCCACCTAGACGCTCTCAGCGAGAAATATTTGGTGTGAGAGCTCCCCTAGGCTCCCTCTCGACTCCCCACGCAGAACCCGACCGTCCAAGGGCGCCGCCGGCGAGATCTCCGGCCACCCGAGCCTATTCCCGTTCCAGGACGAATCCCGTCCGATCGAGGCCGTTTCGGAGCACGAGTTCAACAGGAAACTTGCTCGTGAGGATCCTCCGAGTCCAACGAGACCAAGAACTCCCGAATCCACCATGTGGATTAGGTAAAATCCTAAACCCTAGTTAGAACACATGAAGTTAATTAAAATTTGATTAAGAGCGTTTCAGATCGAACTAAAACCTCCCCACTGATGCTCTTCACTACTAGAAGCTAGATCCAAAATTTCATTGCGTTTGGTCCAGCCGTTTGGGAGAACGAAGCCAAAAACCGTTTTGGTCTTCGGGTTCGCCCTAAATCTGGGATCACGGGATCTGGACCGTTGATCCCGTGATCAACGGTCAGAACCGCGTCGTTCCACGGTTCCGTCCGACCGCAGGAATCAAATCCGCGGTTCCGCGCGCTGTCCGGCACGATCTGGGCCGTTGATCTCAAACCGCGCGGATCCAACGGCCCACGCGCTCTGCCGATGTGGTTAAGTCGGTCGGCCTTGATTTCAGCGCCGCGGCAATCATTGGCAATGATTGCGCCGAACCGCGGGAGCCAACCGAAGCCAGCCACGTGTTCCGCTGACCGCCGTCGCCGCCTTTTTAATTAAAAATTTATTTTTTAAATGTATTTTAAATCAGAAAACTTCAAAAAATCGCCAAAAATTTGTTTTTCGTCCGATTTTCGCGTGTAATACCTTGTTTTGTTCGTATTTCAATTCTCTACACTATAAATTTTTTTTTATTAAAATAATGTGTTTATTTTAAAATATTAATAAAACAGCAAAAACATACATTTAATATTATTTTAAAAGTATTATTTTTATTGTTTTATTATTATTATATTATAATATTATTATTTTAATTATAATATTAATGAATATATATTACTTTGACTTACTTATGTTGTTTATTATTATTATTTTTATAGTGTTATTATGTTTATCTAGATATAAAAATTATATTTTTAACTATTAAATATTATTTTAATTATTGTAATTAGTTAAAATTACTTAATATATCATTAATAATTAACATGTTATTATTATTTTTTTTTTGTAAGTTATTTCAAATTTCAGAGGTTAATAAACCTTATCTTTGTCATTATTTAAGTATTATTTTGATTATTTATTATTTTTGAATTATTTTAAAGCCTTTAATTATTTTAAACTTCGAAAATTAATAACTTTCCCGTTTCAATTCGGATTTTTGCGCACAGCACCTTGATTTGAACGAATTTGAATTCTGCACATTCTGGAATTAGTTTTACTTAAAATTTTTGGGTCTGTGTGCAGTTATTTTTAAAACAGCCAGTTGCACTATTTTGAAATTATTTAATTATTGCCTTTAAACTTCGAAATTGCGTAACTTTCTCATTTCAAGTCGGATTTCGATGCACAGCACCTTGTTTTGGGTGTATTTTGAATCCTGCATAGTTTAAAATTATTTTCAGATAAAATGTATGTGTATATTTTCTGTTATTCCAAAAACAGTAAGGTTATACTATTTTAAAATATTATTTTATTATATTTAAGTTTCGAAAATTCATATCTTCGTCATTTTAAATCGGATTTTTGCGTATAACCCCTCGTTCTTTTCAAAAAAGCGAGCTTTATGTTTTGAAACTATTTCCAGCCCCTGATTTTGGCTGTTTTGACAGATCACTATTTGGATTCGATTATTCGGGTATTTTTGATATTAAATATTAATTATAACATTATTTTCAGGATACAAACTATTTTCAAATCGCTTGAGACTTCGTTTGAGTGGTCAGCGAGTCTCCCATATACCTATTTACTATAATTTGACTTACTTTTAATTATCTTAGTTTCTAAAATTTAAATATACATATATATATATATATTTAATTATTTTGAAACTACTTTGAAACTACTTATATGTTAAATCTCTTAACTTTGGGAGACTTGCTTTATGAAATTTTAGACATTGGTTCTAGATATGAAGAGCAATCATGGGGGAGTGGGTTAGTGAATGGTTGAGTCCCAATCATTCACTAATCCATTCTTTAGGTGTCTGTCTTTTTATTTTCGTAGATTGCATGTGTAGGTCGCACCACGAGCACTTAGTTTAGGCTCTCCTAGATCTAAGGACATGGTGTGTTTATTTCATTTTTGTAATCCCATGCATTTATTACCTGAAGGGTTAGACTAAACATCACTTTAAACTCCTACAACGTAGTGACACCCTAAAGACAAAAATTAAGGACCTATCTAGCGAATTTAGAAGTTTTCTAGGGACTAGGATAGACCCCAGAACGACATGAAAACCTCAACACTTAAACTTAGTGACATCTAAAACATCACTGAATTTTCTAGGAATTTTTAGGAGCTTTTAGAGCCCTTAATTAACCAACCATAATTAACCCGCTAAATAAGGCCCCGAGACCTTCCGAAAATTACAATAAATACATCTTAGGTCAGAAAATTACCCATAATACCTCAAACTGACCAGAATCTGATCCTTGACCTTAGATAAATAGGGCTCCCTAGTTTGACTTCAGGTTGACCCATAATTTGACCATAGGTGAAAATTACCTTTTTGCCCCTAATAATTCATTAAAAATTATTTAAAATCCCAAATTTTCTCCAAACACTTGGGAACACTTTCTTAGGTCATTACTGACTTTTGGGAGTGATTCCACTCAGTTTGGGGCTGATTTGGGCCAAAACTACAAAATTGGCCCTTCTTTAGGAAATTTAGAAAACTCCTTAAATTACCCCAAAACTTAGAAAATTCATAACTTTGCCTAGAGAACTCCGATTTCAGCTTACTACCTGTCTAACTACTCGTATTAAGGTCTAGTATTTTCATGATAGGAGACCCAAACCTAGCCTCTTTTTCATAATGACTTTTTGGACCCTTAGCTTAGTTCCTAGGAGGACTTAGAACTTTCTAAAATTGGCTAATATCACTTAAATTTTAAATGTCAGTATCCTAAGCTCTTAAAATTGAATAACAAACTGAAATAATTAAAATGGACCTAATTCACTAATATTTGAATTTCAACTAAAATATCCTTTTCAGACTCTCAACAAATATGAACTATAGATAATTTTAACTAAATTACCCTGCTTAGGACCTATCCAAACCACACTAGCCTTACACACACATAGAATTGTTTGTTAGGGCACCACTTCTAGACCTAGGTTAGGCCGATGTGTTTTACTTTTCTGTTGTGTGCCGGAGCTTTCGTGGATTTCATTGCATGCTGTTTGAAAAATGATTGGTGTGTTTGCTTACTTTTTCTGCACTCTGGATGTGAGCACTAGATTTACCCCTAGGTTAGGAGCGCCATATATATATACTGTTCTTCCGTGCAGGTGGCCATGCTCAAGCTAATAAAAGGGGGGAGCACTATAATTATTTCTAATAATGTTTCATGCAGGTGCTTGCTCAGCTCCCCCTAGATAAAAATGAGGGCTAGAATTAATAATTATAACTGCACAGATGGAGCTGCTTAGCCCTCATAATTAAGAGCATGGCTTGGCACAGGGTCAATGGTGTTAGCATTTTCACTTTTATATAAACTGCTTGGGTTGATTTTTATTAGGATAACCATGTAGGGAGTCTAGAATTTTCTATTTCCAATGGATGTAAAAATTTGTAATAAGTTAAGAGTTGTGAAAATGCAATTTTGAGTGTGGATATTCTTATCCCACTTGAATCCCAAAAGAGGAAGGCATCCTTATAGGGGATAGTCTTCTTCCATTTGGGAAATCGAGTGGGATGGCTTTAGATATCCAAAGAAAAAAGGCAATAATCCCAAATGGGAGAATTGTCTCTTCATTTGGATATTCAAGCCACGACGGAGCCAAGGAGTCCAAAGAAGAGAAATCCAAGGAGTCCAAGGAGGAGAGATCCAAGGAGTCCAAAGAGGAGAGTTACAAGGAGTCCAAGGAGAAGAAGACACCCAGAAGACCAATATCCCACTCAAAGTCATTTGCGTCTATCATAGGCTTAGAAATCCGGGTTGTTGGCAGTGGTGCCCGGCCACTTTATTTTCTGCAAATTCTGGTTGTAATAAGGGCAGTTTGCCTATGGACATTTAGATGATTTATTTTGGGATTTATATTGATGTGTTTACCTGATTGCGCAGTAGAAATACTTGCTTTTTCTAGGTTTCTTTTCTTGCATGTCGCTTTTGTTTTCTCCTGGATTTCGTTAGGCTCTTTAAGGACTGCAAAATCTTTTCTACTTATAACCAAAATTTAATATTTAAGTTTTAAATAACATAGAAATCTAACGAACCTAGGGAATTGTCGGAACCGTCCGGGGTCGCATGCATATTATTGCATTCTTCTTTCCTTGTTATAAGACATCTCCCTGCCTGCGGGTAGAGTCCGGATAATCTGGCCTATGAGGATGAAGTGCCGGAACTAGGGAGACTCAGTCTTTTCAAAAAATTATTTTCTATAAGCCTGTTTTTAAAGTTCTATAGCATTCATGAGCTGACGATTCAACTAGCATGCATTGCATTAGTAACCAACTAATTAAAATTTAATTGCATTAGCTATGAGCATCTGACCCACATAAGTCCAGGACCACTTAGGAAATCCTCTAGATGTCGGTCCTATTTCCAATAACTGTACTACCCACCCATCTTTCATAATTGACTTGACAGCATGGTTTTGAATCGATTAGGTGGTTAGCTGGCTCCCCCAATCCAGGCCGGGATAAGTCCAGGTTTTGCACTGCATTAGCTAGGACACGGATCTTAGTGTTTCGTAGAGCACTAAGCCCAACCTAGATTTAGAATTCGAGGTTACTACATTCGGTCTCGTAGTATGCCTTAAATAGTAGGTAGGTTCCTTCTTCTCAGGGACTCTAAATCCTACTTATCTGCGTCACAGGATGGCGCCACTTCCATCTTTTCTCTCACGCATGTGATTGAGTGTTTGGTTTTAGTTTATCCAGTTTTTTTTTAGTACCCTAGAGCCTCCGAATGCTGGTTTGAGCCACGCATGTTGATTGAGCCTCTTTGAAACCCTTCTTCCTTTTGGATAGGATTTCCTAGTCTATACCCATGTGTCAATCCCACTTTAGGAGAGGATAATGTATGATCCTTAATCGAGAGTTTTCTCAGGCTCCAGCCTGGGATGTAATTAACCACGGGAGCTTGCGACTGTGGGAAACTCGGTCCCACATCTACTAAACCCCATTCGAGCTCTTACATCGGGTGGGGGAAACCCGTGATTTGGTCATGTATATTACTACCCATCGAGGTGTGTTGGCGATAGCCTCTATCCTCATTGGTTAGTCGTATGCACGATCCAATCTGTCCCTTCCAATTGACCCGTTCGCGCAGTGCTCTTTCGGAGGTCCACAGTTTCGATGAAGGAAAGCAGATGGGCAACGAGGAGTACCAGAGTCGCGAAGCTAGGCTTCGAAGGCGGGCTACGATATGCCTAGGGCGAAGATGAAGCGCTAAAGAATGTTCGGCTAGGGCGGGAATAGAAAAAATATATTGGATTTTATCAAAAGAAAAAACTGCTAATAATAAGTGCTGTGAAAATATGCATTTTTTGTGTTGTAATTGCGGCGGTTTAAATCACTGCTATAGTTAATATATAGCAGCGGTTTTAAAACTGCTGCTATTTAATACTGCTGTTATCCCCTGATTTTAGTAATGAGATGTAAATTATGATCGCCAATTTTAAGCGTAGATGTAATATAAAAGCTCTTCATAATTACTCAAATAATTTAAATCATAAGCCATCACCATGAAATGAACTGGAAGCGATTGGATGTAGTTATCATCCCAAATGGTTGGCTGAAAATTTGCTGTGCGATGAGCAGGAGAAGTTTTTATATTAGCTGTTGAGAGGCAGCTTATGGGATGGAATCTTGTCATACTTCCTTGAAGAATTAGAAATGTTGGCGTGGAAGAAAAGCTAAAGAGCACTGGCTGCTTCTTACTGTACGAAAGCATGGGAGGGCGAAAATACAAAGCCATATTGATATGTATTAAGCCAAGTAGTTCTGTCTAGGTTTGATAATAGATGGGAACCCCCTATGCCTATTTATATATGAGCATTCTATGGCGTACTGCTCTTAATGCCAAAGTTTTCATTTTCATGTAATTCATTAGAATATGCCAATTTTACAGTAGTAGTGTGTATATAAAATCTCCATTAAATGACTCAAATAATTTTAAATCATAAGCCTATCAACCATGAAATCAACTGGAAGCGATTGGATTGTGTTATCACTCCAATGGTTGGATGAAAATTGCTGTGCGACGAGCAGGAGGAAGTTTTATATTAGCTGTTGAGAGGCAGCTATTGGGATGGAATCTTGTATACTTCCTTGAAGAATTAGAAATGTTGGCGTGGAGAAAAGCTAAAGAGCCTGGCTGCTTCTTACTGTACGAAAGCATGGGAGGGCGAAAATACAAAGCCTATTGATATGTATTAAGCCAAGTAGTTCTGTGTGGTTTGATATAGGATGGGAACCCACTATGCCTAGTTTATATATGAGCATTCTATGGCGTACTGCTCTTAATGCCAAAGTTTTCATTTTCATGTAAGTGATGCTCACCAAACGGTACGTGTTTTTGGGTATCTTATGATATAACTTTCGCATATTTTATCCAATAACGCAATTTTTAAGCTATCATATAGTTTCTGATAAATCTTTTTTTATCTTGTAATTTCACTTAAATCTATAGGCGCCTCCCTCTAAATTTTTAATATTTTTACACGTGAGCATTTCTTTCTCTTGCACCTCTTCACTACCAAACTTCTCGTTTGACTGGATTTTTTTCAATTACCCTCTCCAAGGAAGCTTTGTTTTATTAGGCTTGTTTGGGCGGGGCTTTCTTATTGCTTCTTAAAGCTGCTTTTTAGTACAAAATTTTATTTTTGCAATTAAAAATTGCTTTCAAGAAGCAATAAAAAGTTGTTCCCAAACGAAGCCTTAGGCTTCACTTGGATAGCTTTTCTTATGCTTCCTAAAATGAATTTCTAGTACAAAAAATTATTGAACTAGAAATATTTGTATTTAGAAAGCAGCTTTACAAATCAGTAAAAAAGTCTGTCCCAAATGAAGCCTTAGGCTTCGTTTGGGACGGCTTTCTTTTTGCCTTCTTAAATACGCTTCTTAGTATAAAATTTATTTTCTTACTACGAAGCTGCTTTAGGAAAAAAAGAAAGCCGTACAGTCCCAATTAAAGCCTTCATCCGTTAACTATATCTTACCATAGTATAATAAATCTTCTTTGATAAGATCATAATCTACATGAGTCGCTTGATCAAACTAACCTAAAAACTTCATTTTTATTATATGGTACTACTCGCACGTGGTTTTCTCTCTCCCTTTATCTTTTCTATCATCCCACTCGTGCTTTCCTCTTTTGCCTCTCTTACAAAACCTTTCACTTGCACTGTCTATCATTTTTCATTTTGCTTGTTCAGTAAACATCGTTAACATTAAGGGTTAGAGTCAAAAGAGAGGGACGGAGAGAGAGAGAGAGAGCAGGAACAAGCAAAGGGCAGAGCATCAGATAGGCAAAGCAAGGAGAGAGCAAGAGGTCGAAAGCACAAAAAAATGCTTCTCAAGAACCAATGAACAATACACACCAACAAGAAATAGAAGTGAAACTTTCACGAGTCATGGTGGAGGCACCATGTTAGGATCTATACATATTTTTGTGGTAGAGCAGTTTTAAGCTTATTTCTATCTCTAAGTGTTATGTTATTCAAATATGTATTTTATATATCCTGGTTGTATATTCCTTTTCAATAAGGACAAGTTTTATCTTTTTCCAATATGTTCTTTTCCTTTCTTGCCTTTTCTTCTTGTCCGCTGGATTGCTTTCATGGTATCTGAGAGCTTCTTCCATGGCAGCAGCAAGATTCTGCAATGTCTCAACCGCAAGAGCTGATGTTCATATTACTCTCTCAATTCAATGTCCCACCCTCTCTAAAGTTCTTGATCTCTAATCTCAAGAACTTGGTTCCCACCCAGCTCACGCCGAATACCTATGCCGATTTGGCGCATTCAGCCTTCTTCAAATTTTACTGCTAATGGCTTTTCCGGCCATCTGACGGCGCGAAACACCCTGTCCGCCCGATTCCTCTACTCTGTTTCCACTCTTGGACTCTCTCGACAAGAATCTCCTTTCTTCCTGTTGCCACGATTTCCCCTGCCATTTTCCCCATGTACTTTCTCTATCCACTGCGCATGTTGTTTGGGAGATGTCTTGAGAAGCGGCTGCAACCAACAGCCCGTTCCCGTGCATCCAAATCAAACATGAGCTTCATCAACTCAATGAAAGATAGATCTATGCAACAATATCTTGCCAATGTCAAGCTTCTCGTGGATAATATCGCTTCTGCCGGCTCAAGATTGGACACTGAAGATGTCACTTCTTTACATTTTGAATGGCTTACCTTCTTCCTACAATTCGGTCAAACACTGCAATACAGACGTCTCTCAATCCGATCGATCTTGCGTTCTTTATTTGCGATGCTCTAGTAGTGAGAAATCAATCTTTAAATGACAGCTCAAAAGACGCAGCCGTCACGCCTGACACAGTGGCTTCAAGCCAATCGAACGGCTCCTCCTCGCGGTAGAACAATTTCAAAACCAACAAAGGCCGCTCCTCAGCTTCCCGATGGTCTTCGAAAAACAATCCTACACACCACAAGATTTCTTCTTCCTCCGAACGCCTCATCTGCAGATTTGTGGAAAAACGGCGGACATCTTGCTCTTAACTGTTGGCATAGGTGCAATCTGAAATATGCTCCTACAACTACCCCGTCCAACCGTGCCTTTCTCTCTCAAACTCCGGGCACCTACCACGTCTGATTGGATCTTGGACTCCGGTGCCTCCACCCCACTCATGCCAGACATCACTAATCTGCATCATCCGTCTGCTACAACGGTACTGACTCGGTCTCCGTCGCAAATGGTAATACTCCTTCCTATCAAAACTCGGGCAATGGTCTTCTTCCGCTTCCGGACTCGGCTCGTAAGCTTCAATTAAAATATATTCTTCATGTTCTCCAAATTGTCCCACATTTGTTATCCGTTTCAAGACTAACGACTGAACAATCATTATTTTGTTTTTGACAAGACGGTTTTTTCGAACAGGATCCCCGGACAATCGAAACTCTTCTGCGTGGTCTCTGCATAACGGTCTTTATCAACTTCCCAAGCTTCAGTTGCCTTCGCATTCAGCTTTGCAGGCGTCTTTCTCTTCCGCTTGCTTGGCACGCCGTCTCGGCCCCCCAACACATGGCTTGCTTCCCACATTAGCACATTTTATTCCCAATATTGAACTTCTTTTCGTCTATAGTTTGCATTTCTTGCAATGTATCAAAATCTCACAAGAAATCATTTAATAAAAGTATGACTAATTCCACAAAACCTTTGAAATCATACATTGATGTTTGGGGTTCCGCTGCTCCACAGTTATCATTTCTTGGTTTAAATATTATGTTCTGTTTAATTGACGATTATCGCGATACTCCTGGCTTTATCTTCTTCATTCCAAAAATGAAACTTTGCAAATTTTAAAAATTTTCTGCTCTAATCAGGATCAATTCACACTCAATTCACAACCTTGAGATCCTGATGGCTAGTGGCGAATACGTGAGTAAAGAATTTCGGAGTTTTTTTAACTGCTAACGGCATTAATCACCAGCTTAGTTGTCCCCATACGCCCCGAACAAAATGGCCTCCGAACGCAAGCATCGCAGTCTTCTTGAACTTACTCGCACCCTTGCACGCCACTCATCTTCCAAATTCATTCTGGGCTGAGTCTCTTTCTACGGCAAATTATTTACTCACCGGCTTCTTCTAAAGCTTCTCTCTCAACTCTCCTCACCAAAAACTTTTCGGTACATTCCTAATTACTCACATCTTAGAACGTTGTTGGTGCCTTTGTTTTCCGTGGCTTCGGCCGCACGCACCACACAAAATGGCTCCTCGCTCTCAAGAGTGTGTTTTTGTTGGATATTCTCTCTCACAAAGGTTACCGTGTTTTGATTTCAAAATGAATAAATTGTATATCTCTCGTCACGTTGTATTTCACGAGCATATCTTTCCTTTCAGATCCCCTGCGCAACAAATCCTTCTGCACCTATTCTTCCCTCAAATTTGTTAATTCCTACTTCCATTACTCCTATTTCTACGTCCACTTCTTCTCAGTCTGTGCCAATTCCCACACAGACTAACTGATCTCTGTGATCCAAAATTCTCCTATTCCGTCTCAATCTCCACCATTCGATCTGACTGACTTCTTCTGTTACTCCGCGCATGTCTCAAATTTTCAGCCCTCGCATCCGATGCAAACTCGTCTGAAGTCTGGCATTTAAAACCGAAACAATTTATGATCTTCTGACTGTTTCTTCATCTTCGGCTCTACCTAATTCTTACAATCAAGCGGTTCAAACACTCACATGTGCGCTCAGCCATGTCATGAATTCCTTGCTTACAACAACAAGGAACTTGGTCTCTCGTTCCTCCTCCGTAAATCAACCATTTTAGGATGTATGTGGATTTTTAAAACTAAATTTCTTCCTACAGGTCAGATTGACAAGCACAAAGCTGCTAGTCGCTCCGGGGTTCAATCAGGAGTTTGGTATCAATTACAATGTAAAGCTTTCAGCCCGGTGGCGAAAATGTCGACCACCATTCGTGTTGTTCACATCTAGCTCTTCCTAAAAGCTGTCTATCCGACAGCTTGATGTTAGCAATGCGTTTCTTCACGGAGAGCTTACCGAAAATATATAACATGCGTCAACCACCTGGTTTTGTATCCACAACATCCAATTACATTTGCAAACTTCACAAATCACTCTACGGGCTCAAGTAAGCTCCACGCCAATGGTTTAAGAAAACTCAACCAATTTTCTTCAGAATTTCGGATCAGTTCACTCGTTCCATCCTTCGCCTCAATTTGATAAAAATAATGTCAAATGTATTTTTCTATTTACGCGATGATATCCTACCTTACAGGGAACGAAGAACATCCATACAGCAACTTATTGGTCAGCTTCATTTCCGTTCCGTCTCAAAGATCCGTGAAGCTTCCTAATTTCTTGGCATTCAAGTCCAGCGCACACAAACGGGTATTTTCTTCAACAACAACATATGTTGGACAATCTACTCAAAGTCTCCCGGGGTTTACAGATTGCAAATGATTGCGCCAACTCCTTTACCTCCTGCTCGCAAGCACAGCCCTGCTACGGACGATCTTTTCCTGATCCCCAGTTATATAGCAAGCTAGCGGGCTCCTGCAGTACCTAACCATCACTGCTTGCCGGATATTGCTTTTGCCACTACTATGTTTGCCAATATATGCATGAACCGAAACAATCTCATTTCAAGGCTTTAAGAGGATTCTTCGATACATAAAAAGGCACGACACATTTTGGTCTTCCGACACTCATGGCGATCTTCTTCTTCGTACTTACGTGGATGCTGACTGGGCATTGGACACCGCCGACGGAAATCTATTTCTAGTTATTGCAACTTTCTTGGTTCCACACTTATAATTGGTCCGCCAAGAAGCAAGTCACTGTGGCTCATTCTTCCACCGAGCGGATACCGCTCGCTTGCCGCTGCCACATCTGATGTTCTTTGGCTACGCGGTTAGCCTCTGAACTTCTTTCCGCAGCAAAATCTCAGTAATTCATTGCGACAACACTTCTGCTATCGCCATTGCGCACAATCCAGTTTTCCATGCACGGACGAAAAATATTGAGATAGTTTCACTTTATTCCTGAACATATTGATTCCGGAGCTATTTCAATCGTTCATTCTCAACACAAATGATCAGCTCGCCGACATATACAAAGCCGTTTCCTGAAGCACGTTTATAGGATCTTCGCAGCAAATTCAATTCATTCAATATTATTAATTTGAGAGGGGGCATGTTAGGAATATACTTGTAAATAGTGGTAGAGCAGTTTAAGCTTATTTCTATCTCTAGTGTTATGTTATTCAAATATGTATCTTTATATATCCTGGCGTTATTCCTTTCAATAAGACAGTTTATCTTTTCCAATCTGTCTTCCTTCTTGCTTTTCTTCTTGTCCGGATGCTTTCAGCACCAACTCCCAAACTAAGTGTCATGGAAAAAATAAGCCTCACCAAGAAGAGCGTCACACAGATGATGTGTTAGCTAATAAGGGTTTTCTCTTGTTGGCTATGAGGAGTTGGACATCTCAATTTAGAGCATTCTCTTAAAGGATGCTTCTTGTGGATAAGGCTTCTATGCCTCATATCAGGTATATGTTGATCTCCTTGGTTTTTTTTCTTCATACACTGTTCTGTTTTTGTGTGATGCAGCTTGGTATTTTGTGTTCCTGTATTGGCTGGTGGTAGTAGCTTTGTGTTGGTCTTTTTATTACATGCTGAAGAGTTTACGGGAGATCTGAGCAGTTTTTTTCCGTCAACTGGATGTTGATGTTTGTAATTCTGGGTTGGTTTGGTGTAATATTTTGTATCATGTTTTGGATAGGCTGGGTGCTTTTGGGGTCTGGTTAATGGCGGTTTTGGGTGTGGAGGTTTATGATAATTTTAAGCATTGGAATAGTGTTGTTTTTTCAGGGTATTAAGTTGGGATTGTTTGGGTGTTGTAAGTTCTGTTATACTACTCCTGTTTTGGGATTATTACTGCTATCATCTATTATTATTCCTCACGGTTTTTTGGAGGATGCCTTGCAGTTTATTCAAAAAGGTTCGACATTGGAGCGCAATGAACACAAGGTATGCTTTTTTGGTTTTGGCTTTTCTTTTCTTGTATCTTTTACCTTTTTGCAGAAGCTGTGCTGAATGAGATGATTGGCTTCTCCTTTTTTGGGTGCTGTTGACTCACAGCCTAGTGTTATTTATGTCTTTTATAAACGTTGGATAAGGATCCACGGCCTCAAGGTTTTTTGGTTCTTTTATCCTGTAGCTCTTTGAGCAGTAGAGAGCTGGAGGAACTTCTAAGGACTTGTAACCGATTTTGATATAACGCGTAGGCCCCGCTGTGGGTTTTACTAAAAAAAAAGTGTCATGGAAAATAGAGAAGGGGACATCACACGTCAGTACGTATTGGCATTAAAAAATAAGCCTCACCAAGAAGAGCGTCCCACAATGAACATGTAACCGAGCTATCCTACAAGCGGTGCCAACTCAGTAGATCGATGTGGTGGCATTAGGCAAGAAAATTAGCAGCCACTGGAGGAGAAATTATTACTTATGAGTTAGGCGTTAGTTTCATCTGGACTTCAATCATGTGAAGTATGTGAAATGTTTTTTTTTTCATATATCAGTTAAAGGAGAGAAAACAAAATTCACATGTCCTCATGTGATTGGAGTCCAAATAGTCACCGCCGTATAAATTTTCTTGCTAGAGAGGTTGTGATTAACTGTAAGAAAAGGGCAGGTAGGTAAGCTCGGTATTTCTAACTATTTCTATAAAATGCATTGCCCTCAAGAAGATTTAATGAAAAGCTAGGTGAAGAATGTAAGATAATTGGTGCACTGATAAAATATTTTTTATTAATTTATTGATTTATTAGCTTATTTAGTATTGTTGTGGGTTAGAATATTCCTGGCGAAATAGAATCTAACATTAGCATTGCACATGTATCCACACACAAACAGAAGACTTAAAAACATCAAAAATTTTACCTGAAAAACCCTAAAAAGGTGAAAAAGAACAGAGACCATGCGCCATTCAAAATGATTCCACTTGTTTTGACACGTTACAAAGTTGACATATGCTTGAACTTTAGGACGATCAAATTACAAAGTACATAAACTAGATTAAACTTTGTGTGAATACAGGAGTTACCACGATGACAGTGGGTAGAAGTTAGACGGTGGTAGAGCAGAAGTTCGACGATTGTAGGCAGGAGCCTAATGACGTTTAGTTTCCCGACGAAAGTCTGGCAAATCCGACAATGCGTGGCCGTGTGGTGGTTGAGAGAAGACAGGTGGTAAGAGAGCTCCCAGATTTCACATCTCTATTATCTCTTTTTCTTCCGTCTTTTTTTTCTATTTAGAATGGAGGTATTTATAGATTTTTTGGAGTGACATGAATAGTAAATAGGAGGGAAGATCAATGGCATGTTGGTAGTGCTTTGATTGCGACTAATATCAATTCTCCTTATTATGAATCGTTTATTAAACATTTGGTGTTTTAATGTGTCAAAATTGATAATCTTACACGTTGGAGTCATCTCGTCAAGCCATTGATTCGACTATAGCATGACATATTTGAATATCATTTGGTCATCCAAATTTAGCTTTAGGCATCCTGATATGCTTCGGGCCCTCGTTTTGGGCTCACTTGGTCTTGGATTGGATTGGATTGAATTTAGTGTCGTTATGTTCGTCTCATTGAGATGTTCAATTTGACAGAAGCATGTTGAAATCAGAGCTGGACGTATCTAGATTTTATTTGGAAGTTTTCCGATTTTATATTTGCATTGAGATTTGTGCCCGATCAAGAATTTTTTTTTGATAAACATATTAGTTTCCCCCATTTTTTTTATGTTGAAGTACATAGCCTAAAAATATGTGTGGAGCTTTTCAAACTATTCCAATGCAAGACTATAATTTTCTGGCAATTACGAGGCACGACTGCTCTCTGGACGTCAGCATGGATTCCTTTCAGAGCCGTGAACCAGGTAAAAATGTAAAATATCTTAGATGTTGTTAGTCTAGGGTAAGTGCAGCTAGATCTTTTTACACACATTTGATGTGTTGCATTATCATGTTTACTTGGATGCTTTGTATGATTAGTAATTATGAGCACAAGCTTAAAATACTTGGAATGCATTATTTGATTTATACTTAAGCAAAAATTAGCACTATTGCTGGATAAAAAATTGATATAAGCTAAATTACTAATAACATGCACTTGGAGAAAGGAATGTACATTGGATTAGGAATGAGGATGTAACTGTCCTTTTTAAAGGATATCCTTTTAAAGTGGATTGGTTAAAACATCGTTAAGAAATTTGATCCTGGTTTACCACCGGGCTCTCCTATATCCATCTCCATAGTGATGAAGCTTTGTGATGTCGTGGAACATTTAATAAATCTTTTCTGAAAGATTATAGATGTTGAAAATGTTAATATATTCTCCATTCAATTTTCAAATAATTTCTATTAAACATCTTATATAGTCTCGAGCAACTGAGTCTGAACATTTTCTCATTCATTTAGATTGAATTGATTTTAAAACGTCCTCTTTGGATCCTGCCTGAATAAACCAAAATATGATATATATCATAAAATAAAAAATATTCAAAAAGAGAATAAACATTAAGATTACATTTTAGATTTGAGAGAAAATGCTCATACTTTACCGTGTTAGTTACCAATATTTGTAGAGTCGACAATCATACATGAATGTCGAACAATGGCTGGATAAAAGTTTAAACTATCACCGCTTGCTCTCCATTCAAGTCATCACTTAGACAATACAGCTTCTGATAGTTCACAAATTTCTGATATTGTGACACAGCATTCTCCAAGTACTCGCAATGTTGGAGTGTATCTATATGATACACTTGCTTCAAATTAAGATGCTTTGCATAAATCGGCTACTAGAGTACAATAATAATTTGGTTTAAAAATATTATTAACCCATCATAGTTAAGATTTATATAATTTTGCTCAGAATTATTATAAAAGGATTGAATATCAGAACAATCTCTATATAGTATAAGTTCTGATGTTAGTTTAGTTGTAATTTTAATAGAAAAAAAGGTCTTTATAGGCAAATAGCTAAAATTCCCACAAAGTTCCACTCCTTTTTCCTTTAACGAGTACGAACATCAATCATTGTATTGAAAGTGCGATCAAGCCTATCTTCATCAAATTGGAAGTTGTGTGCTGCATTAGTTTTCCACTGGGAGTTCCAATTTAATTTACACATATTTAAACAGGATGGATAATTAAATACTTAATTTAATACATTTAGATAATAAGAATAATATTATTATACATATTTGAAATCAAAGGTAATTAAAAATTATTTATGCACATTAATAAAAATTTGTATTTCCTTACTTTCTACATGGCATTTGTAAAGATCTCTAGTCATCTAGAGTGCCATAAAACATCATAAACATCATCAATTGTTGTTACCAAACAATTAATCTTGGTGATTGCTTTTCTGTTCTCCAAAATATGGTTGAAATGAAATCTAAAGCCCATAAATGGTTCTCACCAGCCTATCTCCTATAAAATCAAGTCATCACAAAGAACATCAAGATTCTCCACACCCTGTGAAGGTAATAATAATTCTTAGAAGAATTATGAGAAGATTGATTATGTATATTAAAACAAAAATCAAATACTTGGACAATTCTTAAGCTCTGTCATATAATGCTATGTCATATGTTGAAATCTGTTTGGCCAACCAAGCATATGGGATTAACTATTTCTTGTTTCCCATAAGCATCAATGAACCACCACTATGCAGGCTTGGCATCCTCCAATCCAAGGTAGCTCCAAGGCATGATACTATTTCTTCAATAAGTTGTTGACTTAGAAAGATCTATCAAGATGTTTAAATGCTCCATAGCAAACTCCTGCCTCATCCAGTTCCTCCTTCCTTCTATAGCAGGTAGGAAGCCTCATACAAACTTGAGCTTCTTAACATCATATTGATGATTGGAATAGAACCTTTCTCTCACTTTTTGAAGCATTTTATCAGAGTATCAACATCACGAAATAATTAAAAGGGATTTTATTAAGCATACTTATTATAAAATCCAATAGAATTAATATCATTTTGACGTTCAATAGGTAAATTATTTTATTCATGGCATTTTAGTCCTATTTCTAAAGCATCTTGATGTACATAAAATTCATGAATTGCTAATATTAGTCTTGCTAATAATAGCTAAATTAGTTACTATAAGAAAAATGATAAATCATTAGCCCTATTGGCATTCTGATAAAGATGAATTAGAATTTAATGAAATAGAGTGCCTTTAGATGATAGTTATCTTAATATTGTTGTTTAGGTAACATTTTATTTAGTTTATATCGGATTTTTTAAGGATGGAAAACTATTATAAATATTATTTACTAGAAGTAGGGAACAAATTATTTATAGGTCCATGGGCATAAGTCATTGAAAAAAAAAAAAAAAACAAGAATATATAATAAGACTATTCCTAAATAAAATATCACATAGAGATAAAATTAGTTTTCTTTTAAGGAAGTCATAAAGATGGAATTGAATTTATGACTCTATATACACAAGAAATAAGGGAATATTGCTTGAACCTAAATTTAATTAATATTTACAATGAACTAATAACCCTAAATGAAAATTTTATATGCATGCACATCCTTAGTATTGCAGCATTAATGATGCCATGCTCCATTAGAAGCCTAAGGCAATGCAGGCCAAAAGGTGTATTCTCTATCAAATTATTTATATTTTCCATTGATGAACTAGTACAACTCAACAAATTCAGATCTTTGAACAAAATGATAATCAAGTCCTAAGTGTCGTAGGGCATCCAAAAGTTAACTGTTTAATACCATGTGTTGGCCAATCAACACTGACTTCCTCCTTCAATTATCTCTTGGTGTAATATACTTCTCCTCATGTGCATATGTACTCATTTTTCATCAACTTCAATGATGTAATACTCTCTAAGAAAAATTAGCAATTTCCTTGGCATTATTCATTAAGGATATAGGTTCAATAATGTGCCATTAATCTATGAGTTAAATAACAAAAAATTGGATTGCCAGAAATTGAGTTGGGTTGAGTTCGAATCGAGAAGAAATTAAACGATTCAAACTCACATATATGTTAGTTCAAGCCAAATCTCTTACGCTTTGTTGGGATATTTTCTTAATGTTTCTTTGCAACTTTCTATTCAAAATATTATTTTTTGTATTAAATTTTATTTGAGAAGCGGTAAGAAAGTTGTTTCAAACGAAGCCTTAGTTTAAAGAAAAATCATTTTGATTTTGATTTTTTTTTTTTACAAATTTGGTATTATACCTATCTTCAAAGTACAGAATTTATGATTGAATACAGCTTAAATATTAATGAATAAAAAAAAATTTATGTGCATATATCTAAACATTGCGAGACACTCTAATAATAAATAGGCTTTCGCCGCACTTTTTTGGACCTACGGCAGCGGTTTAAACACCTACTAATTTATTTGCAGTGGTTTAAAACCGCTACATATCCGTTGTATTTGCTTTTGCTGGAAAGGTTTAGCCGCGTTTTATAAGTGCTGCTGTAGGTAGGTTTAGCAGCGCTTTTTAGCATGTTGTAAACCGCTGCTACAAGGAGAATAAATTAAAAAAATATAATGCCAAAAAATAAATTTGTGATCAAATTATAAATATCAATAAACACTATACAAATATAAATTAGTTGTGTTATTAATGGTTACTAATTGTGTATTTAAACTGTAGGTTATGTGCCATATATTTCCAAACAAAACAATCAAAAAACAAAGATGAAAAAATGGACGAGCAAGCATATACGATCAATAGAATTTTGAGCACACCTCCTTTTCCAATTCATCCTGTTAGTTATTGATGATACCCACTACAGACATCTATGCTAGCTCTAACCAGAATGGAAATGCATATTTGCTTGGAAAGTGCAGATGTTGAATTTCATCATGTCTTGAATATGAACATGGAGTACTTTGTTCTCTTGACTGAGGAAGGGAGCTATATCTCTAACCCCTTGTTCTCCCCAATGATACAATTCTTCTTCAAATGAGTGTGATTTCACTATCTCTTCATCTCTCCTTCTTTATCTTCTCTTCCAACTATGGCTCTTTTCTTCAACCTGAAGAATGAACCATCTCACTAGTTAATGAAATGTCATCAACTAAAACTTCAAAATTTTAGAAAAAAGCATGATGTAGAAAAATACATAATTAAAGACAAGCAAAAATCCACCAATAAAACACATCATAACTACATGATAACTTAAAGACAAAACCAGCAGCAGATGCAAAATGTTCGATTTCATGATAAAAATTAGCAGCAAAAAATTATAGTAACCAATTATAAAAATATCAGAACAACAAATTAGATAATGATTATTGAGCGCGTTGATACCAAAATTCACAGGTAGTAATTATGCTTAGACTACCTTCCCAAGGGAGCAATACAAATCCACATAATTTTGAAAAAAATGCTCTTTAAAATTTTCCAAGATAGTAGTTATGCTTTCATATTGCAACTGGACTCCTGCATTTTTTTTATTTCCATAGGTAGACAAAAACTGCTCTTTCACTTTTTTTAGCCACCCATAACAGCCAATTATACATATAGTGATAGAATCAACAGCATTTATAACAATCCCCAATCTTGCTCGTAGAAAAACCAGAGGTAGACACTACAAGGCACTAGAAATGCAGTAGATAAGGTACAAGACATTGCACAGAAAGCCATGTTCAATGAAACTTAAATATGGACCTTGCAACGTAAATATATGCCGTATTGATATTCCAGCAAGCTCTAACCAGAAAATTTCGGTAGCAACCAAAATCTCAAAGACAATATAGCCTGACTGTGAGTTCTGAAGATCAAATTTGTTAAATCCTAGTTGTTATTCAGTAGATTTAGGCATGCAGAATCTTTTTTTCTCATATGAACAAATAATGAATAATCAGAGCATGATTCTGCACTTCATTTGCATTAAATAGAAACATTATGAATGCCTTCTCTGAAATTTTCAAACCCCTCGAAATGAGTGATGCTGAGGAAAACTCCAAAATTTTGGTAGTGAATGTGTGCTTCGAACCATAATATTTTCTCAGCAAACATGTGTGGTCCACATTTTCAATTTTTTTTTAAAAATATTCTAATTGTCATTAAGGCACCAAATAGTGTCATTATTCATTAATAGTCATTCAGAGAATCTCTATTAAATAATAGGCTCATGGGTGGGTTAATAATCACAATTTGAATATGTAACAAAAATAGTTGGAAATGTTTTTCCATTCTATATAATTCAAACTATCCTAGAAGGAAGCGTTTTGAAAATAAACTCGTGATAAGTGAAGAATTTAGGTAAACTTTGGAGCCACTTGAGCATTGTTTGTTACAGGATCAAAATTAACACGACCTACATCGGTTGTCACTAAATATACCATTCCATCTCATCATTCCTTATCAGACTACTTTTTCACTAAACAACGGTGAATTGTCCCAGTCAGTTAAAGGAATTTCTGTCACAATGAAGCATTTTCTTAAAATATTTGAGAATAGAACTTGTGAGACCCATTATGTGAAAACAAACATCTCATAACTGTTCTTGACAAATGGCCTCCATAGTCACTGAAGAAAAAGGTGAAAGAGAATAAAAAAAGTTTGGAAATTTGGTGATTGAGAAAATTACCTAACTCCACACAAATAAGTTTGTTTGATCCTTTTCCAGTGCTGATTTGTTGTTTAACGGGAAAAAAGGAACAAAACCAGCATGGAGAGACCATAGCCTGGAGGGCACGCTGGGCCAAGAGTAGGAACAGCGTCCCCGACGAACTGCATCTTCCAAGATGGCGTCTCACCAGCGAAGTCCTTCAGCGTTAATTAGCGAATAGGTTAATAGTGAAAAGGGAAAGCTAGGGTTCGGAGAAAGAGTAGATGGGGGATATTACCCCAGCGACGGCGGCCAGAGGTTTCTGTTGAATCGATTTGTCAAACCTTTTGGCATTGTGGTTTGAGTTGACCAAGTCAACTTTTGATTGTTCCACCACCGTTAAGGGTCAAAATTGACCCATTAAACCTTTTTTGAGCCAAATCGATCCAACCTCTTTTATGGCTCAATCCTTGGACTTCCTGGCCTATTGACTCTTGACCAGTCCACGTTGACTGGTCCAACCACGACTAATAGTCATAATTTACCTATTAGAGTCATTAATAGCACATTTAAGGCTCTAATCAATGCCCCTACGTTTAATAAATCAAAACCACGGTCAAAACCGACCTATTTTCCCTCCTAATTACCCTTGGATCGTCCTAGCATTCCCCAGGTTAGGAGTTTAAATAGGAGAAATTTAGGTTTGGAAAGGACTTCTTTTTCTTGCTCCCCACTAGAGCTCTCAGCGGAAAATATTGGTGTGAGAGCTCCCCTAGGCTCCCTCTCGACTCCCCACGCAGAACCCGACCGTCCAAGGGCCGCCGCCGCGAGATCTCCGGCCACCCGGCCATTCCCGTTCCAGGCGAATCCCGTCGCTCGAGGCCGTTCGGAGCACGAGTTCAACAGGAAACTTGCTCGTGAGGATCCTCCGAGTCCAACGAGACCAAAGAACTCCCGAATCCCCAGTGGATTAGGTAAAATCCTAACCCTCGTTAGAACACTGAAGTAATTAAAATTTGATTAAGAGCGTTTCAGATCGACTAAAACCTCCCCACTGATGCTCTTCACTCTAGAAGCTAGATCCCAAATTCTCTGCGTTTGGTCCAGCGTTTGTGGAGAACGAAGCAAAAACCGTTTTGGTCTTCGGGTTCGCCCTAAATCTTGGATCACGGGATCGGACCGTTGATCCCGTGATCAGGCAGAACCGCGTCGTTTTACGGTTCCGTCCGACCGCGAGAATCAAATCGAGGTTCCGCGCGCTGTCCGGCACGATCTGGGCCGTTGATCTCAAACGCGCGGCTCCCACGGCCCACGCGCTCTGCCGATGTGGTTAAGTCGGTCGGCCTGATTTCAGCGCCGCGGCATCATTGGCAATGATTGCGGCGAACGCGGGAGCCAAACGAAGCCAGCCACGTGTTTCGCTGACCGCCGTCGCCGCTCTTTTTAATTAAAAATTTTTTTTTTAAATGTATTTTAAATCAGAAAACTTCAAAAAAATCGCCAAAAATTTGTTTTCTTGTCGATTTTGGTGTATGTATACCTTGTTTGTTCGTATTTCCATTCTCTACACTATAAAATTTTTTTTATTTAAATAATGTGTTTATTTTAAAATATTATAAAACAGCAAAAAACATACATTTAATATTATTTAAAAGATATTATTTTTTATTGTTTTTATTATTATTATTTATAATAATATTATTTTAATTATAATATTAATGAATATATATTACTTTGACTTACTAGTGTTTTATTATTATTATTTTTATAGTGTTATTTGTTTATCTAGATATAAAAATTATATTTTTAACTATTAATATTATTTTAATTAGTAATTAGTTAAAATTACTTATATATCATTAATATTAACATGTATATATATTTTTTTTTGAAGTTTATTCAATTCAGAGGTTAAATAAACCTTATCTTTGTCATTATTTAATATTATTTGATTATTTTTATTATTGAATATTTAAAAGCCTTTAATTATTTTAACTTCGAAAATTAAAAACTTTCCCGTTTCAATTCGGATTTTGCCACAGACACCTTGATTTGACGAATTTGATTCTGCACATTCTGGAAATAGTTTTACTTAAAATTTTTGGGTCTGGTGCAGATATTTTAAAACAGCCAGTTGCACTATTTTGAATTATTTAATATTGCCTTTAAACTTCGAAATTGCGTAACTTCACCTTTCAAGTCGGATTTCGATGCACAGCCATTGTTTGGGTGTATTTTGAATCCTGCATAGTTTTAAATTATTTCAGTAAATGTATGTGTTATTTTCTGTTATTCCAAAACAGTACAGGTTATACTATTTAAAATATTATTTTATTTATATTTAAGTTTCCAAAATTCATATCTTCGTCATTTTAAATCGGATTTTTGGTATAACCCCTCGTTCTTTTCAAAAAAGCGAGCTTTATGTTTGAATACTATTCCAGCCCCGATTTTGGCTGTTTTGACAGATTACTATTTGGATTCGATTATGGGTATTTTTATATTAAATATTAATTATAACATTTTTCAGGATACAAACTATTTTCAAATCGCTTGAGACATTCGGTTGAGTGGTCAGCGAGTCTCCCCTATACCTATTTTACTATAATTTGACTTACTTTTAATTATCTAGTTTCTAAAATTTAAATATACATATATATATATATATTTAAAAATTTGAAACTACTTTGAACTACTTATATGTTAAATCTCTTAACTTTGGGGCTTGCTTTATGAATTTTAGACATTGGTTTTAGATATGAAGAGCAATCATGGGGGAGTGGGTAATGAATGGTTGGTCACTCTCTTCACTAATCCATTCTTTAGGTGTCTGTCTTTTTTTTTCGTAGATTGCCTGTGTAGGTCGCACCACGAGCACTTAGTTTGGCTCTCCTAGTCTAAGGACTAGGTGTGTTTATTTCATTTTTGATCCCATGCATATATACCTAGAGGGTTAGCTAAACATCACTTTAAACTCCTACACGTAGTGACACCCTAAGACAAAAATAAAGGACCTATCTAGCGAAATTTAGAAGTTTCTAGGGACTAGGATAGACCCCAGAAACGACATGAAAACCTCACACTTAACTTAGTGACATCTAAAACATCACTGAATTTCTAGGAATTTTTAGGCGTTTTAGAGCCTTATTAACCAACACTAATTAACCGCTAATATAAGGCCCGAGACCTTCCGAAAATTCAATAAATACACATTAGGTCAGAAAAATTACCATATACCTCAAACTGACAGAATCTGATCCTTGACCAGATAAATAGGGCTCCCTGTTTGACTTCAGGTTGCCCATAATTTGACCATAGGTGAAAATTACCTTTTTGCCCTATAATTCATTAAAAATTATTAAATCCAAATTTCTCCAACACTTGGGAACACTTTCTTGGTCATTACTGACTTTTGGGAGTGATTCCACTCAGTTGGGGCTGATTTGGGCCAAAACTACCAAATTGGCCTTCTTTAGGAAATTAGAAAACTCCTTAATTACCGAACTTAGAAAATTCATAACTTTGCCTAGAGAACTCCGATTTTCAGCTTATACCTGTCTAACTACTCGTATTAAGGTCTAGTATTTCATGATAGGAGACCCAAACCTAGCCTCTTTTTAATGACTTTTGGACCTTAGCTTAGTTCCTAGGAGGACTTAGAACTTTCTAAAATTGGCTAATAACCTTAAATTTAAATGTCAGATCCTAAGCTCTTAAATTGAATAATAACAAACTGAATAATTAAATAAGGACCTAATTCACTATATTTGAAATTTCAACTAAAATATCCTTTTCAGACTCTCAACAAATTGAACTATAGATAATTTTAACTAATTACCCTGCTTAGGACCTATCCAAACCACACTAGCCTTACACACACATAATTGTTGTGTTATGGCACCACTTCTAACCTAGGTTAGGCCGATGTGTTTACTTTTCTGTTGTGTGCCGGAGCTTTCGTGGATTTCATTGCATGCTGTTTGAAAAATGAATTGGTGTGTTTGCTTACTTTTTCTGCACTCTGGATGTGAGCACTAGATTTACCCTAGGTTAGGAGCGCCATATATAATACTGTCTTCCGGCAGGTGGCCATGCTCAAGCTAATAAAAGGGGGGGCACTATAATTATTTCTATAAATGTTCAAGCAGGGCTGCTCAGCTCCCCCTAGATAAAAATGAGGGCTAGAATTAATAATTATAACTGCCAGATGGAGCTGCTTAGCCCTCATAATTAGAGCATGGCTTGGCACAGGGTCAATGGTGTTGCATTTTCACTTTTATATAAACGCTTGGGTTGATTTTTATTGGATACCAGGGGAGTCTAGAAGTATTTCTATTTCATGGAAGAATATCCAATCCTTTTTCCTTTAAAACGAGTATGCAATATCATTCATTGTATTGAAAAGTGCCATCAAGCATATCTTCATACAATTTGGAAGTTGTTGAGCTGCATCCATTTTCCAACTGGGAGTTCCAATTTAATTTAGCAATAATTTAATCAAGGATAATTCAATACTTATATTTAATTACATTTAGATTATAATAATATTATTATTTATACATATATGATAATCAAGCTAATTTAAAACTTATTTATGCACATTATTAATTTTTTTTTGTATTTCCTTACTCTTCAACGACATTTGTAAAGATCTCTAGTTCATCTAGAGTGCCATAAACATCATAAACATCATCAATTGTTGTTACCAAAGAATTAATCTTGGTGATTGCTTTCCTGCTTCTCCAAAATTTAGGTTGAAATGTAAATCCTAAAGCCCATAAATGGTTCTCCACTAGCCTGTCTCTTATAAAATCAAGCTCATCACAAAGAACACCAAGATTTCTCCACCAACTGCGAAAGGTAATAATATTTCTTAGAAGAATTATAAGAAGAATTGATTATGTATATTAAAAAAAATTTCAAAATACTTGGAAATTTCCTTAAGCTCTGTCATATAAATGCTCTGTACTATGTTGAAATCTAGTTTGGCCAAATCAAGCAATATGGGATTAACATTTTCTTGTTTCCCATAAGCATCAATGAACCACCTACTATGCATCCTTGACATCCTCCAATGCAAGGGTAGCTCCAAGGCATGATCTATTTCTTCATAAGTTGTGGACTTAGTAAAGATCTATCAAGACGTCTTAAATGCTCCATAGCAAACTTTCCTGCCTCATCCAGCTCTTCCTCTCCTTCCATAGCAAGGTATGAAGCCTCATACAAACTGAGCAATTCCTTAATGTCATATTGATGATTGGGAGTGAAGCTTTCTCTCACTTTTTTGAAGCAACTCATCAGAGTATCAACTCTACCAAATAATTCAAAAGTATTTTATTAAGCATACTTATTATAAAATGCAAAAGAATTGATATCATATTTGACGTTCAATAAGGTAAAGTATTTTATTCATTGGCATTTTAGTCCTATTTCTAAAGAATCTTGGTGTACATTTTTTTTTAAAGAATCTTGGTGTACATAAAATTCATGAATTGCTAGATATTAGGCTTACTAACTAATAGCTAAAATTAATTACAATAAGAAAAAAAATGATAGATCATTAGCCCTATTGGCATTCTAGATACGATTGCATTAGAGTTTAATGAAATAGAGAGCCTTTTATGATATAGTTATCTTAATAATGTTGTTTAAATAACATTTTATTTAGATTTATATTGGAATTTTTTAAGGATGGAAACATATCATAAATATTATTTACTTAGCAGTAGGGAACAATATTAGTTATAGAACCATGGGCATAAGTCAATTGGAAAAAAAAAAGAAATAAGACTAGCCATAAATAAAATATCACATAGATATAAAATATAGATTTTCTTTTAAAGGAAGTCATAAAGATGGAATTGAATTTATGACTCTATTATACACAAGAAATTAGGGAGAATATTGCTTGAACCTAAATTTTATAATTATATATTTACAAAGAACTAAATAACCCTTAAATGAAAATTTTATATGCATGCACATGTTGATACATACCTTAGTATTGCAACATTATTGATTCCATGCTCCCTTAGAAGCCTAAAGAGCAATGCAGAGCCATAAAGATTGTTATTCTTTATCAAGTTATTTATATTTTTCGTTGATGAACTAATATAACTCAACAAATTGGTGATCTCTGAATCAAAATGATAATCAATTCCTAACTGTCGTAGGGCATCCACAAGTTCAAGCTGTTTAAAAGTCCATGTTGTTGGCCAATCAAACACCTGACTTCCTCCTTCAATTTATCTCTTTGGTGTATATACTTCTCCTCCTGTGCATATGTACTCATTTTTCATCAACTTCAATATTGATGTAATACTCTCTAAGAAAAATAAGCAATATTATCCTTGGCATTAAATCATTAAGGATATATGTTAAATAATGTGCCATTATATCTTGAGTAATAACATTAAAAAAATGGATTGCTAGAAATTGAGTTGGGTTGAGTTCGAATAGAGATGAAACTAAACGATTCAAACTCAACATATATGTTAGTTCAAGCCAAATCTCTTATGCTTTGTTTGAGATGACTTTCTTACTATTTCTTAAAGCAGCTTTCTAATACAAAAAAATTATTTTTGTATTAAAACTCTATTTTGAGAAGCAGTAAGAAAGCCGTCTCAAACGAAGCCTTAGTTTAAAAGAAAAATCATTTTGATTATTTTTTTCAAAATTGGTATACATACCTTCATATCAAAGTACAATAATTTATAATTGAATATAGATTAATTATGATTGAATTAAAAAAAATGTATGTGCATATCATCTAATAACATTGCTGATAATAATAATTAGAATATGCCAATTTTAAGAGTAGATGTAATATAAAATCTCTTCATAATGACTCAGATAATTTAAATCATAAGCCATCACCATGAAATCAACTGGAAGCGATTGGATGTAGTTATCATCCCAAATGGTTGGCTGAAAATTTGCTGTGCGACGAGCAGGAGAAGTTTTTATATTAGCTGTTGAGAGGCAGCTTATGGGATGGAATCTTGTCATACTTCCTTGAAGAATTAGAAATGTTGGCGTGGAAGAAAAGCTAAAGAGCACTGGCTGCTTCTTACTGTACGAAAGCATGGGAGGGCGAAAATACAAAGCCATATTGATATGTATTAAGCCAAGTAGTTCTGTGTAGGTTTGATAATAGATGGGAACCCCCTATGCCTATTTATATATGAGCATTCTATGGCGTACTGCTCTTAATGCCAAAGTTTTCATTTTCATGTAATGTGATGCTCACCAAACGGTACGTGTTTTTGGGTATCTTATGATATAACTTTCGCATATTATATCCAATAACGCAATTTTTAAGCTATCATATAGTTTCTGATAACTCTTTTTTTATCTTGTAATTTCACTTAAATCTATAGGCGCCACCTCTAAATTTTTAATATTTTTACACGTGAGCATTCTTTTCTCTTGCACCTCTTCACTACCATACTTCTCGTTTGATGGATTTTTTTCAATTACCCTCTCCAAGGAAGCTTTGCTTTACTTAGGCTTCGTTTGGGGCGGCTTTCTTATTGCTTCTTAAAACAGCTTTTTAGTACAAATTTTTTTTTTTTGCATTAAAAAATTTCTTTAAGAAGCAATAAAAAGTCGTCCCAAACGAAGCCTTAGGCTTCATTTGGGACAGCTTTCTTATTTCTTCTTCTAGTACAAAAATTTATTGAACTAGAAATATTTGTATTTAAAAGCAGCTTTACAAATCAGTAAAAAAGCTGTCCGAAACGAAGCCTTGGGACGGCTTTCTTTTTGCTTCTTAAATCAGCTTCTTAGCATAAAAATTTATTTTTTTACTACGAAGCTGTTTTAGGAAGCAAAAAGAAAGCCGTCCCAAATAAAGCCTTAATCTCGTTAACTATATCTTGCCATAGTATAATAAATCTTCTTTGTAAGATCATAATCTACATGAGTCGCTTGATCAAACTAACCTAAAAACTCATTTTTATTATATGTGTACTACTCGCACGTGATTTTCTCTCTCCCTTTATCTTTTCTATCATCCCACCTCGTGCTTTCCTCTTTTGCCATCTCAAATGTAAAATAACTCAATTTGATAATGATGTCTATTTGTTATACTTTCAGTACGACGTCTTGATCTTCCTCGCATCACAAATGTATTAGTCATGTTTGGAATATTTATGTTATTATTCTCACAAAATGATCCAATCTCTTAAAGCAAATTTTCCACCCATCATTTCTCATGTTTTGAAGTCTTTGTTTGGAAACTTTCACCAAAGTCATGACATTTAAAATATCTTGATCCTTTCTTTGCAGTATTTGTGATAACTCATTAGTAACTCCTAAAATAGTCTTCATCATATGCAAATTAAAAATAAAATCAAAACTTTGCATAGATTCAAGTAGAGAATATGCTTCACCTTTTTGGTCACTATTAAATCCCTCGTGTGTTACTATGTCAAGAATCTCTACAATGGACTCAAACAAAAGAATTATACTGATGAGTGAATTATTATGGGAACCCCAACGAGTGTCTCCTGGTCGTTGAAGAGTGATTTCCTGATTTAAACCTCGACCTTTAGTAACCTCTCCACTTTCCAATTGCTCTACAATTTTTTTATAATGTTTTCCTCTCAATATATCTCTTCTTTTGCATGAAGTACCAATAATATTTATCAAACATGTCACAATATTAAAGAATGAAGCAACTTGGACATGATTTTTTTGCTGCTGCAATCAATGCTAGCTGAAGTTGGTGTGCAAAACAATGCATATAATAAGCTGAAGGGTTTTCCTTCATAATCAATGTTTTTAATCCATGAAACTCACCTCGCATGTTGCTCGCTCCATCATAGCCTTTTCCACGTATTTGTGTCAAACTCAACCCATACTTCGCAAAAAGAGCTTCAATGGCCAACTTTAGTGTAGGAGCTGTTGTATCATCTACATGAACAATCCCAATAAAACGCTCAATGATACATCCTCGCGTATCGACATAACGTAAAGCAACGACAACTTGTTCTTTAACTGATATATCACGAGATTCATCAAGTAAAACTGCGAATACATTATTCTTCAACTCATTGATTATAATATTTGAGACTTCAATTGCAGCAGCTTCTGTGATTTCTTTCTGGATTTTAGGAGCTATTAGTTTATTATTTCCAGGAGCGTTATCCAAAATAACTTTATTTATGCTTTCATTGTGATTTGCAAGGAAACGCAGAAGTTCAAGAAAATTTCCTTGATTCTCATATTCTTCTGATTCATCATGCTAACGGAATGCTAATCCCTGGTGTAAAAGAAAACAGACACAATCGACACATGCATTTAATCGTGTACAATAGTTTTTGAGATTCTGCTCAGAAGGTCTTTCGAAAGCAAACCTGATATCATTGGTCTCATTCATTAAATCTTCATATTTTCGCCTAGCAATGTTATATGCGCTATTCTTATTACCAACATGAATTTGAAATCTCTCTTTTTTTTTCCAATTTTTGAAACCTTTTGTGTCAAAACTGTCACCGCTAGCTTGTTCTCCAATTTGAGATCTATACAAATAACAAAACAAACAGTACGATGCATCCTTTGTTATACTATACTCCAACCAAGCTTTGTGATCATCAAACCAAGCGGGATTGAATTTGCGAAATCTATCACCAAATTGAGTACGTGAGAATTCATGATCACGCGGTTGATACGGATCTTTTAACAAATAATGTCTCCTAACACTGTCCCTCTCGTTAGGATGATAATCTAAATTTTTTTCCTCAATCCTGGATCAGCGGGGATATCCGAAAAATTAATTTCTAAACGGGCATGTTTGCTTTGTGTATTATTTTCTTCACATAGGCTATAGAGATATGTAATCTCAAACTTGATAACTTGAGATGACACATCCATGAAATTATGATTAGCTTTTTTTTTTTTCCATTTTTTTGCATTCTTTACTTATAACAATACATGTAACAAATATCAAATTTTAAATTTAGCTTATTAATTGTAAAAGTAGTTAAAAATAATGAAGAATATATTTTTAAGGCATTGGTGCCCAACCTTACAAAGAAGTTCTAATATTTTATAGAAGCTAAATGAATAAAGACATAGAAAAATCACATATTCTAGGATCATATTACATCCTCATTTGGTTAAGCCATCATGATTAAACATCCCTTCTAACATGGTATTTAAGTGCCTTTTTCTTATTTAGACATGCTACATTTGCTTAAGGCAAATCACATTTTTCTAAGATGATATTACATCATCATTTGGTCAAGGCATCGTGATTAAACATCCCTTCTAATATGGTATTTAGGTATATTATGTTCACTTAAGTACCTTTTCTTATTTAGACATGCTACATTTATCTATGTACACCTTCAAGTAGATCACATCCACTTGTGCAAACCAATTTTGTTCATGGTGGAACAAATCCACTAGAGAGACCACTTTTTCTTAAGTCACACCAATTCAAGTAATTGTTGCCTTTGCACTTAACTATGTGATTTTTAAAATTACCCACCTAACCTTCATATTGGATTGTACGTATGTGCTTGAATCTAGTTTGAGTCAACACATAAACTCACTAAGTGGGTCATATCTATCAAATTTAAAATTGACTTATGGTTGTATTAAGTTAACTATCACCATTAGTGATAGATTACTTGATGATAAAGACAATCAATCATAACCGAATCTCATATGAATGGTGACATATACAATTTATAGAAAGCATTTCACCTTAATCATTTTTAAATGAAAATAAACACTTTTGGCAATATATGAGGTGGTTTTTTTTTTTAAAATGACTAATTTTCAAACATTCTTTTCTTGAAAATCATATAAATAAAGTTATCCATCAAAACACCTTCATAACTAATTTTGAAAAATAATAGACATATTATATTTTAAAATATATTTTTAAATTCAAATAAGTTAAGGTGACATGTCTTAACTTTATTGGATCCTTGAGATGATACCAACTTTGGTGCTTTTTTGCCAAGCATGAGGGTCGACCCCTTTGACAACACTTAAGTTTGCACATGCTATGTGTTCTAATATTTGATTTAATATGAAGCAAAAAGCTACCACTAATTGCTTGGATAAAAAATTTATCATAAGTTAAATTACAAATAACATGCACTTGGAGAAAGGAACAGTACATTGGATTAGGAATGAGGATGTTACTGTCCTTTTAAAGGACAACTTTTTTAAAGTGGAATTGGTTCAATCATCGTTAAGAAAATTTTATCCTTGGTTTTACCATCGGGCTCTCCATATCCATCTCCATAGTGATAGAAGCTTTGTGCTGTTCGTGGAACATCTACTAAAGCTTTTCTGAAAGATTCTATAGATGTTGAAAATGTGATATATTCTCCATTCAATTTTTTCCAATAATTTCTTATTAAACATCTTATATAGTCTCGAGCAGCTGAGTCTGAAACATTTTTCTCATTCATATAGCATTGAATTGATTTTAAAACGTCTCCTCTTTTGATCTCTGCCTGTAATAAATACAAAATATCATTCTATCATAAATAAATGAATTATTCAAAAAGAGAAAAGAAAACATTAAGATTACATTCTTAGATTGAAGAAAATGCTCATATTTACCATGTCAGTTCCCAAATCATTGTAGAGTCGAAAAATCATACATGAATGTTGAACGATGGGTGGATAAAAGTTTATACTATCAAGAGCTTCAACATTCAAGTCATCACTTAGACAATATGATGCTGATAGTTCACAAATTCCGGATATTGTTACCCAAGCATTCTCCAAGTACTCGTCCAATGTTGGAGTGTATCTATTATGATACCACCTTGCTTCAATTAAGTATGCTTTGCATAAATCGACCCACTAGAGTACAATCATAACATAATTTGGTTAAAAATATTATACCACATCAATCATCTAATCTTGTTTACTGTTTTTATTACTAATTTGTAGCTTAAGAGAATTTTATATCAAAAAGTTTGAATTATGAGAAAAAGCTTGAATCTATATTAAAAGTTAAAGACATAAACATAATGAACTAAAAGTTGTATTACCACTCTTTTTAGGCATGGAAGAATATCCAATCCTTTTTCCTTTAAAAACGAGTATGCAATATCATTCATTGTATTGAAAAGTGCCATCAAGCATATCTTCATACAATTTGGAAGTTGTTGAGCTGCATCCATTTTCCAACTGGGAGTTCCAATTTAATTTAGCAATAATTTAATCAAGGATAATTCAATACTTATATTTAATTACATTTAGATTATAATAATATTATTATTTATACATATATGATAATCAAAGCTAATTAAAACTTATTTATGCACATTAATTAATTTTTTGTATTTCCTTACTCTTCAACGACATTTGTAAAGATCTCTAGTTCATCTAGAGTGCCATAAACATCATAAACATCATCAATTGTTGTTACCAAAGAATTAATCTTGGTGATTGCTTTCCTGCTTCTCCAAAATTTAGGTTGAAATGTAAATCCTAAAGCCCATAAATGGTTCTCCACTAGCCTGTCTCTTATAAAATCAAGCTCATCACAAAGAACACCAAGATTTCTCCACCAACTGCGAAAGGTAATAATATTTCTTAGAAGAATTATAAGAAGAATTGATTATGTATATTAAAAAAAATTTCAAAATACTTGGAAATTTCCTTAAGCTCTGTCATATAAATGCTCTGTACTATGTTGAAATCTAGTTTGGCCAAATCAAGCAATATGGGATTAACATTTTCTTGTTTCCCATAAGCATCAATGAACCACCTACTATGCATCCTTGACATCCTCCAATGCAAGGGTAGCTCCAAGGCATGATCTATTTCTTCAATAAGTTGTGGACTTAGTAAAGATCTATCAAGACGTCTTAAATGCTCCATAGCAAACTTTCCTGCCTCATCCAGCTCTTCCTCTCCTTCCATAGCAAGGTATGAAGCCTCATACAAACTGAGCAATTCCTTAATGTCATATTGATGATTGGGAGTGAAGCTTTCTCTCACTTTTTTGAAGCAACTCATCAGAGTATCAACTCTACCAAATAATTCAAAAGTATTTTATTAAGCATACTTATTATAAAATGCAAAAGAATTGATATCATATTTGACGTTCAATAAGGTAAAGTATTTTATTCATTGGCATTTTAGTCCTATTTCTAAAGAATCTTGGTGTACATTTTTTTTAAAGAATCTTGGTGTACATAAAATTCATGAATTGCTAGATATTAGGCTTACTAACTAATAGCTAAAATTAATTACAATAAGAAAAAAAATGATAGATCATTAGCCCTATTGGCATTCTAGATACGATTGCATTAGAGTTTAATGAAATAGAGTGCCTTTTATGATATAGTTATCTTAATAATGTTGTTTAAATAACATTTTATTTAGATTTATATTGGAATTTTTTAAGGATGGAAACATATGATAAGTATTATTTACTTAGAAGTAGGGAACAATATTAGTTATAGAACCATGGGCATAAGTCAATTGGAAAAAAACAAGAAATAAGACTAGCCATAAATAAAATATCACATAGATATAAAATATAGATTTTCTTTTAAAGGAAGTCATAAAGATGGAATTGAATTTATGACTCTATTATACACAAGAAATTAGGGAGAATATTGCTTGAACCTAAATTTTATAATTATATATTTACAAAGAACTAAATAACCCTTAAATGAAAATTTTATATGCATGCACATGTTGATACATACCTTAGTATTGCAGCATTATTGATGCCATGCTCCCTTAGAAGCCTAAAGAGCAATGCAGAGCCATAAAGATTGTTATTCTTTATCAAGTTATTTATATTTTTCGTTGATGAACTAATATAACTCAACAAATTGGTGATCTCTGAATCAAAATGATAATCAATTCCTAACTGTCGTAGGGCATCCACAAGTTCAAGCTGTTTAACAAGTCCATGTTGTTGGCCAATCAAACACCTGACTTCCTCCTTCAATTTATCTCTTTGGTGTATATACTTCTCCTCCTGTGCATATGTACTCATTTTTCATCAACTTCAATATTGATGTAATACTCTCTAAGAAAAATAAGCAATATTATCCTTGGCATTAAATCATTAAGGATATATGTTAAATAATGTGCCATTATATCTTGAGTAATAACATTAAAAAAATGGATTGCTAGAAATTGAGTTGGGTTGAGTTCGAATAGAGATGAAACTAAACGATTCAAACTCAACATATATGTTAGTTCAAGCCAAATCTCTTATGCTTTGTTTGAGATGACTTTCTTACTATTTCTTAAAGCAGCTTTCTAATACAAAAAAATTATTTTTGTATTAAAACTCTATTTTGAGAAGCAGTAAGAAAGCCGTCTCAAACGAAGCCTTAGTTTAAAAGAAAAATCATTTTGATTATTTTTTTCAAAATTGGTATACATACCTTCATATCAAAGTACAATAATTTATAATTGAATATAGATTAATTATGATTGAATTAAAAAAAATGTATGTGCATATCATCTAATAACATTGCTGATAATAATAATTAGAATATGCCAATTTTAAGAGTAGATGTAATATAAAATCTCTTCATAATGACTCAAATAATTTAAATCATAAGCCATCACCATGAAATCAACTGGAAGCGATTGGATGTAGTTATCATCCCAAATGGTTGGCTGAAAATTTGCTGTGCGACGAGCAGGAGAAGTTTTTATATTAGCTGTTGAGAGGCAGCTTATGGGATGGAATCTTGTCATACTTCCTTGAAGAATTAGAAATGTTGGCGTGGAAGAAAAGCTAAAGAGCACTGGCTGCTTCTTACTGTACGAAAGCATGGGAGGGCGAAAATACAAAGCCATATTGATATGTATTAAGCCAAGTAGTTCTGTGTAGGTTTGATAATAGATGGGAACCCCCTATGCCTATTTATATATGAGCATTCTATGGCGTACTGCTCTTAATGCCAAAGTTTTCATTTTCATGTAATGTGATGCTCACCAAACGGTACGTGTTTTTGGGTATCTTATGATATAACTTTCGCATATTATATCCAATAACGCAATTTTTAAGCTATCATATAGTTTCTGATAAATCTTTTTTTATCTTGTAATTTCACTTAAATCTATAGGCGCCTCCTCTAAATTTTTAATATTTTTACACGTGAGCATTCTTTCTCTTGCACCTCTTCACTACCATACTTCTCGTTTGATGGATTTTTTTCAATTACCCTCTCCAAGGAAGCTTTGCTTTACTTAGGCTTCGTTTGGGGCGGCTTTCTTATTGCTTCTTAAAGCTGCTTTTTAGTACAAAAATTTTATTTTTGCATTAAAAAATTGCTTTAAGAAGCAATAAAAAGTTGTCCCAAACGAAGCCTTAGGCTTCACTTGGGATAGCTTTCTTATTGCTTCCTAAAATGAATTTCTAGTACAAAAATTTATTGAACTAGAAATATTTGTATTAGAAAGCAGCTTTACAAATCAGTAAAAAAGCTGTCCCAAATGAAGCCTTAGGCTTCGTTTGGGACGGCTTTCTTTTTGCTTCTTAAATCAGCTTCTTAGTATAAAAATTTATTTTCTTACTACGAAGCTGCTTTAGGAAGCAAAAAGAAAGCCGTCCCAAATAAAGCCTTAATCTCGTTAACTATATCTTACCATAGTATAATAAATCTTCTTTGTAAGATCATAATCTACATGAGTCGCTTGATCAAACTAACCTAAAAACTCATTTTTATTATATGTGTACTACTCGCACGTGGTTTTCTCTCTCCCTTTATCTTTTCTATCATCCCACCTCGTGCTTTCCTCTTTTGCCATCTCTTACAAACCTTTCACTTGCACTGTCTATCATTTTTCATTTTGGCTTGTTCAGTAAACATCGTTAACATTAAGGGTTAGAGAGAGAGGGAGGGAGAGAGAGAGAGAGAGAGCAAGGAACAAGCAAGGGAGCGCAAGAAGGAGCAAGGGAGAGAGCAAGAGGTCGAAAGCACAAAAAAATGCTTCTCAAAGAACCAATAGAACAAACACCAACAAGAAATAGAAGTGAAACTTCACGAGTCATGGTGGAGGCACCTGTTAGGATATACTTGTAAATAGTGGTAGAGCAGTTTAAGCTTATTTCTATCTCTAGTGTTATGTTATTCAAATATGTATCTTTATATATCCTGGTTGTATATTCCTTTTCAATAAGACAGTTTTATCTTTTCCAATATGTTCTTTCCTTCTTGCCTTTTCTTCTTGTCCGCTGGATGCTTTCATGGTATTAGAGCTTCTTCCATGGCAGAGCAAGATTCTGCAATGTCTCAACCGCAAAGCCTGATGTCTATTACACTCTCTCAATTCAATGTCCCACCCTCTCTAAAGTTCTTGATCTCTAATCTCAAGAACTTGGTTCCCACCCAGCTCACCGCCGATACCTATGCGATTTGGCGCCTTCAGCTTCTTCAACATTTTACTGCTAATGGCTTTTCCGGCCATCTGACCGGCGAAACACCCTGTCCGCCCGATTCCTCTACCTCTGATTTCCACCTCTGGACTCTCATCGACAAGAATCTCATTTCTGCCTTGTTGTCCACGATTTCCCCTGCCATTTTCCCCTATGTACTTTCTTCTTCCACTGCGCATGATGTTTGGGAGATTCTTGAGAAGCGGCTGCAACCAACTAGCCGTTCCCGTGTCATCCAACTCAAACATGAGCTTCATCAACTTCAAATGAAAGATAGATCTATGCAACAATATCTTGCCAATGTCAAGCTTCTCGTGGATAATATCGCTTCTGCCGGCTCCAAGATTGACACTGAAGATGTCATTCTTTACATTTTGAATGGCTTACCTTCTTCCTACAATTCGTTCAAAACTGCAATCCAGACGTCTCTCAATCCGATCGATCTTGACGTTCTTTATGCGATGCTCTGTAGTGAAGAAATCAATCTTCAAAATGAACAGCTCAAAGACGCAGCCGTCACGCCTGACACAGTGGCTCTTCAAGCCAATCGAACGGCTCCTCCTCGCGGTAGAACAAATTTCAAATCCAACAAAGGCCGCTCCTCAGCTTCCCGATGGTCTTCGAACAACAATCCTACTACACCACAGATTTCTTCTTCCTCCGAACGCCTCATCTGCCAGATTTGTGGAAAACCGGGACATCTTGCTCTTAACTGTTGGCATAGGTGCAATCTGAAATATGCTCCTACAACTACCACGTCCAACCGTGCCTTTCTCTCTCAAACTCCGGCACCTACCACGTCTGATTGGATCTTGGACTCCGGTGCCTCCACCCATCTCATGCCAGACATCACTAATCTGCATCATCCGTCTGCTTACAACGGTACTGACTCGGTCTCCGTCGCAAATGGTAATACTCTTCCTATACAAAACTCGGGCAATGGTCTTCTTCCGCTTCCGGACTCGGCTCGTAAGCTTCAATTAAATAATATTCTTCATGTTCCAAAATTGTCTCACAATTTGTTATCCGTTTCAAGACTAACGACTGACAATCATATTTCTGTTTGTTTTGACAAGAACGGTTTTCGTATACAGGATCCCCGCGACAATCGAACTCTTCTGCGTGGTCCTCTGCATAACGGTCTTTATCAACTTCCCAAGCTTCAGTTGCCTTCGCATTCAGCTTTGCAGGCGTCTTTCTCTTCCGCTTTGCTTTGGCACGCTCGTCTCGGCCACCCCAACAATGGCTTGCTTCCCACATTAGCACATTTTATTCCCAATATTTGTACTTCTTTTTCGTCTATAGTTTGCATTTCTTGCAATGTATCAAAATCTCACAAGAAATCATTTAATAAAAGTATGACTAATTCCACAAAACCTTTTGAAATCATACATTCTGATGTTTGGGGTCCCGCTCCACAGTTATCATTTCTTGGTTTTAAATATTATGTTCTGTTTATTGACGATTATACGCGATACTCCTGGCTTTATCTTCTTCATTCCAAAAATGAAACTTTTGCAAATTTTAAAAATTTCTATGCTCTAATCAGGAATCAATTTCACACTCAAATCCAAACCTTGAGATCCGATGGCAGTGGCGAATACGTGAGTAAAGAATTTCGGGATTTTTTAACTGCTAACGGCATTAATCACCAGCTTAGTTGTCCCCATACGCCCGAACAAAATGGCCTTGCCGAACGCAAGCATCGCAGTCTTCTTGAACTTACTCGCACCCTTCTGCACGCCACTCATCTTCCAAATTCATTCTGGGCTGAGTCTCTTTCTACGGCAAATTATTTACTCAACCGGCTTCCTTCTAAAGCTATCTCTCTCAACTCTCCTCACCAAAAACTTTTCGGTACAATTCCTAATTACTCACATCTTAGAACGTTTGGTTGCCTTTGTTTTCCGTGGCTTCGGCCGCACGCACCACACAAATTGGCTCCTCGCTCTCAAGAGTGTGTTTTTGTTGGATATTCTTCCTCTCACAAAGGTTACCGTTGTTTTGATTTCAAAATGAATAAATTGTATATCTCTCGTCACGTTGTTTTTCACGAGCATATCTTTCCTTTCAGATCCCCTGCGCCCAACAACATTCCTTCTGCACCTATTCTTCCCTCAAATTTGTTAATTCCTACTTCCATTACTCCTATTTCTACGTCCACTTCTTCTCAGTCTGTGCCAATTCCCACACAGACTACTGATCTTGTGATCCAAAATTCTCCTATTCCGTCTCAATCTCCACCCATTCGACCTGAGACTTCTTCTGTTACTCCGCCGCATGTCTCAAATTTTCAGCCCTCGCATCCGATGCAAACTCGTCTGAAGTCTGGCATTATAAAACCGAAACAATTTTATGATCTTCTGACTGTTTCTTCATCTTCGGCTCTACCTAATTCTTACAATCAAGCGGTCAAACACTCACATTGGCGCTCAGCCATGTCAAATGAATTCCTTGCTTTACAACAACAAGGAACTTGGTCTCTCGTTCCTCCTCCGGTAAATCAACCTATTTTAGGATGTATGTGGATTTTTAAAACTAAATTTCTTCCTACAGGTCAGATTGACAAGCACAAAGCTCGGCTAGTCGCTCAGGGGTTCAATCAGGAGTTTGGTATCAATTACAATGAAACTTTCAGCCCGGTGGCGAAAATGTCGACCATTCGTCTGTTGTTCACTCTAGCTCTTCATAAAAGCTGGTCTATCCGACAGCTTGATGTTAGCAATGCGTTTCTTCACGGAGAGCTTACCGAAGAAATATACATGCGTCAACCACCTGGTTTTGTAGATCCACAACATCCCAATTACATTTGCAAACTTCACAAATCACTCTACGGGCTCAAGTAAGCTCCACGCCAATGGTTTAAGAAACTCACCAATTTTCTTCAGAATTTCGGATTCAGGTTCACTCATTCCGATCCTTCGCTTCTCATATTTGATAAAAATAATGTTCAAATGTATTTTCTAATTTACGTCGATGATATCCTACTTACAGGGAACGACGAAACATCCATACAGCAACTTATTGGTCAGCTTCATTCTCAGTTCCGTCTCAAAGATCTCAGTGAAGCTTCAATGTTTCTTGGCATTCAAGTCCAGCGCACACAAACAGGGTATTTTCTTCATCAACAACACTATGTGGACAATCTACTCAAAGTCTCGGGGTTTACAGATTGCAAATTGGCGCCAACTCCTTTACCTCCTGCTCGCAAGCACAGCCCTGCTACGGACGATCTTTTCCCTGATCCCCAGTTATATCGCAAGCTAGCGGGCTCCCTGCAGTACCTAACCATCACTCGGCCGGATATTGCTTTTGCCACTAACTATGTTTGCCAATATATGCATGAACCGAAACAATCTCATTTCAAGGCTCTTAAGAGGATTCTTCGATACATAAAAGGCACGACACATTTTGGTCTTCCGATCACTCATGGCGATCTTCTTCTTCGTACTTACGTGGATGCTGACTGGGCATTGGACACCGCCGACCGGAAATCTATTTCTAGTTATTGCACCTTTCTTGGTTCCACACTTATAAATTGGTCCGCCAAGAAGCAAGTCACTGTGGCTCATTCTTCCACCGAAGCGGAATACCGCTCGCTTGCCGCTGCCACATCTGATGTTCTTTGGCTACGCCGGTTAGCCTCTGAACTTCATCTTCCGCAGCAAAAATCTACAGTAATTCATTGCGACAACACTTCTGCTATCGCCATTGCGCACAATCCAGTTTTCCATGCACGGACGAAACATATTGAGATAGATTATCACTTTATTCCTGAACATATTGATTCCGGAGCTATTTCAATCGTTCATCTCAACACAAATGATCAGCTCGCCGACATTCTTACAAAGCCGTTTCCTGAAGCACGTTTTAAGGATCTTCGCAGCAAATTAACAATTCATTCAATGAATTATTAATTTGAGGGGGCATGTTAGGATATACTTGTAAATAGTGGTAGAGCAGTTTAAGCTTATTTCTATCTCTAGTGTTATGTTATTCAAATATGTATCTTTATATATCCTGGCTGTATATTCCTTTTCAATAAGACAGTTTTATCTTTTCCAATCTGTTCTTTCCTTCTTGCCTTTTCTTCTTGTCCGCTGGATGCTTTCAGCACCAACTCCCAAACTAAGTGTCATGGAAAAAAATAAGCCTCACCAAGAAGAGCGTCACACAGATGATTGGTTAGCTAATAAGGGTTCTTCTCTTGTTGGCTATGAGGAGTTGGACATTCTCAATTTAGAGCATTCTCTTAAAGGAATGCTTCTTGTGGATAAGGCTTCTATGCCTCATATCAGGTATGGTTGATCTCCTTGGTTTTTTTCTTCATACACTGTTCTGTTTTTGTGTGATGCAGCTTGGGTATTTTGTTGTTCTCTGTATTGGCTGGTGGTAGTTAGCTTTGTGTTGGTCTTTTATTTACATGCTGAAGAGTTACGGGAGTTTATCTGAGCAGTTTTTTTTCCGTCAACTGGATGTTGATGTTTGATAATTCTGGGTTGGTTTGGGTAATATTTTGTATCATGTTTTGGATAGGCTGGGTGCTTTTGGGGTCTGGGTTAATTGGCCGGTTTTGGGTGTGGAGGTTTATGATAATTTTAAGCATTGGAATAGGTTGTTTTTTCAGGGTATTATGTTGGATTTGTTTGGGTGTTGTAAGTTCTGTTATACTACTCATGTTTTTGGGATTATTACTGCTATCATCTATTATTATTCTCTCACGGTTTTTTGGAGGATGCCTTGCAGTTATTTCAAAAAGGTTCGACATTGGAGCAGCAATGAACACAAGGTATGCTTTTTTTGGTTTTGGCTTTTCTTTTTCTTGTATCTTTTACCTTTTTGCAGGAAAGCTGTGCTGAATGAGATGATTTGGCTTCTCCTTTTTTGGGTGCTGTTGACTCACAGCCTAGTAGTTATTTATGTTCTTTTTATAACCGTTGGATAAGGATCCACCGGCTCATAGGTTTTTTGGTTTTCTTTTATCCTGTAGCTCTTTTGAGCAGTAGAGAGCTGGAGGAACCTTCTAAGGACTTTGTAACCGAATTTTTGTTATTAACGCGTAGGCCCCGCTGTGGGTTTTAACTAAAAAAAAGTGTCATGGAAAAAAATAGAGAAGGGGACATCAACGTCAGTACGTATTGGCATTAAAAAATAAGCCTCACCAAGAAGAGCGTCACACAGATGAACATGTAACCGAGCTATCCTACTAAGCGGTGCCAACTTCAGTAAGATCGATGTGGTGGCATATGGCAAGAGAAAATTAGCAGCCTACTGGAGGAGAAATTATTACTTATGAGTTCAGGCGTAGTTTTTCATCTGGACTTCAATCATGTGAAGATATGTGAAATGTTTTTTTTTTCATATCATGTGTATAAAGGAGAGAAAACAAAATTCACATGTCCTCATGTGATTGGAGTCCAAATAGTCACCGCACGTAATAATTTTTCTTGCTAGAGAGGTGGTGATCAACTGTAAGAAAAGGGCAGGTAAGGTAAGCTCGAGTATTTCTAACTATTTCTATAACATGCATTGTCCCTCAAGAAGATTTAAATGAAGAAGCTAGGTGAAGAATGTAAGATATTTGGTGCACTTGATAAATATTTTTTATTAAATATTATTGATTATTAGTCTTTATTTAGTATTGTTGTGGGTTAGAATATTCATGGCGATAAATAGAATCTTACATCTTAGCATTGCACATGTATCCCACACACAATCAGAGAACTCTAAAAACATCAAAAATTTACATGAAAAACCCTAAAAAGGTGAAAAAGAACAGAAGACCATGCCCATTCAAAATGATTCCACTATTGTTTGAACACGTTACAAAGATTGACATATGCTTGAACTTTAGGACGATCAAATTACAAAAGTACATAAACTAGATTAAACTTTGTGTGAAAATTCAGGAGTTTACCACGATGACAGTTGGGTAGAAGTTAGACGGTGGTAGAGCAGAAGTTCGACGATTGTTAGGCAGGAGCCTAATGACGTTTAGTTTCCAGACGAAAGTCTGGCAAAAGTCCGACAATGATCGGTGGCCGTGTGGTGGTTGAGGAAGAGTCTGGTGGTAAGAGAGCTCCCAGATTTCACATTCTCTATTATCTTCTTTTTCTTCCGTCTTTTTTTTCTTCATTTAAGAATGAGAGGTTTATTTATAGATTTTTTGGAGTGACATGAATAGTAAATAGGGAGAAGATCAATGGCATGTTGGTAGTGCTTTGATTGACGACTAATATCAATTCTCTTAATTATGAATCGTTTATTAAACATTTGAGTGTTTTAATGATGTCAAAATTTGATAATCTTACACTCGTTGGAGTCATCTCGTCAAGCCACTTGATTCGACTATATGCATGACATATTTGAATATCATTTGGTCATCCAATTTATGCTTTAGGCATCCTGAATATGCTTCGGGCCCTCGTTTTGGGCTCACTTGGTCTTGGATTGGATTGGATTGAATTTAGTGTCGTTATGTTCGTCTCATTGAGATGTTCAATTTGACTAGAAGCATGTTGAAATCAGAGCTCGGACGTATCTAGATTTTATTTTGGAAGTTTCCGATTTATATTTGCATTGAGATTTGTGCCCGATCAAGAAATTTTTTTTTGATAACATATTAGTTTCCCCCATATTTTTTATGTTGAAGTCACATAGCCTAAAAATATGTGTTGGAGCTTTTCAAACTATTCCAATGCAAGACTATAATTTTCTGGCAATTACGAGGCACGACTGCTCTCTGGACGTCAGCATGGATCTCCTTTCAGAGCCGTGAACCAGGTAAAAATGTAAAATATCTTAGATGTTGTTAGTCTAGGGTAAAGTGCAGCTAGATCTTTTTACACACATTATGATGTGTTGCATTATCATGTTTACTTGGATGCTTTGTATTGATTAGTAATTATGAGCACAAGCTATAAAATACATTGGAATGCATTATTTGATTTAATACTAAGCAAAAAATTAGCACTAATTGCTTGGATAAAAAATTGATCATAAGCTAAATTACTAATAACATGCACTTGGAGAAAGGAATTGTACATTGGATTAGGAATGAGGATGTAACTGTCCTTTTTTAAAGGATATCCTTTTTAAAGTGGAATTGGTTCAATCATCGTTAAGAAAATTTGATCCTTGGTTTTACCACCGGGCTCTCCATATCCATCTCCATAGTGATAGAAGCTTTGTGATGTTCGTGGAACATTTACTAAATCTTTTCTGAAAGATTCTATAGATGTTGAAAATGTAATATATTCTCCATTCAAATTTTTCCAATAATTTCTTATTAAACATCTTATATAGTCTCGAGCAACTGAGTCTGAAACATTTTTCTCATTCATATAGCATTGAATTGATTTTAAAACGTCTCCTCTTTGGATCCCTGCCTGTAATAAACACAAAATATGATTATATCATAAATAAATAAATTATTCAAAAAGAGAAAATAAAACATTAAGATTACATTCTTAGATTTGAAGAAAATGCTCATATTTACCGTGTTAGTTACCAAATCATTGTAGAGTCGACAAATCATACATGAATGTCGAACAATGGCTGGATAAAAGTTTAAACTATCACGTGCTTCAACATTCAAGTCATCACTTAGACAATACGCTTCTGATAGTTCACAAATTTCTGATATTGTGACCCAAGCATTCTCCAAGTACTCGTCCAATGTTGGAGTGTATCTATTATGATACCACCTTGCTTCAATTAAGTATGCTTTGCATAAATCGGCCTACTAGAGTACAATAATAACATTTTTTGGTTAAAAATATTATACCACATCAATCATCTAATCTAGCTTAATGTTTTTATTACTAATTTGTAGCTTAACAGAATTTTATATCAAAAGGTTTGAATTATGAGAAAATGCTTGAATCTATTTTAGAAGTAAAGACATATGCATAATGAGCTAAAAGTTGTATTACCACTCTTTTTAGGCATGGAAGAATATCCAATCCTTTTTTCCTTTAAAAACGAGTACGCAACATCATTCATTGTATTGAAAAGTGCGATCAAGCATATCTTCATACAATTTGGAAGTTGTTGTGCTGCATTAGTTTTCCAACTGGGAGTTCCAATTTAATTTAACAATAATTTAATCAAGGATAATTAAATACTTAAATTTAATTACATTTAGATAATAAGAATAATATTATTTATACATATTTGATAATCAAAGGTAATTAAAAATTATTTATGCACATTAATTAAAATTTTGTATTTCCTTACTCTTCAATGGCATTTGTAAAGATCTCTAGTTCATCTAGAGTGCCATAAACATCATAAACATCATCAATTGTTGTTACCAAACAATTAATCTTGGTGATTGCTTTTCTGTTTCTCCAAAATTTAGGTTGAAATGTAAATCCTAATGCCCATAAATGGTTCTCCACCAGCCTATCTCTTATAAAATCAAGCTCATCACAAAGAACATCAAGATTTCTCCACCACCTGTGAAAGGTAATAATATTTCTTAGAAGAATTATGAGAAAGATTGATTATGTATATTAAAAACAAAAAATCAAAATACTTGGACAATTCTTTAAGCTCTGTCATATAAATGCTATGTACTATGTTGAAATCTAGTTTGGCCAACTCAAGCAATATGGGATTAACATATTCTTGTTTCCCATAAGCATCAATGAACCACCTACTATGCAGGCTTGGCATCCTCCAATCCAAGGGTAGCTCCAAGGCATGATCTATTTCTTCAATAAGTTGTGGACTTAGTAAAGATCTATCAAGATGTCTTAAATGCTCCATAGCAAACTTTCCTGCCTCATCCAGTTCCTCCTCTCCTTCTATAGCAAGGTAGGAAGCCTCATACAAACTGAGCATTTCCTTAACATCATATTGATGATTGGAATAGAACCTTTCTCTCACTTTTTTGAAGCATCTTATCAGAGTATCAACTCTACGAAATAATTAAAAGGGATTTTATTAAGCATACTTATTATAAAATCCAATAGAATTAATATCATATTTGACGTTCAATAAGGTAAATTATTTTATTCATTGGCATTTTAGTCCTATTTCTAAAGCATCTTGATGTACATAAAATTCATGAATTGCTAAATATTAGTCTTGCTAAATAATAGCTAAAATTAGTTACTATAAGAAAAAAATGATAGATCATTAGCCCTATTGGCATTCTAGATAAGATTGAATTAGAATTTAATGAAATAGAGTGCCTTTTATGATATAGTTATCTTAATATTGTTGTTTAGGTAACATTTTATTTAGATTTATATCGGATTTTTTTAAGGATGGAAACATATTATAAATATTATTTACTTAGAAGTAGGGAACAATATTATTTATAGGTCCATGGGCATAAGTCAATTGAAAAAAAAAAAAAAAACAAGAAATATATAATAAGACTATTCATAAATAAAATATCACATAGAGATAAAATATAGATTTTCTTTTAAAGGAAGTCATAAAGATGGAATTGAATTTATGACTCTATTATACACAAGAAATTAGGGAGAATATTGCTTGAACCTAAATTTTATAATTATATTTACAATGAACTAAATAACCCTTAAATGAAAATTTTATATGCATGCACATCCTTAGTATTGCAGCATTATTGATGCCATGCTCCATTAGAAGCCTAAAGAGCAATGCAGAGCCATAAAGGTTGTTATTCTCTATCAAATTATTTATATTTTCCATTGATGAACTAGTACAACTCAACAAATTCAAGATCTTTGAATCAAAATGATAATCAAGTCCTAATTGTCGTAGGGCATCCAAAAGTTCAAGCTGTTTAATAAGCCCATGTTGTTGGCCAATCAAACACCTGACTTCCTCCTTCAATTTATCTCTTTGGTGTATATACTTCTCCTCATGTGCATATGTACTCATTTTTCATCAACTTCAATGATGTAATACTCTCTAAGAAAAATAAGCAATATTATCCTTGGCATTAAATCATTAAGGATATAGGTTCAATAATGTGCCATTATATCTTGAGTAATAACATTAAAAAAATTGGATTGCCAGAAATTGAGTTGGGTTGAGTTCGAATCGAGATGAAATTAAACGATTCAAACTCAACATATATGTTAGTTCAAGCCAAATCTCTTACGCTTTGTTTGGGATAATTTTCTTAATGTTTCTTAATGCAACTTTCTATTACAAAAATATTATTTTTTGTATTAAAATTTTATTTTGAGAAGCGGTAAGAAAGTTGTTTCAAACGAAGCCTTAGTTTAAAGAAAAATCATTTTGATTTTGATTTTTTTTTTTACAAATTTGGTATATATACCTTCATATCAAAGTACAAGAATTTATGATTGAATACAGCTTAATTATTAATGAATAAAAAAAATTTATGTGCATATCATCTAAAAACATTGCGTAGACACTACTAATAAATTAGGCTTTCGCAGCACTTTTTTGGACCTACGGCAGCGGTTTAAACACCTACTAATTTATTTGCAGTGGTTTAAAAACCGCTACATATCCGTTGTATTTGCTTTTGCTGGAAAGGCTTTAGCAGCGATTTTATAAGTGCTGCTGTAGGTAGGTTTTAGCAGCGCTTTTTAGCATGTTGTAAAACCGCTGCTACAAGGTAGAATAAATTAAAAAAATATAATGCCAAAAAAATAAATTTTGTGATCAAATTATAAATATCAATAAAACACTATACAAATATAAATTAGTTGTGTTATTTAATGGTTTACTAATTGTGTTATTTAAACTGTAGTTGTTATGTGCCATAATATTTCCAAACAAAACAATCAAAAAACAAAGATGAAAAAATGGGAACAGAGCAAGCATATACGATCAATAGAATTTATGAGCACAAATCCTTTTCCAATTCATCCTGTTAAGTTATTGTTGTATACACACCTACAGACATCTATGCTAGCCTAACCAGAAATTGGAAATATGCATATATTAGCTTTGGAAAGTGCAGATGTTGAATTTCATCATGTCTTGAATATGAAACTGGAGTACTTTGTTCTCTTGACTGAGGAAGAGTGCTATATCTCTAACCCTCTTGTTCTCCCCAATGATACAATTCTTCTTCAAATAGAGTGTGATCTTCACTATCTTCATCTTCTCCTTCTTTATCTTCTTCCCAACTATGGCTTCTTTTCTTCAACCTGAAGAATGAACCATCTCACTAGTTAATGAAATTTTCATCAACTAAAACTTCAAAATTTTAGAAAATAAGCATGATGTAGAAAATTACATAATTAAAGACAAGCTAAAAATCCACCAATAAAACACATCATACTACATGGTAACTTAAAGACAAAACCAGCAGCATGCAACATGTTCGATTTCATGATAAAATTAGTAGCAAAATTTATAGCTAACCAATTATAAAAAATCATAGAACAACAAATTAGATAATGCATAATAGAGTGCGAAACAAGTTGATACCAAAAATTCACAGGTAGTAGTTATGCTCAATCACCTTCCGAGGGAGCAATACAAATCCACACAATTTTTTAAAAAACTGCTCTTTAAATTTTTCCAAAGGTAGTAGTTATGCTGTCAATATTGCAACTGGATCTCCTTGCGTGTTTTTTTATTTCCATAGGTAGACAAAAACTGCTCTTTCACTTTTTTTTAGCCACCCATAACAGCCAAGATTATTACAATAAATAGTGATAGAATCAACAGCATTTATAACAATCCACAAAATCATTGCTCCGTAGAAAACCAGAGGACGGACACCTACAAGAGCACTAGAAATACAGTAGATAAGGTCCAAAGACATTGCACAGAAGAAACCATGTTCAATGAAACTTAAAATATGGACCTTGACAAGTAAATATATGCAGTATTGATATTCCAGCAAGCTTCATACCAGAAAATTTCAGGTAGCAACCAAAATCTCAAAGACAAATATAGCCTGACTGTGAGTTCTGAAGATCAAATTTGTTAAATCCTAGTTGTTATTCAGTAGATTTAGGCATGCAGAATCTTTTTTCTCATATGAACAAATAATGAATAATCAGAGCATGATTCTTGCACTTCATATTGCATTAAATAGAAACATTATGAACTGCTTCTCTGAAATTTTCAAACCAACTAGAAAATGAGTGATGCTAGAAGGAAAACTCCATAATTTTGGTAGTGAATGTGTGCTTCGAACCATATAATTTTCTCAGCAAAACATGATGATGGTCACATTTTCAATTTTTTTTAAAAAATAATTCTAATTTGTCATTAAGGCACCAAATAGTTGTCATTATTCATTAATAAGTCATTCAGAGAATCTCTTATTAAATAAATAGGCTCAATGGGTGGGTTAATAATCACAATTTGAATATGTAACAAAAATAGTTGGAAATGTTTTTCCATTCTATATAATTCAACTTCTATCCTAGAAGGAAGCGTTTTGAAACAAATAACTCGTGATAAGTGAAGTATTTTAGGAAAACTTTGGGAGCCACTTGAGCCATTGTTTGTTACAGGATCAAAATTAACTACGACCTACATTCGGTTGTCACTAAATATACCATTCCATCTCATCATTCCTTAATCAGACTACTTTTCACTAAACAACGGTTGAATTGTCACAGTCAGTTAAAGGAATTTCTGTCACAATGAAGCATTTTCTTAAAATATATTGAGAATAGAACTTGTGAGACCCATTATGTGAAAACAAACATCTCATAACTGTTCTTGACAAATGGCCTCCATAGTCACTGAAGAAAAAGGTGAAAGAGAATAAAAAAAGTTTGGAAATTTGGATTTGAAGAAAAATTACCTAACTCCACACAAATAAGTTTGTTTGATCCTTTTTCCAGTGCTGATTTGTTGTTTAACGGGAAAAAAGAAGAACAAATCCAGCATGGAGAACCATAGCCTGGGAGGGCACGCTGGGCCAAGAGTAGGATCCAGCGTCCCCGACGAACTGCATCTTCCAAGATGGCGTCTCACCAGCGAAGTCCTTCAGCGTTAACTTAGCGAATAGGTTAATAGTGAAAAGGGAAGCTAGGGTTCGGAGAAAGAAGTAGATGGGGGATATTACCCCAGCGACGGCGGCAGAGGTTTCTGTTGACCTCGATTTTGTCAAACCTTTTGGCATTGTGGTTTGAGTTGACCAAGTCAACTTTTGACTTGTTCAACCCAAGCCTTAATGGGTCAAAATTGACCCATTAAACCTTTTTTGAGCCTAAATCGAATCCAACCTCTTTTATGGCTCAATCCTTGGACTTCCTTGGCCTATTTGACTAACTTGACCAAGTCCAACGTTGACTTGGTCAAACCAAGCCACTAATATGTCATAATTACCTATTAGAGTCCATTAATAGCACATTTAAGGCTCTAATCAATGCCCCTTCGTTTTAAATTCAAAACCACGGTCAAAACCGACCTATTTTCCCTCCTAATTACCCTTGGATTCGATCCTAGCCGTTCCCCTTAGGTTTAGGAGTTTAAATAGGAGAAATTTAGGTTTGGAAAGGACTTCTTTTCTCTTGCTCCCCACCTAGACGCTCTCAGCGAGAAATATTTGGTGTGAGAGCTCCCCTAGGCTCCCTCTCGACTCCCCACGCAGAACCCGACCGTCCAAGGGCGCCGCCGGCGAGATCTCCGGCCACCCGAGCCTATTCCCGTTCCAGGACGAATCCCGTCCGATCGAGGCCGTTTCGGAGCACGAGTTCAACAGGAAACTTGCTCGTGAGGATCCTCCGAGTCCAACGAGACCAAGAACTCCCGAATCCACCATGTGGATTAGGTAAAATCCTAAACCCTAGTTAGAACACATGAAGTTAATTAAAATTTGATTAAGAGCGTTTCAGATCGAACTAAAACCTCCCCACTGATGCTCTTCACTACTAGAAGCTAGATCCAAAATTTCATTGCGTTTGGTCCAGCCGTTTGGGAGAACGAAGCCAAAAACCGTTTTGGTCTTCGGGTTCGCCCTAAATCTGGGATCACGGGATCTGGACCGTTGATCCCGTGATCAACGGTCAGAACCGCGTCGTTCCACGGTTCCGTCCGACCGCAGGAATCAAATCCGCGGTTCCGCGCGCTGTCCGGCACGATCTGGGCCGTTGATCTCAAACCGCGCGGATCCAACGGCCCACGCGCTCTGCCGATGTGGTTAAGTCGGTCGGCCTTGATTTCAGCGCCGCGGCAATCATTGGCAATGATTGCGCCGAACCGCGGGAGCCAACCGAAGCCAGCCACGTGTTCCGCTGACCGCCGTCGCCGCCTTTTTAATTAAAAATTTATTTTTTAAATGTATTTTAAATCAGAAAACTTCAAAAAATCGCCAAAAATTTGTTTTTCGTCCGATTTTCGCGTGTAATACCTTGTTTTGTTCGTATTTCAATTCTCTACACTATAAATTTTTTTTTATTAAAATAATGTGTTTATTTTAAAATATTAATAAAACAGCAAAAACATACATTTAATATTATTTTAAAAGTATTATTTTTATTGTTTTATTATTATTATATTATAATATTATTATTTTAATTATAATATTAATGAATATATATTACTTTGACTTACTTATGTTGTTTATTATTATTATTTTTATAGTGTTATTATGTTTATCTAGATATAAAAATTATATTTTTAACTATTAAATATTATTTTAATTATTGTAATTAGTTAAAATTACTTAATATATCATTAATAATTAACATGTTATTATTATTTTTTTTTTGTAAGTTATTTCAAATTTCAGAGGTTAATAAACCTTATCTTTGTCATTATTTAAGTATTATTTTGATTATTTATTATTTTTGAATTATTTTAAAGCCTTTAATTATTTTAAACTTCGAAAATTAATAACTTTCCCGTTTCAATTCGGATTTTTGCGCACAGCACCTTGATTTGAACGAATTTGAATTCTGCACATTCTGGAATTAGTTTTACTTAAAATTTTTGGGTCTGTGTGCAGTTATTTTTAAAACAGCCAGTTGCACTATTTTGAAATTATTTAATTATTGCCTTTAAACTTCGAAATTGCGTAACTTTCTCATTTCAAGTCGGATTTCGATGCACAGCACCTTGTTTTGGGTGTATTTTGAATCCTGCATAGTTTAAAATTATTTTCAGATAAAATGTATGTGTATATTTTCTGTTATTCCAAAAACAGTAAGGTTATACTATTTTAAAATATTATTTTATTATATTTAAGTTTCGAAAATTCATATCTTCGTCATTTTAAATCGGATTTTTGCGTATAACCCCTCGTTCTTTTCAAAAAAGCGAGCTTTATGTTTTGAAACTATTTCCAGCCCCTGATTTTGGCTGTTTTGACAGATCACTATTTGGATTCGATTATTCGGGTATTTTTGATATTAAATATTAATTATAACATTATTTTCAGGATACAAACTATTTTCAAATCGCTTGAGACTTCGTTTGAGTGGTCAGCGAGTCTCCCATATACCTATTTACTATAATTTGACTTACTTTTAATTATCTTAGTTTCTAAAATTTAAATATACATATATATATATATATATATATTTAATTATTTTGAAACTACTTTGAAACTACTTATATGTTAAATCTCTTAACTTTGGGAGACTTGCTTTATGAAATTTTAGACATTGGTTCTAGATATGAAGAGCAATCATGGGGGAGTGGGCTAGTGAATGGTTGAGTCCCAATCATTCACTAATCCATTCTTTAGGTGTCTGTCTTTTTATTTTCGTAGATTGCATGTGTAGGTCGCACCACGAGCACTTAGTTTAGGCTCTCCTAGATCTAAGGACATGGTGTGTTTATTTCATTTTTGTAATCCCATGCATTTATTACCTGAAGGGTTAGACTAAACATCACTTTAAACTCCTACAACGTAGTGACACCCTAAAGACAAAAATTAAGGACCTATCTAGCGAATTTAGAAGTTTTCTAGGGACTAGGATAGACCCCAGAACGACATGAAAACCTCAACACTTAAACTTAGTGACATCTAAAACATCACTGAATTTTCTAGGAATTTTTAGGAGCTTTTAGAGCCCTTAATTAACCAACCATAATTAACCCGCTAAATAAGGCCCCGAGACCTTCCGAAAATTACAATAAATACATCTTAGGTCAGAAAATTACCCATAATACCTCAAACTGACCAGAATCTGATCCTTGACCTTAGATAAATAGGGCTCCCTAGTTTGACTTCAGGTTGACCCATAATTTGACCATAGGTGAAAATTACCTTTTTGCCCCTAATAATTCATTAAAAATTATTTAAAATCCCAAATTTTCTCCAAACACTTGGGAACACTTTCTTAGGTCATTACTGACTTTTGGGAGTGATTCCACTCAGTTTGGGGCTGATTTGGGCCAAAACTACAAAATTGGCCCTTCTTTAGGAAATTTAGAAAACTCCTTAAATTACCCCAAAACTTAGAAAATTCATAACTTTGCCTAGAGAACTCCGATTTCAGCTTACTACCTGTCTAACTACTCGTATTAAGGTCTAGTATTTTCATGATAGGAGACCCAAACCTAGCCTCTTTTTCATAATGACTTTTTGGACCCTTAGCTTAGTTCCTAGGAGGACTTAGAACTTTCTAAAATTGGCTAATATCACTTAAATTTTAAATGTCAGTATCCTAAGCTCTTAAAATTGAATAACAAACTGAAATAATTAAAATGGACCTAATTCACTAATATTTGAATTTCAACTAAAATATCCTTTTCAGACTCTCAACAAATATGAACTATAGATAATTTTAACTAAATTACCCTGCTTAGGACCTATCCAAACCACACTAGCCTTACACACACATAGAATTGTTTGTTAGGGCACCACTTCTAAACCTAGGTTAGGCCGATGTGTTTTACTTTTCTGTTGTGTGCCGGAGCTTTCGTGGATTTCATTGCATGCTGTTTGAAAAATGATTGGTGTGTTTGCTTACTTTTTCTGCACTCTGGATGTGAGCACTAGATTTACCCATAGGTTAGGAGCGCCATATATATATACTGTTCTTCCGTGCAGGTGGCCATGCTCAAGCTAATAAAAGGGGGGAGCACTATAATTATTTCTAATAATGTTTCATGCAGGTGCTTGCTCAGCTCCCCCTAGATAAAAATGAGGGCTAGAATTAATAATTATAACTGCACAGATGGAGCTGCTTAGCCCTCATAATTAAGAGCATGGCTTGGCACAGGGTCAATGGTGTTAGCATTTTCACTTTTATATAAACTGCTTGGGTTGATTTTTATTAGGATAACCATGCAGGGAGTCTAGAATTTTCTATTTCCAATGGATGTAAAAATTTGTAATAAGTTAAGAGTTGTGAAAATGCAATTTTGAGTGTGGATATTCTTATCCCACTTGAATCCCAAAAGAGGAAGGCATCCTTATAGGGGATAGTCTTCTTCCATTTGGGAAATCGAGTGGGATGGCTTTAGATATCCAAAGAAAAAAGGCAATAATCCCAAATGGGAGAATTGTCTCTTCGTTTGGATATTCAAGCCACGACGGAGCCAAGGAGTCCAAAGAAGAGAAATCCAAGGAGTCCAAGGAGGAGAGATCCAAGGAGTCCAAAGAGGAGAGTTACAAGGAGTCCAAGGAGAAGAAGACACCCAGAAGACCAATATCCCACTCAAAGTCATTTGCGTCTATCATAGGCTTAGAAATCCGGGTTGTTGGCAGTGGTGCCCGGCCACTTTATTTTCTGCAAATTCTGGTTGTAATAAGGGCAGTTTGCCTATGGACATTTAGATGATTTATTTTGGGATTTATATTGATGTGTTTACCTGATTGCGCAGTAGAAATACTTGCTTTTTCTAGGTTTCTTTTCTTGCATGTCGCTTTTGTTTTCGCCTGGATTTCGTTAGGCTCTTTAAGGACTGCAAAATCTTTTCTACTTATAACCAAAATTTAATATTTAAGTTTTAAATAACATAGAAATCTAACGAACCTAGGGAATTGTCGGAACCGTCCGGGGTCGCATGCATATTATTGCATTCTTCTTTCCTTGTTATAAGACATCTCCCTGCCTGCGGGTAGAGTCCGGATAATCTGGCCTATGAGGATGAAGTGCCGGACCTAGGGAGACTCAGTCTTTTCAAAAAATTATTTTCTATAAGCCTGTTTTTAAAGTTCTATAGTATTCATGAGCTGACGATTCAACTAGCATGCATTGCATTAGTAACCAACTAATTAAAATTTAATTGCATTAGCTATGAGCATCTGACCCACATAAGTCCAGGACCACTTAGGAAATCCTCTAGATGTCGGTCCTATTTCCAATAACTGTACTACCCACCCATCTTTCATAATTGACTTGACAGCATGGTTTTGAATCGATTAGGTGGTTAGCTGGCTCCCCCAATCCAGGCCGGGATAAGTCCAGGTTTTGCACTGCATTAGCTAGGACACGGATCTTAGTGTTTCGTAGAGCACTAAGCCCAACCTAGATTTAGAATTCGAGGTTACTACATTCGGTCTCGTAGTATGCCTTAAATAGTAGGTAGGTTCCTTCTTCTCAGGGACTCTAAATCCTACTTATCTGCGTCACAGGATGGCGCCACTTCCATCTTTTCTCTCACGCATGTGATTGAGTGTTTGGTTTTAGTTTATCCAGTTTTTTTTTAGTACCCTAGAGCCTCCGAATGCTGGTTTGAGCCACGCATGTTGATTGAGCCTCTTTGAAACCCTTCTTCCTTTTGGATAGGATTTCCTAGTCTATACCCATGTGTCAATCCCACTTTAGGAGAGGATAATGTATGATCCTTAATCGAGAGTTTTCTCAGGCTCCAGCCTGGGATGTAATTAACCACGGGAGCTTGCGCCTGTGGGAAACTCGGTCCCACATCTACTAAACCCCATTCGAGCTCTTACATCGGGTGGGGGAAACCCGTGATTTGGTCATGTATATTACTACCCATCGAGGTGTGTTGGCGATAGCCTCTATCCTCATTGGTTAGTCGTATGCACGATCCAATCTGTCCCTTCCAATTGACCCGTTCGCGCAGTGCTCTTTCGGAGGTCCACAGTTTCGATGAAGGAAAGCAGATGGGCAACGAGGAGTACCAGAGTCGCGAAGCTAGGCTTCGAAGGCGGGCTACGATATGCCTAGGGCGAAGATGAAGCGCTAAAGAATGTTCGGCTAGGGCGGGAATAGAAAAAATATATTGGATTTTATCAAAAGAAAAAACTGCTAATAATAAGTGCTGTGAAAATATGCATTTTTTGTGTTGTAATTGCGGCGGTTTAAATCACTGCTATAGTTAATATATAGCAGCGGTTTTAAAACTGCTGCTATTTAATACTGCTGTTATCCCCTGATTTTAGTAATGAGATGTAAATTATGATCGCCAATTTTAAGCGTAGATGTAATATAAAAGCTCTTCATAATTACTCAAATAATTTAAATCATAAGCCATCACCATGAAATGAACTGGAAGCGATTGGATGTAGTTATCATCCCAAATGGTTGGCTGAAAATTTGCTGTGCGACGAGCAGGAGAAGTTTTTATATTAGCTGTTGAGAGGCAGCTTATGGGATGGAATCTTGTCATACTTCCTTGAAGAATTAGAAATGTTGGCGTGGAAGAAAAGCTAAAGAGCACTGGCTGCTTCTTACTGTACGAAAGCATGGGAGGGCGAAAATACAAAGCCATATTGATATGTATTAAGCCAAGTAGTTCTGTGTAGGTTTGATAATAGATGGGAACCCCCTATGCCTATTTATATATGAGCATTCTATGGCGTACTGCTCTTAATGCCAAAGTTTTCATTTTCATGTAATGTGATGCTCACCTAACGGTATGTATTTTTGGGTATCTTACGATACAACTTTCGCATATTATATCCAATAATGCAAATTTTAAGCTATCATTTAGTTTCTGATAAATCTCTTTGTATATATCTTGTAACTTCACTTAAATCTATAGGCGCTTCCTCTAAATTTTTAATATATTTACATGTGAGCATTCTTTTCTCTTGCACCTCTTCACTACCATACTTCTCATTTGATGGATTTTTTTCAATTACCCTCTCCAAGGAAGCTTGACTCTACTTAGACTTCGTTTGACACAGCTTTCTTATTGCTTCTTAAAGCAGTTTTTTAATACAAAAATTTTATTTTTTGCATTAAAAAATTGCTTTAAGGAGAAACAAAAAAGCCGTACCAAACGAAGTCTTAGACTTCATTTGGGACAACTTTTTTATTGCTTCCTAAAATGAAGTTCTAGTAAAAAATTTATTGAACTTGAAATATTTGAATTAGGAAGCTGCTTTACAAAACAGTAAAAAAACCGTCTCAAACAAAACTCGTCTCATTATCTATATCTTACCATAGTGTAATAAATCTTCTTTGTAAGATCATAATCTACATGATTCGCTTGATCAAACTAACGTAAAAACTCATTATTGTTATATCTGTACATGCACGTGGTTTTCTCTCTCCATTTATCTGTTCTATCATCTCACCTCGTGCTTTCCTCTTTTGCTATCTCTTACAAACCTTTTACTTTTTGTACCTTTTACTTTTTGTACACTCTCTCATTTTTCATTTTGGCTTGTTGAGTAAACATCGTCAACATTAAGGGTTAGAGTATTAACACAAAGAGCATATTGAAATGAAATCAACATCATGAGGCCGAAAGCAAAAAAATGCTTCTCAAATAACCAATAGAATAAACACTAGCAAGAAATAGAAGTGAAACCTCACAAGTGATGGTGGAGGCACCAACTCCCAAACTAAGTGTCATGGAAAAAAATAATGGGGACATCAATGTCAGTACATGTTGGCATAAAAATGAGCCACACCAAGGGAAGTGTCACACATATGAACAAGTAACCGAGCTATCCGCCTATTATACGGTACCAACTTCAGCAAGATCGATGTGGTGGCATATGGCAAGAGCAAAGGGCAGCAGCCTCCTGGAGGAGAAATTATTACTTATCGAGTTCGAATGCAGTTTTTCGTCCGGATTTCAATCATGTGAATATATGTGAAATGTTATTTTTTATATATCATATGTAGAAAGGAGGAAAATTTCACATGTCTTCACGTGATTGGAGTTCAGATGATCATGTACAGACTTCACACGTAATAATTTTTCTTGCTAGAGAGATGGCGATCAGCTGTAGTAAAGGGACATGTAAGGTAAGATTGAGTATTTCTAACTATTTATATACTATGCATTGTCCCTCATGAAGATTTAAATGAAGAAGCTAGGTGAAGAAGGGATGATCATATTTGATGCATTTGATAAATAATTTTTATTAAATATTATTTATTATTAGTCTTGATTTAGTAATGTTGTGGGCTAGAACATCTATAGCGGTAAAGAGAATCTTACGTCTTAGCATTGCACGTGTATCCCACACACAAACAGGGAACTGAAAAAATACCTGACTTTTAATATGGAAAACCCATAAAAAAGGAAAAAAATCACATGGCCACTCCCATTTAATATGATTCAACTATCCTTGAACTTGAGAAAATTCAAATTACAATAGTCCAGGAAGTAGATTGAAGTTTGTGTGAATATTCAGGAGATTACAATGACGATGATTGGGTAGAAATCCGATGATGGTAGAGTGGAAGTTCGATGGCTATCGGGCAGGAGCCAGATGACGTTTTGTGGCCGGGCGAAAGTCCGGCAAAAGCTCAATGACGATCTGTTAGTAGACGGTGGTTCAGGAGTCTGGTGGCAAGAGAGCTACCAGATTTCACTTCCTCTCTTATATTCTTTCTCTTCCTTTTTTTTTTCTTCATTGAAGAATGAGATGTTTATTTTTAGATTTATGGGGGTGACATGAATAATAAATAGGGAGAAAATCGAGGATATGTTGGTAGTGTTTTGATTGATGGCCAATATTAATTCCCTTAATTACGAATCATTTTTCAAACATTTGAGTGTCTTAATGATGTCAAAATTTGACAATCTTAAACTCGTTGGATTCATCTCATCGAGCCGCTCGATTCCACTATATGCATGCCATGGTTGAATATCATTTGGCCATCCAATTTATGCTTTGAGCACCCTAAATGCGCTTCGGGCCCTCGTTTTCGACCGATTTGGTCTTGGATTGGATCAAATTTGGTGTCGTTATGTTTGTCTTATTGAGACGTTCAATTCGACTATCAGTTGCTAAAATCAGAGTTTTTGATGACAATGGAGGGTACTCAAGTGCACCAGCGGAGCCAGCTGAGGCATGGTGGGGGATCTGGGGGAACGTTCCCTCATGGCCAATCTATTTTTTTTAATATATTGATAAATTAGGAAATTTATTTGATATAAAAATAGAATTAAAATCCTAAATCCCTATATCTTTCTCTCCCGCTGCCATTGTTGCTTCCCCAAGCCTGAAGCCGCAAGCCTCTCCTGTGCAAGTGCTCTCTCTCTCTCTCTCTCTAAGGATTTGTGAGTCTCTCTCTATCCATTTTATTTCTTTTTTGCAATTTTTTTGATATTTTATAAAAATAAATTACAAGGTTTTAGTTTATCAATATAAGAAAGCGTGATAAAAATAATATTTTTTTTTTTAATTTTGAAGTTAAATATAGAATTGATTCTAATTACAATTTATTTTAATTTTTAAATTTTCGAATCTACTTTGGCTAAAATTTTAGACAAGAGAAATAGTTATGTATATTGTTGAGACAAGGATCTCAAATCAGACTCGAGTAAGATATTTTTTATTAAAAAGTAAATTTATTTATTCTTGTATATTTAGTTGTATATCATTATATATTATTTGTTATAGATATGAAAAGATACTTTAAAAAAAATTGATGCAGTTGAGCAAGATATAAATTGTGATGATTTTTGTTGCGTCCTGGAATATTCGCGGCGGTAGAGAAATATGAAGTTTAACGTCTTAGCATTGTACGAAGATTCAGCACACAAGCAGATTAGATAGAGGCTGTAGCATTCATAAGAGACATAGAGTTTTTAAGTGAAAAACCCTAAAATGGAGAAAAACCATGGGGCCTAGCCCAATTTGAATGAATCCATTAATATTTGCAGTCGATTACAAATGTGGTCCTTCCTTAGGAGAAGGCCTTGGCTTGATGTCACAAATATACATGAAATAGAGCACATTACATGGTGGGAGTTACATATACATGTTTGTTTGGTATGCATGACCATAGTCGATGGGATAGAGGTCCGAAAGATTATACTTGGCAGGAGACTGGGGTTAGAAAGACCATTGTCTGGTGATGGAGGTCATAGAAGATGATGGAGATCAAAAGGATCGTAGCTGGCAGGAGACAAAGGTCCGAAAGACCGTAGTTGGCAGGAGAGTGGGGGTCAAAAAGACCGTAGTCTGGCAATGTAGGTCGGAAGGACCGTAGTAGGAGATGGAGGTCAGAGGACCGTTGCTTGGTCATGGACATGGGTCCAATAGACCGTTGTTGTAGGGTGGTACTCTAGGCATCAGGTAGAGGCTTAATAGAAGTTCGGGCCTCACGTGGTGGTCCGGCAGAAGTCCGGGACTTAGGTGGTGGTCCGGTGGAGCAACAGCGTCAGACGGTGGTCCGGCGGAGGTGAGGGCTTCAAGTGGTGGTCCGGGGAGCAACGATGTTAGGCGGTGGTCCGGCGGAGCTTAGGCCCTTAAGTGGTGGTCCGGCGGAACTCCGGCGTCAGGCGTTGGTCTGGCGGAGGTGAGGGCCTCAAGTGGTGGTCCGACAAAAGTGAGGGCCTCAGGTGGTGTTCTGACAAAGGCGAGGGCCTTAGGTGGTGGTCCGGCGAAGGTCCGGCGATGGTCCAACGAAACTCCGGCAGTAGTCCGGCGAAACTCCAGCGGTGGTTGAGGAGGAGCTTCTTCCTTCTCTTCTCTTCTTCTCTTCTTGCTTGGATCCCCCCTTCAAGAGAAATGAGGGGTCTATTTATAGATTTATGGAGTGGCATGGTCCGTAAATAGGTGAGAGATCAAGTGTAAATGGGGAGTGGTTGGATGGACGGTCGATGTTGAATCCCTTGATTGTGGACCGTTCGTCAGACAATTGAAGGTCTTAATGATGTCGGAATTCGACGATCTTGGACTCGTTGGATTTGACTCGTCGAGCCGCTCGATTCGATTATATGCATGTCATGTTTGGAAACCATTTGGTAACCCAAATTTTGGTTCGAACCTTCCAACGACACTTCAGGTCCTTGATTTGGACTCATTTGTGCTCTCAGAGCAACTGATGTAGTGGATCGTCGGAAGACTCGACCTGCAAGAAGGATTTTTGGCTCTCAATCCAGGGAAGAAGAGAAACAAGCTTCAAAGTGTATATTATATCATTCAATGCCCTCTTCCTCTACAATAATACCTCATACTTATAAGATCAAAAGAGTATTTTAGAAGGTAATAATAACAAACTAGATAAAGTACGCCTAAGGAACCATTTAGTTAAGATGCTCTGCATCACATTGTAAGTCTCTGGGGCGCTCTAAATCTGAATGCAAAATCCTTCATCCCCATTTAGCTTTAGCTCATACTGTTTTGAATAAGGCTGTTGAATCTGTTTTAAATAATGTTAATATTGTGGATGGCCATGTTGATGGCATTTAGCATTTGGCTCGTGTGATGGTGCCTGAACCTGTTTGAATAATATTAATATTGTGGATGGACATGTTGATGGCATGCCTTTAGATCGTGTGGTGGTGCCTAAGGATGTAGCTGACACTCCAACAACTGTGGATTTTTTGGTTCCTCCTTTGGAGGTCTCGGTGGAAGATCATGTACCTACGATTTGCTCCTAGATTATTGTGTTGGAGGGAGCTAGTGCGCCTGCTGGTGTTCTTTCTCCTAATGTTGGTGATAAGCTCCCTAGTGATGGTGATTCTAGTGAAATTTTGGTGGATACTTTTGAGGGTCAATATGGAGATAATAAGGTCGTGGATGATGGATCCACTGATTTGGGTGGGTCTATTGAAGTTTCTCTTGTAACTGGTTCGGGTACATCTGTGGGGGTTCTTACGTCTGCTCAATTTGTTGATGTGCCGGTGTCATTAATTTTCAATGTTGCATTGCAAGCTCAATTGGGCAAGTTTAGAGATTGCTCTGTGGACCACTCGGATTTGTTGGATGTTTCCCCTGTTAGTAGGGACGTGGATCAGGCTTTTTTGTTGACTCGTCTGGGGGTCTTCATGAAGCTTATAAGTTGCAGGTGGATCCTCTGATGGGAAATGACTTTTCCTTTGTTGGGGAAAACGTTTTCGCAGGAAATCCAATTAAGTTTTTGGTGTTTCCTTCTGTTTGGATGCTGTGGTTGATTGGTTGTATGGTTCTTTGGATTTGGATTTGTGACTATTTTTTGTTGGCTTGGTTGGTGGGGCTGAATTTTTTAGCATGGACAATGATGAGACAAACATGCTATCCATCTGATCGTATGGCTTGTTGGCAACTACTGTTGGCGGGTTCTTGCTACTCTTCGTGCGTGGTTCGACTGTTTTGTTTTTCTGGCTTGTTACTTGCCATTTGGATGGTCGCAACATTTTGCTACTAATTGAGCCTGAATTCGGTGATTCTTCCTTTTTGGTTGTTTGTTTCACAGTGATTTTTAATTTTTTTTTTCCTTTAGCTGATGTTCGCTTAATCCTCTTAGGATGGTTGTATCTCTTTCCTTTTTGGTTGTTTGTTTCACAAGATTTTTAATTTGTTGCTTCTTCATACACTTCCACGCATTCTCCATTGTCGATTTTAGTATCCTTTCATTTGTTGGTTTTCTCCCAGCCGGAAATTTTTTTATTAATAGCTTCAATAGGATAAGGTTTTTTTTTGTAAACATGTTAATAGGTTGCTAAACGTAAGCTTCAATAGGATAAGGTGAAATTGAGCTTGACTTAAATTTTTGAAGAGAATCCTAAAGATTTGCTAGTGCTAGTTTAGGATCTCCTGGACTTCCTAGAGATATAGAATTTTGCACAAAGGGGACAATAAAAAATTAAAGCCAACAAAATTTTGTATTTTTTTAATCAAAAACTAATTTTCATAATTATTAGAAAACTAAAAATTACAGCTTCCTATGAATTTGGAGAGTAAATGATTTTAGATTAGTTTTTGATCAATTGAGGACTTGATTTTGTAATTTTAAGATTTTCCAAGATCTTTATATGAATTTTAGATATTCTAACTAATTTATTAATTTATTTAGATAGATCTAAATCTTAGAAAATTCAAATCTATAACTTAAAATGATCAAATTTCATGAAATTTGATCCTTAGTTTTTTTATGATTGATAGAATAATTTATGAAGGTTTGAGATTTTTTGGAGTCATTAACGCTAAAAGTTAATTATTATGATGCATATAACATAGCTATTCCTAGTTACTAAGCTATGCATATAACATGGCTTAAATGTGGGTTGTAAAATTCAAAGGCTTTTCTCTTGGGGAAGCAAACGTAGTAGGTGAAAATCTAATAAGAAGTAATCATTCCTTTTTTTTTTTGTCTCATTTGGTGTTTTGGTTTTCTAGTTGGTTGGGTGCTATTCGTGGCTGCTCTGTTTAAGGGTCTCTTGTTTTTCGGCTTCTTGGTAGGCTTGAATGGCAATCTCTATTGGTTTATGGTTGCAATGGATGCCTTGCGGACTCTTGTTATTTTATGGCTCGATTTTGCTTTTCTTTGCTCTTTGTTATGATTTTTGCATGTAGTAGAAAGCAGACTGCATGGTAGTTGGTGACTTCTTCTTGGACCTTTGTTGATTGTTGGTTATTTGGCTGGTTTTAATTTTATTTTTGGTATGATTTTTGTAATTAGGTTGATTCCGAGGCTCTTAAGTTTTAATTCAAATGTTGTATTTTTGCTAGATTTGGAGTCATTAAGGACTTATAATTTTACTTTGTATTAACGCTTAGGCCTCTTCCGTGGGGGTTTTATTTATAAATATATATATATATATATATATATATATATATTCCTAATGCCATGGATATTAGTTATTTAATGTTACTTTGATTAAATTAGAGGTACGTTGGCACCAGTTTTGATACATGATAGATATATTTAGCACAATTTCCATCTATTTGAATATGGCATTTGGCATTCTACATAAGTATCTCGTCAATTATGAGAGTAATGGTTGATTGTCATCCAGGGGTGGAACCCCTCTATGGGTAGGGGGGGCAATTGCCCCCCCTAAAAAAAAAGTTCATTTTATGCTCTTATTTAGACTTTTTTAGTATTTATTACAAGGGCTTTAAGCAAATTGTCCCTCCTAAAAATGTTAAATACTGTGGTCTTTAGGCAATTGCCTCCAATATAATTAAATTTATTGTGTAGATGTATTATTGTTAGGGAATGATGTTAAATACTGGCAGGTCGAACCCCGCCAGGGGGCGCTGCCCCCTTGGACCCCCGACATATATTTAAACAATTCCTTATATATTTGCCCTCCCTGAAAATTATGGCTGGTTCCGCCTCTGTTGTCATCGTGCATTACTCAGCCTGAGATACTTTACGTCATTGATAACCTTGGAATTAAATTATATGAGTTGCATTCCATTTTTCATCGTAAATAATTGTGCGTGCAATGAGCAAGATATTGAAATCAATGAAGATTTACCTGAAATTCAAGTGCGCGACTTTTTCATACATAAAATATTCACTTAGCATAAATTTTTTGATCAGAATATTAACTCATGAAATAGAATGAGTCATTACATCTAAATCATCAAAACAGTTCAATCAGGCATGTTGATGACCAAGTTGAAAGGCATTGTTATTGTTGCGTCCTGAAATATTCGCGACGATAGAGAAATATATAGTTTAACGTCTTACATTGTACGAAGATCCAGCACACAAACAGATGAAAGAGATAGCGTATCGTTCATAAGAGACAAGAGTTTTACACCGAAACCCCTAAAAAGGGGGAAAAATTATGGGATCTGACCCAATTTGAATGGATCAACTAGTATTTGCAGTCGATTACAAATAAAACCCTTCCTTGGGAGAAGACCTTAATTGGCTTGATATTACAAATGTACATCATATAGAGCGCATTACATGGTGAGAGTTACAATAATCAACATAAACATGTTTGGTTGGTTGGCAAGACCATAGTCGATAGAATAGAGGTCGGAAATATTATAGTAGGATGGAGACCGAGGTCAGAATGACCGTTGTCTGGCAATGGAGGTCCGAAGGATTGTAGTAGGCGACGGAGGTTGGAAGGACCATAGTCGGTAGGAAACGGGGGTTGGAAAGATCATAGTTGGTAGGAGATCGGAGACAGAAAGACTGTTGTCTGGTGATGGAGGCCGGAAGTGTGAGACCCTTAAACTTTTTAAGTTATTTTTGGATAATTTGATGCATTTTGTCCAGGGCGAACTAGTTCGTCTGGGACGAACAATTAAAATATTGATTTCATCTGTACGAATCGTTTGGACGAATTGAACAAAATCAGAACAGAGGCATTTGTCCATGTATGAAATTAATTATCGTCTGTACGAATGCAAAATAGAGGCGTTCGTCCCTGTACGAAATTAATTATCATATGTCCGATCGTCTTTCGATGACGAAACAGAGACGATCGTCTCGGGACGATCATAAAATATCATCCCGTATGATCGAAAATATCTTCTCTCTATTTAATTTAATCATTTCGCCGTTTAGAGAGAGAGAGAGAGAGAGAGAGAGAGAGAGAGAGAGAGAGAGAGAGAGAGAGAGGAGAAACCGTTTTTGGGCGACTTCGAGCCGTTTTTGTCCGTCAACGCAGTTGGGAAAGTTGATCGACTCCATGTAAGGCACATTATACCTATCTTTATTTTAAAAAATGTGAGATAACTTTGCACCGGTAACGAAAAACGGGGATAACTTTGCACCGGTAAAACTTTTACTGCGTAACTTTTTAAATGTCATAGAGATTATAATTATGCACATTCTGAATATTTTTTGGAAATTATTCACCGGGTATTCTGAAATCTGAAGGATTTTTATTGAATCGAAAATTATCGAGATGTTGATAAATAGTGCCATAGTACAATAAATGTTCTAAAATGTTGTTTTACACATTCCCTGGTAATTTGATAATTTTTTAAAACTGTGTGTTTTGCATCGTTGAATTTTCTGTTGTCTTCCGTTATACAAAATGGTGATATTTTGATATATGCTCAATTGCTTTGTAATTGTTATAATGTGATGATATTTGTGCACATGTGATTAAATGATATCTGTTGAAAGTTATAAGGGGTCATAATCTATTGAGATTCTGTCTGTGTTAGAGATTAAAGAGAGTTATAAGGGGCTATGATCCTTTGAGATTATGTCTGGGTTTGAGAAATGTGATTTGATTTGAACTCTATATATATGATATGTTCTGGTGCTGTAAGCACAAAGGGAGGCATAAAGGGCAAGAATCCTTTGAGATTCTGTTTGGGTCCGGGAAATCTGATCTGAATGACTCTGTGACATGAATTTTTATTTATTCAATTATTATGTAATGTTATCTAATCCATCTGTTTTGTATTATCTGAATATCTGAATTCTGTACGGTTATCTGTTATTTTATTTATCTGAAATTTGTACAATTATCTGAATTTTGTATGGGTATATGATGATTTTGATGAATGAAAGAATCTTTTATGGATTAGTTTTTTTAGCATTTGGATATTTTAGTGGCTTTGTGGTTCAATACTATTTCAATGAATATCGGCATAAAATTTGAAAATAATTTCAAAATTAGATCTTGAGGTTTGCTTGTCACGACTCAACACGATAGGACTTGTCCTTGTCGGGTTGGGTTGTGACAAGCTTTTGTGATATCAGAGTAATAGTTTTGGAATTGGATCATAAAACAGAGCTATAGGAATTGATCTGTAAGTCTGGTGGGGTAATTTCAAGTCTGTCCGAGTGTTTATTATTATTTTTTATGTGCATGTGTGTATAGTGCACATTCTGTGTGATTATGGATCCGCCAGACCTATATATGATTGATGGATAGAGTGCTAGTCATGCAGCTCATGTATATAGCTATGCTCCAATAGTTGGTTCTGATACAGTTTCACAATTTGCTACATTGATAGCTCAAATGTTGGGTGAGGCATAGAACCGGGTTTCTGATGTTAGACCTGTAGAGGTAGACAGACATCTACAGATATTTCTACAATTGAAGCCTCCGAGATTTGAGGGTACTGTTGAGCCTAGATCAGTAGAGGACTAGTTGAGGAGACTAGAAAAGATATTTGATGGTATGTAATGTCCTCCTGATAGGAAGGTACCGTTAGCGATCTTTCTATTGGATAGTGAGGCAGAATACTGGTGGATGGGCCAGCAGGAGGAGAAATTTCAAGGGAAATTGAACTATCTGATTTCTTGGGAGGAGTTCTATGAGGTGTTTAGAGCCTGATTTGTACCCCTTCTGCACGACAACAAATGCAAGAGACTTGTTTGAGGTTGGTTGAAGGGAGCAAGATAGTCATGCAGTACGAGACAGAGTATACTACTTTGGCTAGATATGCTCCACAATTGGTTAGTACTCTTGTGGTGAAGTGTTACAGATTCTTGAGAGGATTTCGAGATAGCCTAATCTAGGTAGCCTTCTTCCTATATATGTTGCATCTTTTTGTTTTACTTCATGATGCATTTATAGTGTTGGCCTATTCGGGTTGGCTAGCATGTTTATTGTACATGTTCTTTTGAGTTTTTCAATTCATGTGTATATTTGATAAATAGGAATTTAATTATGTTCCCTGCTATTTATATTTTCCCTTGTTTAGGTAATTAGTCAGCTCTCGTTGTAAATTAATTAAAAAATGATAATAAAGAGTAAAGAGATATATTTCTTTTAAATTTGATCTTGACTAATCAAATTTATAACTTTTCAAAAGCATAGCTGGATGGAATCTGATTATCATGGGATGTTAGGGGTGTTAGGGACAATTGAAAACAAACCAATGAGATGCTAGCAAGTGTTTGGGATTGATTAGATTGAAAATGATGGAGTGTCTTGGTGATTTGAGTGAGTTGAGCTCACATGGGGCTCAAGTTGAATAATTATTTAGCCACTCGAAGCGAGCTAAGTGTCCATCTAAGCTAACACAAGTTCTAAAATGTTTTGGTATCATACACTACATGAAAATAAGTAATTTCTGGCAGAAAGGTCTACCGTAAAACAAACAATATCCGTCGTTAAATAAGTTTTGTGGCGGATTATATTCTGACGCTAAAAGCCCATAAAAAATATTTACGTTTGACATAATCCACTACAAATATTTTACGGTGAATTTATGGTGGATTTATGATAGATTTAAACTCTAAAAAATAACATGCAATATTAGAGTCATCGTAAATAATGATGGATTTAATGTGGAAATACCGTTGTAATTACGGCAGTCTTGGTTGTATCCACCGCACTTTACATCTTAGTTATGACAAAAACATTTGTTTAGGGTAGCATAAACAAAAATATAGCACATTTTTTTTATCAATTCACATAAACAAAAATATAGCTCTTTTTATCAATTATTTAACTTTTCAACAACCACAATCAAAGCAATTTTAAAGTAGTAATTAATAATGTTAATACTATAATCATAATCCAACTGCTAAAATAAATAATCATAATCCAATAGTTCTATATTAATACAATATTGCTACAACAAAAAATAGTTCTTATACATAAAAAAGTCAAATGCATTAAAACCTAAGGCAATTTAAGCAGAATCTATTTTCTCACTCTCCTGCTCGGCCAATGCAAGCGCAGAATGATTTCCAATAACTTGATCTCTCAATCTTCGAAGCTCATCCAATATCTACATGTGTATATGCACTTATGATTTTTGAACATATTTTAGCTCTAGTGTCAAGTTAGCCACCTATTGACTATACAAACTCTCCTGACTAGCTATTTACAGAGTAGTTGGAGGCATAAGAGTGTTTCCCTTCATATACGTTGTCACGACCCGACCCGAGACGAGACGGATCCCGCCCGCGCCGGATCGCGACGGAGAATAGCTAACCAGGATCTGGCTTTGGATTAGGTTACTGAACTGATCTTCCAAATTCTTAACTCAACAGAAGCACACAGAACAACAGAGCTACTAAAAACATCAAATGCAGCGGAACAAAACATCTATCTTTTCATTTCCTCAAAATAATCATCTACAGAACAGTACATGGCTTTCAACAGAAAGAAAGACAGAACAGGAAAGCCATGACTGTACAAAAATCAAAAGTACAAAAGTACCTAATCTGATCAGACTCTGAAATCTAATCCTGGACCTCCTTGCCCTTCCCAGAACCTGAAAACCACCAGAAAGCAAGGGTGAGCTCAACAGCTCAGCAAAGCAACAAACCACCAATCTAAATCCTCAGAAAACAAAACCAAACTTATCAGACAGAAATCAGATCAGAAGTCGGAACAGAATCGGAAATCAAAACTTACGGACAGATATCAAATCACATCAGAGTCGTACAGATCGTATCAGAACAGAACAAATCAACAGAGTCAGAATCAGAAATCAGAATCGTACGGATCATATCATGTCATAATCACAATTTCGTACAGAACAGAACAGATACAGAAAATAGTACAGATACATATAGCTAAATGCCCTGACACTGACGGAATCTCTACGGATTCCGGCCCCTTATGCCTCCCTTCCCAGACACTGACTGAATCTCATAGGATCCAGGCCCCTTATGTCTCCCTTTGTGCTCACGGCACCAAAACAGATGTGCTTATAGCACCAAAACAGAATTCATCGGATCCGGAACAGAACAGATATCAGATTTCAGATTGAGCTCATTTCAGATTTCCCGTTTCACTAACTGAATCTCATAGGATCCAGACCCCTTATAGCTCCCTTTTTATAGCTTATACACATAGCATTTCAATTCAGAAGAAATCCGGACAATTCAGAAATTACCCAAAAATCGGGCAGCACAACGGCAGTATATGGAATTTACACAAAAATTCCTGCAAAGAAAATTTACCGAATTCGTACAGAATACAGATATCAACATTTCAGAACCTTTATTCTACTGCACAGATAAATTCCAATTTCACAGAAAAATCCGGTCGACTAAAAACACAGTCGAATCAAAAATACCCGGACGAAAATCTTCAGAAAATAACCAAAATGTGCACACTCGGCACGTCAACAATATACAGAAAGTTACGCGGTAAAAACTGAACCGATCAAAAGATACGGACGAAAATCGCTAACGGAAACAAAATCCGGACAGAATATACCGCCAAACACGACGGTTCTGAAAATTGAGAAAGGTGGAATGTGCCTTACCTCGAGCACAGCAATTTCCTCAACAGTCACTTCGATCGAAAACGGCTCCGCGTCGTCCGAAAATCCACTTTTCCAAAATCCACCTCGACTTTCTCTCTCCTCAGAAAAATCAGATATTTATTTTTTGATTTTCTCTCTCTTCAAAACGACTGAAATCAGCTTTATAATACACAGATCGGCCCGGCCGATCGCAGCATCGTCCCGGGACGATCCGACCAAAAGGATCGGCCTGGTCTCCCTTCAGGGCTATTGCATGGACGATATTTTCTACAGTGCCGATCGGCCTGGCCGATGTCTCCAATCGGCCTGGACGATGCATGCAGAAAATCACCTGGAGCAAAACTGGGCTAAAACTGGAGCTGAATTCCACTGATCGTCCCAGGACGATCCCAGATCGTCCTGGACGATACTGGAGCAGATCTTGATATTACATACGTAGGCCTGCGAGCCTAATCCATAAACTTTTTTCTTCTATATTCTGCCTACCGCCTATGACCAAGTGGGGTAGTTAGAAATATCTACAGAACCTCTAGAGGGTCACTCGCTAGCCGTAGCCTAGCTCTCTCAAAATCGTGTATACTCATCCTAAAAAATATAAAATAAGATAAATCATCATATAATCACCACTTATAATATTTCTATAAGTATTGTAACCTTATATACTTATGTAGGCCCTCATCGCTCGCTTTTCCACCCACTGCTGGTATTCCTAGCGCTTGTGGATATGACTTCGCAACTCAACAATAGTGAGTTATCTATCTAACATCTATTGTTGGAATATACTTAATATAACAGTAATGAGGCTCATACTCACAATGTGATGTTCAATACCATTTTAGCATGAATCCTCTTCAATATAGATCAAGTAATCTCATCTGGTATGAGGTAGGCTTAATTTTTTGTGTTTGAAACATGTACAATGAAACTTTCCCTCTAATATAAGGGAATGTAATTGACACCTCGCCTAGATGAAAAAAAATCACTCTGTTTTAGAATTTATATATTAAAGTTTCGCATCCAAATAATAATTGGTTATACATCCAACTTCTATGATTTTAAATATCCATAAGACACTTGGGCTATAAATTCCTACAACCAAATAATGAGATTTATATAAAATTAGGTAATATTTGAATCTTAGATCTAAAGTTTTTTTTTTTTTCAATAACATGCTTTAGACATGTTTAAAATCATGTTAAAATAAAATGTAAAATTCCTATAACCAAAATCTAGTTTTGAGTTCATCTATTGATCATGAAAATGATTGGTGATATGTATTCATAGACTACCTTAACCATTGATGAATCACATTTGATTGTTCTCTCACTTCTAAAATTAAAAAAAGGGAGTGATAAGATGATTTATTAAATGATATTCTACATCATCGCTCATTTGGTCGAATATGACTTTATTATATTGACAATAATGAAGCTCATAGAACTTATGAGTGAAGTTCATTAGGGGTTTTATGAGGCTCACTAATTAGTGTAAATTATGTAGTATTTACATATTTTATTTTCATTGAAATGCATTATTTTAGTTGTGTTTGTATAGAAAAAACTCAAAAATGGAAGAAAATTCTAAAGGGCTTACAACGTTGTGGTGTCCAATGAAACAACGCTGCATCGCTACCTTCAATACTGCTGAAGCTCCAAAAAATATATATTACAACACGAAGTTCTTTGTTTTCCAATACTGCTGTATTACCAAAGCTAGCACCTCATCATTACTAGCATCGCGGTGTCAAAAAGTAAGCTTGGCAGTGCCAGATTCTTTATTCATAAATGTCACAATGACATAATTTCTCACACCTTGGAGCCATTTTTTGCACTCGGCCATCACAATACTCGAATGTTAATAATGCCACAACTTTATAGTTATAACTTCCAAGGGTCACATTTATCAGTGAAAAGACGTTATTGTTAACTGAGTAACTGATCAACGTCAGTAAGTGTCACGACGTTGCAAAAGTTTCAATGCCTACATGTTAGTTCACTTCAAGGGCGTCGCGGTGACAAATTTTAGAGCGCCTAAATGCCAGATGTCTTTTTTTGTTGTCTTATAAATAGTTTTGATGTTATGTTTGAAACGGAGTTCAATAACTTATATAAAATTCAATATTTTTTAGAGTGCTTCTTTAGTTTCCTCTTAGAGTAAAATCTAAGGGAGGCTAGGAAAGTATAAGATAAAATCATTTGGAATGTTTAGCCTATATTTTTTGAAGTAACTCTATAAGTTAAGTTAGAAGGAGTGTAGAGGAGATACTATGATCATTTTTTGTGATATTATTCTCTTGTATTTAATTTATTACTCCACGAGTTTAATAAAAATGAGTTTGCTTTGTTATTTTTTCTATGTTTGACTCTTTCTCTTATTTTGAATTTTTGATGATATAAAGTGCATGCTAAATACTATTGAAGACTCTTGTTTTATAAATATTAAAAAATAGTTTTAATATTATCCTATTCTTAATTTAATGCACATAGTAGTCATATGAGTAGCTAAATATAGTATGATGTATAGCCTCGATGGAAGAATACAAGAATAACTAGAAATATTAAGATAGCATGTTCGAATGCAAAGATATATAATATAAAATAGATCACTAAATAGATCACTTTATTACTTGATTCAACATATAAACTTTCATATATTAAGTGTAATTTTTGTGACATCACTAAATAGATCCTGCCTTATTGCGCCGCTCTGGCGATTTAGGGTTTCCTTCGAGCGCTCGCCTTCGATCGCTTTGGTGCTGCTTTTTTCTTCCATTTTCCTCTGTGCGTTGTGAGATCTGAGTGTTTTGGTTGGTCTTTTTGTGTTTTTTACCCTTTTGGGCTTGGCTTTCATGGCGGATGTTCCTCCTGCTAATCCTTCGGGGAAAGCGTCCGATCCGTTGGTCCTAAAGAATAAAGGTTTTTTTAACCTTGATGCTGATGGCTCTAAATCTCCTTCTCGCCAAGATTGTTCAAAGAAGTTTTATCTGGTGCTTCTTCTTCAGGTGAAAATTTTCCAACTTTACAACAATCGGTTTTTAATGGGGTTCTGGCTGTGCTTTTATCTGATGAGGAAGTTCTTAAACTTGCCTCCCCGTTTCAATTTACGCTTGTGGGTAAATTTGGCTTGCGTCGTCCGAATCTGGATACTATATGAAATTTTTTTACTTCTCTTAACCTTTCTGGTTTTTATTCGGCTGGTCTCTTAGATTCTAGGCATGTTGCTCTACAATTATCGAATGATTTGGATTATAGTAGGGTGTTTGCTAGACGCTCTTATTTCATCTATAACTGCCAAATGAGAGTGTTAAAATGGACGCCTTTTTTTGACATTAAGGAAGAATCGCCTATTGTGCCGATCTAGATCTCGTTCCCGAATTTACGTCTTCATTTTTTTTTAATTCGAAAGTCTTGCTTGCTTTGGGTTCCATTTTTGGGAGGCCGCTCCAAACGGATCAGGCTACTGCCTCTCGAACCCGTCCATCTGTTGCTAGAGTTCTTGTTGAGGTGGACATCTCTAAGAAACATTCGAAGGAAATATGGGTTGGTTCCAAAGCTTATGGCTACTTGCAACAAGCTGAATTTGAAAAAGTGCCCAATTTTTGCTCTCACTGTAAAATACATGGACATGCTCAAATTGACTGTTTTAAACTTCACCCGGATTTAAAGAAGTCTTCTGTTATGGCTAGTGGGAGGCCTAGATCTGCCAAGAATAACAAAATATATGTGCCGGTTGTGGATAATAATAAGGATTCTAATGTTATTCAGGTGGAACCGCCTCCGGCTAGTCAAATTGTGCATATGGGGAGTGATAATTACATTGTTGAAAACTTAGAAGAGAATGGTCTTGTTTCTGGTGATGTCTAGGATACGATTGTTTTAGACTTAAACTCCAAGAAAGATATTATTCTAGATGATAACATTGCTGAAATTACCAATGATCCTAACCTTTTTATTTTGATTGATGATATGCTTAATGATATGCCTAATGTTTATAATACCGTGGCCTCCGAGAATGCTATGATCCCTAGACAGGGGAATAATGAGATGTTGGGTAATGGTGTTGATGCTTCTAATGACTCTTATGAAGAAGGAGAATTTATTCCTCCTTCCATTATTGATGCTACTTCTCTTATGAAACAAGGTACTTCTTCTTCTTCTCCTTCTAACTATGTCAAAGATGGTCAAAAAAATTCTGAGGAGGATGTGGCTACGAAAGGTGGTAAGAAAAAAGGTAAACAAATTAAGAATACTTGCCCTGCTACGTTTAGATCCACCAGAGCTCAAACTTCTTCTAAAGATTGCAATGATTAAAGCTCTCATGTGGAATGTTAGGGGCATTGGTGGTAGGGATTCTAAAATTAGAGTTAAAAATCTTTGTAGGATTCATAACATTCAAGTTCTTGTTTTAATTGAACCGCTTATTACTTCTGATAAAATTGCTTATACTTCTAATTTTTTGGGGTTTCCTATGCATTTTGCTAATTGTTGTAATAAAATCTGGATTATGTGACATAAGGCTATCTCTTTAAATATTATTGTTGATTGTCATCAAGTTGTTCATTGCCATATTAATGTTTTTAATGTGAATTGTTTTGCTTCTTTTGTTTATGCTGCTTGTACTAGACTTAATCGGATCACTCTGTGGGAACAACTTATTAACTTTTCTGCTAATATTAATGGTCCCTAGTGTGTGGGAGGTGATTTTAACATTATTTCTAATGCTAGTGAGAGAAGTGGAGGTAGTCGGCCTAACATTAGAGCTATGGAAGATTTTAATTCTATGATTAATGACTGCAATCTTAATGATATTGGCTTCTTTGGTAGTCTTTTCACCTGGAATAGGTCTAATCTCTGGCAACGTTTGGATAGATTTCTTTTCAATAATGATTGGATGGCTCAATTGTCTGCTACTAATGTGGAACATTTAAGTAGAACTCTTTCTGATCATGCTCCTATTCTTTTAAATATTAATGTTGCTAGCTGATTGGTTCGTATGCTTTTAGATTTCTTAATATGTGGTTACTTCATGATAGTTTTAAAGATGTGCTTGAGACCAATTGGAATGCTCCTATTTTCCCGGATAACAACATCTCTGGTATGTTGAGACTTTGGGCTGAATTGAGTAGACTGAAACAATGTCTTAGATGCTGGAACAAGAATGTTTTTAAAAATATTTTCTCGAATATTATTGAAGCTGAAAGTAAAGTTTCTGATTTGCATGACGTTTATTTAGAAAATCCGAATGAGGACAATCTCCTGAACCTTAATCTTATTAAGAATGTTTTATGTCAATTCCAATTTCAAGAAGAATCATATTGGAAGCAAAAGGCTAATGCTAAATTTGTTATGGAGGGAGATAGAAATACCATATTTTTTCATGCTATTGCTAATAAGAATAAAACCAAGAGTAAAATTCATAAAATTGTGAACAATGAGGGCATTTTACTTGAATCGGATTAGTTAATTTGTAAGTCTGGTGTTGATTTCTTCTTGAATATTTTTAACAGTCATTCTGATATTACTCCTATTTCTAATCCTAATGTTATTCCTACGCTTATTAATGATAATGATAATCTTTTGCTTTGCCAAATTCCTTCTGAAAATGAAATTTTAAATGTTCTTAAGGATATGAATGGTGATGCTACGGCGGGACCGGATGGTTTTACCACCAAGTTCTTCCAAAATTCATGGGAGATTGTTAAGGGGGATGTTATTGAAGTGATGAAAGATTTTTTTGGAGGTACCCCTTATCCTAAATTTTTCTCCTCTACTAATATTGCTCTGATCCCTAAAAAAGAGGGGCTAATACTTGGACTGATTTCAGACATATTAATCTTTGTACCTTTTTTAATAAACTTAATTCTAAGATCATTGCTAATAAATTGTCTAATATTTTGCCTAGAATTGTCTCTTTTAATCAAATTGGTTTTGTCAAGGGGAGAAGTATTTGTGATAATGTATTACTTGCTCAAGAGCTTACTCATGATATTAATACCAAGGTCACTGGGGGTAATATTATTTTTAAATTGGATATTACTAAAGATTATGATAATCTTGATTGGAATTTTCTTTATAATGTGATGTCTTTGTTTGGTTTTAGTCACAATTTCATATTGCTTATTAAGAATAGTGTTGAGAACTGTTACTTCTCTATTATTATAAATGGTAGAAATCATGATTATTTTCAATCTTCCAAAGGCCTTCGTCAAGGTGATACTATTTCTCCTGCTCTTTTTATAATTGCTATGGAATACTTATCAAGAGGTTTAGATGATTTAGATGCTAAGAATATTAGCCTTAATTTTTGTACTATAAGAGATTTTCCTATATCTCATCTGAGTTTTGCTGATGATTTCATTTTATTTTCGAATGGTGCCATTAAGAATGTTAAAATTTTAATGAAATTCTTTACTAACTTTCATGGTTGCAGTGGTCTTGCTATTAGCAAAGACAAAAGCAACTTTATTGTTGGTAAATCGATAAATCAGAACAGGATTCATGCTATTCAAAGGATATGTGGGTTCCATTCTAAAAAGATACCTATAAAATATTTGGGAATGCCGATTTACAAAGGTAAGAAAAAGAATACCCTTTTTGAAGATATTTTCACTATTGTTCAGAAAAAGATGGCTAATTGGATTTCTAACTTTCTTTCTTTTTTGTGGTAGATTGGTTCTTATTAAGTCTGTTCTTAATTATATTCCTATCTATCTTTTTCGCACTTTAATGCCTATTGTTTCTATTTGTACTAGACTTGAGAGAATGATTAACAAATTCTTTTGGGGGTCTAAATTTAATACCAATGGCATACATTGGGCGGCTTGGCACAAAAATTATGGGGTTTTTAATGAAGGGGGTTTAGGTTGCAAGAATTTGAATGATACTGCTACTATTTTTTCTCATAAATTGTGGTTTTCTTTTAGAACCAATATCAGTTTATCGGCCCGTTATATGAATGCTAAATACTGTAATAATCTGCATCCGAGTATTTGCTCCTACAAAAATACTGATTCGATGACTTGGAAAAGATTATGCAACATTAAATGATGGGAAGCTGAGAAGTTCATTCAGTGGGGTTTGGGTAAGGGTGATGTTTATTTTTGGCAGGATAACTGGTTGGGTAATATGTCGATTGACTCTTACTTAAATATGCATACTATTGAATCTACTAAAGTATCTTCCTTCTTTTTGGATAACAGATGGAACATTGCTAAGTTGAGGGAGTTACTGCCTACCTGTTTTGTGGATGCTATTGTGAATATCCCCTTACAACTGAATTGTATTGATAAAATTTTATTTTCTCCCTCTTCTAATGGTAAATTTCAATTGCTTAACATTTGGGAGAATTTTAGAATTTATTTTGACAAATCCCCTATTTTTGCTGCTATTTGGCATAGTACTTTTCTGATTTCTTATTCTACTTTTGTTTGGAGATGCCTTAAAGGTTTTCTTCCAGTTGATAATCTTCTTTAAAAAAAAAAGGTATTACTTTAGCTTCTAAATGTTTATGTTGTTCTAATTTGGAGAGTATTGATCATCTTTTTATCAATGGTTTTGTTGCTAAAAAGGTTTGGTTATATTTCAATAGCATTACTGATAAGAATTCTATGACGAATCATAGTAGCTTGATTTCGATGTTAGAGAGTTGGTTTCATACTACTAAAGGTCATATTCATAACCTGTTGCCTATCCTTATTTTGTGGTATATTTGGAAAGCGAGAAATGAGGCTAAACATGAGGATATTAAGATGGATGCGGCCCTTATTATTGCTAATGCGAAAAGAAAGGTTCTGCAGTTTTATACTTACAATGTTATTTCTGGTAAGACTTTGACTAAGTGTAGAAATATGACGGTTGTTTTTGGTATTAATCTGGATCCTATAAGTCCTAATACGGCTGATTATTTTGTTTATTGGATTAAACCTAAACCTCCTTATGTTAAATTAAACTCTGATGGTTCGGTTGGCCTGTTGAGGGCTCGTGCGGGTGGTATTATCCGTGATTCCCTGGGTGAAATCTTGGCTGCTTATGCTACTCCTTTGCAGCATTCTGATGTTATTACGGCTGAACTAAATGCTTTATTATTAATTTGGGTTGGAGTTGTGTTTTAAATTGGGTTTTACCTTTGTTTGGATTGAAGTGGATGCTATGCTTCTTGTCCAAATTATTAGTGATGTTGTGCCTAGTAATTCTCATAATTTTTATCTTATTATAAAAATTAAGACTATTTTGAACTTGATGAATTTCTACATTTCGCATATTTATCGAGAGGGGAATGTCTGTGCTGATTGGTTAGCTAATAAGGGTTGTTCTCTTAATTGCTATGAGGATTTGGACATTCACAACTTAGATCCTACGTTGAAGGGTATGATTCTCTTGGAAAAAACTGGTATGCCTTATATCCGGTATGGTTGATCCTTTTTGTTTATTTCTTATTTCTCTGCTGTTTTCTGGTAAGCTGGGGTTGGGGTTTAAGATGTTCTATCCTTTCTGGTGGCAGCAAGCTATTTGTTGGCTTATTATTACCATGTTTAATATATATGTGAATTCTCTATGTGGGGTTATTGCAGCCTGCTCGTCTAAGCAGTTCGTGTCTTTTTCCTGGATATTGAATTTTGATCATGCTAATTATGTTATTTCTGGGAGTTTTTTTGGGTCCTGCTATGTATTCTTACTTTGCTAGTCTCCACAGGTGGTGGGTCTGGTTTAATTTGGCTGTTTTGGGTTTTGGGGCTTATGACCATACAAAGCAATGAAATAAATTTTATAACTGGTATTTTCTTCATAATATTAATGCTGGTGGAATGTTTTGGTCGAGATTAACGATAACTGTTATGCTCTCTATTTCAAGTGGTTTGGCTGGCATTGGAGGAAGTTTTTCGGTGTTATGTATGTTATTAGTATGGTATTTTCCCATGTGTCTGGTAAGGCTATTTGGAGGTTCTTGTAGGGCATTCTGAGGTGTTCTTTTGATTGTATTAATTTCTGTTATAACAAGGAGAATACTAGTTATTTAGTTTTTATTTACTACTATATTTCTCTCACCTTTTTTTTGAGAATCACTACAGGAAAAACGTCATTTTCCGGCAGACATTTTCGCCGGAAAATTGGCCAAAATCCGTCGGAAATTAACATTTCCGGCGGATTTCCGGCGGAAATATTTCCGCCGGTTTCACACGCGTCGTAAAAGGCCTTCCGGCGCAAAATAATACGCCGAAAACATTTCCGACGGAATTTCCGCAGGAAAAATATTTCCGGCGGATTTTTTTTCGCCGGAATGTCAAGAAAAATTAAAAAAAAAAACACCCGCTCCGGTACAGGCCAGCTCAGCCAGAACCAGCTCGGGCTCAAACCGCCTGGAACTCCCGCTCGGCTCAGCCGCCTGGAACTCCCGCTCTGGCACAGCCCAGCCAGAACCAGCCCCGCGAACCCGAGTCCGCGTGGAACCGGGGCCACGCCCGAGCCCCGCTTCGCCCAACCGAACCCGCGTGGCCGCGCCTTCAGCGGGGTTCGAACCCTGCACCTTCCCCCTCCGCGCGTTTAAGCATCCGCTCCAATCTGCCATCCAAGCCATCAGCCAAAACCTGTTATATCTGATATTTGTTTTTATTTAACTTAAAACACATAAATATTAAAAATAATAAATTTTTTTAAAGTAATTTTTTTAACAATGAATTCTTAAAGATAAAAAATATATTATAATTTAAAAATGAATTATTATATTAGTTAATTTAATTTAATAATAAATTTTTAATTTATTTAACTTAATTTAACAAAATAATTAATTATAAAATTTTACTATAATTTACGTTTTAATTTAAATCATTTAATTTTTTATTAAATTATTAAATGATAATTTATTTTATTTTATTATAATTTAAGTTATTAAATTCTATAATTTAAGTTATTAAATTCTATAATTTAAGTTATTAAATTCTATAATTTAAGTTATTTTTAAAATATAAAATATTTAATTTGACAATAAGTTATTAAATTATAACTTAAGTTTTTTAATTTTCGTCGGAAATCCGCTGGAAAGTCCTTCGAAAAAAAATCCGTCGGAAAACCAATCAAAAAATATGTCGGAAATTCGTTAACAATTTTCCGTCGGAAATCCGTCGGAAAATCCGCCGGAAATTGTGACGAATTTTTTTCCGCCGGAAATTCTGTCGGAAATGAGCTGTTTTCCTGTAGTGAATTCCTTGCAGGTATCTTAACACGTTTCGTATTTTGAGCTTCAATGAACGCAAGGTATTCTTATTTTGTTTATCGCACTTCTTTTTCTACTATCGTCATCATTTTTGCAGGAGAGCTTGCTGAATGGGATTATTCTGCTCTTCCTTTTTTGGGTGCTGTCTACTCACAGCCCGAGTGATTATTTAGGTTCTTTTTGTACTCGTAGGAAAAGGATCCACCGGCTCATAGGTTTTTTGTTTTCTTTTTATCTTGTAGCTCTTTCGAGCAGTAGCGAGCTGGAGGATCTTTCTAAGGACTATGTAATCGATTTTTTGATATTAACGCATAGGCCCTACAGTGGGTTTTTAAAAAAAAGTGTAATTTTATTAATTTTATATCAAAGAACCTAAGCATTATTTAGGGGTGATAGAGCCCTAGACTTTTATATAATTTAAAAGTTCACTTCACAGCCCCCATCAAGTTTTTGGCGTCGTTGTCGGGAAAGTATTTTACTTTATAATTTTAACTATATTGTTAAATTAATTTCATAGTTAGATCTAATTATATCTTTTATTTTATTTTTTATTGTATATTCATGATTGTATGCTTTATAGACATAGAAATGAACTTTTATTGTTTGACTATGAAATAGAAAGAACCCTTTCAAAAATTTAGAAAACAAAAAAGATTATAAAAATGTTTGAACCTATATTAGATCAAGATCATTCTAAACCACTTAGGTATTATGCTAACCTTTTAGTAGACGGAATTCATCAGAGCATTAATAGACCTATGATCCAAGCTAATATTTTTGAATTCAAATCTAGCATAATTCAAATAGTTCAAAAGTTTCATTTTGGGAGACCTCCCGTTGAAGATCCCAATTTACACTTAGTCATTTTTTTTAAATATTAAAATATTTAAGTACAATGGTGTTAGTAATGATGTTATAGATTTAGATTATTCCCATTTTATCTAAGAGATTAAGCTAAGATGTAGTTTAATGTTTTACCCCAAGTTCTATAATCACTTAGAATGAGTTGGATCATAAGTTTCTTGCTAAATACTTTTTACCTTCAAAGATTGCCAAACTTCAAAATAATATCACTTCTTTTATCTAGTTTGAAGGAGAATCAATTTATGAGAGTTGAGAGAGATTTAAGAAAATACTTAAAAAATGTCCTCATCATGTCTTACCTGATTGGTTGGTTATTCAAATATTTTATAATTGATTAGTAAGATCTCTTAGAGCAATCATAGAAGTTATAGTTAGAGGATCATTAATATCTAAGCCATTTGAGAAATTATATAAATTAATATAGAAAATGACTACTGATAATTTTCAGTAGCCTACTGATAGGATGAATCATAAGAGAGTAGCAGGAATATATAAATATGATGCTTTGTTAATGTTGACTACACAAGTTACAATAATTTCTAAGAAGTTGAGCATAATAGAAGAAAATTTAGAATTAGGAATTGAATTATTTATGCAATTAGAGGATCAAAATTTAATCGAAAATAATAATGTGTAAGGGATTGAACAAAATAATTTAATTGGAAGACAAAATAATCCATACTCTAATATATATAATCCATGTTGGAGGAACCATCCTAATTTTAATTGGTTAAATAATATTACTGGTAATAATCAATGAAATTCTAGTCAAAATAATCAAGGAGTAAATTGAAACAATCATTAGCAACTTGTTGTTAATTCAAGACCTACATATATACTTTAGGATTTAATCAAAGTAATCAGTTTAGAAGTAGAAAATCATCATTGGAAGATGTAGGATCGAATTGCAAAATAAAGCTACTTCAATTAAAGATGTAAAAACACAATTAAGTCAGCTTACAACTTTAGTAAGGCCACTCTAAGGGTATTTTACATACAACATCACTTCTATAATAAAGAAAAGTAAATCCCACCCTATGATTTATAAAGAAAATCAAATTTTGTATTTTGAAGACAAGTGAAAGAGTGGCTACTTGGCCTTGAATTGATTCAATAAGCAAATTTTTTTAAGAAGTACATTGCATAATGTTTAACAATAAAAAACAGCTTATATTTAACAAGGGATTAGATTCAATTTGTTCAACTATGGTTTCTCTATCATATCTGGTAAAAATGCAAATCACCATCTCTAGAGATTAATAAAATAAAAGGCCACCAACCGTAATAATTCAATCCTTTCCAATTCAAATATGCCAATGTCAAAGAAGTAATATATTCTCCACAATTATTTTCTCCTAAAGGTAGCATCTTTACAAACCTCCGCTGAACAGCACATCCAAAATATATTCACCCACGTCTCCTTAAATATCATAGAGTAATGGAAACAAAAAAATAATGGAATTACTTTAATCAAATACTATGAATAATCTAATAATTAACAGAAAAAAAATTATTTCCTTTCATTCATTAAATCACTTCAAGAAAGAAAGCTAGAAACTGTCAGCAAACCACTCCCGGCTGAATGCATCAACTACTGAACATGACGTAAAACAAATCAAATCTCACAACCAGAAAAAGAAAAAAACATTTCCCTACTCTTTCTAAGCGATGCCACATACCAGTAGCTCCAAGAACACTTGAAGGATTCCTAGACGATTCTTAGAACCCTAGATCATGCACAGATTTTTGAACGTGCTACTAAGGATCTTTCCCAACTAAATTCATAATTTTAGCGAAAGGAAGCCAGGCGGGTTCTCATGTTAGCTTGTTCTCCGATCGACATACTTTACAAGAGTGATGTGAAGCTTGGGCAACTTCCAATAGGAGGAGAAGAAGGTGAAGGAGGAGGACAAGAAGGCGAGGGTTTACTGAGGAGTGCAGGCCAAGAGTAAGGCGTGTTGGGAGCATGGAATGATAAGGAATAGGGGGGTTGCGAAATTGAATCTTGCCAATGGAATACGAAGGGTTACAAAATCTATCGTGCGATTTAGGCTATCTGTTCGGTTGGATTTAACTGAGGGAAGCATTAGGCAATTCACGTCATTTGTGCGGTTGGATTTAGCGGAGGGCAGAATCACAAGTGACTTATCTATACTACTATATAAAAGTGATTTGGGATTCGACTCATAACAAATCGTGATAATTCATCTATAAATTTTATATTAATCTATAATGTTCATATATAACTCTTCAAATTTTATCATCTATTATTTTCTATAAAATATTTATTTATTCATTTATTTACTGTCATTATCTATAATATTATAAATGAATTATCATCATTGTTCGTTTACAATAAAATGAGCGTTTCAGTGCAGTTAAAAAATATTTACAGGTTCGATTTCAATATCCAAGCGTTTTTGCCCAATAATTTACCGTCCATTTGATTTCGCGGCCCTTCGGATCCCGGTACTTAACTTTAAGGCTCCGCGTGAAGAAGTTTTTTTTAAATATTTTTTTTTGGGACATTTAGGCCATTTAAGGCAAACTCACACACACAACGCATACACATAGACTCGAACCCTGGACCTCTTATTGGAAGCCTAAGCTCTCAACCAATAGGCCAAAGAGAGTTGTGTTTTTTTTTTTAAATATTCAGTGCTTCTTTGCCTTAGTTGTTACTGTTGGAGTCATCGCTCCTTCGCCTTCGTTGTTCCCGTCGACTCGGAAGTCGCATCAAGAGTTCCCTGTGAAGGTAACATTATTTTTCAAGCTTTCGTTGTTGTTGTTCGCTCATATCACTCAGGGTATGTTTGGGACGACGGCACAGTTACTTTGCTTTATAAAAATTTATTAAATCGACGTTTGGGGGCATTGCGGCACAACCACGTTAGAAAAAAATTTTGCGGCACCTGGTTGCTTTCCGAGACCTTTCCCGTGGTCCCGCGGTCCGCTGCTTTCCTAGAAAAATGACGTAAATTCTCCCATGCAAATATTCGCGACCGTGGTCCGAAGCCTTCAGCATTGCTTCCGACTACAATTTTTCGCCATGGCAGACGTCACAGAGGAGATGCCGTCATTGCAGGAGAAAGCGTCGGTGTGGAGCGGCGTCGCGGCGAGCGACGCCTTTGCGATCGACGAAACCAATGTCTTCAATGCTGTTGACGGTGACATTAAGCCTTTTCTTAACCTGTCCACTAATTTCTACAACAGGGTTTATGATGACGAGGAGTGGTTCCGATCGATCTTCGCATGGTCGAGGAAGGAGGATGCGATTCGGAATCAGTATGACTTCTTTGTGCAGAGAATGGGAGGCCCTCCTCTTTACTCCCAAAGAAAAGGTCATTCTGCCCTAATTGGGTGCCATCGTCCATTTCCTGTACTCATCAAGCAGCATAGAGATGGTTACACCATATGCAGTAGGCATTATATATTAGTATATTACCCCAAGCATTGACCTCGATTCAAAAATAAAAATGATGAATTTCTTCAGGCATACTACGTTCTTTCTTGTGGCTGGGAATGAGATAACCAGGCAAGCTCAATAAGCCCCTTTGCGACAGGATAGAAGAATGCTGGTATGCTTGTAGGATTAATTTTATTGAAGAAAAGTGTATACTCTATGGTTAAACTTTATTGTCCCTAAAGCTATTATTATTTCCCGGACTCTTTGAATCCAGACCAGTGCAAAGCTCACGAGGCAATTCTTCCTGCAAAGATTCAAACTTAACTTACAGACATGGAGCTTGACGAGAGCGAAGAGACGACATTGCATGATGTGAACGTGGAGCAGGAGATGAGGATGAAACAGCAAACTCAATCTGAAATGCACAAGTCTAACCATCTTCCAATGCTAAAAATTCCATAGTCAAATAAAAAACTGGATTATTAGAAGAGGCGAAAAAAAAAAAATATTTAAAAAAAAATTATTTTCTCTTTATATACATAAGGATACGAACGTAATTTGTTCCCATGCAGCTGCAGCATAGCAATTTTGTAGTTATACTATCCAAACAAAATATAATGATTTTTATACAACAACTTTAGAAAGCAGCTTTATGTACACCAATTTCACATGCATCCTGCTTTACCGACAGCTGCAACCGTCCCAAACGCATCCTCAGTTCACACAATCCGTAATCCTACAGCTCCCATCTCTTATATTTATAACTTGCAAAGCTCTTAAATAGAATAGGTTTTTCACTTTTCTTCTAACCCTAACCGGCGGGACTTCGTCCACTCTCGTTCCACATTCTCGCTGCGTTGAATCGTTGAATTATTGAACCAATATGAAGGTACTTTGGTTCCCATTCGAGATTTACAAACAAGCAGAAAGAATTCAGTATTTTCATTTTGTCCACTGACATTTTTGGAGCTGTGTGAAGATTGTGAATCATTGTTGTTTTATGTGTTGCAGTTCAACGAATCCCACCACCGGTTGCTAGAAGAAGCTTGAGATTGATGACGATAAAAAATTGTATGTTTTTTCCTTATAAAAAAATTTATTCTATGTAGGTCGTGGGTTTTGTGTTATAGATGATGCTTCTTGAGATGAATTTATCATGGCGTTTTGTGTTATTTTGCTTGCATTTTTCTTGAATTATTTTTTGAAGCTAGAACTCTCACGTCCTTTTCTCAGGAGATTGTTTTTTCTGCTGAGAAACACAATTTCTGCAATTCATTTAAGGTGGGCTCAATAGGGCTTTTCATTTCCATTTGGGAAAAATTTTAAACTAGGTATTATTAAACATTAATAATGTAATTAAGTCTTAAAAAAATTAAATTTAAAAGTAGACAAAGTCGCCTATCAAACGCGCGACTTATGCTGACTCAGACTTGTTGAGTCATGTTCTAGTCGTTGAAATGACATGCGACTTATTTAAGAAAAAAAATTACTTTTGTAAGTTGCCTGTTAAACAGGTGACTTGCTACAGTAAATTCTAAAAAATAATTTAAAAATAAAATAAGTGAAAAATATATTAAATAAATATACTTGAAAATTAATTAAAATAAAAAATAGAGACAAAAAAAATATAAAATTATGATATTTACTTTCAGAAGCCTGTGTTTAAGGAAAAACTTTGAATCATTATTTTTTTTATCTGTCACTTTACTTTTCGGTATAACGTCTATCCATTAAAAATACCAATCACAAATTTAATATTGTCAAAATAAATAAAATTTTTATCAAATTTTGATGAATATATATTTTTAAAGTATTAACTTCTATTAAAATATAGAAATTATAGTTTACATTAATATTATATTTTTTTAGTTTTTTCCTCTATTTTTTTTTAATTATATTTTAGGTATATTTATTTAATATATTTTTCACTTAATTTATTTTACAGAATTTACTGTAGCAAGTCGCCCGTTTAACGAGCAACTTACAACAGTAAGAATTTTTTTAAATAAGTCGTATGTTAGTTTGGCGATTGAGACACGACTCAGCAAGTCTGAGACAGCTTAAGTCGCCCGTTTGATGGGCGACTTTGCCTATTCTTAAATTTATTTTTTTCGATACTTAACTACATTATTAAAATTTTAATAACACCTAGTTCAAAAATTTGTCCTAAAAACTCACCCAAAGACAGCAGCAGTCCATATTCACAAGAAGCCACTTGTGTGGATTCATATTAAAAGAGCGTGGCCAAGTGTGTTTACCTTTTATGTGAATATTAACTGCTTGGAATGTTATATAAACTGCTTGTCATTTTTATTATGATAACCATACAGAAGTCTGAGTCTAGATTTTCTTTTTCAAATATAAAGTAATTTATTATACATTAAGTTGTAAAAGTCTTTAAAAGTCTGACATTTCAAATACTCGGTACCTAAAGAGAATAAGAAAGGCCCTTCATAGGGAATTTCTTAGTCATTTGGGTACCCTTCCAGCGGACTAACCATACAGAGCCAAAATAAGATAATCCAAAGAGATATGATATGGAGAAGGATGATCCACTCGAAGACGGAGACTTGAAGATGAAACGCTCTGGCTTTTAAGACTTGCGTTGTTCATTAGGATTAGAATCCAGATTATTGTCGGTGGAGCCTGACCACCAATACTTTTATGCAAACCCTCGGTTATACTTATATGGCATTTGCCGTTGACTTTACTTTATTGTGGTTTTTCTGGATTTATATTGATGTGTTTATTTTCTGTGCACAATAGAAACTGCATACTTTTCTAAGATTTCTTTTTTGCATGTGTGTGACCTGATTTTCGCTAAGCTCTTTAGGATAAAAAACTTTTTCTACCCGTAACTAATACTCAAAATTTTAAGGTTTTAATAACTTAAAAACTTAACGACCTAGGAAATAGCCAGAATCGTCCGGGGTCGCATGCATATTAAATGCTTTCTTCTCTCTCCTTCTAATAAGACACCTCTCCGCCTGCGGGAAGTGTCCGAATAATCTGGCCTATGAGGATGAAGTGCCAGACCTGGGGAGGCCCAGTCTTTTCTAAAAAAATATTTTTATATCACCCTATTTTTAAAATCTCAAAGCATACCTGATTTGGACCTTTTTACCAGAATGCATTTCATTAGAAACCAACTAACTAAAAATTTAATTGCATTAGCTTTAGAAGCATTCAACCTACATAAGTCTAGGGCCAATTTGAAAATTCTCTAGACATCGGCCCTACTTCATAAACCCTAAACTAAATACCTATATTTCATAAAGACTAGACATCATAGATTTTAAACACTTAGGTGGTTACCTGTCCTTTCTTTTTAAGTAGGATATAAGCCCAGGTGCATTAACTAGGGCACGGGTGTTAGTGTTGGGTGTACACTGAACCCACCTTAGATTTAGGATTCAATTGTACTATATTGGGTGTCTCGTAGTATGCATAAACGGTGGGTAAGTCTCATTCTCTTATGGAGCTATAAATCCTACATATCTCCATCACATAGATGATTTCCCTTCTATCCTTTCCCTCTGTATGCTATGAGTATATGATCTTCTTCCCCTCTTCGTTTCCTTAATCCCTTCGGATGTTGGTATGAACCTTGTATGTTGGCTAAGCCGAGTTGAGCCCTTTCTGCCCTTTTGAGTAGGAACTTCTTAGCCCCCCTTTGTGTAACAATCTCTCTTTTTGGGAAAAATAATATTGGATCCTTAATCGAGAGTTTTCTCGGGCCCTATGCTCAAGATATAATTAACCACGAGGGATTTCGCCCGTGGGAAATAGAATTCCATAATAAATAAACCCCACTCGAGCTAATGTATCGAGTGGGGGAAGCCTGTTGTTTTGATCAGGACGTATATATTACTACCCATCGGGGTGCGTTGGCGAGAGCCGCTATCCTCAATGGTTAGTCGTATGAACGATCTAATCTGCCCTTATATTGGCCCGTTTGCGAGGAGCGTAGAGGTCTGTGATCGTTTCTATCCCTCCGGGTGGTGCGGTCCTATACCCTCTGCACTCTACAGCCGGCGATGTCCTTTCGGAGGTCCATAGGGTGTTGATTGTAGAATGGATTGTCAATAACTGGGTAATGGTAGATATGATGATTATAGACTAGATGATTCATAGCTTGATGGTTGTCAGCCTTCAGATTGACAATCAGGAGTCTAGATAGTTTATGATGATTCCTACATACAAAAATGAGGTAAATAACGAGCATTTTGATAGTACTATTATTGAATTTCATTGGGTAAATTGATATATATGATTTTATGAAATTAATACATATTATACAGATTTTTTTGTATTTCATGAATTATTGCATTTAATACATGAAAATAGATTTCATAGATAAAATGGTGTAACTGATATATGAGATAAATGTGGCATTCACAATTTAAAAAAGCAAGGATGATTGTTAACACTATAATTAATACGTGTTGGCTCTTAAAATATAACACCCTACGCATGAGAGTAGACCAAAAGATTTTTCTTAAAAATAAAAGGTTTTTAATATGATCTTGATTACAGCCTGTAATTAATTGATTTATTAAGCGATGGGTAGAGAGTGATGAATCTTAAAGATTTATTGAAATCCACATACGAATTTTATGATAAAGACTTAATGATCAATTGGTTGACAGTAGGGTTAAATTAAATATTGATGACTAAATAATTGATAGTTGGGGTGGTAGGAGGAAAACACCTCAACATAGCTAGATGTTTTACATTGCTCTTTATAATAATACTCATGGTTGCATTTACATAATAGTGCATTAATTTGTTTTGATAGATATAACTGTTATAAACTTGATCAAATTATCATTGAAACTGATACAACATAGTATAATATATTTGACATGTTATATTCATGGAGTCTTGTACCATTTTGTATTATAGTGTTATAGACCACTTTTATTTTTATTGATTATATTGATTTTACTATTGATTGATATTGACTTCGTAGATTGTGTAGTGTTCACATTGATAACTTAGATATTTATATTAGCATTGACTGAAACTTGCATGTTGATTCTTTTATCTCGCATTGAATGCAGAGGTAAGTTTTGGTTATATACTAGGCTTTTATGCTCATTACACAGTTTTATATTATTTCAGGTAAATGCAAGGAGTCTGCAGAGTAAGGTTATATCGTGGTGATGGCTTGATCTAGTTTAGTTTTACTTTTAGCTTTTGATTAAATGTGTATTCTTCTGTAGTATGTGATGGCTATTCTGTATATGCTTTTGAACTTTGAATTAAGATGTAAATATTAATTGACTATACTAATATAATTATTATTTTCCTTGCATTATATACGTTATGTTCAAATTTATACACATTATATACAAGTTTTTGCAGGCATTGTACATGCTATATACAAGCATTATACATATTATGTAAAAGTTTATAAATGCTATGTATAAGCATTATACATAATATATATAAATTTGTACACACTATGTACAATTTTATATATGCTATATACAAGAATTATACACAGTATGCATAAATTTATACAAGTATTCACTACTAAAAAATTTGGCTTTCGCAGCATTTTTTATTACCTACGGCAGCGGTTTAAACACCTACTAATTTATTTGCAGCGGTTTAAAAACCGCTGCACATCTGCTGTATTTGCTTTCGCTACAAAGGTTTTAGCAGCGGTTTCACATATGCTGCTATAGGAAAGTTTTAGCATCGCTTTTTAATAGAGGTTAAAACCGCTGCTAAATGATAGCACTAATTAATATATATATATATATATATATATATATATATATATATATATATATATATATATATATATATATATAAGCCAAAAATGATTAAAAGAAATAACAGCATAAAATAAGGGGTAAATTGAATAACAAAAAGTAAACAAGACAAAAGATGAAATACGCTGGAATTTATCTGTCTACATGGAAGCAAGCTCTCTCATTTCTGCAACAGAAATAATTGCTTCGTTTGGGTATATCTTCCCAACTAGTTGAACGAAGCTTTCATACTTGTCCACTGATATATATATATATATATATATATATATATATATAATGCCAAAAAATTAATTTTTTTTATCAAATTATAAATACACATAAAATTAATCCAAGCATATAACCATTTCATTGTTTCCAAACTTCATAACAAAGTTCCTTAATTTAAATCTCCTACCAATTAAATCAAGGAAAAAGTATATCCTTACGCATAAAAACTTAACATAATATCCACAAATCTTAGTCTTACAATTGAATAATATCCACAAATTTAACGCCTATGTAATAGAATTACAATCTCTGAGTAGGAGTAGTCTTCTGCACCCATCATTGGAGGAACATCCTTATAGTTCTTCGAACCCAGTAGGCTAACAACCACATTCTTCACATGCTCGTACATTATATCGTCATTGACAGTGGGAAGGTAGAATTGTTAATTCTCAAAGAAGTATATTGAAGCAGAGCATTTATATACACTACTGCATTACAATGACCTGCAAGTCAAAGTTAGATGACAGTAAGCGAGTGGCTATAAGATGTGGTTTATAAGACATGGTGTGGCTAAGAGGATACCTACAAAAAAAAAAAAAAAAAAAAAAACTTCTCAATATTGCACCATTAGTGAGCCTACTAGGCACCCCACGTCGTAAAAAGGACGACAATATAGCAGTGGTTTATTAAAACACATATGAGTGGCCTATATTTATGCAAAATCAAAAAAGGAAGTAACAACACCCTGAGCTTGGCTTGCTTCACGAAATTAATATTACTGATTAAGAGCAAGATATAATCACACAATTAACACACATGTATTAAGAAAGATGGTATCAATTCATTCTTGAATTACCAATTATAAGCTTGAAAGAAGGGAAAGAATTATACCAATTGTAAAGCCTTTATACTCTATAAACGAGTCCTCGGATCTTGTATGGCTCTATTCTCGAATTCCATGGTATAAGACATGCCAGAACACCCTCCTTGTTTGACTCCAATTCTCAAGCGCAGATCTTCATTCTTATCAACTCTCATCTTATTAAGATGGTTGAATGCCTTGTCAGACAATGAAATGGCTGGTGCAATGCTGCCAGATGTGGGAGTTGCTTCTCTCCTCTACCCGAGTTGCTTTTAATCTGTCTTATAAACCAAACTAAAATACAATACTCAATCCAATTCATTGGCAAGCCTCAATCAATTCTCTAAGCTCTAACCAAACAAAAACAACAGAACGCACAAATTGATCAAGTAAAAACTAAACAAAAAGACAACGGCAGTATATATCATCCATTACCTCTTTAGCAGAAGATGAGTAATACTTCCCTGCAACAAAGGCAGCCGGGCCAACCCTCTTGATGGCTCGCCTCAACATCTACAAGTACAAAAGGAGAAAAGAGTAAAATTTTCAATATAAAAAATATAATAATATAGAAACCGCATGAACAACACAGAATTTTTTTTTTTGACTGAAAATCCCACGGTTCTGCATCCCAGCCTCTGCCTAAGGAGGCCCAACATCGTTCTGTCAAATAGAAACCAGCAATTTCAGATCCTTAGAAAAGTAAAGGTTTTTAAACCCAATCGAAGAACATTTCAACGACAAAGATTGATCCACAAATTAAAATGTTACAAATCAATAAATGAACAAGGAAGGTGTAGAATACCTTGCGAACCAAAGACCTGAACAGGGAATGACAGCATACCCAGATCAGACAGACAAAAGGAAGGGCACCCTACCGGCCGACAGGCTGCGCGAGAGCGACTTAGTCGTTGAAATCGGAGAGGAAGAAGGAAATTTAACCTTATTGTATCTACCCTCTATGACGAAAATATCAAACGACCTACTTTAAATAATGCGCATAAATCTCAGAGAGACTGGATGCTCATTCGTTTCACTCCAAATCTCACCCCTAATACTTGCAACTCTCTCTCTCTCGTTTTAGCTGAAGATGATCTCGCAGCTCCTCGCCCATGCTAGACCCCATTTGATATCAATCATACACAAGAAGATTGACAGCTCAAATTCTTTTTCTCAATTTTTACTTGATCACCAAATCACTAACGAAAAGTTGTTGAAATAACAGAAGTTGAACATATATCACAAAAATTAATAAATGAAGTATTGTTGACAAGAATTTAGAGTAGAAATGACAAAATTTGTGCTAAGTAACAACAAATACCAACAAATATCGTTGTACAAATGACATAAGTTGTCGAGAACAATTTTAGAGTAGAAATGACAAAAGTTTAACATGCATCACAAAAATTACTATCTATAGCCAAACAAAAAATCAAAATTCTTATAATATTTCAAAACAAACCATCAGCTATACATAATGAAAATATCGTGTCTATTTATATTATGTATTCCCTTCTTCTACACCTTGGATGTCAATTAGGCGAAAATTGATCATTATCTCCCTGTTATTAATATAGAATTCATCAGAAAAACTAAATATGATAAATTAATTAATAAATGAAAATACATAATTTTTTAATTTTACATACCATATTTGAACTTCTTGGTGGCGGATGTTGTCCCTGGTAATTATTCATGAATTGTCTCATCTCACTTTGCAATGTTTGCACCACCTGCTCAAGTCTTACAACTCGATCAAATATACTATTGCCTCGACTACTACTTCCTGGATCAGTGGTGCTATGAGGAAAAAATCTGCTTGGAATAACCCCAAAACCTTGTGTTCGTACCCTCCCTGGGTGTTCTGGCCCCATGATCGCCTTGAAGACCTTTTCATTGGCTTCAAAATTTCCATCTTCTGGCGTTAACCCTTCTTCGACAAGCATTTCAGAAGCATGTGTCTATATTAGCATTCATTAAACACCTTATGTGAAATGCTTACGATTTTACCCATTTTTGTCTGGCCTCCTTAAATGACCATGATCCATTTTTACGCGTGCGATTGATTTTCCATAATAACAGACGATCTCATATAGACTGTAAAAACTAAAATTCAATTTCCTTCATATAAATATAAATATATCAATAATTAGAATACATACCGTTTCTTCCTGTCTCCTTAGAGAGCTCACTCGACCCATCGTATGCGGACACGTTTGTTTTTTTGCATTTTCCACATTTCTTATTATGACTAGCAAAATCTAAAAAATCTTCAACTCCTTTTTTGTATTCACGACTCCATCTTGACATGGTTATCCAACTCTTATTCATTTTAAATTCAACTGCAATTTATAACAATTGAAAATAATCAAAAAACTATTTTATTTCATAATTTTAGTAGTCTTAGCTAGAACTACTAAAAGTTAAAATAGAAATAAGCAAATCACATCAAACAAAATTTCAATGAATAGTTAATGGGAGAAATATATAAAAATTTTGTAATCCAATCTAGGAAACTGATTTATGCATGCAAACATGTATATGTATATATAGAGATAGATACTCTCTAAGCAGAAAAACTAACAAAGCATCTTCCACGAACAGGCAATCACCTGGAGCACTTCTAATACCTCTAAATTGGGTTGCTGAACAGTGACAAAATTACGCATGAAGTTAACAAAGATAATGATATGCTGACGGAAGACCTCTAAATCATCATCATGACCTTTAACCACTTGAAGGCATTAATAACAAAGGAAAACAACATCAGACTGCAGCATATTGCGAATGACAATAGTCTTCAAGGCTATCTGATAAGGACCTCTTAATTGATTTTGATAGTAGAGAAGGCAAACTGACAGGATAAAATGTGTAAAATAGATAGCATAACAAACAAAGAGATGAAACTTTCCCGTCAATTTGTTGTTGCTATAAATGAGGAAAAAATTCTAAAAAACAATTTTCTACCGATTTTCAAGCTGTCCTTGATGAAAAAACTAGTCAGATTGAGGCTAAGGAAAGCTCAATCATGGACAATCCACTGATAGTTGGCAAACAATAAGTACATAAACAAGACAAGCAGCATGGATACTTGATAACAACCACAACAGAACTTGGTGCAACAACTCCATCGACAATAAATATGCATCAGTTGAATCCTAATCACACCATCAGGGGCGGAACCCGCCTTAATTTTCATAGGGGGCAAACTTCTATGTAAAAGTGTAGAATTTGGCTCGACCCCTATTTGTTAATAGCTTGATCGTTGTACACTCCACGGATATGTTGCGGGGTCAAGGGGCAACGCCGGTTGCCCCTGCGAAGGATTTTGTAAGTATTATTTTTTTATTGTCTTTACTATTTCTTATTGTATTTGGTTCTAAACAAGCTTAGAGAATACCCATAATAACTATAATTCATATAGTAGCTCAGACAAAAGGATGGAAACAAATTTAAATATAAACTAAAAAGGTTCTTATTTAATCAAGACTATCTAGATGGAATTGGCAAACAGCTAAAGACGTTTGGCTAACTGAAGCACCTACCTCCATTAATAATAAAATATATGAATAAAAATAAAATCAAATGTCCTGCAATAATTCAGACGAAATGAAAATCTTTATAAGCTTGTTGGAATTTGTAAGCACGGAAGAAAGAAAGATTGAAACATGAGTTGATGAAAGATGGGCTCACAGTCAATAAGCCTATACAAAGATAATGCAGTTTCCATTGATGCTTGCAAATTTGAGTTTCTATTGACAGTGCTAGATTATTTTGTTAGTGTTTATGTGGTATGAAATAAAGTCGTCTCTATCATCATAAACATTGCCAGGCTACCTCTGCAAGTTACCATTGTTATGGAATAATAAAGAAGCTGAACATAGTTCTCGCAGAAATTAAAAGACTGGTATGAAACTTTTTGAGAATAAAATAGCAATAAAGCATTTTCAAGCGAAGGCTTGGTCTTGGTGGGCAGAGCAAGCTTATCACCTCAGCCAATGCCATGGGCTAGACAAAAATACATCTAAGCTAATTCAACCTCTAAAAATAGCTTCAACCAAATCATGAGGTAACATGAGTAAAAAACAAGCTCTTTGTATCGCCCAAGCAACCTTAAACTCATGTGCGCCCATCAACAAACTGAATACTTGCAATTTCAAGAGCACAGAACAATGAGAAATGACACGCATCTTCAAGAAACTCTTCCACTTTCCAGTTTTCCACTCAAATGCGTTCCAAAAAACTAAGTGCAATGGCTTAGAAAATATGCTCATTTCTGATTGTTCTAAGCTCTTGAAACTGTGACGTTGTGGGTAAAGTAACTTAGCTATTGCATTGCACTTTGTGTAGCATCAAGGACACAAAATGTTTGTTTGGTTGAAAGAAGTTGAAAAAGTGGAAATAAAAATGAAATAGAAACTGAAATATGATAGGAACTGAATCCAAAATAGTCTTTTACCCCCCCCCCCCCCCCCCCCCCCCCCCCCCGGTTGAGGAGAATTTGAGTGGAAAAGTATTTTTTTCTTTTTTGCATGGCTTGAAGGAAAAACCAAGAAATTGAATAATGAACACAATATTTGCAAACTTCAATTTTAAGTAGATAAGATAAAGAAAAGTATGTGCATGTTCTACTTTCTTGGTGAAACTAATTTTTTATCAACTACAACTACACCAAACAACCGAGATGTAAATATTAGGTAAATAATATTTTTTTAATGTTTAATTCATCCAAACAAAGCAAATAAAAATGGAAGACATTCCTAAAAGGAGAAACAAGTATAAGGGAACAAGAATAAGAAGGATCAAATGATAGTGAAGTCCATCAAATAAGACAAGCAGAGAATCTTTGCCTACTGCATTGCACATTGCCTAGCACCAAGAACCCAAAACACTACATTCCAAAAAGAAAAGAAGAATAAGGAACCAATAAAAAGACGCGGTATCAGATGATATTGAAAGTCGTCATAAAAAAGGAAAAGCATAGCAGCATACCTGAATCCTCTTGTGGCGGCTTTGGTTGCCTGAAAAGCTTCAGATCATCAGCGTTTTTGTTAGAATGAACAGAAAAATACTAAACAAAAGGAATACCTCCATATAAACTATAAATAAATTTTTTTAAAGAATGCAAGCATGAGCGCCGACGTCGACCTCGCGCGGGAGAAATTTTGTTAGGAATGGTGATTTGCAAAAGAGATTTTCTTTGATGTTTCTTTTCTTCCATTTAATTTCTAATTTTAGGGATTAATATAAAGAAACAAGAAGAAGAATGAGAAGAAGAGGGAGAAGAATATGAAGAAGAAGAATGAGAAAAAGAGGGAAAAGAATATGAAGAAGAACAATGAGAAGAAGAGGAGGATGAAGATGAAGAGACTCACCGTGATCACGAAGGGCTTCCGACCTGGATTCGCCTAGGAGATGCGACGTCGCTTGGCGGTTCGCTATCGAGACGGAGCGGAGAGTTTCAGTTTCGCGGAAAGGAGAAGAAATTAGGGATTCGGAAATGAGAGTGAATGAGATATTTGATCACGCTAATCTTGAACCGTTTTTAACCGGTGTAAAATATAACTTTTCTCACCGGTTTAAAAACCGCAGAAATAAAATTGATGCGAAAAGGACTTTTTTTTGGTAGTGATTATACACGATATATATAAACATTATACACAGTATGTATAAGTATTATACACACTATGTATAAGTTTATACAAGCATTATACATGCTATGTATATGTTTATACACACTATATACAATCATAATATATACGATGTATAAGTTTATACAATCATTATACACATTATATACAAGAATTATACACTCTAAGTACAAGCATTATACATATATTGAAATTAGTTAATTCTGGTTGTCAATGATATCATTGCTAAACAATTGAAAAAATAATAAAAATAAAGAGAAATTTGATTCTTTTTTTACGAGAGCACGAGAATCCAACACTAGGCGACAAAAATCATGTGATTCATGTTATTAGAGAGAGAGTGTATGGGGTGGTTGCAATGTACAATTTTGTGGCAATTGAACGAAGGAAAGGGGTGGCTCGTGCGATCAGTTGCTAACGAGTGAAACCATGACCAAACTGGTCCACATTCATTTACAACACTCAACTAATTAGTTGATTTATTAAAAAAAAATTATTAATGCATAATTCATTTATAATATATTAACTTTTAAGAGTTTACATTACAGCATTATTAAAAATATTTAAATTATATCTCACTTCCTTATATCAAATAATTTCTTATTTTTATCATTTTATTACATATCATGAACCAGTAGAATTAAGTTATGCCCTTTACTTCCAACCAGTCATCAACAATTCACTTGCCTTCTTCTGAACCAGCTTCCAAGTTGCTTCCACATGTTGTTTCTCCGTTAGCGTCCCACCAACTGCAAACCGCAACACGAATTCCCCACCTACGACCGCATGTGTCATAAATGCTTTCCCGCTTCCATTCACCGAATCAAGCAACTTCTTGTTCATCTCCCTACACTTCTTCCCCTCAATTTTATCAACCCTCAATTTAAAACAAACAAGCGTCAATCGTCGTGGCACAACCAAGTCGAACCTCTCATCTTCAGCGACAAGTTTTTCGAAATGCTTGCCATGTCCACATCACTCCTCACGTGCTCCATCAAATTAGCCTGGCCGAAACGCCTAATGACCACCCACAATTTCATGGCGCGAAACCTCCGGCTCAGTGCGATCTGCCAATCTTTGTAGTCGATCACAATGCCGACTTCAGTTGCGGTGTTCCGCAATATCTCTGGCTTGGTTGACAGCGAGTCTATCAATTTCGTCGTGCACCTTACCTGAGTTCGACAATATTGCTTTATTAGTAAAAATTTAAAAATTGTTAGAAATTTAAGTTAATTAGAAGATTATTTGGAATTGATAATTAGTGATTTTGAAATTTATAATGACCCAAATATTTTCTTTCAACTTTTTTTTTTTTTTTTGAAAATTAAATTGAGCTTATTTCATGATTGAAGATAAGTCATTGAATCTATGTAAATAATCATGAGTTTATTTAACTGCTAAATGCAATTAGTAAAAATTTATGGGAAAATTTTTAAACTAGGTATTATTAAACATTTAATAATGTAATTAACTCTTAAAAAAATTAAACTAAAATGTAGGCAAAGTCGCCCATCAAACGGGCGACTTATGTTGACTCAGACTTGCTGAGTCATATTCTAGTCGTTGAAATGACATGCGACTTATTTAAGAAAAAAATTTACTATTGTAAATTGCCCGTTAAACGGGCGACATGCTGAAAAATAATTTAAAAATAAAATAAGTGAAAAATATATTAAATAAATATACTTGAAAAATAATTAAAAATAAAAAATAGAGAAAAAATATAAAGTTATGATATTTACTTTCGAAGCCTGTGTTTGAGGAAAAACTTTGAATCATTATTTTTTTTTTCTGTCACTTTACTTTTCGGTATAACGCCTAACCATTAAAAATACCAATTACAAATTTAATATTGTCAAAATAAATAATTTTTTTATCAAATTTTGATGAATATATATTTTTAAAGTATTAACTTCTATTAAAATATAGAAATTATAGTTTACATTAACATTATATTTTTTTTTTTTCCTCTTTTTTTTATTCTAATTATATTTTAAGTATATTTATTTAATATGTTTTTCACTTAATTTATTTTTTAATTATTTTACAGAATTTACTGTAGCAAGTCGCCCGTTTAACGGGCAACTTACAACAGTAACAATTTTTTTAAAATAAGTCATATGTTTGTTCGGTTATTGAGACATGACTCAACAAGTCTGAGTCACTTAAGTCGCACGTTTGATGATCGATTTTGCCTATTTTTAAATTTTATTTTTCGATACTTAACTACGTTATTAAAATTTTAATAATACCTAGTTTAAAAATGTGCTAAAAACTCACCCAAAGGCAGCAGCAGTCCATATTCGCAAGCAGCCACTTGTGTGGATTCATACTAAACGAATCTGCCGTCTCCAATCCATCAAAGTACCGCCTGAACTCCGGGCAAATAGCAGCACTCCCGGCGCACGCTGCGTCCACGTGGAACCACACCCCGAATTCCCTCGCTACTTCCCCGATCTCCCTTAATGGGTCCACCGCCCCCACCGCCGTTGTCCCCACCGTTCCACACAAATACAACGGCACCATCCCCGCCACTACATCAGCATCCATCGCCGCCCTCACGCTCTCCGCCGTCAACGCATACCCTGTCTCCGCCGACGTGGATATCACCCGAAAGTTTCTGGTCGGAATTCCAACCAGCTTCGCCGCCTTTTGAAATGTAAAATGCGTTTGATCAGATGCATATACCGTCAGCTTTGTGATCCCTTCGCCATTGCGCTGGCTCAGAGCATTATCTCTTGCCGCGGCAAGCGTGCAGACCACGGCTTCGCACGTGCTGCCGTGAATGACGCCGCCGCCGAGTCCGCCAGAAAGAAAAGTTGGTGGGAGTTTGAGCATATTGGCCATCCAGTCCATAACGATGGTTTCAAGCTCGGTGGCGGCAGGGGAAGCGATCCAGCTAAATCCGACGACGTTGAGGCCGGAACAGAGCATCTCTCCGGCGAAGCCGGCAGAGCTAGCGTTGGCTTGGTAATAGGCATAAAAATTGGGGCTTTGCCAGTGGGTGAGGCCGGGAAAGATGTCTGTTTTGATGTCGTTGAGAATGGTGGTGATGGGTGAGGGGAAGAGGGGAGGGGTGTCGGGAATGAGGTTGCGGAGATAGCCTGGCTTTACTTGGCTGCGAACGGGGAAGCGTTCTATGTCGCGGTAGTAGTCGGCGATGAAGTCGACGACCGCTTTGGATTCTTTGGAGAAGAGGTCTAGGTCTAGTGGCTGGAATGGTTCGGTGGGGAGGCTTCCCATTGCGTCTTGAGTTTGGAGGAAGTAGAAACAAGAAAGGGGCTTGCTTGTGCTTTTGTTGTCTGCGTTGCCGCTATGCATGGACTGGTATGAAAGTTGGTATTTATAGACGAGTATCGCTCCGTCGTGGCCTCATCTCATAAGAAATTGAAAACTAGAAATTAGTTACAATATCTAATTAATATCCTAATTGTGTCATTAAAAAAAGTTTAAGAACTAAGATAGTCATTACCAGCGATTGATTGTTAGTGTGAATCAATGGAACAAATAATATCTTGATATTATCCTAATACATTTTTAGATATGCCATGGAAATTAAATAAAGACATGAAAAATATCAATTCACAAAAGATTTTAAAATTTTGAGAAAGCTGATAATCATCCTAAAAAAATTTAGTGGCCATAGATCAAAATTTTAAAAATTAAATTAATAATAATAAAAAATTAGAAAAAATTCCTTTGATCAATATAATTAATAAGATAGTCATTACCTTAGAATTCCTTTTTTTTGTTGTTGAAAATTTTAGAATTATGTTTGTTATTACCAATGTTTCAAAAGATGAAAATAATTTGGAGATTAACAGCTCAAATTTTGTACAATTTATATTTAACATTATTCATAAACCCTAAGATGATGAATGCAAATATCTTTGAAATTAATGAATGAAATGCCATAAAATTTTAAAATGAGCTTCACCAATATCAAATGAATAATGGGGATTTGGTTTGGTAGTTTAAAACATGCTTGATAAAAAGTTAATTAAATCTAAAATTTTCTAACTAGGGTTTAGATTTTACCTTGATTCAATGGACATAAACAACCAAAGTTAGGTTAATTTTGCTCTTTGAGATGTTCATAACAATCTACTTAAAGGACTCGAAGTTTGGGAAGATTTGGATCACCAGCTATTAGCCTTGGACAGATCTTTGGGAGGGTGGTTGGAAGTTCATTGTTGGCGGCCTGCAAATATCACGGTCTTACTTTAGAGATTTGAAGGAACATTTGAAGAGCTGAAAGGAAATTAGAGGTAGACCGTAGGTAGTGAGAGAGAGTCTAATTTCTAAAATCCTTGTTTTGGTCCCTTTGGCTCAATTCAAATGCCTTAACTCATTTGGATGGCCAAGATTGGTTTGGAGAAATTCCAAGATGATGCCAAGTGTCTCTCAGGTGGTTAGAGGGCAAAAAAAGGACTAAGGCATGGTATAATGAGGTGGAAAGTTTATTTTGTCCTCACATGGGAAGGGAACCACTTGGAGGCTGATTTAAGGTTAACCAGAGTTTAGGGTTGGTTTAGGTGAGGTCAACAAATGTTCTAGTGTCCAATAAAAGGGGTTAGATGGCCTTACATGAGGAGGAATGCCAGGTAAGCAAGAGTTTTTCCATATAAACTAGTTAAACATGAGGGGTTTAGTGCTATAAGATTGAATCTTGGGTGAATGAATAGATATAAATGTGGGTTTGACCAAATCATAGTGAGCTGACTTATATCGTACAAGGCTGTGCACTAGGCTAACTAATTATAATGCAATGTTATTGATTGTCTAGGTGATTGAGAGTGATGATTTATCAGGGTGATTGATTATTCAGGATTGATTGAAGCTTAATTCAATGTATGATTGTTGATTATATGATTGATTGATTGATTGCTGTTGTGCATGCTAGTTGATTGATTGATTGTTTTGAATTGATTGGATTATGGATTGAATATGATTGAAGTCTAACTGGAGACTATATGATTAACTTGAAATGGTTATGTGATTGATTAGGGTGTGTTGACCTTGTTTTTCTCCAAACTATTAGTCAAAAGGGTTGACCTGGTCAAATTAACCAGGCCAGGCCCTAAGACCCTTCCCAGTCAATTCAGTGGGTCAAACCAAATCTGTTGAGCCCTTGCCAGGGCCCTGAGTCAACCTGGTTGACCAGGTCAACCTAAGTTGACCAAGATTGACATAAACCCCTCTATTGGGGTTCAAATCAAATTCAAAGCTTCCTTGGCTCAATTCCCACCTACATTGGACTTAGTAGGACAGACCCAACCTATTGGGCCCAGACCCCTGCCTTGGGTCAACCTAGTTGACCAGGTTAACCTATTTGGCCCTTTTGAACCCAAATCAAATTCCAATTTATTCAAACCTTTCTTAGGCTCAAACCCCCACTACCTTGGACCCAATAGACTGGGTTGACCAATTCAACCTTTGACTTGGTCAACCCAAGTTCTATTGGGTAAATTTGACCCCTTTAGGTCAAATTTATCCTCTAAACAACCATTTAATCCTTTCCTAATGATCTCATGGGAAAATCCCATCCTAATTGAGCCCATCTCCATCCTAATTTTTCCTAGATGTGATATAGGCCGTCCATATAAGGCCTAGGTTTATAAATAGGGAAAACTAGGGTTTCAAAAGGGACTTTGGGCTCATAATATCTCCCTAAGCCTCCAAAATCCAAAAAAATTTGTGTGAGCTCCCTTGACCCCTCTCCACCTTTTCCAAGCCAAACCCGACCGGTCAAAGCCGTCTGTAGCGTGATCTTCGGTGAACCAAGACCACAAACATTTCAAGGCTTCTTCCGTCCGATCCAAGGAGAATTAAGGCTCGTGTTCAACTAGGAAAACACTCGTGGATAATTTACAAGCTCAACCGCTCAAAGATATCGAAGATCCAACGGTTAGATATCTCAAAATCTCTAGACCTATGTCACTACACATAGGGTTAAATAGCTTTCTACAAAGCGCGTTTTAGGCCATGAATTTGGTTCCCCATGATTTTTGTTCATTCTATTAGTCTAAGTATAAAATCTAATGCGAAATGATCCACCCGATCTTGAGTTTGAGCTCTTTTTTTGTTTAGGACTTCGGTGTACGCCCTGTTCGTGTGTTACGAGATCCAGACCATTGATCTTACGATCGACAGTCAGGATCACGCTATTTTGTACTCTCGTTCGACCGCGTGTATCGATCCGCTGTGATTTCTCATCGTTCGGTTGGATCTGGAGTGTCTGTTCGAACCGCGAACGATCCGACGGCCCGTGATCCATGTCCTACGTGGATAAGTGGAGTTGTTACCACGGCTCATCATGTCGTAATGATTGCTGGATTGCGCCGCCACGCAATCATTACCCGTGAACTGTGGAGCCATCAGGAGGTCACTGCGTGGTCCACCGAGCTGCCAATTTGATTTTTAATTAATTTTGATTTTGTTTTTTAAAGTGTTTTTTAACTCATAACTTTAAAAAATAATTAAAAAATATTTGTTTATCCAAAAAATATATATTTTATATAAAAATTTTCAGAAAATTTGTCATTTAATTTAAAAATAAAAGTATTTTGAAATTTTAATAGTATTTTCAGTTATCCTAATTATTAACTATCTTACTATTTTAAATTAATTATTAATTATTAATTATTAATAGATTATTTTATAATATTTATAATTCCATTTAAAAATATATTTATCAAGTTAGAATAATACCTAGTCTATTTTGACTTTAATCTTTACTTTAACTTGATATTTAGTTATTTGTAAATTAATTATTATATATTTTATTATATAATTAACATTTATTTTAAATAATACATATTAGTATTAATTATTTTAAGTAATAAAATATATGATATTGTATTTATTTTAAAATCAGAAGCTTTACTACTTATTTTTAATTGGATTTAATATTTTTTTAATAACTTATTATTTTAAATTAGTTTAAAACTATTTTTAAATACTTTAAAACTTCAATTCATAACTATTTCATTTTAAATCCAATTTTGACGCGTAATACCTCAAATTTTTAGAAAATTATGAAATATAGTTTAAAATTACTTTCAGATAACAAAAGTTCACTTTTCTAGATTATCTACCTATTATTTGATTATTTTCTTTATTTAACTATTATTTAATTAAATATTATGTTAAATATTTTTAAATTTAAAAAATTATTTTGAAATATTTTTGAACCCTTCCTTGGGTGGCCAGTGGATCTCCCAAACATTTACAAATGAAATTAGTTGTAATTACATTATTTTCTTAAACTTATATTTACATATTTCAAATTTGGGTATTTTGAATTATTTTTAAAATTACATATATATGTTAAATCCCTAATTTTAGGAATTTTTAGGAGCCTTTAACTCTATTAATTAAAAACCCCTAATTTACCCATTAATTAGGTCTCGATAACTTCAGAAAATTCTAATAAATATATTTCAACTAAAAAAATTAACTTTAATACCTAAAACTCTTTAAGTTTCAACTCTTAACCTTAGATAATTAGGTCACCTTAATTAGATCTTAATTTGAGCCTTAATTTAATTTTAATTAAAATTTACCTTTTTGCCTTAATTAAATAATTAAAAATTATTAAAAAATTTAAATCTTTCCCAAACACTTGGGAACATCTTCTTAGGTCATTTCTGACTTTTGGGGGTGATTCCAATCAGTTTGGAATTGATTTAGATCAAAACCCCTAAAATACTCCTAATTAAATAATTTCGATAATTCCTTAATTGCCTAAATCTTCTAAAATTTATATATTAGCCTATAAAACTCTAAATCCAGCAAACTCAAAGCCTAATTATTCCTTGTAAGCACTAATATTTAATTAAAGTTCTAGCTAGAACCCCCAAACCTAGTCTATTTCAAATATTGGCATTTTGGACCCCCTTAGCCTAACACATAGGAGGATCGGGACCTTCCAAAATTGGCTAATATAATTTGAATTTTAAAGATCACTACCCTAAGCATTAAAATGGATAAACAAATTAAATTAACTAAAATTGATCCCAATTCATTAATATTTAAACATTGATTAAAGTTTCTTTTTTAGACCTTTAACAAACCTGAATTATAGACATCTTAAATTAATTACCCGACATCGAAACTATACAAAGCCACACAAGCCTACTACACACACATAGAGTTGCTAGGGCACTAATTCTAGATCTAAGATTAGGGCCGGTGTTTACTTTTTTTGTTTTTATGATGTGATGATCTTGCGTGTGGCATGAGTGTTGCTTGGTTAGATCTGCCTTGATTGATTGTGATTGTTATGATATTTATTTTATTAATGTACTTTCTCTTTGTGATATGATTTGTGCATTATATTGCCCATGGGCTAGGGCCACTTTGATATTAATCAGTCTTTTGCAGGTGGCCACACTCATGCAATGCTAAATGAAGGAGGGGCAATAATTATTAAGCTTTAAAACTAACATTATTTTTTTGCAGGCGCTCCAGAAATTACTAAAGCCCCCTCCTTATTAAAAGAGCGTGGTCAAGTGTGTTTACCTTTATGTGAATATTAACTGCTTGGAATGTTATATAAACTGCTTGTCATTTTTATTAGGATAACCATGCAGGAGTCTGAGTCTAGATTTTCTTTTTCAAATGTAAAGTAATTTATTATACATTAAGTTGTGAAAGTATTTAAAAGTCTGACATTTCAAACACTCGGTACCTAAGGAGAATAAGAAAGGCCCTTCATAAGAAATTTCTTAGTCATTTGGGTACCCTTCCAGCGGACTAACCATACAGAGCCTAAATAAGATAATCCAAAGAGATATGATATGGAGAAGGATGATCCACTCGAAGACGGAGACTTGAAGATGAAATGCCTGGCTTTTAAGACTTGCGTTGTTCATTAGGATTAGAATCCAGATTATTGTCGGTGGAGCCTGACCACCAATACTTTTATGCAGACCCTCGGCTATACTTATATGGCATTTGCCGTTGACTTTACTTTATTGTGGTTTTTCTGGATTTATATTGATGTGTTTATTTTCTGTGCACAATAGAAATTGCATGCTTTTCTAAGATTTCTTTTTTGCATGTGTGTGACCTGATTTTCACTAGGCTCTTTTAGGATAATTACTTTTTCTACCCGTAACTAATACTCAAAATTTTAAGGTTTTAACAACTTAAAAACTTAACGACCTAGGAAATAGCCAGAATCATCCGGGGTCGCATGCATATTAAATGCATTCTTCTCTCTCCTTCTAGTAAGACACCTCTCCGCCTGCGGGAAGAGTCCGAATAATCTGGCCTATGAGGATGAAGTGCCAGACCTGGGGAGGCCCAGTCTTTTCTAAAAAAATATTTTTATATCACCCTATTTTTAAAATCTCAAAGCATACCTGATTTGGACCTTTTTACCAGAATGCATTTCATTAGAAACCAACTAACTAAAAATTTAATTGCATTAGCTTTAGAAGCATTCAACCTACTTAAATCCAGGGCCAATTTGAAAATTCTCTAGACATCGGCCCTACTTCATAAACCCTAAACTAAATACCTATATTTCATAAAGACTAGACATCATAGATTTTAAACACTTAGGTGGTTACCTGTCTTTTCCTTTTAGGTAGGATATAAGCCCAGGTGCATTAACTAGGGCATGGGTGTTAGTGTTGGGTGTACACTGAACCCACCTTAGATTTAGGATTCAATGGTACTATATTGGGTGTCTCATAGTATGCATAAACGGTGGGTAAGTCTCATTCTCTTATGGAGCTATAAATCCTACATATCTGCATCACATAGATGATGCCCCTTCTATCCTTTCCCTCTGTATGCTATGAGTGTACGATCTTCTTCCCCTCTTCGTTTCCTTAATCCCTTCGGATGTTGGTATGAACCTTGTATGTTGGCTAAGCCGAGTTGAGCCCTTTCTTCCCTTTTGAGTAGGAACTTCTTAGCCCCCCTTTGTGTAACAATCTATCTTTTTGGGAAGAATAATATTAGATCCTTAATCGAGAGTTTTCTCGGGCCCTATGCTCGAGATGTAATTAATCACGAGGGATTTCGCCCGTGGGAAATAGAATTCCATAACAAATAAACCCCACTCGAGCTAATGTATCGAGTGGGGGAAGCCTGTTGTTTTGATCAGGACGTATATATTACTACCTATCGGGGTGTGTTGGCGAGAGCCGCTATCCGCAATGGTTAGTCGTATGAATGATCTAATCTGCCCTTATATTTGCCCGTTTGCAAGGAGCGCGGAGGTCTGTGATCGTTTCTATCCCTCCGGGTGGTGTGGTCCTATACCCTTTGCACTCTACAGCCGGCGATGCCCTTTCGGAGGTCCATAGGGTGTTGATTGTAGAATGGATTGTCAATAACAGGGTAATGGTAGATATGATGATTATAGGCTAGATGATTCATAGCTTGATGGTTGTCAGCCATTAGATTGACTATCAGGAGTCTAGATAGTTTATGATGATTCCTACAAACAAAAATGATGTAAATAACGAGCATTTTGATAGTACTATTATTGAATTTCATTGGGTAAATTGATATATATGATTTTATGAAATTAATACATATTATACAGATTTTTTTGTATTTCATGAATTATTGCATTTAATACATGAAAATAGATTTCATAGCTAAAATGGTGTAACTGATATATGAGATAAATGTGGCATTCACAATTTAAAAATGCAAGGATGATTGTTAACACTATAATTAATACGTGTTGGCTCTTAAAATATAACACCCTACGCATGAGAGTAGACCAAAAGACTTTTCTTAAAAATAAAAGGTCTATAATATGATCTTGATTACAGCCTGTAATTAATTGATTTATTACGCGACAGGTAGAGAGTGATGAATCTTAAAGATTTATTGAAATCCACATACGAATTTTATGATAAAGACTTAATGATCAATTGGTTGACAGTAGGGTTAAATTAAATATTGATGACTAAATAATTGATACTTGGGGTGGTAGGAGGAAAACACCTCAACATAGCTAGATGTTTTACATTGCTCTTTATAATAATACTCATGGTTGCATTTACATAATAGTGCGTTAATTTGTTTTGATAGATATAACTGTTATAAACTTGATCAAATTATCATTGAAACTGATACAACATAGTATAATATATTTGACATGTTATATTCATGGAGTCTTGTACCATTTTGTATTATAGTGTTATAGACCACTTTTATTTTTATTGATTATATTGATTTTACTATTGATTGATATTGACTTCGTAGATTGTGTAGTGTTCACACTGATATCTTAGATATTTATATTAGCATTGAATGAAACTTGCATGTTGATTCTTTTATCTCGCATTGAATGCAGCGGTAAGTTTTGGTTATATACTAGGCTTTTATGCTCATTACACAGTTTTATATTATTTCAAGTAAATGCAAGGAGTCTGCAGAGTAAGGTTATATCGTGGTGATGGCTTGATCTAGTTTAGTTTTACTTTTAGCTTTTGATTAAATGTGTATTCTTCTGTAGTATGTGATGGCTATTCTGTATATGCTTTTGAACTTTGAATTAAGATGTAAATATTAATTGACTATACTAATATAATTATTATTTTCCTTGCATTATATACGCTATGTTCAAATTTATACACATTATATACAAGTTTTTGCAGGCATTGTACATGCTATGTACAAGCATTATACATATTATGTAAAAGTTTATAAATGCTATGTATAAGCATTATACATAATATATATAAGTTTGTACACACTATGTACAATTTTATATATGCTATATACAAGAATTATACACAGTATGCATAACTTTATACAAGTATTATACACGATATATATAAACATTATACACAGTATGTATAAGTATTTTACACACTATGTATAAGTTTATACAAGCATTATACATGCTATGTATATGTTTATACACACTATATACAATCATAATACATACGATGTATAAGTTTATACAATCATTATACACATTATATACAAGAATTATACACTCTAAGTACAAGCATTATACATATATTGAAATTAGTTAATTCTGGTTGTCAATGATATCATTGCTAAACAATTGAAAAAATAATAAAAATAAAGAGAAATTTGATTCTTTTTTTACGAGAGCATGAGAATCCAACACTAGGTGACAAAAATCATGTGATTCATGTTATTAGAGAGAGAGTGTATGGGGTGGTTGCAATGTACAATTTTGTGGCAATTGAACGAAGGAAAGGGGTGGCTCGTGCGATCAGTTGCTAACGAGTGAAACCATGATCAAACTAGTCCACATTCATTTACAACACTCAACTAATTAGTTGATTTATTAAAAAAAAATATTAATGCATAATTCATTTATAATATATTAACTTTTAAGAGTTTACATTACAGCATTATTAAAAATATTTAAATTATATCTCGCTTCCTTATATCAAATAATTTCTTATTTTTATCATTTTATTACATATCATGAACCAGTAGAATTAAGTTATGCCCTTTACTTCCAACCAGTCATCAACAATTCACTTGCCTTCTTCTGAACCAGCTTCCAAGTTGCTTCCACATGTTGTTTCTCCGTTAGCGTCCCACCAACTGCAAACCGCAACACGAATTCCCCACCTACGACCGCATGTGTCATAAATGCTTTCCCGCTTCCATTCACCGAATCAAGCAACTTCTTGTTCATCTCCCTACACTTCTTCCCCTCAATTTTATCAACCCTCAATTTAAAGCAAACAAGCGTCAATCGTCGTGGCACAACCAAGTCGAACCTCTCATCTTCAGCGACAAGTTTCTCGAAATGCTTTGCCATGTCCACATCACTCCTCACGTGCTCCATCAAATTAGCCTGGCCGAAACGCCTAATGACCACCCACAATTTCATGGCGCGAAACCTCCGGCTCAGTGCGATCTGCCAATCTTTGTAGTCGATCACAATGCCGACTTCAGTTGCGGTGTTCCGCAATATCTCTGGCTTGGTTGACAGCGAGTCTATCAATTTCGTCGTGCACCTTACCTGACTTCGACAATATTGCTTTATTAGTAAAAATTTAAAAATTGTTAGAAATTTAAGTTAATTAGAAGATTATTTGGAATTGATAATTAGTGATTTTGAAATTTATAATGACCAAAATATTTTCTTTCAACTTTTTTTTTTTTTTTTGAAAATTAAATTGAGCTTATTTCATGATTGAAGATAAGTCATTGAATCTATGTAAATAATCATGAGTTTATTTAACTGCTAAATGCAATTAGTAAAAATTTATGGGAAAATTTTTAAACTAGTTATTATTAAACATTTAATAATGTAATTAAGTCTTAAAAAAATTAAATTAAAATGTAGGCAAAGTCGCCCATCAAACGGGCGACTTATGTTGACTCAGACTTGCTGAGTCATGTTCTAGTCGTTGAAATGACATGCGACTTATTTAAGAAAAAAATTTACTATTGTAAATTGCCCGTTAAACGGGCGACATGCTGAAAAATAATTTAAAAATAAAATAAGTGAAAAATATATTAAATAAATATACTTGAAAAATAATTAAAAATAAAAAATAGAGAAAAAATATAAAGTTATGATATTTACTTTCGAAGCCTGTGTTTGAGGAAAAACTTTGAATCATTATTTTTTTTTTCTGTCACTTTACTTTTCGGTATAACGCCTAACCATTAAAAATACCAATTACAAATTTAATATTGTCAAAATAAATAATTTTTTTATCAAATTTTGATGAATATATATTTTTAAAGTATTAACTTCTATTAAAATATAGAAATTATAGTTTACATTAACATTATATTTTTTTTGTTTTTTCCTCTTTTTTTTATTCTAATTATATTTTAAGTATATTTATTTAATATGTTTTTCACTTAATTTATTTTTTAATTATTTTACAGAATTTACTATAGCAAGTCGCCCGTTTAACGGGCAACTTACAACAGTAACAATTTTTTTAAAATAAGTCATATGTTTGTTCGGTTATTGAGACATGACTCAACAAGTCTGAGTCAGCTTAAGTCGCACGTTTGATAATCGATTTTGCCTATTTTTAAATTTTATTTTTCGATACTTAACTACATTATTAAAATTTTAATAATACCTAGTTTAAAAATGTGCTAAAAACTCACCCAAAGGCAGCAGCAGTCCATATTCGCAAGCAGCCACTTGTGTGGATTCATACTAAACGAATCTGCCGTCTCCAATCCATCAAAGTACCGCCTGAACTCCGGGCAAATAGCAGCACTCCCGGCGCACGCTGCGTCCACGTGGAACCACACCCCGAATTCCCTCGCTACTTCCCCGATCTCCCTTAATGGGTCCACCGCCCCCACCGCCGTTGTCCCCACCGTTCCACACAAATACAACGGCACCATCCCCGCCACTACATCAGCATCCATCGCCGCCCTCACGCTCTCCGCCGTCAACGCATACCCTGTCTCCGCCGACGTGGATATCACCCGAAAGTTTCTGGTCGGAATTCCAACCAGCTTCGCCGCCTTTTGAAATGTAAAATGCGTTTGATCAGATGCATATACCGTCAGCTTTGTGATCCCTTCGCCATTGCGCTGGCTCAGAGCATTATCTCTTGCCGCGGCAAGCGTGCAGACCACGGCTTCGCACGTGCTGCCGTGAATGACGCCGCCGCCGAGTCCGCCAGAAAGAAAAGTTGGTGGGAGTTTGAGCATATTGGCCATCCAGTCCATAACGATGGTTTCAAGCTCGGTGGCGGCAGGGGAAGCGATCCAGCTAAATCCGACGACGTTGAGGCCGGAACAGAGCATCTCTCCGGCGAAGCCGGCAGAGCTAGCGTTGGCTTGGTAATAGGCATAAAAATTGGGGCTTTGCCAGTGGGTGAGGCCGGGAAAGATGTCTGTTTTGATGTCGTTGAGAATGGTGGTGATGGGTGAGGGGAAGAGGGGAGGGGTGTCGGGAATGAGGTTGCGGAGATAGCCTGGCTTTACTTGGCTGCGAACGGGGAAGCGTTCTATGTCGCGGTAGTAGTCGGCGATGAAGTCGACGACCGCTTTGGATTCTTTGGAGAAGAGGTCTAGGTCTAGTGGCTGGAATGGTTCGGTGGGGAGGCTTCCCATTGCGTCTTGAGTTTGGAGGAAGTAGAAACAAGAAAGCGGCTTGCTTGTGCTTTTGTTGTCTGCGTTGCCGCTATGCATGGACTGGTATGAAAGTTGGTATTTATAGAAGAGTATCGCTCCGTCGTGGCCTCATCTCATAAGAAATCGAAAACTAGAAATTAGTTACAATATCTAATTAATAGCCTAATTGTGTCATTAAAAAAAGTTTAAGAACTAAGATAGTCATTACCAGCGATTGATTGTTAGTGTGAATCAATGGAACAAATAATATCTTGATATTATCCTAATACATTTTTAGATATGCCATGGAAATTAAATAAAGGCATGAAAAATATCAATTCACAAAAGATTTTAAAATTTTGAGAAAGCTGATAATCATCCTAAAAAAATTTAGTGGCCATAGATCAAAATTTTAAAAATTAAATTAATAATAATAAAAAATTAGAAAAAATTCCTTTGATCAATATAATTAATAAGATAGTCATTACCTTATAATTCCTTTTTTTTTGTTGTTGAAAATTTTAGAATTATGTTTGTTATTACCAATGTTTCAAAAGATGAAAATAATTTGGAGAACAGCTCAAATTTTGTACAATTTATATTTAACATTATTCATAAACCCTAAGATGATGAATGCAAATATCTTTGAAATTAATGAATGAAATGCCATAAAATTTTAAAATGAGCTTCACCAATATCAAATGAATAATGGGGATTTGGTTTGGTAGTTTAAAACATGCTTGATAAAAAGTTAATTAAATCTAAAATTTTCTATCTAGGGTTTAGATTTTACCTTGATTCAATGGACATAAACAACCAAGGTTAGGTTAATTTTGCTCTTTGAGATGTTCATAACAATCTACTTAAAGGACTCGAAGTTTGGGAAGGTTTGGATCACCAGCTATTAGCCTTGGACAGATCTTTGGGAGGGTGGTTGGAAGTTCATTGTTGGCGGCCTGCAAATATCACGGTCTTACTTTAGAGATTTGAAGGAACATTTGAAGAGCTGAAAGGAAATGAGAGGTAGACCGTAGGTAGTTAGAGAGAGTCTAATTTCTAAAATCCTTGTTTTGGTCCCTTTGGCTCAATTCAAATGCCTTAACTCATTTGGATGGCCAAGATTGGTTTGGAGAAATTCCAAGATGATGCCAAGTGTCTCTCAGGTGGTTAGAGGGCAAAAAAAGGACTAAGGCATGGTATAATGAGGTGGAAAGTTTATTTTGTCCTCACATGGGAAGGGAACCACTTGGAGGCTGATTTAAGGTTAACCAGAGTTTAGGGTTGGTTTAGGTGAGGTCAACAAATGTTCTAGTGTCCAATAAAAGGGGTTAGATGGCCTTACATGAGGAGGAATGCCAGGTAAGCAAGAGTTTTTCCATATAAACTAGTTAAACATGAGGGGTTTAGTGCTATAAGATTGAATCTTGGGTGAATGAATAGATATAAATGTGGGTTTGATCAAATCATAGTGAGCTGACTTATATCGTACAAGGCTGTGTACTAGGCTAACTAATTATAATGCAATGCTATTGATTGTCTAGGTGATTGAGAGTGATGATTTATCAGGGTGATTGATTATTCAGGATTGATTGAAGCTTAATTCAATGTATGATTGTTGATTATATGATTGATTGATTGATTGCTGTTGTGCATGCTAGTTGATTGATTGATTGTTTTGAATTGATTGGATTATGGATTGAATATGATTGAAGTCAAACTGGAGACTATATGATTAACTTGAAATGGTTATGTGATTGATTAGGGTGTGTTGACCTTGTTTTTTCTCCAAACTATTAGTCAAAAGGGTTGACCTGGTCAAAATAACCAGGCCAGACCCTAAGACCCTTCCCAGTCAATTCAGTGGGTCAAACCAAATCTGTTGAGCCCTTGCCAGGGCCCTGAGTCAACCTAAGTTGACCAGGTCAACCTAAGTTGACCAGGTCAACCTAAGTTGACCAAGATTGACATAAACCCCTCTATTGGGGTTCAAATCAAATTCAGAGCTTCCTTGGCTCAATTCCCACCTACATTGGACTTAGTAGGACAGACCCAACCTATTAGGCCCAGACCCCTGCCTTGGGTCAACCTAGTTGACCAGGTTAACCTATTTGGCCCTTTTGAACCCAAATCAAATTCCAATTTATTCAAACCTTTCTTAGGCTCAAACCCCCACTACCTTGGACTCAATAGACTGGGTTGACCAATTCAACCTTTGACTTGGTCAACCCAAGTTCTATTGGGTAAATTTGACCCCTTTAGGTCAAATTTATCCTCTAAACAACCATTTAATCCTTTCCTAATGATCTCATGGGAAAATCCCATCCTAATTGAGCCCATCTCCATCCTAATTTTTCCTAGATGTGATATAGGCTGTCCATATAAGGCCTAGGTTTATAAATAGGGAAAACTAGGGTTTCAAAAGGGACTTTTGGCTCATAATATCTCCCTAAGCCTCCAAAATCCAAAAAAATTTGTGTGAGCTCCCTTGACCCCTCTCCACCTTTTCCAAGCCAAACCCGACCGGTCAAAGCCGTCTGTAGCGTGATCTTCGGTGAACCAAGACCACAAACATTTCAAGGCTTCTTCCGTCCGATCCAAGGAGAATTAAGGCTCGTGTTCAACTAGGAAAACACTCGTGGATAATTTACAAGCTCAACCGCTCAAAGATATCGAAGATCCAACGGTTAGATATCTCAAAATCTCTAGACCTATGTCACTACACATAGGGTTAAATAGCTTTCTACAAAGCACGTTTTAGGCCATGAATTTGGTTCCCCATGATTTCTGTTCATTCTGTTAGTCTAAGTATAAAATCTAATGCGAAATGATCCACCCGATCTTGAGTTTGAGCTCTTTTTTTGTTTAGGACTTCGGTGTACGCTCTGTTCGTGTGTTACGAGATCCAGACCATTGATCTTACGATCGACAGTCAGGATCACGTTATTTTGTACTCTCGTTCGACCGCGTGTATCGATCCGCTGTGATTTCTCATCATTCGGTTGGATCTGGAGTGTCTGTTCGAACCGCGAACGATCCGACGGCCCGTGATCCATGTCCTACGTGGATAAGTGGAGTTGTTACCACGGCTCATCATGTCGTAATGATTGCTGGATTGCGCCGCCACGCAATCATTACCCGTGAACTGTGGAGCCATCAGGAGGTCACTGCGTGGTCCACCGAGCTGCCAATTTGATTTTTAATTAATTTTGATTTTGTTTTTTAAAGTGTTTTTTAACTCATAACTTTAAAAAATAATTAAAAAATATTTGTTTATCCAAAAAATATATATTTTATATAAAAATTTTCAGAATATTTGTCATTTAATTTAAAAATAAAAGTATTTTGAAATTTTAATAGTATTTTCAGTTATCCTAATTATTAACTATCTTACTATTTTAAATTAATTATTAATTATTAATTATTAATAGATTATTTTATAATATTTATAATTCCATTTAAAAATATATTTATCAAGTTAGAATAATACCTAGTCTATTTTGACTTTAATCTTTACTTTAACTTGATATTTAGTTATTTGTAAATTAATTATTATATATTTTATTATATAATTAACATTTATTTTAAATAATACATATTAGTATTAATTATTTTAAGTAATAAAATATATATGATATTGTATTTATTTTAAAATCAGAAGCTTTACTACTTATTTTTAATTGGATTTAATATTTTTTAATAACTTATTATTTTAAATTAGTTTAAAACTATTTTTAAATACTTTAAAACTTCAATTCATAACTATTTCATTTTAAATCCAATTTTGACGCGTAATACCTCAATTTTTTAGAAAATTATGAAATATAGTTTAAAATTACTTTCAGATAACAAAAGTTCACTTTTCTAGATTATCTACCTATTATTTGATTATTTTCTTTATTTAACTATTATTTAATTAAATATTATGTTAAATATTTTTAAATTTAAAAAATTATTTTGAAATATTTTTGAACCCTTCCTTGGGTGGCCAGTGGATCTCCCAAACATTTACAAATGAAATTAGTTGTAATTACATTATTTTCTTAAACTTATATTTACATATTTCAAATTTGGGTATTTTGAATTATTTTTAAAATTACATATATATGTTAAATCCCTAATTTTAGGAATTTTTAGGAGCCTTTAACTCTATTAATTAATAACCCCTAATTTACCCATTAATTAGGTCTCGATAACTTCAGAAAATTCTAATAAATATATTTCAACTAAAAAATTTAACTTTAATACCTAAAACTCTTTAAGTTTCAACTCTTAACCTTAGATAATTAGGTCACCTTAATTAGATCTTAATTTGAGCCTTAATTTAATTTTAATTAAAATTTACCTTTTGCCTTAATTAAATAATTAAAAATTATTAAAAAAATTTAATTATTTCCCAAACACTTGGGAACATCTTCTTAGGTCATTTCTGACTTTTGGAGGTGATTCCAATCAGTTTGGAATTGATTTAGATCAAAACCCCTAAAATACTCCTAATTAAATAATTTTGATAATTCCTTAATTGCCTAAATCTTCTAAAATTTATATATTAGCCTATAAAACTCTAAATCCAGCAAACTCAAAGCCTAATTATTCCTTGTAAGCACTAATATTTAATTAAAGTTCTAGCTAGAACCCCCAAACCTAGTCTATTTCAAATATTGGCATTTTGGACCCCCTTAGCCTAACACATAGGAGGATCGGGACCTTCCAAAATTGGCTAATATAATTTGAATTTTAAAGATCACTACCCTAAGCATTAAAATGGATAAACAAATTAAATTAACTAAAATTGATCCCAATTCATTAATATTTAAACATTAATTAAATTTTCTTTTTTAGACCTTTAACAAACCTGAATTATAGACATCTTAAATTAATTACCCGACATCGAAACTATACAAAGCCACACAAGCCTACTACACACACATAGAGTTGCTAGGGCACTAATTCTAGATCTAAGATTAGGGCCGGTGTTTACTTTTTTTGTTTTTATGATGTGATGATCTTGCGTGTGGCATGAGTGTTGATTGGTTTGATCTGCCTTGATTGATTGTGATTGTTATGATATTTATTTTATTAATGTACTTTCTCTTTGTGATATGATTTGTGCATTATATTGCCCATGGGCTAGGGCCACTTTGATATTAATCAGTCTTTTGCAGGTGGCCACACTCATGCAATGCTAAATGAAGGGGGGGCAATAATTATTAAGCTTTAAAACTAACATTATTTTTTTGCAGGCGCTCCAGAAATTACTAAAGCCCCCTCCTTATTAAAAGAGCGTGGTCAAGTGTGTTTACCTTTTATGTGAATATTAACTGCTTGGAATGTTATATAAACTGCTTGTGATTTTATTAGGATAACCATGCAGGAGTCTGAGTCTAGATTTTCTTTTTCAAATGTAAAGTAATTTATTATACATTAAGTTGTGAAAGTATTTAAAAGTCTGACATTTCAAACACTCGGTACCTAAGGAGAATAAGAAAGGCCCTTCATAAGAAATTTCTTAGTCATTTGGGTACCCTTCCAGCGGACTAACCATACAGAGCCTAAATAAGATAATCCAAAGAGATATGATATGGAGAAGGATGATCCACTCGAAGACGGAGACTTGAAGATGAAATGCCTGGCTTTTAAGACTTGCGTTGTTCATTAGGATTAGAATCCAGATTATTGTCGGTGGAGCCTGACCACCAATACTTTTATGCAGACCCTCGGTTATACTTATATGGCATTTGCCGTTGACTTTACTTTATTGTGGTTTTTCTGGATTTATATTGATGTGTTTATTTTCTGTGCACAATAGAAATTGCATGCTTTTCTAAGATTTCTTTTTTGCATGTGTGTGACCTGATTTTCACTAGGCTCTTTAGGATAATTATTTTTCTACCCGTAACTAATACTCAAAATTTTAAGGTTTTAACAACTTAAAAACTTAACGACCTAGGAAATAGCCAGAATCGTCCGGGGTCGCATGCATATTAAATGCATTCTTCTCTCTCCTTCTAGTAAGACACCTCTCCGCCTGCGGGAAGAGTCCGAATAATCTGGCCTATGAGGATGAAGTGCCAGACCTGGGGAGGCCCAGTCTTTTCTAAAAAAATATTTTTATATCACCCTATTTTTAAAATCTCAAAGCATACCTGATTTGGACCTTTTTACCAGAATGCATTTTATTAGAAACCAACTAACTAAAAATTTAATTGCATTAGCTTTAGAAGCATTCAACCTACATAAGTCCAGGGCCAATTTAAAAATTCTCTAGACATCGGCCCTACTTCATAAACCCTAAACTAAATACCTATATTTCATAAAGACTAGACATCATAGATTTTAAACACTTAGGTGGTTACCTGTCTTTTCTTTTTAGGTAGGATATAAGCCCAGGTGCATTAACTAGGGCACGGGTGTTAGTGTTGGGTGTACACTGAACCCACCTTAGATTTAGGATTCAATGGTACTATATTGGGTGTCTCGTAGTATGCATAAACGGTGGGTAAGTCTCATTCTCTTATGGAGCTATAAATCCTACATATATGCATCACATAGATGATGCCCCTTCTATCCTTTCCCTCTGTATGCTATGAGTGTACGATCTTCTTCCCCTCTTCGTTTCCTTAATCCCTTCGGATGTTGGTATGAACCTTGTATGTTGGCTAAGCCGAGTTGAGCCCTTTCTTCCCTTTTGAGTAGGAACTTCTTAGCCCCCCTTTGTGTAACAATCTATCTTTTTGGGAAGAATAATATTGGATCCTTAATCGAGAGTTTTCTCGGGCCCTATGCTCGAGATGTAATTAATCACGAGGGATTTCGCCCGTGGGAAATAGAATTCCATAACAAATAAACCCCACTCGAGCTAATGTATCGAGTGGGGGAAGCCTGTTGTTTTGATCAGGACGTATATATTACTACCCATCGGGGTGTGTTGGCGAGAGCCGCTATCCGCAATGGTTAGTCGTATGAATGATCTAATCTGCCCTTATATTTGCCCGTTTGTGAGGAGCGCGGAGGTCTGTGATCGTTTCTATCCCTCCGGGTGGTGTGGTCCTATACCCTTTGCACTCTACAGCCGGCGATGTCCTTTCGGAGGTCCATAGGGTGTTGATTGTAGAATGGATTGTCAATAACAGGGTAATGGTAGATATGATGATTATAGGCTAGATGATTCATAGCTTGATGGTTGTCAGCCATCAGATTGACTATCAGGAGTCTAGATAGTTTATGATGATTCCTACATACAAAAATGAGGTAAATAACGAGCATTTTGATAGTACTATTATTGAATTTCATTGGGTAAATTGATATATATGATTTTATGAAATTAATACATATTATACATATTTTTTTGTATTTCATGAATTATTGCATTTAATACATGAAAATAGATTTCATAGCTAAAATGGTGTAACTGATATATGAGATAAATGTGGCATTCACAATTTAAAAAAGCAAGGATGATTGTTAACACTATAATTAATACGTGTTGGCTCTTAAAATATAACACCCTACGCATGAGAGTAGACCAAAAGACTTTTCTTAAAAATAAAAGGTCCGTAATATGATCTTGATTACAGCCTGTAATTAATTGATTTATTACGCGACAGGTAGAGAGTGATGAATCTTAAAGATTTATTGAAATCCACATACGAATTTTATGATAAAGACTTAATGATCAATTGGTTGACAGTAGGGTTAAATTAAATATTGATGACTAAATAATTGATAGTTGGGGTGGTAGGAGGAAAACACCTCAACATAGCTAGATGTTTTACATTGCTCTTTATAATAATACTCATGGTTGCATTTACATAATAGTGCGTTAATTTGTTTTGATAGATATAACTGTTATAAACTTGATCAAATTATCATTGAAACTGATACAACATAGTATAATATATTTGACATGTTATATTCATGGAGTCTTGTACCATTTTGTATTATAGTGTTATAGACTACTTTTATTTTTATTGATTATATTGATTTTACTATTGATTGATATTGACTTCGTAGATTGTGTAGTGTTCACACTGATATCTTAGATATTTATATTAGCATTGAATGAAACTTGCATGTTGATTCTTTTATCTCGCATTGAATGCAGCGGTAAGTTTTGGTTATATACTAGGCTTTTATGCTCATTACACAGTTTTATATTATTTCAAGTAAATGCAAGGAGTCTGCAGAGTAAGGTTATATCGTGGTGATGGCTTGATCTAGTTCAGTTTTACTTTTAGCTTTTGATTAAATGTGTATTCTTCTGTAGTATGTGATGGCTATTCTGTATATGCTTTTGAACTTTGAATTAAGATGTAAATATTAATTGACTATACTAATATAATTATTATTTTCCTTGCATTATATACGCTATGTTCAAATTTATACACATTATATACAAGTTTTTGCAGGCATTGTACATGCTATGTACAAGCATTATACATTGTAAAAGTTTATAAATGCTATGTATAAGCATTATACATAATATATATAAGTTTGTACACACTATGTACAATTTTATACATGCTATATACAAGAATTATACACAGTATGCATAACTTTATACAAGTATTATACACGCTATATATAAACATTATACACAGTATGTATAAGTATTATACATACTATGTATAAGTTTATACAAGCATTATATATGCTATGTATATGTTTATACACACTATATACAATCATAATACATACGATGTATAAGTTTATACAAGCATTATACACATTATATACAAGAATTATACACTCTAAGTACAAGCATTATACATATATTGAAATTAGTTAATTCTGATTGTCAATGATATCATTGCTAAACAATTGAAAAAATAATAAAAATAAAGAGAAATTTGATTCTTTTTTTTACGAGAGCACGAGAATCCAACACTAGGCGACAAAAATCATGTGATTCATGTGATTAGAGAGAGAGCGTATGGGGTAGTTGCAGTGTACAATTTTGTGGCAATTGAACGAAGGAAAGGGGTGGCTCGTGCGATCAGTTGCTAACGAGTGAAACCATGACCAAACTGGTCCACATTCATTTATAACACTCAACTAATTAGTTGATTTATTAAAAAAAAATATTAATGCATAATTCATTTATAATATATTAACTTTTAAGAGTTTACATTACAGCATTATTAAAAATATTTAAATTATATCTCACTTCCTTATATCAAATAATTTCTTATTTTTATCATTTTATTACATATCATGAACCAGTAGAATTAAGTTATGCCCTTTACTTCCAACCAGTCATCAACAATTCACTTGCCTTCTTCTGAACCAGCTTCCAAGTTGCTTCCACATGTTGTTTCTCCGTTAGCGTCCCACCAACTGCAAACCGCAACACGAATTCCCCACCTACGACCGCATGTGTCATAAATGCTTTCCCGCTTCCATTCACCGAATCAAGCAACTTCTTGTTCATCTCCCTACACTTCTTCCCCTCAATTTTATCAACCCTCAATTTAAAACAAACAAGCGTCAATCGTCGTGGCACAACCAAGTCGAACCTCTCATCTTCAGCGACAAGTTTTTCGAAATGCTTTGCCATGTCCACATCACTCCTCACGTGCTCCATCAAATTAGCCTGGCCGAAACGCCTAATGACCACCCACAATTTCATGGCGCGAAACCTCCGGCTCAGTGCGATCTGCCAATCTTTGTAGTCGATCACAATGCCGACTTCAGTTGCGGTGTTCCGCAATATCTCTGGCTTGGTTGACAGCGAGTCTATCAATTTCGTCGTGCACCTTACCTGAGTTCGACAATATTGCTTTATTAGTAAAAATTTAAAAATTGTTAGAAATTTAAGTTAATTAGAAGATTATTTGGAATTGATAATTAGTGATTTTGAAATTTATAATGACCCAAATATTTTCTTTCAACTTTTTTTTTTTTTTTGAAAATTAAATTGAGCTTATTTCATGATTGAAGATAAGTCATTGAATCTATGTAAATAATCATGAGTTTATTTAACTGCTAAATGCAATTAGTAAAAATTTATGGGAAAATTTTTAAACTAGGTATTATTAAACATTTAATAATGTAATTAACTCTTAAAAAAATTAAACTAAAATGTAGGCAAAGTCGCCCATCAAACGGGCGACTTATGTTGACTCAGACTTGCTGAGTCATATTCTAGTCGTTGAAATGACATGCGACTTATTTAAGAAAAAAATTTACTATTGTAAATTGCCCGTTAAACGGGCGACATGCTGAAAAATAATTTAAAAATAAAATAAGTGAAAAATATATTAAATAAATATACTTGAAAAATAATTAAAAATAAAAAATAGAGAAAAAATATAAAGTTATGATATTTACTTTCGAAGCCTGTGTTTGAGGAAAAACTTTGAATCATTATTTTTTTTTTCTGTCACTTTACTTTTCGGTATAACGCCTAACCATTAAAAATACCAATTACAAATTTAATATTGTCAAAATAAATAATTTTTTTATCAAATTTTGATGAATATATATTTTTAAAGTATTAACTTCTATTAAAATATAGAAATTATAGTTTACATTAACATTATATTTTTTTTGTTTTTTCCTCTTTTTTTTATTCTAATTATATTTTAAGTATATTTATTTAATATGTTTTTCACTTAATTTATTTTTTAATTATTTTACAGAATTTACTGTAGCAAGTCGCCCGTTTAACGGGCAACTTACAACAGTAACAATTTTTTTAAAATAAGTCATATGTTTGTTCGGTTATTGAGACATGACTCAACAAGTCTGAGTCAGCTTAAGTCGCACGTTTGATGATCGATTTTGCCTATTTTTAAATTTTATTTTTCGATACTTAACTACGTTATTAAAATTTTAATAATACCTAGTTTAAAAATGTGCTAAAAACTCACCCAAAGGCAGCAGCAGTCCATATTCGCAAGCAGCCACTTGTGTGGATTCATACTAAACGAATCTGCCGTCTCCAATCCATCAAAGTACCGCCTGAACTCCGGGCAAATAGCAGCACTCCCGGCGCACGCTGCGTCCACGTGGAACCACACCCCGAATTCCCTCGCTACTTCCCCGATCTCCCTTAATGGGTCCACCGCCCCCACCGCCGTTGTCCCCACCGTTCCACACAAATACAACGGCACCATCCCCGCCACTACATCAGCATCCATCGCCGCCCTCACGCTCTCCGCCGTCAACGCATACCCTGTCTCCGCCGACGTGGATATCACCCGAAAGTTTCTGGTCGGAATTCCAACCAGCTTCGCCGCCTTTTGAAATGTAAAATGCGTTTGATCAGATGCATATACCGTCAGCTTTGTGATCCCTTCGCCATTGCGCTGGCTCAGAGCATTATCTCTTGCCGCGGCAAGCGTGCAGACCACGGCTTCGCACGTGCTGCCGTGAATGACGCCGCCGCCGAGTCCGCCAGAAAGAAAAGTTGGTGGGAGTTTGAGCATATTGGCCATCCAGTCCATAACGATGGTTTCAAGCTCGGTGGCGGCAGGGGAAGCGATCCAGCTAAATCCGACGACGTTGAGGCCGGAACAGAGCATCTCTCCGGCGAAGCCGGCAGAGCTAGCGTTGGCTTGGTAATAGGCATAAAAATTGGGGCTTTGCCAGTGGGTGAGGCCGGGAAAGATGTCTGTTTTGATGTCGTTGAGAATGGTGGTGATGGGTGAGGGGAAGAGGGGAGGGGTGTCGGGAATGAGGTTGCGGAGATAGCCTGGCTTTACTTGGCTGCGAACGGGGAAGCGTTCTATGTCGCGGTAGTAGTCGGCGATGAAGTCGACGACCGCTTTGGATTCTTTGGAGAAGAGGTCTAGGTCTAGTGGCTGGAATGGTTCGGTGGGGAGGCTTCCCATTGCGTCTTGAGTTTGGAGGAAGTAGAAACAAGAAAGCGGCTTGCTTGTGCTTTTGTTGTCTGCGTTGCCGCTATGCATGGACTGGTATGAAAGTTGGTATTTATAGAAGAGTATCGCTCCGTCGTGGCCTCATCTCATAAGAAATCGAAAACTAGAAATTAGTTACAATATCTAATTAATATCCTAATTGTGTCATTAAAAAAAGTTTAAGAACTAAGATAGTCATTACCAGCGATTGATTGTTAGTGTGAATCAATGGAACAAATAATATCTTGATATTAATTATCCTAATACATTTTTAGATATGCCATGGAAATTAAATAAAGACATGAAAAATATCAATTCACAAAAGATTTTAAAATTTTGAGAAAGCTGATAATCATCCTAAAAAAATTTAGTGGCCATAGATCAAAATTTTAAAATTTAAATTAATAATAAAAAAAATTAGAAAAAATTCCTTTGATCAATATAATTAATAAGATAGTCATTACGTACCTTATAATTCCTTTTTTTTTTTGTTGAAAATTTCAGAATTATGTTTGCTATTACTAATGTTTCAAAAGATGAAAATAATTTGGAGAAATTTTCAAATATTGAAGCTACAATGTAACGTAATTATTTGGGAATTCAACTAATGAACAATCATATATCAATTTAATTTTACAATGGCTAAGTTATTTAAATGGCATGCTATTATTTAACCTTGCCAAGGATAACATGGATAGTGTAGAAACCAATCGGTTTCTTGAAAATAACTTTCAGACAAAGCCAAGACACGACACTGCTGTAGGAAATAAAAGCAGAGAAAATATATTCATTTCATTACTTTACCCTGTTACACGACAGTCTATAAATAGACTTTTCAGAGGAGAACAGAGGTCAACTAATTACACTTATACCACAGAATTTATTTATTTAATAATCTGAGATTTATCTGTTAATAGCCCCCACAAACTAACGGGTTATCAGTAACCGTTAGTTTGAGTCGTAGAGTTTTAAATCTCAGAGTTGGTAAAGATTTTGTAAATATATCAGCGATCTGATCAGTAGTACTAATAGGAGATATACAAATGTTTTTGTTCTGTATGTGATCTCGTATGAAACGTTGATCTATCTCAATGTACTTCGTACGAGCATGAAAGACGGGATTATTTGCTAAAGCAATGGCCGACATGTTGTCACAGTAGATGTTCGTTGGTTGAGATTGAGGGACACCGAGTTCGATAAGCAGTCTCCGGGTCCAAATAACATCGGCTGTAAGGGCTGCTAAGGCGCGATACTCGGACTCAGTGGAAGATCTTGCTACGGTTTGTTGCTTTTTGACAGTCCACGAAACTAGTGTATCTCCAAGAAACGAACAAAATCTTGAGGTAGACTTTCTTGATTCAGGATCACCGGCCCAATCAGCGTCTGAAAAGGAAGTAAGAGTAAAGTTAGATTTAGAGATTGGTATACCAAAATGTAACGTACCTTTTATATAACGCAAAAGACGTTTGAGAAGAAAAGCATCATGTAAAGACGGATTATGCATATGTTGAGAAAGTAGATTGACACTGTAGGCTATATCCGGACGTGTAAGAGTAAGGTATTGCAAAGAACCAACGAGCCGGCGATACAATGTTGGGATCCGAGAGAACGTTATCCTGCGGTGGATCTGCAGGAGCTTTAGTACAAGTCGGATTATGTATGGGATTACATCGAGTGAGTTGAGCCATATCCAGCAACGTTGTGGCATATTGAGCTTGTGAAAGAAACAGGTGATCTGAATTTCGATCAATTTTAATACCCAGAAAATTATGTACATGACCAAGATTCTTCATAGCAAACCTATTACTAAGCTGTTCAAGAATCTGGTTAATGTAAGAAACGTTATTACCGGTAAATAAAATATCATCTACATAAATTAATAAGAAAAGCTAAATATTATTTTTGTTAAACAAAAAGAGTGAAGGATCGGATGCACTGTTGGTAAACCCGAGGGAGATGAGATACGCTGTGAACGTATTGTACCACTGCCTCGGAGCTTGTTTAAGACCATACAAGGCTTTGTGCAATCGACATACATAAGTTGGATGATTAGGATCTTCAAACCCTTTTGGTTGATGCATGAAAACTGTCTCCGAAAGGGTACCGTGAAGAAAAGCATTTGCAACATCAAGTTGATGTACCTACCAATCACGAGAAAAAGCAATTGTGAGTAAAATACGAATTATTGGTAATTTAGCGACAGGACTAAATGTTTCTGTATAATTAAGGCCAAATTCTTGATTGTTTCCGAGCGCTACCAAGCGCGCTTTGTATTTGGCAATAGAACCATCACTGTTTAATTTAAGGCGGTATGTCCACTTGCAGCCTAATACTTGCGATTTTGGCTTCGGAACTAAACTCCAAGTGCCCTGTTGATGTAAAGCAAGAATTTCATCAGCCATGGCCTTGCGCCATTCCGGATATTTAACAGCATCAGTGTAAGCAGTGGGGGTAAACTGAGTTTTGACGGGTTCAAGTTGATGAAGCAAGTTTAAACGATTAACGGGTTTTAGCGATCCCGTCTTACACCTAGTTATCATGTGATGAGAAACAGGAGCAGTCGACGAGCGCGGTAGAGGCGGCACTTCAGACGAAACACAATTTTCTCTGTGAACAGGAACAGAGTCACATTGATTTGTTTGAATAACTGGTTGTGTATCCTTATCCAGGTAAGATAGAGATGGCTGTTGCTGAGATCGTGAAATGGATTCGGGTATCAGCATAAATGGATGAGCCATAGAGTCTTTTTGAGTATTAACATTGCGATCCTGCTGTACAGAGAATGGAAAAATATGCTCATCAAAAGTTAGGTGCCGTGAAACAAAAATTTTGTTAGTTGAAACATCTAAACATTTATATCCTTTATGCATATCAGAGTAACCAATAAACACACATTGTTTGGATTTGGGTTGCAACTTATGACGAGTGTGCGAAGGTAATAGTGGATAGCAAGCACACCCAAAAGTTCGAAGATGAGTATAATTCAGTTTAGTATTATGTAATAATTCAAACGGAGACAAGTTCTTGGGGTTGCGAGAAGGCAAACATTTTATGAGGTAAACTGCTGTGAGAACGGCATCGGGCCAGTAGGTATAAGGTAAATGTGCGGTATGAAGAAGAGATCGTGTTGTTTCAATAATATGACGATGCTTCCTTTCCGCAACTCCGTTTTGTTCCGGGGTGTAAGGGCACGATATTTGATGCTCTATACCGTTAGTTTTTAAAAATTCAGTAAACGTGTGGCTGAGATATTCACCTCCGCCATCTGTTCGAATGCATTTTATAGGTCTAGACAAATATTTTTCGATATACTGTTTGAATGTAAAGAAAACTTGAGAAACATCAGATTTATATTTCAACGGAAATAACCACGTAAATCTAGTACAATCATCAACAAAAATAGCGTAATACTGAAAACCTTGTACAGATACAGACGAGGCAGGTCCCCAAATATCCGAATGTAGAAGTTCTAAAGCATATTTCTTACGGTTAACAGAATTATCAAAAGACATTTTATGAGCTTTGGAAATATTGCATTGCATACAGGAATTATTAAAATCAATATGTAATTGCGGATTAGTAGAAGCAAGAAACTGTAAAGTAGTATTATTCGGATGCCCGAAACGGTAATGCCAGGAAAAGGTAGAAGTTCTGGCAGTAGAGCAAGCAAGATGAGTAGACGATGGCTTCATAGTCTGGACTTGATATAAGCCATTACGGCATGGCCCTTGAAGAAGAACTTCTTGAGTCTTCAAATCCTTCAAATGAAACCCATTAGGATCGAACACAATAGAAATATTGTTGTCCTTAGTAAGTTGGGAAATAGAAAGTAAATTATATTGAAGCTTTGGAGTATGAAATAGCTGAGTTAGTAAAAGCTTTCTGTTAGGTGTAGATAGCAAACCTGTACCGGAGTGATCTATACCTACAGAGCTTCCATCACCAATGGTGACGGTGTCTAAACCGCGATATGGAGCTGAAACAGAAAGGTTTTCAAGTGCATTTGTGAGATGCGAAGACGCCCCTGAATCAAGAAACCACTCTGTCGTGTTTCTTGAATTTTCGGAAACAAGAGATGTGTTGGTATTGTGAACCGAAGAAGGTTTGTAATTTTGATTAAATACTGATCAAAACACATCTTAGAATTCATTTTTGAATGATTAAGCTTTGTTTATTAAGTTCATAGATAGTTGAAATGGATTAATGCATGATTTATTGTGCATTTCAAACTTATCGATTAAATAATAGCCTATATTCATGAAAATTTAACTATCATCAAAATAGAGTTCATATAATCCTAAGAAAATCAATATAGGGATAGTATAGCATGAAGTTTAAGGTGGCCAATTTTCATGTAAATAAAAAAGTTTTGAGAGAGAAATTAAGGAAATTAAATAAATCATATTTCAAAATTAATCCCTAAATACTCGTGATCATTGCTTGATTTTATTTTGAAATGAAGGATGATGAAATTCTAAAGAGAATGAAGGGTTGTGCATAATTTTTAGATAAGTATTTAATTTACTACAAATTTTTGAAGATTCTATTATTAAAATGCTTTTATTTAACTAATTTTACATCAAATTAGTGAAATGACATGACAACAGCATATGCTTTACATGCAGCAGCTTCTCGTTGGACTGATCAAAATTGATGGTGTCATTTAATGCAAATGATTTCATCATCGTAAAATCATCAGCATTAAATAAAACGTATCATCGACATTAATTGTCATGAATTTGTCACTTAGCCGCGTCAACGCTGTTGCGAAGCCGTCCGATTGCCCACAGTTTTGAATAGATGGCTATGATGCAGTCGGATGGAGATCCAGGTAACCAGGAGCTTTGTGGGATTCAAATAAGCTGCAGAATGCCAAGATTTGGGCTGTTGAAAAGATTAACAGCTCAAATTTTGTACAATTTATATATAACATTATTCATAAACCCTAAAATGAACAATGCAAATATCTTTGAAATTAATGAATGAAATGCCATAAAATTTTAAACTGAGCTTCACCAATATCAAATGAATAATGGGGATTTGGTTTGGTAGTTTAAAACATACTTGATAAAAAGTTAATTAAATCTAAAATTTTCTAACTAGGGTTTAGTTTTACCTTGATTCAATGGACATAAACAACCAAAGTTAGTTTAATTTTGCTCTTTGAGATGTTCATAACAATCTACTTAAAGGACTCGAAGTTTGGGAAGGTTTGGATCACCAGCTATTAGCTTGGACATATCTTTGGGCAAGGGTGGTTGGAAGTTCATTGTTGGCGGCACGCAAATGTCACGGTCTTACTTTAGAGATCTGAAGGAACATTTGAAGAGCTGAAAGGAAATGAGAGGTAGACCGTAGGTAGTGAGAGAGAGTCTAATTTCTAACATCTCTGTTTTGGTCCCTTTGGCTTAATTCAAATGCCTTAACTCATTTGGATGGCCAAGATTGGTTTGGAAGAATTCCAAGATGATGCCAAGTGTCTCTCGGGTGGTTAGAGGGCAAAAAACGGACTAAGGCATGGTATAATGAGGTGGAAAGTTTATTTTGTCCTCACATGGGAAGGGAACCACTTGGAGGCTGATTTAAGGTTAACCAAAGTTTAGGGTTGGTTTAGGTGAGGTCAACGAAAGTTCTAGAGTCCAATAAAAGGGGTTAGATGGCCTTACATGAGGGGGAATGCCAGGTAAGCAATAGTTTTTTCATATAAACTAGTTAAACATGAGGGGTTTAGTGCTATAAGATTGAATCTTGGGTGAATGAATGGATATAAATGTGGGTTTGATCAAATCATAGTGAGCTGACTTATATCGTGCAAGGCAGTGCACTAGGCTAACTAATTATAATGTAATGCTATTGATTGTCTCGGAGATTGAGAGTGATGATTTATCAGGGTGATTGATTATTCAGGGTTTATTGAAGCTTAATTCAATGTATGATTGTTGAATATATGATTGGTTGATTGATTGCTGTTGTGCATGCTAGTTTATTGATTGATTGCTTTGAATTGATTGGATGATGGATTGAATATGATTGAAGTCTAACTGGAGACTATATGATTGACTTGAAATGGTTATGTGATTGATTAGGGTGTGTTGACCTTATTTTTCTCCAAACTATTAGTCAAAAGGGTTGACCTGGTTAAATTGATCAGGCCAGGCGATAAGACCCCTCCCAATCAATTCAGTGGGTCAAACCAAATCTGTTGAGCCCTTGCCCAGGCCCTGAGTCAACCCGGTTGACCTAGATTGACATAAACCCCTCTATTTGGTTTCAAATCAAATTCAGAGCTTCCTAAGCTCAATTCCCACCTACACTGGACTTAGTAGGTCAGACCCAACCTATTGGGCCCAGACCCCTTCCTTGGGTCAACCTGGTTGACCAGGTTAACCTATTTGGCCCTTTTGAACCCAAATCAAATTCCAATTTATTCAAACCTTTCTTGGGCTCAAACCCCCACTACCTTGGACTCAATAGACTAGGTTGACCAATTCAACCTTTGACTTGGTCAACCCAAGTCCTATTGGGTCAATTTGACCCATTTAGGTCAAATTTATCCTCTAAACAACCATTTAATCCTTTCCTAACGATCTCATGGGAAAATCCCATCCTAATTTTCCCTAGATGTGATATAGGCCGTCCATATAAGGCCTAGGTCTATAAATAGGGAAAACTAGGGTTTCAAAAGGGACTTTTGGCTCATAATATTTCCCTAAGCCTCCAAAATCAAAAAAAATTTGTGTGAGCTCCCTTGACCCCTCTCCACCTTTTCCAAGCCAAACCAGACCGGTCAGAGCCGCCGGCGACATGATCTCGGGTGAACCGAGACCATAAACATTTCAAGGCTTCTTCTGTCCGATCCAAGGAGAATTAAGGCTCGTGTTCAACTAGGAAAACACTCCTGGACAATTTACAAGCTCAACCGTTCAAAGATTTCGAAGATCCAACGGTTAGATCTCTCAAAATCCCTAGACCTAGGTCACTACACATAGGGTTAAATAGCTTTCTACAAAGCACGTTTTAGGCCATGAATTTGGTTCCCCATGATTTCTGTTCATTCTATTAGTCTAAGTATAAAATCTAATGCGTAATGATCCACCCGATCTTGAGTTTGAGCTCTTTTTTCATTTAGGGCTTCGGTGTACGCCCTGTTCGTGTGTTACGAGATCCAAACCATTGATCTTACGATCGACATTGAGGATCACGCTATTTTGCACTCTCGTTCGACCGCGTGTATCGATCCGCCATAATTTCTCATCGTTCGGTTGGATCTGGAGCGTTCGTTCGAACCGCGAACGATCTGACGGCCTGTGATCCATGTCCTATGTGGATTAGTGGAGTTGTTACCGCGGCTCATCATGTCATAAAGATTGCTCATTACGCCGCCACTCAATCATTACCCGCGAACCGTGGAGCCAACAGGAGGCCGCTGCGTGGTCCACCGTGCCGTGATTTTTAATTAATTTTGATTTTTTTAAGTGTTTTCTAAATCATAACTTTAAAAATATCATTAAAAAATATTTGTTTATCCAAAAACTATATATTTTATATAAAAATTTTTAGAAAAGCTGTCTTTTTAATTTAAAAATAAAAGTATTTTAAAATTTTAATAGTATTTTCCATTATTTTCATTATTAACTATCTTACTATTTTAAATTAATTATTAATTATAAATTATTAAAAGATTATTTTATAGTATTTATAATTCCATTTAAAAATATATTTATCAAGTTAGAATAATACCTATTCTATTTTGACTTTAATATTTACTTTAATTTGATATTTAGTTATTTGTAAATTAATTATTATATGTTTTATTATATAATTAACATTTATTTTAAATAATACATATTAGTATCAATTATTTTAAGTAATAAAATATATATGATATTGTATTTATTTTAAAATCAGAAGCTTTACTACTTATTTTTAATTGGATTTAATATTTTTTTAATTACTTATTATTTTAAATTATTTTAAAACTATTTTTAAATACTTTAAAACTTCAATTCATAACTATTTCATTTTAAATCCAATTTTGACACGTAATACCTCAATTTTTTTAGAAAATAATGAAATTTAGTTTAAAATTACTTTCAGATAGCAAAAGTTCTCTTTTCTAGATTATCTACCTATTATTTGATTATTTTCTTTATTTAATTAAATATTATGTTAAATATTTTTAAATTTAAAAAATTATTTGAAATCTTTTTGAACCCTTCCTTGGGTGGCTAGCGGATCTCCCAAACATTTACAAATGAAATTAGTTGTAATTACATTATTTTCTTAAACTTATATTTACATATTTCAAATTTGGGTATTTTGAATTATTTTTAAAATTACATATATATGTTAAATCCCTAATTTTGGGAAGTCCACTTCGTGAAATTTTAAACATAGGTTATGTTCATGAATAGCATTCATGGGGAGGTGCATTAGTGGGTGGTTGGGTTCCAATCATCTACTAAGCTCATTTACTAATCGCATCATAAAATGCGCTTAGTCTTCTATTTTGCCGTCTTTTACATGTGTAGGATGCACAAGACCTTAGCCTAGGCCCTCATAGATTTTAGGACATGGCGTGCTTACTATTTTATGTTCTCCATGCATGTTTCCCTAAGGGTTAGTCCTAGGCACTTAATTTAAACCCATTCAACGTAGTGACACCCTAAGGACAATAATCAAAGATTCTTCTAGCGAAATTAGAAAAATTATAGGAGCTAGAATAGATCCCTGATTGACATAAAATTTCAAAATTTAAACTTAGTAACATCCTAAACCTCCGAGAGTTTTCTAGGAATTATTAGGAGTCTTTAACCCTATTAATTAACAAACCCTAATTTACCCATTAATTAGGTTTCGATAACTTCAGAAAATTCTAATAAATTCATTTCAACTCAAAAAATTACCTGTAATACCTAAAAATCTTCAAGTTTAAACCCTTAACCTTAGATAATTAGGTCCCCTTAATTAGACCTTACTTTAATTTTAATTTAAAATTACCTTTTTGCCTTAATTAAATAATTAATTTTTTAAAAAAATTCTAAATCTTTCCCAAACACTTGGGAACATCTTCTTAGGTCATTTCTGACTTTTGGGATTAATTTCAATCAGTTTGGAGTTGATTTAGACTAAAACCCCTAAAATACCCCTAATTAAATAATTTCGATAATTCCTTAATTGCCTAAATCTTCTAAAATTCATATATTGGCCTATAAAACTCTAAATCCAGCAAACTCAAAGCCTAATTACTCCTTGTAAGCCCTAATATTTAATTAAAGTTGTAGAACCCCCAAACATAGTCTATTTCAAATAGTGGCATTTTGGACCCCCTTAGGCTAGCATATAGGAGGATCTGGGACCTTCCAAAATTGGCTAATATAATTTGAATTTTAAAGATCACTATCCTAAGCATTAAAATGGATAAACAAACTAAATTAACTAAAACTGATCCCAATTCGTTAATATTTAAACATTAGTTAAATTTAGACCTTCAACAAACCTGAATAATAGACATCTTAGATTAATTACTCGACATCGAAACTATACAAAGCCACACAAGCCTACTACACACATATGGAATTGCTAGGGAACTAATTCTAGATCTAGGATTAGGGCCGGTGTTTACTTTTTATGTTTTTATGATGTGATGATCTTGCGTGTGGCATGAGTGTTGCTTGGGTTGATCTGCCTTGATTGATTGTGATTGTTATGATATTTATTTTATTACTGTACTTTCTCTCTGTGATGTGATTGTTGACCTTGATTTTGCTCAGACTCCTGGTCAAAGAGGTTGACTTGGTCAAATTGACCAAGTTAGACCCCAAGCCCATCTCCGATGGATTCATTGAGTCGATCTGCATCTGCTGAGCCCAGACCTGGGCCCAGGGTCAACCTGGTTGACCAAGTCAACCTGGTTGACCAAGTCAACCTAGGTTGACCTATTAGGTCCTAATTTCAATCTTAATTAATTTCATGGCTCTATGGCTCAATCACCCCTTCCCCTTTGACCTATTTGACTGGGTTGACCAGGTCAGCCATTGACTTGGTCAACCCAAGTCTTAAATAGGTCAATTTTGACTTATTAAAGCTCATTAAGGCCCCTTTAATGCATTTAAGAGCCCATTGGCATTTTAAAATTCAAAATCCCGGGGAATCTATCTGATTTCCCTCCTAATTAGCCAGGGATTGGATCATAGCCGTCCAAATTAGGTTGAGGAGCTTTAAATATCAAATTTTAGGTCTAATTTTAGATCTTTTTCAAAAATCCTCTCGCTCCAAGCCTTCTCAGCCTCTGAGATTTGGTTTGCGAGCTCCTCCCATCTCCTCCCACATTTCCAAACCCAAACCCGATGATGAAACCTCGCCGGCGGCGAGATCTTGGTGAGACCGAGCCTTTAAACCTTCCTTGATGAATCCCGCTCGATAGGAGTTTTGGAGCTCGACGTCAACTAGAGAAGTACTCCTGGACCATCTACAAGCTCAACGAGCCCAAGAACGACCGAATCCACCGTATGGATTGTGGAAAAAGCTAAACCCTAGGTCAGGGCACTTAGATTTAAATAGAATTTGATTTATCACGTTTTAAATCAAAATATTACTTCCCCATGATTGCTCTTCATGTTCTTAGTCTAGGTTTAAAATTTTATTCGATTTGATACAGCCGATCGAGAAAAAAAATCTAAATTATCCTTTAGGGTTTCGGAACGGACGTTCGTTCGTTAGGAAACGATTTGAGCCGCTGATCTGTTGATAACCGGTCACGGGCTAGTCATTCGGTGGCTCAGATCGACCGTGTGGTTTGATACTGCAATCGTATTCTTGGTCCGACGAGATCAGCGCCGTTTGTTCAAAGCAGCGCGTGATCGGACGGTCAGCGCCAAGTGCTGATGTGGTTTAGAAAACCACGTCCGCAGCGTGATAATTGCCGCAATCATTGACGGCGGCGCAATCATTGCGGCATTGCGCCGCCAGGCAATGATGGTCCGTAACCGCGGACCCAATCCACGTGCGCCACTTGGCGCACCGAGAGCCGCCTCCGCAGTTTCGGGAGCAAATCCGCCGTTGCCACGCGTCCCGCCACCGTCGAATTGATTTAATTGGATTTAAAATTAGTTTTCAAACCTTATTTTCTTCAAAAAATTGTAGTAAATTCACTTTCAATCGGAAAAATTCGTGCAACATATCGAATTGTTTGGATTTTTATCCTATTTAATTTCAAATTAAAATCTTTTTAAAATAGTATGTATATTTTAAATTATTTAAAAAAACAGTGAAAAATACTATTTTTAAAATTATTTTAATTATTATTTTTATATTATTATTATTATTATTATTATTATTATTATTAATATTATTATTTTTATTGTTATTTTACTGTCATTAATGTTACTAGCATTATTTTGGCTATTTTAAATTTCATTATTATTATTATTATTATTATTATTATTATTTCTAAAATTAAAAAATATGTTTTTATTAGGTTTATGATTATTATTATTATTAGTATTATTTTAATATGTAGTGTCAAATTTCAAAAATTTGTTATTTTAAATTAATTTCATATAATATTTATTTTAAATGATATTATTTAAAAATTATTAATTTTTTTAAAAAACCCATTTTTTATTTTATTAAACTTCGAAAAATCATATTTATTTCATTTTAAATCGGATTTCGGTGTGCAACCCCTCGTTCTCTTCGGAAAAATGTGAATTTTATTTTAAAATTATTTTCAGGGGCTGAAGTTTGCTGTTCTGGCAGAATTCTGCTTTACTTAGGTATTTTGAGTATTTTCTATATTATTTAAATAAAAATGAGCCACACAAAATATGAACAAGTAACCGAGCTATCCTATTATACGGTACCAACTTCAGAAAGATCGATGTGGTGCATATGGCAAGAGAAAAGGGCAGCAGCCTCCTGGAGGAGAAATTATTACTTATCGAGTTTGGATGTAGTTATTTGTCCGGATTTCAATCATGTGAAGATATGTGAAATGTTATTTTTTATATATCATATGTACAAAGGAGAGAAAATTTCGCAAGTCTTCACGTGATTGGAGTTCAGATGATCATGTCCAGACTTCGCTCGTAATAATTTTTCTTGCTAGAGAGATGGCGATCAGCTGTAATAAAGGGACAGGTAAGGTAAGATTGAGTATTTCTAACTATTTATATACTATGCATTGTCCCTCATGAAGATTTAAATGAAGAAGCTAGGTGAAGAAGGGATGATCATATATGGTGCATTTGATAAATAATTTTTATTAAATATTATTTATTATTAGTCTTGATTTAGTAATGTTGTGGGCTAGAACATTCATTGCGGTAAAGAGAATCTTACGTCTTAGCATTACACGTGTATCCCACACACAAACAGGGAACTGAAAAAATACCTGAATTTTTATATGGAAAACCCATAAAAAAGGGAAAAAATCACATGGCCACTCCCATTTAATATGATTCAACTATCCTACAATAGTCCAGGAAGTAGATTGAACTTTGTGTGAATATTCAAGAGATTACAATGACAACGATTGGGTAGAAATCCGATGATGGTAGAGTAGAAGTTTGATGGCTATCGGGCAGGAGTCAAATGACGTTTTGTGGCCTGGCGAAAGTCCGGCAAAAGTTCAATGATGGTCTGTTACTAGACGGTGGTTCAGGAGTGGTGGCAAGAGAGCTCCCAGATTTCACTTCCTCTCTTCTATTCTTTCTCTTCCTTTGTTTTTTCTTCATTGAAGAATGAGATGTTTATTTTTAGATTTATGGGGGTGGCATGAATAATAAATAGGGAGAAAATCAAGGATATGTTGGTAGTGTTTTGATTGATGGCCGATATTAATTCCCTTAATTACGAATCATTTATCAAGCATTTGAGTGTCTTAATGATGTCAAAATTTGACAATCTTAAACTCGTTGGATTCATTTCATCGAGCCGCTCGATTCCACTATATGCATGTCATGTTTGAATATCATTTGGCCATCCAATTTATGCTTTGAGCACCCTAAATGTGCTTCGGGTTCTCGTTTTGGACCGATTTGGTCTTGGATTGGATCAAATTTGGTGTCGTTATGTTTGTCTTCTTGAGATGTTCAATTCGACTATAAGTTTGCTAAAATCAGAGTTTGGACAATTCTGGATTTAATTTTGGATGTTTTCAATTCGTGCTTTTTTTGATAACATATTAGTTAGAAAAAACCGACCCAGTACCAGTTTATATCAACCTCATATCAATTTACAAGATGAGCCTGCGCCGCCTGCCTAGGGTTTTCGGGGGTTTCATCTTTTCGCTCTGTGTTTGCTCGATAATCTCTTCCCCTTCCTTGTGATTTTCGGCTGGATGACTGTTAATCGCGTGGTCGACCCTGGTTTTTTGGATGGGAAGTATAAATCACGTTCTTTTCGTGATGCTTTATCCGGGGATTCGATTTCTTCGGAGTTTCCCGACCTTAAAATTTCTTCTTGCCGTGGTTTACCGGCTTTATGGATTTCTGATGAAGAAATGGAGGCTTTAGCTGTACCATTTGAGTTTGCGTTGGTTGGCAAGTTTACTGGTAGGCGGCCCTCGTTGGATGCAATTCGCAAGTTTTTCTTTCAACTTAAGCTTTGTGGTGATTTTTCTGTCACTTTGCTTAATTCCAAAAATGTTTTGATTAAACTTTTGAATGATCTTGACTACTCCCGCGTTTTCTCGCATCGTTCTTACTTCATTGGCAACTATTATATGAAGTTGGTTAAATGGACTCCTCTCTTAGATGTTGACATAGACTCTCCTTTTATACCCATTTGGGTATCCTTTCCTCAGCTTCGTCCGCACTTATTTACTCCTAGAATTTTACATGGGCTTGACTCTTTGTTTGGCCGGCCTTTGCGAACTGATAATGTCACATCCAATGGTTTGGGGCCCTCTATGGCCCGTGTGCTTGTAGAATTAGATGTTACTAAGAAGTATGTTGATCAAGTTTGGGTTGGCTCGGAATCTATGGGATTCATTCAACATGTTGAATTGGAGGATTTTCCTCCTTACTGTAATCACTGTAAACTTCTTGGTCATTTTAAAGCTGAATGCCACATTTTAAACCCTTCATTAACTATTGACTCTAATGATGTTGGTTTAGAGGTGAATAAGGGTGTGGATAATGGAATTTGTGTGGAGCCTATTATTTCGGGTGGAAATCCTGTTATTATCGATGACTGTGCTGTGATTTCGTCTCAGGCCTTGAGTCATCTGGTGGCTGAATTTGGGGATGATGTTTCCCCTTTAGTTGTCAAGGAATTTGTTAAAATGCCTGAGGCTGTGGCTTCTGTTCCCTCTATTAGTAGAGTGGACCCTCTGTTGATTAATTGTAATATTGATAAAGATGTTGTATTAACTTGTGAGCAGGGTGCTTTGTCTCTTGTGTGTAATTTAGTTGAGGAACATAATGAGTTTGTTTTTTTAAGTGACTGGGGGGAAGCTTCATGATAATATTATGATGGAGGAGGCTGGGCCTGTTTTGGCTTTAACTGATAATGCGGTGGTGGAGACTGGTGAGTAGGTTGATGTTGGTTCGGGCCATAATAATGCTGAGGTGGTTGGCTAGTTTTTTGATGTGCCACTTACTGTTATGTCTCCCAAAGGTTTAAACTCTCTTTTTGTTTCAAATTTGGGAACTACATGTTCTGGGCAATCCTTTTGGCATGATGGGTATCTTTCTTTCTCTGGTGAGGGGTGTGAGGACTTGAACGTTGAGGAAATTGACTCTATTCAGGAAGTGTATGGATTAGATGTTTGCAAGGTTTCCGAAAAAGCTTTTTCACGTGGAAGTAAACGTGGTAGGAGGAAATCTAGAAGATAATTTTTATCTTTTCATCTTGCTTTGATGATGGGTGGACTGTTTGCATGGTTGGTGGCTGCATTTGCAAGTTTTCGTTCTCTGCTTGTTTCTTTTATTTGTCCTTGCAGGTTCCAGTTGTTGTTGATGGTATTGCTCGATTCTTTTCAGCTCTCTGTTATGGTCAGCTCGTGTTTTTGTGACTTTTGGTCCCTGTTTTTGATTGTTTACTTTGAGCTTTTGTGTGGCTACTTTTTGTAACTTAGTTTTGATTTTCATGGCTCATAGGTTTTCTTTCAAGTGCTGTACTTTTAGAGGGCTTGAATTCCTTTAGAACTTGTATTTCTGTTTTATTATTAACGCGTAGGCCCCTGCCGCGGGGTTTTAATTTAAAAAAATATATTAGTTAGAAAAAACTAAAAAAGTCTAAACTATGGGAAAAAAAAAACTCCGGCTGGTGGAAGAGAAAAATGAGAGATGTTGATTTTGATGACAATGGAGGGTACTCAAGTGCACCAGCGGAGGCATGGTAGGGGATCTGGGAGGACGTTCCCTCACTGGCCAGTACTCTAATTTTTTTTTAATATCTTGATAAATTAGGAAATTTATTTGATATAAAAATAGAATTAAAATCCTAAATCCCTATATCTTTCTCTCCCGCTGCCATTGTTGCTTCCCCAAGCCTGAAGCCGCAAGCCTCTCCTGTGCAAGTGCTCTCTCTCTCTCTCTAAGGATTTGTTTTAAATTAAAATTAAAATTAATTTTTTTTTTTAATTTTGAAGTTAAATATAGAATTGATTCTAATTACAATTTATATTAATTTTTAAATTTTCGAATTTACTTTGGCTGAAATTTTAGACAAGAGAAATAGTTATGTATATCGTTGAGACAAGGATCTCAAATCAGACTCGAGTAAGTTATTTCTTATTAAAAAGTAAATTTATTTATTCTTTTATATTTAATTGTATATCATTATATATTATTTGTTATAGATATGAAAAGATACTTCAAAAAAAATTGATGCAGTTGAGCAAGATATAAATTGTGATGATTTTAATACACAATTTAAATATATTCTTGTGAATTATTTTGTTGATTTATCAGTTGACCCTGTATTAAGGAAAAAAATTTGAGAATAACATACTTATCAAGAGGGTCTTGCCAGCCTCATGATAATGAATTCCCATAAATAAAATTTAGAAATAAATGATGTAGGTTTGATCCTGTGTGGTTTAATGATTACACTAAAAAAATACTTTTTTACTACATTATTGTTAAGATATTTTTAATTAAATATCTTAAGAAAAAAATCTATTATACTTTATAACGCAATAATATATTAAGACAGCGTTAATTTCATATTAAATTGTGAGGGCTTGTTCCCGCCCGCCATTCAACCGATCGTGGTTTCCTCCTGAGACAGATCGCGACACCTTCCTCACGATTTCTTCCTCTTACTCCCGATCAAATGCCCGCACCATTGCTGGAATGCCGATCTTCTGATTGTAGATGCTTCCCTTCCTCTCCTCAATATAGTCAGCAAGACCCGAAAAAAAAAAAGAGCATTCTTCAGTCTCTTCTGTTCACAAATTCGAAGAAAAGTAGGAACAATGGGACGGCAAAATAGCCCGCTGAGGCAACCAATCTCCATGGCTGTGTTGATCGACGCCGTTCTACTAGCTGGGCTTCCCTCCTGCTCAGCCAACATTACTCCCTCCTCCCCCTCCGTTTTGCCTCTTAAGCCTAGGTCCTAGCCGTGTCCGTACCCATCCCTGACTGATTTTCCTTCGACTGCGGCAGCTAATGACATCGCTGGCGACCGTCTGCTACGTCCCTCCTCCGTCATCTACGGATTCATTTATCCCAACGGGTAAGATCCTTTTAGTTCGAGGTTTACCGGACGTAGATCTTTGACGATTAGGTGTGCTGATAGTTGGATGAACTCGTGCAGATTCTACTCGTGACGATCAACATCGGAGACCCTCCGAAGCCCTATTTCCTCGACATCGACGCCAGGAGCAATGTCACCTGGCTCTAATGCGATGCTCCCTGCATCAGATGCTCCCAGGTATTCATTAATTCAATCTATCCCTTTCCCTTTCTTTGTTTTTTTTTTTCGTTCAATTCTTCATCGGATAAGCTTAGTTGCAAAAAAGAACATGATTATATTTTCCGAAGATATCGTTATTTCATCTTTAAGCTTTTAATGCTCTTAGTATTGTAGAATTCTGCTAATGGTTTATAAGAAAATTCTGATTAAGCGTTGCCAGCTGAATTGGTGAATTTTTATCTAAGCTATATTTTCAAGCTACAAGAAATGTGAAAGCAGTTCTTCGATTCTTTGAATAAGATGAATATTTGCTATGAAACTTATGATATCTTATTTTTTATTGTTATTCTAAGTGAAAATTTACAATGCTAGTCTTGCTAGAAGATGAGTATGTTGTATCAATTAGAGCAGGATAGTTTCAATGGACTAAGTTTAATGCGACACAAATTAAGAATTTTTTTTATAGTATTCTCAGAAGATTATTTAGACTTAGCTAATAACTTTGTTTCAATGGATTGGCTGGAGAATCACTGTAAGAAGGCTGCAGCCTGATTCATTCTCCTAGCCGATATCTAACTTATCTGCATAGTTGCAATAAATGGAGCATAAGGGAGAACGAAGGTTCACCTATACATTTTCATATGTGATAAATCAATTTTTTTCCGGTACATACATGCTTGATCTGAGAGAAAGAAACAATTGGATTAATTTATTTTCTTCATCAAGTGTTGAAGCATTATTTGTTCTATAGTGTTTAGGAACATTATATTAACTCTATTTGGGATTTGACTGTGTAACATGTATCTACTAGTTAATGGCCCCTATTGCTGCGTCAATTATTTTGGATGGAGCTTTACTTGTAGAAATATCCATTGACGAGATTTGATGTAACTCGTTTTGTTAAGCTATATTTTTTATTCAGATTTCTCTAGAATAGTTGATGATAATAAAATTTAATCCTTGTTATAGGTAATCACAGAATGATTTGTTAAGAAACTTAGAATGAATTGTTTAGAACAATGATAATTCCAAGGCCTCTTATCTGGTCAATTGAAATTATTAAACTTTGATTTGTTTTTGGTGCATTTACTATGGATTGTATTAGTATTACTGAAAATGTTCCAAAAGCATTTCTTATAATTTATTTCCTCATTCCTTAGGTCGAAAACTTTTGTGGAAATTGAGAAGCTTTAGGAGCGTGGGGTTCTTGAATCTTCGGTAGGTCAAATTTCTCATGCTCTCTTCTGACTATCCAGAAGAAATGATGCACTAATAATGTTATTTTACATTCTTTGCAATACAATTTGTGCCTCTATGGTGTGATTATCAAGAGTTTGTTCAAAAACATGATCGTTTGGTGTCAGAATGTGCACCGGGTGATTTAACAATTATGAGAACTTTATTCGAGCGTCCTCTTACTGCTTGTGGATTAAATTTTTTTTAGGGTAAAAATATTTGGAAATTATACAGAAAATTTGGTATATGTGTCATTATTGTTCGCATCAAAAACCTGCTTAATTTCCATGTGATTAACTCCAATAGCAACCTCTCCCTTTGCTGGGATCCGTGGGTTAACGGGAAATCAATTGCCCAACTCACTCACCATACTCCCTCTAATTATACTGATGCGAGTGATTGCGTTAATGAAGGAAATTGGGACTTACCCAGTGATTCTTCTTCTCATATCTCTCAGTTAATTTCTTTTGTCCCGATTCTGGATGGACCTTTAAACATTTCTTGGAATTGTGAGGGATCTTCTGGCTTTAAAACTTTTAAACATTACTATTTTGTTGATTCAGTTAAGGTTGACTGGCACAAATATATTTGACAAAAACACTCGGCTCTTAGATTTTCTTCCTATGCCTGGTTAGCAATTAAATATGGTCTCAAAACTGCCGAGGTGCTTGCGAAAAGGAAAATTTATATTCCTCCAATCTGCCCTCTTTGCTCTAAGGAAGAAGAAAGCATTATGCACCTGCTATTTAAATGCGATTTCTCTTTTCATATTTTATTGAATCTTATTCCGGATGTGGAAGGGTTTTTATTTAGACCTACTATCCTTCAACTTTTTGAGTTTTTGGATGAAGTTCAACGATTTAACTCCCATGATAAGAATTTCTCTTTTTTTGTTATATGCTGTTTGGTTTACTTCATATGGCGTGAAAGAAATGATCGAAGATTTTCGAGGAAGCATTGCAATCTGACTGTCGTGTATCACAAGATTGTCCAAGCCATTTCGGCTAAGGCCACTAGATGGAAAAACTCTGACAGTTTAAGACATTCATTTCCGACTTGCTTCCCTTCGCAATTTCAATTACAAGATGGGTTTTTGGAAGTCTCTGGGCAATGATGTGTCGAATAGGTTCCATGTCCGAATTCACCACTGGAGGGCCTCGATCTACCGCCTTGTTTCCTTTCCAGCAATTGGCCTGGCAAATTGCACCCTGCTTGAACGTTATTGTGGTTCTTTTGATGGCAACCGGGGTCTTCGTGAAGTCCCTATTTTTGGTTCAGGCATTGAGCTGCTCTTGCTTTGATTCTCTTCTGCCTGGGTGACTGTTCAGGAATTACCTGATCCCACCTGAGACATTTTTGACTTTTTGGTTTATATGATTTTGCTTTACAGCTCTTTCCTTTCTTGTATATCTTATGAGTTGTATTATTTCCTTTTCCTTGTAATCATCTTTTGATCAATATACGAGCAATGCCCCAAAACTTCCAAAAAAAAAAAAAAAGAAAATTTGAGCAGGCAGTCTTTCTATCAATTGATGCGAGTGATAATGATGCTGAAATTTATTCCCTTGGAAAAAAGAACACTGCTCTTACAATTATATATTGGGTCATCTTTATAATGTGAACAATCTTCTTATTTCTTCCTACAGGAGAAAGTAAAGCAAGCTCAACGCATCCGTGTTCTATTCCATCGTCAGTTATTTGTTCTTTTAGTGAATATATGGTCAACTCTTACAGATTACAAGATTTGGTAAGCTGAACTAGGGGTGCAACCGAGACAAGCCGGCTAGTGAGCTGCTCGGGCTCGAACACAATTTCGAGCTCGACGGCTTAATGAGCCCGAGTTCGAACACTCTGTTGCTCGACTCGAGAGCTCGTTGAGTAGTTCGCATAGGGAATTTGATTCATAGGCGGAAGGATTTGATTCGTAGGTGGGAGCGGGCTCCAATTCCACTACAGGAAAACAGCTCATTTCCGACAGAATTTCCGGCGGAAGTAAATTCGTCACAAATTTCCGGCGGATTTTCCGGCGGATTTTTTTCAACGAATTTCCGACATAATTTTTGATTGGTTTTCCGACGAATTTTTCCCGAAGAAATTTCCGGCGGAAATTCCGGCGGATTTCTGACGGAAATTAAAAATTAAATATTTTTATTTTAAAATATAACTTAAATTATTGAATTTAATAACTTAAATTATAATAAAAAAATTATTATTTAAATTTTTTGTTAAATTATTGAATATATAACTTAAATTATTGAATATATAACTTAAATTTTTTGAATATATAACTTAAATTATTATTTAAATTTATTATAACTTAAATTATTGAATATATAACTTAAACTTTTTGTTAAATAAAATTAATGATTTTATAATTAATAGGATATAAGTTAAATATTATAAAAGTAATAGAAATAACAGTTTTCGATTTCATTCTAGTTGGTAGAAGGCAGAAGTTGCGCGCGTGAGAGAGGCGGTGGGCGGGGTTCGAATCCCGCCGAAGGCGGGCAGGGTCCGCGGTTCACGCGGGCAGGCTGGTTCCGCGGCCTTGTGTTCACGGGGAGACCACGGGCGGCGGGCAGAGGGGCCTGTGGTCGTCCGGGGAGCAGCCGGAGCAGTAGCCGGTCGATATAAATTTTTTTTTTTGTTGGCATTCCGACGCATTAAAATTTCGACGGAAATATTTTTCCAGCGAAAATTTCGTCGGAAATCCGCCGGAAATGTTTCCGTTGGATTTTTTAACGCCGGAAGTTTTTCACGACGCGAACCAAACCGGCGGAAATATTTCCGCCGGAAATCCGCCGGAAATGCAATTTTCTGACGGATTTTTGGCCATTTTCCGACGAAAATGGCCGCCGAAAAAATGACGTTTTTCCTGTAGTGTTCCCAAGCGTGAGCGGAATTAGATTCGCATGTGGGAGAAGGCTTCGAAACACAAGCAGGAGCAGGCTTCGATTCATAGGCTGGAGCGGGATTCGCAGGCGGTCGATGTAGCTCGGGACGACGAGCGGGATTCTCGGACAAGCGGGATTTGTGGCTTTGACGTCAAGACGGCGGTTGACGGAGGTCGACGTAGCTCTGGACGACGAGAAAAATTTGCGGCTTTGACGACGAGACAATGGTCAACGGAGGTCGGCATAGCTCGGGACAACTAGAGGGATTCGCGGACGAGCGGGATTTGCGGCTTCGACGATGAGATGACAGTCGACGAAGGTCTACGTAGCTTAGGACGACTAGCAGGATTCGCAGACGACATAGGAGCTTGATGAGTCAATCGACTCGACTCGTTTCGTGAGATGAGTAGAGCTCAAGCTCATCTTTCGAGCTCGACTCGAGCTTAGTATTTGACAGTCGAGCTTTACTCGAACACTCCCTGGCTCAAGCTTTACTTGACTTGTTTGCACCCCTTGGCTGAACATATCTACGGAGATATCGACGACTACTCTTAATTGAAAGTTCTCTCTCATGATCGGGAGGGGTAATTAACTATAGGGGCTTGCACCTATAGGAAACCAGAACTCAGATAATAAAGTCCTCGCAAAATGAGGGCGAAATCTCTAGATATGTCATATCTACAATCCCAATATACCTTTCCAAAATTTACCCAGGAACTTAATCCGTTAAAACTCCCCCGAGCGGCGGCGGGGAGGCCGGGGCTGAATTTTCAGATCCCATAATGAGATAACAAAATTTGAACATTTTTTTATCTAAATTTGCATGATATTATTTATGGCAATAGTAAGTATATTACATCTTAATGAATTCAGCTAGCTAGGTTCAACATTTTCTTAAACCTCTTCGTTATTTGATGAATGAGTTGTCTATTGTTGAAAATAAATAAATGCCAATGTGTTCTGATATCACCTATGTTGTTTTTGTAATATATATCATTGATTTTTCACATCACATTATTTCTCAGTACAATAAAATTAAAGAACAATATGATTAGATTATAAGACAATTCAACTAAAACATTAAATATTCATATTTTTTTATTAAAATATTTAATAATTTAATATTATTATATACATGTTTAGTTAAAATTTTCTGATAGTTTAATAAAATTATCTAATAATATTATTGTGGCCGGCAAATCTGCTTCGAAGTATTTCCGTGATGCTTTATCTAATGGTTCTTCCCCATCTCTTTACCCGGATCTTAAAATTGCTTCATTCTGCGGTTTGTTGTTGTTGTGGATTTTGGAAGCTGAAATTTTAGCATTAGCGGCTCCTTTTGAGTTTGCTTTGGTTGGTAAATTCCCTTCGCGTAGACCATCGCTTGAGGCTATTCGAAAAAAAAATTTTAACCTCAAGCTCAATGGTGAGTTTTCTGTTACCGTTCTTAATCCCAGGCATATGTTAATCAAACTTGTCAATGACCTAGAATACTATCGTGTGTTTGCACGCCATTCTTATTTTGTTAATAATTGCTACTTGAAAATTTTTAAGTGGGTGTCAACCATTGATGTTGAAATTGAATCACCCATTATTCCTATATGGATTTCTTTTCCTAACCTGCGACCCCATCTCTTCTCCCCGATGATTCTGCATGGTTTAGGTTCTATGTTTGATCGGCCTCTTAAGATTGATCATGTTATGTCGTCTGGCTCTAGGCCTTCGGTGGCTCATGTTCTGTTTGAGCTGGATATTACTAAATCCTATCTTGATAGTGTGTGAGTTGGTTCAAAAATTTTGGGTATATACAACCGATGGTTATGGAGGATTTTTCCTAATATTGCTCACGTTGTAAGTCTCTGGGGCATTCTAAATCTGAATGCAAAATCCTTCAACCCCATTTAGTTTTAGCTCATACTGTTTTGAATAAGGCTGTTGAACCTGTTTTAAATAATGTTAATATTGTGGATGGCCATGTTGATGGCATTTAGCATTTGGCTCGTGTGGTGGTGCTTGAACCTGTTTGAATAATATTAATATTGCGGATGACCATGATGGCATTCAGCCTTTAGATCGTGTTGTGGTGCCTAAGGATGTAGCTGACACTCCAACATATGTGGATTTTTTTGTTCCTCCTTTGGAGGTCTCGGTGGAGGATTCTGTACCTGCGATTTGCTCCTAGATTATTGTGTTGGAGGGAGCTAGTGCGCCTGCTAGTGTTCTTTCTCCTAATGTTGGTGAGAAGCTCCCTAGTGACGGTGATTCTAGTGAAATTTTGGTGGATACTTTTGAGGGTCAATGTGGAGATAATAAGGTCGTGGATGATGGATCCACTGATTTGGGTTGGCCTACTGATGTTTCTCTTATAACTGGTTCGGGTACATCTGTGGGGGTTCTTACGTCTGCTCAATTTGTTGATGTGCCGGTGTCATTAATTTTCAATGTTGCATTGCAAGCTCAATTGGGCAAGTTTAGAGATTGCTCTGTGGACCACTCGGATTTGTTGGACGTTTCCCCTGTTAGTAGGGACTTGGATCGGGCTTTTTTTGTTGACTCGTCTGGGGTTCTTCATGAAGCTTATAAGTTGCAGGTGGATCCTCTGATGGGAAATGACTTTTCCTCGGTTGGGGAAAACGTTTTAGCAGGAAATCCAATTAAGTTTTTGGTGTTTCCTTCTGTTTGGATGCTGTGGTTGATTGGTTGTATGGTTCTTTGGATTTGGATTTGCGAGAGTTTTTTGTTGGCTTGGGTTGTGGGGTTGAGATTTTTAGCATGGGCAATGATGAGACAAACCTGCTATCCATCTGATCGTATGGCTTGTTGGCAACTACTGTTGGTGGGTTCTTGCTACTCTTCGTGCGTGGTTCGGCTGTTTGGTTTTTCTAGCTTGTTACTTGCCATTTGGATGGTCGCAACGTTTTGCTACTAATTGAGCCTGAATTCGGTGATTCTTCCTTTTTGGTTGTTTGTTTCACAGTGATTTTTAATTTTTTTTTCTTTTAGCTGATGTTCTCTTAATCCTCTTTGGATGGTTGTATCTCTTTCTTTTCATGAAATAAATTATCAAGTTAAAAAAAATCTAATGATATTATTATATTTATTGCGGGCTAGAATATACGCGGCGATAGAGTTTTAATCGTTTGTCTTAGCGTTGTACGAATATGTAGCTCACACACAGAGAACACATGTTTTTTTACGTGGAAAACCCTAAAAAGGGCAAAAATCACGGGGCCTAGCCCAGTTGAAAATATTTTAATAGAACTTGAGTTGGTTACAATAGGCTGACTCGCTTCTAAGAGCGATCAGATTACAAGTAACAATTGTACAATAGAAGTCCGGGTGTCGGATAATGGTCTGGCAGGACTTCAAGCCTTAGATGATGATCTGGCAGAACTTCGAGCCTTAGATAATGATAAGACAGAACTCCGGGCCTTAGATGAATATTTGGCAAAACTCTAGGCCTTAGATGATGATCAGGCAGAACTTCGGGCCTTAGATAATGATCAGGCATAACTCCGGGCCTTAGATGAATATTTGGCAGAATTCTGGGCCTTAAATGATGATCAGGTAGAACTTCGGACCTTAGATAATGATCAAGCAGAACTCCGGGCCTTAGATGAATGTTTAATAGAATTCCGGGCCTTAGATGAAGATCTGGCAAAGATGAGAGTCTTCAACGATGGCCTGGAAAAGATGAGAGCTTCAAGTGAAGAACTGGCAGAGCGTAGGGCGTCAGGTGGTGATCCGGTGGAGCGACGACGTTAGGCAGTGGTCCGGTGGAGCACAGAGCGTCAGGTGGTGGTCCGGCAGAGTGACGGCGTTAGGCGGTGGTCTGCTGGAGTACAGAGCGTCAGGTGGTGGTCCGGCGGAGTGACGGAGTTAGGCGGTGGTTCGGTGGAGCACAGAGCGTCAGGTGGTGGTCCGGCGGAATAATGGAATTAGGCGGTGGTCCGGTGGAGCACAAAGCGTCAGGTGGTGGTCCGGCAGAGTGACCGCGTTAGGCGGTGGTCCGGTGGAGCACAAAGAGTCAGGTGGTGGTCCGGCGGAGTGACAGCGTTAGGCGGTGGTCTGGTGGAGCACAGGGCGTCAGGTGGTGGTCCGGCGGAGTGACAGCGTTAGGCGGTGGTCCGGTGGAGCACAGGGCGTTAGGTGGTGGTCCGGCGGAATGACGGCGTTAGGTGGTGATCCGGTGGAGCATAGGGCGTCAGGTGGTGGTCCGGCGGAATAACGGCGTTACGTGGTGATTCGGTGGAGCACAGGGCGTCAGGTGGTGGTCCGGCGGAATGACGGTGTTAGGTGGTGTTCCGGTGGAGCACAAGGCGTCAGTTGGTGGTCCGTCAGAACTTCAGCGGTGGTCCGACGAAACTCCGGCGGTGGTCGAGGAGGCTAGGAAGCAATAGCGATCTCCGATCTCTCTCTTTTTTCCTTAGGCTTAGCGGTCCCTTTTCAAGAGGAGAGGGGGCTCTATTTATAGATTTTGGGAATGGCATGACTCGTAAATAGGTGGAGGATCAAGGGTTAGTTGGGAGTGGTTGGATGGACGACCGATCTTGAATCCCTTGATCATGAACCGTTCGATGGACGTTTGAATGTCGTAGTGATGTCGGAATTCAGTGATCTTGGGCTCGTTGGATTCGTCTCGTTGAGCCGCTCGATTCGATTATAAGTTTGTTATGTTTGAGAGTCGTTTGGTAATCCAAATTGTGGTTTGAACCTTCCAACAGCGCTTCGGGTCCTTGATTTGGATCCATTTTGGCTCGGATTGGGTTGAATTTGGTGTCGTTGGGTTTGTATTTCCGAGATGCTCAGTTCGACTGTAAGTTTGCTGAAATCAGAGTTCAGGCTCTTCATTTTGATTTCGGAAGTTTCCAACTTGATTTTGCTTTGAGATAAGTGCCCGATCAAGATAATTTTTGTACGATATATCAATATTCAAGAAAAATATAGAATGCATAAAATATATCATAAAAATAATCCTATCATAACATAAATTATATTCACACTTTTTTTTTCGATCTTATATGTATTGATATTTTATCTAATTAGAAGGGCTAAGTACTTGTTTTTATTTAAAAAAAGGGAAAAAAAAAATGAATTGCATGTTCGACGTAACGGCACAGCCCACAGGCCGCTGTTGGGCCTCCATCAAATCCTCCAATTTCAAATACTTTGAAAGAATTAATAACAATTTCTTGTCATCCGGAATGTTATATATATAATAATATCTACTTGATTCCAAGTATTTCCAGAAGAGAATATCGAGAGGCACTTTTCCTATATTTGTTGCTTCTTCATACACTTCCACGCATTCTTCATTGTCGATTTTAGCATCCTTTCATTCGAAGGGTTTTCTCCCAGCCAGCCAGGGTAAGGAAGGGGACAATCAAAACATAAAGCCAACCAATTTTTGGATTTTTTTAATCAAAAACTAATTTTCATAATTATTAGAAAACTAAAAATTAGAGCTTCCTATGAATTGGAGAGTAAATGATTTTAGATTAATTATTTATCAATTGAGGACTTGATTTTGTAATTTTAAGATTTTCCAAGATCTTTATATGAATTTTAGATATTCTAAGGAACTTATCAATTTATTTAGATAGATCTTAGAAAATTCAAATCTATAACTTAAAATGTCCAAATTTCATGAAATTTGATCCTTAGTTTTTTTATGATTGATAGAATAATTTATGAAGGTTTGAGATTTTTTGGAGTCATTAACGCTAAATGTTAATTATTATGATGCATATAACATAGCTATTCATAGTTACCAAGCTATGCATATAACATGGCTTAAATGTGGGTTGTAAAATTCAAAGGCTTTTCTCATGGGAAAGCAAACGTCGTAGGTGAAAATCTAGTAAGAAGTAATCATTCTTTTTTTTTTTTTTTGGTCTCATTTGGCGTTTTGGTTTTCTAGTTGGTTGGGTGCTATTCGTGGCTGCTCGGTTTAAGGGTCTCTTGTTTTTTGGCTTCTTGGTAGGCTTGATTGGCAGTCTCTATTGGTTTGTGGTTGCAATGGATGCCTTATGGACTCTTGTTATTTTATGGCTCAATTTTGCTTTTCTTTGCTCTATATTATGATTTTTGCATGTAGTAGAAAGCAGATTGCGTGGTAGTTGGTGACTTCTTTTTGGACTTTTGCTGATTGTTGGTTATTTGGCTGGTTTTAATTTTATTTTTGGTATGATTTTTGTAATTAGGTTGATTCCGAGGCTCTTAGGTTTTGATTCAAATGTTGTATTTTAGCTAGATTTGGAGTCATTAAGGACTTAATTTTACTTTGTATTAACGCTTAGGCCTCTTCCGTGGGGTTTATATATATATTCATTGCTAATGCCATGGATATTAGTTATTTAATGTTACTTTGATTAAATTAGAGGTACGTTGGCACCAGTTTTGATACATGATAGATATATTTAGCACAATTTCCATCTATTTGAATATGGCATTTGGCATTCCACATAAGTATCTCGTCAATTATGAGAGTAACGGTTGATTGTCATCGTGCATTACTCACTCTAAGATACTTTACGTCATTGATAACCTTGGAATTACATTATGTGAGTTGCATTTCATTTTTAATCGTAAATAATTGTGCGTGCAATGAGCAAGATATTGAAATCATGAAGGTTTTACCTGAAATTCAAGTGCGCGACCCTTTCATACATAAAATATTCACTTAGCATAAATTTTTTTATCAGGATATTAACACATGAAATAGAATGAGCCATTGCATCTGAATCATTAAAACAGTGCAATCAGGCATGTTCATGATAAAATTGAATGGCATTGCTATGTGTTAGAAAATTTGAATCGGTAGAGTATATATTTAACGTATCAATATTATACAAAAATTCAACACGCATAGATAAAAGTTGTACAACCAAAAAGTTTTTACAAGGAAAATCTGAAAATGGAAAAATCATGGAGCGTGAACCAGTTGAAAAATTGACTATGTAGCAAGTGATATAATAATCATCCTTTCTTTACCGTTGAATAAGACGTGTTCAAAAAAACGTCTGATTTTCTTTTAGAGATATTACAAAAAACAGGTCTCCACATAGAGATCGTTAACATCAAACAATAGGACTTGATTTTCTCAATATGGATTATAAAACATTAGTTGTTCATAGACTAAAAGATATACCCAACACCAATATTAAATATTGTTAGTATTTTAGATATGGTGGCCGTGATTTCTGATGTTGGTCATCAATGGTTATGGTGATTGTCGGCGGCAGTTATGGGCGGAGGGAGGGGGGCACGTCACGACCTCTCTCGCGACTCACGAGAAAAGCATCAATGGTTCGCTTTTCCCTTTACTCCTCTCTCGTGACTCACAAGTCACGACATCGAGCACGGCTTTCGTTTTCCCTTTCGCTCCTCTCTCGCCTCAAAACGAAGATCGCCTGTGGCAGATATTTATATCTTTTAAGCTCTACAGGTCATGTTATTTGCATTCTTAATTTTGATCTTACAGCTCCTCTTGGCTCCGGTAATGAGACGATAAAATGAACTATTTTAATATATTATAAACTTTCAAATGATACGACAAACATAACTAATTTAATTTAGGTCTCCTGAACAAAATTTCTGACTCCGTCATTGGCGGCAGCAATGATGGATGTAAAATAAAAGGGAGCTCTCTCTAGCCAAGATGACTTTTGGTGACGTATAAGGCATAAAGGGTGATTTGGGTCATTGGGTGGGAGCACTAACACTCAAAAAAAATTCCTATCCTTGTTCTTCTCAATTACTTTCTAATTAATCTCCGTAGGCCCACACCATCATCCCTCTTTATATTCCCATTTGGTTCACCTGCAGGCTACGGGGAGAGCTGGGACAATGGGTCTTTCTTTCTTTCCTTCTTAGTTTTCTCGAATCTTCTAACTTCACCATCGCCGGTGGAGCTTTGAGTGTAGGCTTCAGCCGCAAATATTATTAAACTGTTGAATATGTTTTTCAAATATTAGTTCATATCCTCTAAAAGAAGTTTTACCTTATTATCGAATTCATCAACCAATCGTCCTAGTGAGACTACGTCCTGCTATGTCAAGGAAAGCCCTTTCTCTATCCTCGTCATCAACATTCTCTCTCTATCCAAGTTCTCTTAGTTGATAGTCAAAGTTTTCAATCAACAGACAAAGGTGAGTTGCATGAGATCACATGTAAAGATCATGCTTATTGCAGGCTAGAATATATGCGGTGATAGAGTTATAATTCTACATCTTATCGTTGCAAGGATATCTAGCTCACACATAGAGAACACAATATTTTTTTAGGTGGAAAACCTTGGAAAGGGAAAAAAACCACTGGGCCTGGCCCAGTTGAAAATGTTTCCACTAGAATTCGAGTTGATTACAGTGGGTTGACACGTCCTTAAGGGCGATTAAACTATAAATGTCAACCGTAGTTTGAAATCCATTGACAAACGGAGATGAAAGTCCGGCGTCACTTGGTGGTCCGTCGAAAATCCGGCGTTACTTGGAAATTTAGGCGTCAGTTGGTAAATTGATGGTGGTTTGGCAGAATTTCGACATCGGGTGGTGGTCTGACAGAACTTCAATGTCGGACAGTGGTCCGAAAAAACTTCGGCATCGGGCGGTGGTCCGACAGAACTCCGGGCATCAAGTGGTGGTCCAGTGGAACTCTGGTGTCAAGTGATGGTCTGGCAGAACTCTAAGCATCATGTGGTGGTCTAGCGGAACTTCGAGTGCCAGTTGATGGTCTGGCGGAACTCGAAGCGTCAGGTGGTGGTCTGACAGAACTCCGAGCATCATGTGGTATTCCGGCAGAGCTCTGGGCATCACATGGTGGTTCGGCGAAACTCCGGGTGTCAGGTGGTGGTCTGATGAAAGTACGGACGGTGGTCGACGAGGCGAGGATGCAAGAGTGATCTCTGATCTCTCTCTTGTTTCCTTAGGCTTTGGGTTCCCTTTTCAAGAGGAAGGAGGGGTCAATTTATAGATTTTTTGAGTGGTATGACCCATAAATAGGATGAAGATCAATGGTAAATGGTGAGTAGTTTGAAGGGAAGGCCGATATTGAATCCCTTGATTGTGGACCGTTCGCTAGACATTTGAAGGACTTAATGATGTCAGAATTTTGTGATCTTGGGCTCGTTGGATTTTTCTGGTCGAGCCGCTCGATTCAACCATAAACATGTCACGTTTGGAAACCGTTTGGTAATCCAAATTGTGGTTTGAACCTTCCAACAACGCTTCGAACTCTTGATTTGGACCCATTTGGGCTCGGATTGAGTCGAATGTGGTGTTATTGGGTTCGTTTTTTTTAGACGTTTATTTCGACTATAAGTCTGCTTAAATCGGAATTCGGATGGTCCCAATTTTAATTACGGAAGTTTCCAACTTGATTTTGCCTCGAGATTTATGCATATTATGAAAATTTTATGATGATGTATCAATACTTATAACCAGGGTCATATCATCCTCGTAATTATGACTATCCTAAAAGTAAAAGTAAATTTGGGATCAGTGACAATTCTAGTTGTTTGATTAATACTCTAATTGATTAGAGGATAATATATATAAAGATAAAGTATATTATTTATATTATTATTTATTTAGAGTGGAAGAGAGGAAAAAATGATGATATTAGTTTTTAGAGCGGAAGATTGTATTGGTTCAAAAGAAAAAAACATGACTCATCTCTCAAAGCCAACTTTATTTATTTTTTTTTAAAGCAAAACAAATTTTATTCCAAAATATAAGGACATACAACCAAAGTCAAGAAGGCCAAAAAGAAAAGTTACAAAGCTAAAGGATAGCCACATTAATCCAAAAAAGTAAATTAATCAGAAGAAAACCATTAAACCAAAGAGCCAGACTCAGAAACTCCCGGTTGTCAGGCTAGGATTATCTATTGGAGGAAAAATAAGCTTCAGCGAGAGAACCCAAAACGAACCCACCATAAAATGCTAGAACCCACCAAGGTTGCCAAATAATCTGTGGCCATCCAGGGAGGTGAGCAGGAGGCCCGCTCCATCATAGTCCTTCAAGCCACAAAAAATGAAGCAACACCAAACAACCCCCAAGATGAAAATCAACAATAAAAGGAACCACATAATTACTTCTTTTTAGCTTTCCGACCACGTCGCTCGCAATCACTCGGGACAAAACGACTCACCTCCAAATTATACACATCATCTAAAATGCCAACATGACATCCCCATATTGTGAAGAAGAAGAACTATCAAACCAATCGATTTGATCCAAACATTTACCCAAAACTTTGGCATTCAAATCTTCCGAAGAAATCAACTCAATAGGAACATTCACCTATGGCACAATAGATAAAGCATTGCTTAAATGTACAACACTCAAATCAGTCGGATTGGCAATAGGAACAAAGTACCCAAGGGGCTCACATTTTCATTATCTGCTAGATGCAAATTACCGATTAAAACCCCAAAATCTCCAACAGCAGTTTGGGACGCAATGGGGGTAGCTAGAGAATTAACTAAACAAGGAATTTCACCCTCATTTAAAGGCACAACAGGTTCACTCAAAGAGGCAACTACAAAAAAATTATCAACCTGCTTATCATTTCCAACCAAAATTCCATTAATATTAGGAGCAACATTATCCTCCACACCAACAACAACATCGCCAATAGAAATAGGAGACGAAGGATGAGAGGGAATAGGGTTGACGCCGGCCACAACCAAGCCAGAAGAGATACCAGTAGGAGGAGGACCAATCAAATTTAAAGTAGGAACAACATTAGGAATAGGACAACAATCATTATCTGGAGGCAAAGCAGTATTGGCTACCTTCACAGAACTCACATCAAGCTTAGGATGAAGCATAGGAAAATTCAAATCCGAATGGCCAAGAGACTTATAATGACCACAAAAAGGATGAAAAACCTCAATTTCAACCACTTGAACATACCCAAGATTATTGGGGCCGACCCAGACGCGATTAGGATAACTTTTACTGACGTCTAGTTCAACAAGAATGTGAGCTACAAAGGGCCGCAAACCGATGGCGGTAGCATTGTCTGTCTTCAGAAGGTTTTACAAACAAAAGATCCCAATCCATGAAGGATGCGGGGAGAGAAGAAATGAAGGTGCAAATTAGGAAAAGATACAAAAATAGGAATCACCGGCTATTTAACATTAACATCAATATTGGGAGACCATTTAGTGAGTTTCATAAAGCAATTTTTCAAGAAATAGGATCGGCGAGAAAAAAATGCGCAGATCGGAGATTTCTTTTTCTCAAATTCATGGCTAGGTTTTTCATTTATAATTTGTTAAAGTGTTTATAGAACTCATCACTTATATAAGCTTTAGAAGCCAAATGTTATTCTTCATGTCAACTATCAATTTTAACCTTCATCATAATGTTCATTGTGATAGAATATTTGTATACTTCATAATGTACCTCTGAAAAAACTATTCATATAACATTGATGATATTATTTTTTCATTATATTCAAATATTTTCATAAGACAAATCGATGAGCTAGTCCCTCTTCATTTTTGATATTATTATTTTTTATTTCAAATTAAGGTCAAATCTAATGAGCTTCTCCCAAATGACATGTTCAATAAATGATGGTTAAACTCGCAAGTGATTTTTCAATCTAACATATAAAGTGCAAGTGTGCTCTTATTAATTTTGCAAACTTCATTGCTCGCAAACTCTATGAATATAATTTAGAAGTGCACTATCCCTAATTTCCTTACCATGAATTGAAAGTTCTACATTGTACATAGCTATAATTTTCTCTTTAACTTATCTTTACTTTCAAAAACTTGCCCAACTTTTAAATGCATTGAGTACAGACTCTAGCATTAGGTTATTATATTAGTAACTAATGTATTAGATATTCTTTCAAGCAATCATACTTGTAGGGTAAACAATTATCCATGTGTTCGAACCTTATTGTGCAACAAGGTTTAAAAAAGGTTCGAATCATGTTCAAATAATATTTAAATAAGGCTTGAACAAGATTCTAACATGAGTGGAACAATGTTCTTGCATGGTTTAATAAGGTTCGAGCATGTGTCTGAACCATATTTGAATAACAAATGAAACAACATAATTCAAATATCATTTGCAAAATCATCATTCAAACATTAAGAAGTCTTTCCAATGATCGGTGAAGTACATGTTAACTTATATTGTTTGATTCAACTTCATCGTCATGGCCGTCTTATCATGACAAAATTATTATGTGTGGTCACTGAGCGGTGTCAAGGGGCGAATCATAATATGCAATTTCGGTTTTTTTTTTACCGCTTGGTATTAGGTGATGTGGCGCGTTCTGATTCGTCTTTGGACCATTCGGTGACCGCACATAATAATTTCTCCTTATCATGCAAGATGAAAAAATAATCTCAATGACAAGACGACGAAGTTCGAATAATGGAAAATATTATTTTTCATAATAATGTCAACATTAATAAGCATATTTATATTACAATGAAATTACACAAAAATTTCCAAATCTGATTAAATAGATTAAGAGCTAACGAATTGAAATTAATGATTAAGATTTCATCTTCATAAAATTCTATATAGTCTTTTTACTAATAATTGCGATGAATTAAATTTCAAGATCATTTTTTAATTTCACCTGAATTGTATGGATTGAGGATATTCTTTCCACTTTATTACTGAAGCACATATGCTCACAGCTGTTTATTATATGGCATCAGTGCGGAGGTCAGAACGAAGCTCTAGATTAACAAGCATTTATTCTTACTTAAACAAGTACTTATTCTAATGCGCTTCTCAATCCACCTTTTTTCTTTTGGGCCTTTAAACAAAAAAAAAAACTAGAATTTTGCTAAATATCACAAGATCACTATGAAATATTGAATATCGGATAATTATAAAGAAAGTGTTAATTGATATTTATTCTGTACAGATGCCGAACGCAGTTTATCATTTTGAGGTCAATCAGAATACGCAACGTCAGCAATATCGAGCTTGGTACTGAGCCGCAGACCTTACAATAACGGGCAGGGGTGAAGTGGCATAATCTGGTTGGTCACTGGACGGCGTTCGGCATCCGTACATAATAATTTCTCCTATTGTTCGCTAGGAGCTTAATTAAAATTACATCAGATGGGAAATGTAAAAAAGTTAATGGTACAGAGATCAGAAACGCCCATTTAAAGTAAATTCTTTTACAATCTACATGAATATTGTCATTCAAGATAGCTAAGATAATATGCAACATGACAAATTTTTAATTAAAAAAAAACCATTGGTTTAAAACAATATATTGTTGGGATTCATTATTGTCCCAATAAAGAAAGCCGAAATATATACGTACCCTAATAGTTATCCAACAAGTTCTTATTTGATATGAAAAACCAAAATAGATAGGGAGTAAAGAATAAAAGAATTTTCAATGATTTCGATGAGTAGTGGGTAGATTAAGCAGAGATGGTTTCACTCCAATAGAAATTTATAGCATCACTTAGAAAAGAGAAAGCCTAAATAATACTCTTTCTAGCTAAGCCAAATAACTGATACATTCCAGCCAAGAAAATCAATATGAAAACGTATGATGCATAAGAACATATTTTCTAGAATAATTCATTCTCATGTAGTCATAAAATGTCATAAAGCTTCGATATATTTAGAGAATAATATCTAATAAAATCACATAAAGTATTCAACCACAACCAACCAGCATGATGTGAACCCAAAAAAAACCATCTAGCTTGGATGAAAGAAATAGAGAAGCAGGATAAAGAGTGACGAGAAATTATTATGTGCGGACATCGGATAGTTCGGAGACCAATCAGAATGCATCATATCATTCCATACATAGTGGTACCAAGTACCGGTACCGAGCAAAAAAGTGATGTGTCGCATTCTGGTCCGTCTCTGGAGGCCGTCTGGGGTCTACGCATAATAATTTTTTCAAGAAAAGGGTAGAAAACATAAGGAGTAAAATAATTGTATGATGCTTGTCAGAAAATTCTCCATAGCACCCCACCTTTTGCTTTTCAATCTAATATCCAAACACTTTTTTTTTTCATCAAAGTGCTAGCATTAGTTTTTCGTTTCTAAATATGAGATCATTCTTTTCCATCCAAATGTAGTAGGCAGTGATATAAACATATAGGAGGCAATATTTTTTCATAAATTTCCAATTAAAAGAATCAATTTTAGTTTAGCACTTGATGAATAGAACCACCAAGTTAAGAAAAAAAAAACTCCATTCAATATGCTTTTTTTAAGAAATAATTAAGATACCTCACAATAAAAAATGTATATGGCTTTCATTGAATTGATTACATAGAATGCAACTTGTATTCACCGAAAAAATTCTTCTCAAAATATAAGAGGTTGTATTAAGCCAACATTTAAATATTGTCTAAGCCATAAAATCATGGTTAATAGAAAACCTTTGAATCAAATATGCTTAAGCCACACAACTTTGGGTATGTCATGATATAATTAGGAGTAAATCTCCTTTTTAGAAATAAAGTTTCTCCCCATCCAATAGCAAGAATCAGGACTATCCAAAAATGTTTATATTGAAACTTAATTCATAACAAAATTATTGGCACAAAATGGGAGACACTAATTTAAGTTGAAGATTAAATTTGAGGCCTTAGCTTGCAAGATGCGTTAGAACTAATCTTGAATTTGTTCGCCAAAATTCTCAAGACGAGAGACACCATTAAGCCATGGGTCATAAAAAATAATAAATGGAAACTATTACAAACCTCAAAATCCATATTCCTTCTTAGCTCATAAGCATAGCTATGCAACTATTTTCTAAAAATAGAGGAATTGCTTGATGGTTTAATCCATAGGGACACATTAACTTTTGAACACTAATCAAATAGAGGAGAGGCGGAATTAATTATATAACCTCTAGATAAGTTTGGCTTTCGAAATTGTGTGGATGTTGCTAATAGAGGATAGGCCAAGTCTCCTTTTATCCCTAGGCAAAGAGGTGGTGGTGAAGAAGATAGTGTGGATTTTATTAACGATAACGTTCCCATAGAAAAAATTATTCATAAGGATAGATATCTTTTTCCTAAGCCCTTTTAGAAGAGATGCCAAATTCAAAAAATACTGAAGATAGGTTTAGATTATAAACTGAATTGCATAAAATCTCTTAGTAAACAAAAAAACATTATGCTTCCAACTTCTAAGCCACTATTAAAGCGTGGACAGCTCATTTCAAATGGGTTTTCAAGTCAACCCGGACCCACTTCATTTTTTCAAACATGTCGAATCTAGGAACCTGGCCCGTTTGCGAAATGGGTTGACCCTAACCCAAAATTTTCAGGTCGAATTCGAATCAGTTTTTCGTGTCGTTTCAAATATTGACAACCCTAACATAAAATACCATTTAATTCTCTATTGATAATACTAGAGAAATGGATATATTGAGTGCCCACTTTAATCCAGTTGTCAAAGATAGTTGGAAAGCCAAGAGCAAAAATCCTGTTATATAAGAATTTTATGCCAGTGTATTATTTATCCTAAAATTTAATCAATTAATTGGGACGATCCATTGCTAGGAATCTAAAAAACTTTATAATATTACTTTTGTTCTTGTAACTTGTAAGGACTCAACTTTTAGAAAATTGCATTCACACCATTTCAATTGCACTCATAAAAATAGTTGGCATTGGTTGTTCTAAACATGTCATTTCTTATCACTTTCTTATTGCATGCGCTTCAAGAAACCTTTTAAGAATATTATACTCATGCAAGACTCCTTTGGGGCAATAATAATATCTCTTGTATTCATCTTAACATCTTAAAGTAGCACCTTAAATTCTTTGGTCCTTCTCATTTGCTCTTATCTAAATTATTATTAGTAATATATCTTGCAAGCGTGAGTGTGTTGTGTGTGACGGAGATTATGCCTGGGTGGCAAGCTGATTTTAGGTTTTTGAGTTGACCTGAATCTAAGCCAAATTTTCAATCTAGTAAGGATTTGAAACCCAAATCCAACACGTTTTTCAAATGAGTTGATCCAAACCCGAAATTTTCAAATAAGATTTTGAGTCTGATCTTCTGATCGTGTCAAATATTGACACCCCTAATTATAAAGCAATTGGACACACTCAATATTATTTGGCTTGACTAATCCTAAGGCATACATCCATGTCTAGCCTAACTTCTCTCTATTATTGGTAGAGCTACCAAATAATCTCTCATTCACCAGTAATAGAGACATCCATCCCTCTTTGATGTAATGGAGATGCACATCCTTAATGGATATTGAATACATCTTATTTCTTAGTACTATACAACACCAACAATCTCTTAAACTTTTAAGGTGATTTAATGTTGTCACCAACAATTGTGATTTACATATGCAAAAACATAATTGTAAAATAAATAAAATAAAAGCAAGCAAATAAAATAAAAGTTCTAAGAGATTGAGATATTATAATTTACATAAGAGCTAAGGAGAATTTATAAATCAAGTATTTCAAAAATAATTAAAATCAAAATTAACTAATTTATTGAAAAAAACCACAATGACTTTCATTTGTGAAGCCTTTGAAAATAATTAGAGAACTTAAATCTTGACATCTTGTATTTTAGATTAGTTGCAAATCCCAAAAGAAAAATAGAAAGGGTTTAAAAAGTTTATCTACTAGCTCAAGGAGAAAAGGGATGGAACTTGGTCATTTAGGGGCTGTTTGATTGGATTATTACAGGGTATAAATTATTTAAAATGCAAGAGTTTTATAAATGGGGGTGTTTTTTTGGAATACAAAATAATGTAAGGTAAAGTATGGTAAATATAATGTAAAATAAGATAGTTTATTTTGAGTGCAAATCAAATTCATCTAATTTTGAGTGAAAATCGTTACACCACAAGCTTGCTTAATCACCCCCCGCCAGCAATCACTGGCCTACCGTCGATGCCCGCCACCACTACCGTCGATCCTATTGTGTTGAGCTGTGACAGGTAAACCAAATGATCTAGTTTTGATATTATTTTAGATTTTTGCTGACATTCATTAAAAATAAACTACATACTACAGAGCTAATAAAATATCTGAATAATAAAAAACTCATACATAAAATTTCTTTCATTCATTAAAATAAATATATACACTATAGTATATGACTATATGCAAGAACTACATAACTGAAAATTAAAATAGTCATGACTGTACAAAAATCAAAATAACAAAATACATATGATCTCATATCTGATCCTGAACTACTAGTTCATAATCTCTTTCCCCTTCCCATATCCTAAAAACTAGAAGTAAAATCACGGCGAGCTACAATAGCTCAGTAAGCCACACAAACCAATCTAAATTTTTAAATATTCTTTTATCAAATATTTTGCTAAAAATTTAAAAGCAGTTAATTGCAGTTTAAATAAATCACTGAATTGAGAATCACAAAACTGAGAAATATAATAAATGCTTACCAGTCATTCTATGATTCAAATAGCAGTATACGACAAATAAATAAATTGAAATTCATATCATATAGTAGTTCAAATCACATTTCCCGGACCTAGACAGAATCTCACTGGATTCTTGTCCCTTATGACTCCCTTTTTAATTATTCTTATAGCATCAGAATATATCAGATATTCATGTCTCAGGCAGAATATCAAAGAATTCTAGCCCTTTATATTTTCCAAAAATTCCATAATACATATAGAATGTCAAAGGATTCTAGCACCTTATAGCTCCAAACAGATATAATTTAATCACATATGCATGGATATCATCACATTATAATAATTAAAGAGTAATTGAGCATGTATTAAAATTTCAAAGTATTGTATAACGGTAGAAAACAAAAAATCTAACTAGGCGAAAATGCATATTTTAGAAAATTACCAAATTATCAGGGATTGTATAAAATAATGTTTTAAGACTTTTATTATACTACAATATTATTTTTCAACATCCCGATAATTTTTTATTCAATAAAAATAGTGCAAATTTCAAAACCCCTTATAAAAAATTTCTAGAAAATATTCAAAATGTGTTTAATTATAATCTCTACAATTACAAAAAGTTATGTGGCGAAAGTTTTACCGGTGCAATGTTATCCAAGTTTTTCGTTAACGGATACAAAATTTTAATAAAAATATTCGCTAAAAATACATATTTTTAAAAATTGAGATGAGCATTATGTGCCTTACCTTAAGATGATCAAATTTTTCAACTGTGTCGATGGACGAAAACGGCCTGAATTGTCCAAAAATTAGATTTTAGTTTCTCTCACCTCTCTTTTCTCCCTAAATTCCTCTAATCCGATTCTCTGTTTGGGAAAAGCATAAAAAAAAGAAAAAAAACAAATCTTATCATTTTATATAATACTGGAATTAGATATTTTTATTTTTCTTTAAATAATATATAATAATATTATTTTAATTAATTTTTCAATAGAAAATTCATAAAAATTCTTTTAGGTATTCCAAAAATTACAGAAAATAATCATAAATTAACTTATTTTATTTAGAACATTATGGTGAAATCAGTTTGCAAAACAGATATCTGACGGTTCCAAAACCCCCACTTGTACTCACAGGTACCGATTTTTTTAAAAATTTTGACAGTGCCCAAATATTATGAAAATATTAGAGAAGTTAAAACGACATTATAAATATTCTAGTGAAGACAGTTTGTGATTTGAACTTCTCTATATCAATCCAAAAAATCTTGAAAATTTAAAGGGTTTCACAACCAATCACTATAATCGCTAGCCACCACCGCCAACCACCGACTACCGATCACCACCGCCGCCGACGCAAGTCACTATCACCGCCTCCGGCCTGCGCCGCACGCTGCCGCTAGTCGTCATCATTTAGGACTTTGCTCTACATTTATTACTTTTAACACACAAAAAAAAAATCATTCACATATATGTACTATACATTCATTCAAACAACTCCAAAATATTCATTTTATACCGCATTCTTTTTACACTATTTATTTTTCAGACAACCAAACAACCCCTTGTAGTTCCAAACTCAATAGTGAAATCACAATCCACGAAATGGGATTAAACATGATCACAAGCCAAATAAGAGTCAAATCATATGAATATCATAGTGTTCTCTATACATATATTCATCTTTCTTAACATCACATATTTACTTTCTTGCAAGTTATTTTGATTTTTGCACTTGCTTCTAAAATAATTTTTGGCTGCTAGACCTTAGAAAATAATATTAAGTTTTGTTTGGGATGATTTTTTTTTTCTCTAAAATAATTTTTTAGCATTAAAAATTTTAATTCAAAAATTTTTTACTAAAAAATTACTTTAAAAAAGAGTAAAAAAATCATCTCAAACAAAGCCTAAATAAGTACAATAGGCAGCATTTATTCCTACTCGTACATATTGAAGCCTACCTTGCTTGGCTTTTCTCATATAATTTTATAGAAAGCAAAGTTATAAACGACAAAGGGGAAAAGATTTCTTAAAGGAAATGAGAATAATCATGCGAACACTGATATGTATCTATCTATCTAATAATTATAATTGGAATATAATTACCGACTAAAATTAATACAAATCAATTTTATATTTGAAAAGGAAAACTTTTGTATCAATATGTATTTGATAACTCAATATATGAGTGTTTCTGTATAAACATGTTTAATTTTGAATTTTTAATGAAATTTCAATCGTTATACCAAAAGACATCTCGATATTTTAGGATCACTCATAAATAATTGCAATGGACTATTGAATTTGGCACAAGTTCTAAAGCTTTATTAGATTCACTCATAGTGCATATTAAATGAAGCTGTCAAAATTGGGTCACGAGTCGAGTTCGAGTCGAACCCGGAATTGAACTCGACTCGAACCCGGAATTGACCCGACACAAGTTGATCCTACCCGAACACAACCTATTTTTACAAGCGGGTCAGATATTTCAACCCAGACTCGACCCACGCGAGTTACTAGGTTGACCTGACCTAACTCGTTTACACGTTCTCATTCAGGCATTGCCTGCAGTGGCGACGCGAGCAGACTTGATGTGGCGTGGTCACGTGGGCAAAGCGGTCGACGCAGGAAAAACAGTCAGCGCGGTCATTCCCGATTTTTCGGTTCAACCCGAACCCAACCCGATTTTTGAAATGGGTCGGTCTGTTGAACCCGAATCCGTCCTGTTTCACAAACAGGTTGATCCTAACCCATTTTTTAAATATTGACACCCCTGCTAATCATCATCAATGAAAAAAAATATTTTTAATAAATTTAAGGGTATATTTGGTAATACATATTTACTGTTTGGTTTTTTAGAATGCTGACATATTTATGTATAGCTACTATTTTCTTAGTAAATTTCAAAAAATTGTGTTGATATATTGATTTATTTATTTTAAGGGAAAACAAATTTTATTCCAACAAAGAAAATTGAAGTACAACAGCGACCCAAAATAGCCAACACCAAAATACATCAAAGATAGGAAATGAAAGCAACCTTGACAAAACAGATAGTGAAAGATGCAGGAAAAGGAGTCAACAACCAACAACGGACTCAGGATGGCATGTCCCTTCAACCATCCTACAGTTAGGCACGGACCATCTATTGGTATTAGCCACTCATAAAAATCCAACACATGCAACCACAAAGAAGAAGGGCACACCACCAAGGTTGCCAACAAGCCCATGCCAAAAGGGTAATAAGCAAGGAGTCGCCTCATCATCGTCCAAATTGTCAATAAAGCCCACGACAACTAAAGCGAGAAGGAAACCCAAAGCATATTTCTTCTTAGATTACTTTTCCATCTTTTGCCTCCGCCATTGAGAACTGCTTGATCAACAACACACCCTACCATGAAACTATACATATTATCATTTACATGGTCACCAAAATCATCAACCTCTCCCACACAAGGCGTGGATAGGCACTCATCCATATCCAACCAATCAAATTGAACCAAAATAGAGTTATTCAAAGACCCAGATAGATGGACTTTCAAATAAATATTAGATATAACTAAGATTGGAATATCAACAAACTCCATATTCCCCTTCGAGACATTCACAATAGGAGACATGTTCGACTCAACATTAATAGGTAAAGCATAAGCCAAATTAACAAACAGACTTTCAATATCTCAGACCACAGGCTCGAAAGGAATAGAGCCATCAGAAATAACCAACGCATGGGTTGGTGAACCTGGAAAATCCTCACTAGAGGGAATACCATCCCCGGAAGCTACATCAACTGATAAATCACCCGAATATGCCACAGCATCCGCACACAAATGGCTAGCTATAAGGTTAATACCACAATTATTTTTGATCAAATTTTGATTCACTCCATCACAAAAAGCATTCTTAGGTGGATCCAAAGGAGAAACATAAGGAGCAAGCTCCTTTATAACAAGAATAGAATCACCAAAGGCAGAACCAGAGTCCAATGTCATAGCATCATCCCCCAAACAATCAGCAAAAATCCCAATTATAACACCAGCAGGACTCAAATCCACAAAATTAACATTAGCATTCTCCACCCTATTGATATTAGGCACAGTAGGAAACAAGGAAGGGGTAGCAGAATGATCCAAAATCCCTTCACAGTTAACATTACCATTAACATGCAAAGCAAGCACAAAAGCCCCCTCCCGAACATCCGAAGGAGGGTCCAAACCAACAAACATAATATCAAGCACACTAATAGGAACATTCAAAGGCACTAGATCTAGGTCCTCAACGATAATAGGGTCGATAACAGTAGTGGTAGGGGGAATGTAATTCGCAGGAAGAGAGGGATCATTTAGAGCCAAGGAAATAGGGTCCACAACGGGAACAGTGACAAAAACAATAGGAGGCTAAGCAGAAGCATCAACCCACCTCAAATGAGGAAACAACTTAATACATTCAGACCGCTTATGTCCCACAGCTTTGCAATGAGGATAATAACTAGGAAAATCTTCTAAAATAACTTTCAGAATGTAGCCTAATTTCTCAGGACCAAGCCAAACATAGTGAGGATAAGTTTTAGAAATGTCCATTTCCACAAGGATACAAGAAACGGATGGCCTCGAACCCACAGTAGTGGCATTGTCCGTATGAAGCAGACGGCCAAATAATGAACCCAAACAAAAAGCGAGGAGAAAATAGGTGTGGGCGAAGCTCCGCAAAGGATATTCAGACAAGGATGATCGGAGACTCCTCCGGTAGCTCAAGGAATGACATCCATTTTATCACTTTCATAAAACAAACAGTAATGAAATATGATCTATGCGCAAAAATCCTACCGTAGTCGAGATCATTAGAAAGCTTAATCAAGACATTGCTATAATCTAAAAGAGTAACAGAGAACACACCCGATAATTTGAGGTTGAAAAAAAAAACTCCTAATAGAGTATAAAACTGGCCGCCGCAGCCAAAAATTTTCCCACTAAGGCAAATTCGAAAGGCTTAGCAAGATGAAAGACATCATCCTCCGAGATCCATAAAATCGACAAACCCTGAATCGTAGTAACTTACAGATCCGGAAATGCCTTTGATGTATCAGAGCCAGACAAAATATCTTTGAAAGATTTGGAGCGATTCTTACAATCAAGAAATTCAGGATCTAAACATTTAATAGAATTCACCATAGCACCATGGAAGGACAATGAAAAAATCCAACCCAAACACAAACAAACAGAAGGAAAAAAAAACTAAGGTGGACACAGAAGAGACAACACAAGAAAAGGCAAAGAGAAAACTCCCCTCGAGTGCGAAGTAGGCGGATCGAAACCCTCATCAAGCGACGGCTAGGGCAAAAGCCCTAGCATAGCGAAAAGAAGGAACCCCATCATCCAGTGGAGTCAAAAAAATATGTTGATATATTGCTTTTCTCTAAGTGTGATAGTTATAATTTGGGTTGTAAGTGAACAAGTGTGCTCAATAAACAACTCAAAATATGTTCATATAAAATTCATTTAGTTTCCTTTTACTTACACAATTGAATAAATACTTGAACAAAATTTCAAAAGCTCGTGATATATATGAATAAGTTTGAATGCTAAATAGTATGGCCATTTTACATTTATATCCGTAAACATATTCAATAGCATGGCCATGAATAAGTTTGAACACTCTCATCAGGAGGTGCATCAAAGTGCACGCTGAGAAGAGTGGCAATCAGGCGTATCTAAGTCTCCTTCATTTGCTCCTGGGAAATGTGGGGTTGATTTTCACCAAAGGAGACCTTAAAGAAGTTAGTGAAGAGGTTGCAAAGTACAAAGTTGGTGCTCGTGCTCGTGTTGGTCTTGTTGCCCCTATTTATGTTGTTGTTCCTCCGGGAAACACTGGCCTGGATCCTTCACAGACCTCTTTCTTCCAGGTGCTCAACATTCCTACCAAGATTAACAAGGGTATCATTGAAATTATTACCCCAGTCGAACTGATAAAGAAAGGTGATAAGGTGGGATCCTCAAAGGCTGCCCTCCTTGCTAAGCTGGGGATTAGGCCATTCTCTTATGGCCTTGTTGTCCAGTATGTGTATGAGGATGGTTCGGTTTTCAGTCCTGAAGTGCTTGACCTCACTGAGGATGATCTCATTGAGCAATTTTCAACTGTTTTTTTTATGGTCACCTCACTCTCACTGGCTATCTCGTATCCCACCCTTGCAGCAGCTCCCCACATGTTCATCAATGCTTACAAAAATGTCCTTGCCGTCGCAATTTCCACTGATTACACATACCCGCAGGCTGAGAAGGTTAAAGAGTATTTGAAGGATCCGAGTAAATTTGATGTTTCTGTTGCACCTGTTGAATCCGTTACTCCGGCTGCCTCTACTGCTCCGGCAGCTACAGTGGAAGAGAAGAAGGAAGAGCCTGCTGAGGAATCTGATGATGACATGGGTTTCAGCTTATTCGACTAAGCTTTGTTGGCCTTCTTCTAGAAATCAAAATTTACTAGTAAGATTTGGAACAATTGTCTTTTGGGAGTTTTCATTTTGTCAATACTGTTTTGCAGAACTTTGAGGTGTTGAATTTATTTTTTTAGCAGTTTAGTGATAATATTTTTTCTTTGAAAATAAAAATAAATAAATAAATTAATTAAAAATATTCAACTGTTTTTTAACAATTAGCTCAATAAGAACATGATAAAATGATTCTTTAGCGTTTTAATTTTTTATTATTCGATGACTTGCATTATGTTATTGTACTAAGCTTCCTATAATTTATATGTTTTAAAAATTATGTATATTATTAGATAGATTTATTTGATGGAAATGTCGAACAAATAATTAAGATCAATAGAACTAAATAATTTTTTATTATTAATTTAACTTCACCAAAAAACTTAAAAAATATCCAATAATTATATTAAAATTTATTCAAATTTCTAAATCTAATTTTGTCTACTAATTAGGCTATATTTTTTAGTTATTAGCATCAAATATATAATTAGTTAGGCTTCACCAAAGCTCAATTTCAGCTCAAATTTGATAAAAAAAAAAACTAATAATAAACCTGAACAAAATTTTAAAATTCAGATTATACTCTTGATCTCAATAAGAAAATTAATAAACAAATTAAAACTATATATCAATCAGCTCAACTCAGTTTATTTATATCCCTAATTATAAGAAAATTGTTACAAAATTATTTCAAAAAAAAAATATTTATAATATTCACAATAATTTTAAAAAAAAATGCTTTTCATCTTTTTTATTTAGCTTGGTTGGTGAGCGAGTACGGTTGGGAACCTCTCAACTTATGCTCGATTCCCCTCGAGCAATAGCGTCTCCTAAGTGAGGCCAAATCAAATGCGGATAAAAAAAGTTTTAAATCAGCCGAGTATTAATCACGTGCCAAATGCAATTTAAAAAATGACAAATGACAGCCGGGAATATCCCGTTCAAAAAAAATTCTTTTGCCGTCATAATTACTCTACGATTATATATATAGCTGTCAAAAACGGGTCAAGGGTCGGGTTCGGTCCAACCTGAAATTGACCCGACACTGTTCAACCCGACCCGAACCTGACCAGTTTTTGCAAACGGGTCGGTTTTCCAACCCGAACCCGACCCGCTTCGGGTATATTTTTTTAAAATTTTTTTTATTTAATTCAATTTATTTAAATCTAAATTAAATTAAGGAAAGATTTACTTCAATTAATTTAAAATAAATCAAGATTAATTTAATTTGGGCAACAATGTTTATACTTTTTTGAAATATCATTTATTTATTTCATAAAAATCCTTTAAAATCCTATTAAATTAATTAAAAACGGGTCAAACCGGGTCGATTTCGAATTTTCGGGTCAACCCGAACCCGACCCGGTTTTACAAACGGATCGAAATCTCTAACCCAAACCCGATCCGGTTCGGGTTCTGATTGACCCGAACCCAAAATTTTTGGGTCGGATTTAGATCGGGTCAAATGTTGACAGCTCTAATATATATATTAACTAATGACAGGGAATGGAATGAGATTATCTGAAAAGAGAATATTAGTAAGAGAATATTAGTTATTAAATAAAATATGCTGCTTTTCACGCCAGGGTGGCCGTGCCTCATACCGCCCTAACTAGTACAATACTAAAATAGAAGTGGTGGGTCCAAAGCACGTGGGACAAGACAGGATGCTAACGCAACAGTCATATAAACTCATCACATCACATCTTTCGTTAAGCCATTGGCAGATGCAGAAATGCAAACCCATTTTGTCCCCGAATCCAATTTTTACAACGACCGTTCAATTAATTGAGCGATCAACCCAATGGCATAATAGTAATTATACTTTTACCTAAACAATATATTAATAAACCTTGAATTAATGATTAATTATTCAGTCCGAACATCATAAGCCGTCCGGAGGTAAATCAGAGTATCCCATGTTATATTTTTGTTGTGTATCATAATTGTGTACTCGCTATGTATTGAGTGGCGTGGAGGGCTCTGACTCGCCTCCGAACTAGAGCTACGTTTGGTGTCCGCACAAAATAATTTCTCTGAAATAACACAGTTGCTCGGATTTAGTGCTATCTGCTCAAGCACAATTTTTGGAATGGTTCATAACTCAATGAGATAATGAGTCAAATTTCGAAAGAATATTGACTCGACCCTCTAGCTCATGAGCATGCTTGTCAAAAAAAAATATTACAAGAAATTACACTTAAAAATATTCGAAATTTACATCTCATTTTCTTATATCAAATGTTTATTTATTATTTATTTTTTAATTTCTCATTTCCTTATCTTTATTAAAATAATTTATTGAATCATTCTCATTAAAGAACGGGTTGGTGAGTCCGTTCCAATTCGATTATGTAATTAAGCTCAAGCTTAAGCTGAAATTAGCATTGACTTGACCTCAGTTCAACTCATTTACAATCCTGCTTAGATTTGCTTGGATTTTGTAATTAAAGTTAGTAACACTTTCAAATTCATTAAATTTTAGAATTTTATTTTAAAATTCAATATTAATGAATTAAAAATTATTTCATAAAATAAATCTCATCTAAAAAAATCAAATGATCAAACATAAAAATATAATCATTTTAGGATCTTTTTGAGAATGCTACAATTTTTTATAAAGAAAGTTGCAATATTGTTGTGGATTTGCGGCTTTTTTGAAAGCAGGTATAAAAAATTGTTTTGTATAGCTGCTTTCAAAAAAGCCGCTTTCTAGCATAAAAATTTATTAAAAGTTATGAAAAATTAATTGTCAAACAAATCTTATAATTGTGATCTTAAAATTAAAGTTATAAACAAAGGTTTCGTTCGGGACGACTTTAATTATTTGCCACTTAAAATAAATTTTTAAAAAATAGTAAGAAAATCATCTCAAAGAAAGCCGTCCAATGGGAGAGATTATTCTGTGCGGACACTGGACGGAAGAACTGTTCGGTTCTGCTCTCGGTACGTACCAAACGCGGTACATTTTTTGGAGTGATGTGATACATTTTTATTAATCTCCAGATGAATCTGAACACGCGCGTAATAAATTTTCGTCCAATGGAAGTTTTACAACGAAACTAATGCCAAAGTACGTAACGCAGTGGCCGCCAAGTAAGACCCACTATTCCAAGCAAATCCCAATTCTGAACCGATATCGTGATGTTATGTCTATATGCTTCAGAAATTATTTATAAATGAAGCATAGAGTTTCTATTTGTCCAGACAATTATTTAAAAAATGAAAGAAATATAGAAAGTGAAAGTGAAAGGCAAAGGCTGAATTAAGAACTGCTTGTGGTTTCTGTGCTCTACTCTCTTATGAATAAACAAAGAATTCGAATCCTCTTAAATAATCGTGCTAATTACATATATAGTGTATTATTATATTTTCTATGAATTACAGTTTGATTTATATTGATTTTATCTGAGGGTATGATTTGAGACTTTGAGTTAGGTCGACTCTTGAGACAATTCATCCACTCAATAAATTACTCGTGAGCTTAGCTCGTTAACCGGCTTGTATAAAAAAATTTATGTTAAATTCATTTATATATTGTTGCGTCCAGGAGTATTCGCGGCGGTAGAGAAATATCATATTTAACGTCTTAGCATTGTACGAAAATCTGGCACGCAATCAGATAAGAAGAGAGGGTCTAGCATTTATGAGACACCAAGATTTTTACGTGGAAAACCCCTGTAAAAGGGGGAAAAACCACGGGGCCTAGCCCAGTTTGAACGAATCCACTAATATTTGCAGTCGATTACAAATGAGACCCTTCCTTGGGAGAAGGCCTTAGCATGATGTACATCTTATGGAGTACATTACATGATGTAAATACAAAGATCTACTATCGACGTATTCGCTTTGTTAGAAGGACTGCAGTTGGCGTGCGACGTAGGTCAGGAGGACCGTAGTCAGCTGGCGACGGAGGATTGTAGTCGGCGGGCGACGTAAGTCAGGAGGACTGTAGTCGGCGGGCGACGGAGGTCGGAAAGGATGTATTCGGCGAGCGACATAAGTCAGGAGGACCGTATTCAACGGGCGACGGATGTCAAAAAGACTGTAGTCGGCGGGCGACGTAAGTCAGGAGGACCGTAGTCGGCTGGCGACGGAGGTCGAAAGAACTGTAGTCTGACGACGAAGATCAGTAGGACAGCGTCAGGTAGAAGTCCAGCAATGAAAAGAAATGCATCTTCGCATAGACGTCCAGCGGAGTCCGATAACCGGTAGAAGTCCGGCGTCGGGTAGAAGCTTGGCGAAGAGTGAAGGTCCGACGTCGGGTAGAAGTCCGACGTCGTTGGTGGCAGAGGAGAACTCTGGCTTCACTTGGGCGGAGTTTCGGCGTCATGAGGGAATTCTCTTGTAAATTGGGAAGAATTTCAGCATCCCATGGAAGTTGGGCAGAATTCTGGCGTTCTCCCGAAAATCCGACAGAGTTCCGGTGTCTTCAGGCGGCAGGAAGAGCTCCGGCGGTGGTCGAGGAGGTGAGGAATCTCCTTTTCCCCTTTCTCCTCTCCTTCTTCTCTCTCTTCACTTGAGCCCCCCTTTGGTGTAGAATGAGGGCTCTATTTATAGTTTTTCTGGAGTGGCATAGCCCGTAAATAGGTGTGAGATCAAGGGCGAATTGTGAGTGGTTTGAATGGACGGCCGATATCGAATCCTTTGATCATGCACCGTTCGTTGGTCATTTGAAGGCCTTAATGATGTCGGAATTCAATGATCTTGGGCTCGTCGGATTCGTCTCGTCGAGCCGTTCGATTCGAGTATAAGCTCGTCAAAATCGGAGACCGTTTGGTAACTCAAATTGCGGTTTGAACCTTCCAACAGCGCTTTGAACCCTTGATTCAGACTCATTTGGGCTCGGATTGGGTTGATCTTGGAATCGTTGGGTTCGTATTTTCGAGATGCTCAGTTTGACTATAAGCTCGCTGAAATCGGAGTTCATATGCTCCCAAAATTAATTTTTGAAGTTTCCGAACTGATTTTGCCTCGAGATTCGTGCCCAATCAAGATAATTTTGTGATGACGTATCAGTTGCCCCCCTATTTTCGGACATCGAAGCACCATGAGTCCGAAAATACATGCGTCGACAATTTGTATTGGTCTAAACACCAAAAAATACTTTCAAAAATTAACATCTTGTTCGAACTTCACCATAGAGGCCTCGTTGAGTTCTGAAAGTGTCATAATCGAGTCTGGAACGTGGAAAAACTTGTCCGGGGACCCGAAAAACGTCAAATTTGGGCTTTTCGGGACAAAATTCGGGCCCGGAATGGACCGGGCAGCCGAACCGGCCGGCTGACCGCCGCCGCCGCGCCGCCTCCGCGCGGAACCGCCCGCGCGCTGCTCCCACGCGTCGCCTGGGCTGGACCGCGCCCGCGCCTGGGTGCGCCCGCGCCTGGGCTGGGTGCGCCTGCGGCTGGGCTGGCTGCGCCCGCGTGTTGCGCGGCCTGTGTGCTGGGCCCGCTCCGCTGCTGCCGCCGCCGCCGCCGGCCGGCCTTCCGCGTGGCTGGCACGCTGCTGCGCTGCTGGCAGCGATCCGCGTGAAGAGTCCGCGGATCGGCGCGATTTTTGTGAGTCGGTTCGCTGCCACCAACTTAGGTGGGGCCCACTCGTGTAAAGAGGCCGTTTTTTTTTTTGCTATTTATGGGTCCAAAAAATTCCGAAAAAATCTCAAAAAATTCTGAAAAATTCAGAAAAAATTTAGAAAAATTTGGGATTTCGAAAATTGCAATAACTTCCCCTTCTTGCTTCAAAACCTATAAATAGGCCCCCTAGGCCTTTAGAAAACTTGCACCTTTTCTTTCTTTCTTTCTCCCTCCGGCTCTCTGGCGGCTGAGGCCTCCGCTATTTGCGAGCGGGAAACTTCCCCTGCTCGAATTAGCGCCCCTCCTCGCGTGCAGAAGCCCACGGGATTTCTTCCTCTCCCTCCGGCTTACTGGCGGTTGAGGCTTCCGCTATTTGCGAGTTGGAATTTCTTCATGCTCGACTTAGCGCCCCTCCTCGCGCGCAGAAGCCTACGGGATTTCTTCCTCTCCCTCCGGCTTACTGGCGGTTGAGGCTTCCGCTATTTACGAGTTGGAATTTCTTCTTGCTCGAATTAGCGCTCCTCCTCGCGTGCAGAAGCCTACGGGATTTCTTCCTCCCCTTAGTTCTTTGAGAGATTTGTTGAACTGCTGAAATACGACGTCATGTAGAAATACGACATTGGGCAGAAGACCGACGAAATTTCTACGACAGTCAGAATTCCGACGACGAGTAGAAGTATGGCGTCGGGCAGAAGACCAACGAAATTCCATCAACTGTCAGAATTCCGACGACGAGTAGAAGTATGATAGAAGTCCGACGGTGAGGGGAGTCCATCGTCTGGTAGAAGACCGACGAAAGTTTGTCGACGAGCAAAAGTCTGCCTGACGAGTAGAAGTCCGACGCCAGGGAGAATTTTGATGTCGGTTAGAAGATCGACGAAAGTTCGTCAATGAACAGAAGTCCGACGACGAGTAGGAGTCCGCTGACAAGCAGAAGTCCGACGACAGGGAGAAGTCCGGCGTCGGGTAGAAGTTCAACGTCGGCTAGAAGACCGACGAAATTTCGTCGATGAGAAAAAGTCCGACGACGAGTAGGAGTACGCTGATGAGCAGAAGTCCGACGACAGGGAGAAGTCCGACGTCGGGTAAAAGTCCGCTGACGAGCAGAAGTCCGACGACAGGGAGAAGTCCGTCGTCGGGTAGAAGACCGACGAAAGTTCATAGACGAGCAGAAGTCCGACGACGAGTAGGAGTCCGCTGACGAGCAGAAGTCCGACGACAGAGAGAAGTCCGACGTCGGGTAGAAGTCCACTGACGAGCAGAAGTCTGACGACAGGGAGAAGTCCGTCATCGAGTAGAAGACCGACGAAAGTTCATCGACGAGCAGAAGTCCGACGACGAGTAGGAGTTCGCTGATGAGCAGGAGTCCGACGATAGGGAGAAGTCCGTCATCGGGTAGAAGACCGACGAAAGTTCATCGACGAGCAGAAGTCCGACGACGAGTAGGAGTTCGCTGATGAGCAGGAGTCCGACGACAGGGAGAAGTCCGACGTCGGGTAGAAGTCCGCTGACGAGCAGAATTCTGACGATAGGGAGAAGTCCGTCATCGGGTAGAAGACCGACGAAAGTTCATCGACGAGCAGAAGTCCGACGACGAGTAGGAGTTCGCTGATGAGCAGGAGTCCGACGACAGGGAGAAGTCCGACGTCGGGTAGAAGTCTGCTGACGAGCAGAAGTCTGACGACAGGGAGAACTCCGTCATCAGGTAGAAGACCGATGAAAGTTCATCGACGAGAAGAAGTCCGAAGACGAGCAGAAGTTTGCTGACGTCGGGTAGAAGTTCAACGTCGGGTAGAAGACCGACGAAGATTCGTCGACGGGCAGAAGTCCGACGACGAGTAGGAGTCCTCTGACGAGCATAAGTCTGACAACAGGAAGAAGTCCGATGTCGAGTAGAGGTCCTCTCCGAGGTTGTATGTCAGAACATTTGTTCGATGACATTAACCTGTGTGGAACAGGTAGAGAGAATTTACCAAGGATGTAAGACCTATCCGAGGTTGTATGTCGAAGTCCTGCTCGACGACGTTAACCTGTGTGGATGAGGTCAGGAGAATCCATCAAGAATGTAAGACCTATCCGAGGTTATATGTCAGAACATTTGTTCGATTACATTAACCTGTGTGGAAGAGGTCGAGAGAATCCACCAAGGATGTAAGACCTATCCGAGGTTGTATGTCGGAGCCCTGCTCGACGACGTTAACCTGTGTGGATGAGGCCAGGAGAATCCACCAAGGATGTAAGACCTATCCGAGGTTATATGTCAGAACATTTGTTCGATGACATTAACCTGTGTGGAAGAGGTCGGGAGAATCCACCAAGGATGTAAGACCTATTCGAGGTTGTATGTCGGAGCCCTGCTCGACGACGTTAACCTGTGTGGATGAGGCCAAGAGAATCCACCAAGGATGTAAGACCTATCCGAGGTTGTATGTCAGAACATTTGTTCGATGACATTAACCTGTGTGGAAGAGGTCGAGAGAATCCACCAAGGATGTTAGACCTATCCGAGGTTGTATGTCGGAGCCCTGCTCGACGACGTTAACCTGTGTGGATGAGGCCAGGAGAATCCACCAAGGATGTAAGACCTATCCGAGGTTGTATGTCAGAACATTTGTTCGATGACATTAACCTGTGTGGAAGAGGTCGGGAGAATCCACCAAGAATGTAAGACCTATCCGAGGTTGTATGTCGGAGCCCTGCTCGACGACGTTAACCTGTGTGGATGAGGCCAGGATCAAATCCCCCTGGGATTGATCGTCCGGTGATTGAGATACAATATGGATTGTGTATTTCTCGAATCACGGAGAAAGAGTTTGAGAAGTTTTTTCTTATTTTTCATAAGAGAAAAAATTATATCACAACAACATGAACATTATATTACTGCATTACGTAAGATAATACAATAGTTCCCTAGTACGACTTACAAATTACAAAGTACTCAACACACAAGATCTACGCACGGTGACAATACGACAACATTTAACTTGGAAGAAGATATTAGAGATATCAAAGTGACACTCAACTCAACATAAAAGCGACAATAAGACAAGTAATATTTGCTAATACAAATACACGAAGTGCGTGATCATTCAATCTCTCCAACCATTTGAACAGTATTCAATGGTTGTCTTTGTTGTTGCTTCTGCCCCCCAGTCGGACCAACTTCATCTCAGGTTGGTGTATCTTTGATGAATTGTCGGAGATATCCCTGTCGGATCAGTCTCTCAACTTCTTCCTTGAGCTGCCAACATGCTTCAGTAGTGTGCCCACGACTACAGTGGAAGTGACAATATTGCTCCTGATTTCCGACATTGGGCTTCAAAGGGTGTGGCCATTTCACATTCTCCTGATCCCGAATGGCCATTAATACATTTGCTTGGGATGTATTAAGTGGTGTGTACTCCTTTTCTTGGCGAGATTCTCGTCGTGGTGACGGAGACCTATGAGGTAGATTATTCTTCCCATGCTTTTTCTGCTGTGAGAAAGAATTATCCATCCCATGTGCACCTTTGCGCTTCCCGTAGATTTGCTCAAACAGTTTCCTGTGAGCATTTATAGCTTCATCAGCAGAGATTTGTGCCTCCACGCGATGGATCAAGTCAGCGTACGAATGGACGGTGTCTCGCATAAGGGCTGAATAGAAGGGGCCAGGACGAAGACCTCCCAGAAGGACCCCTCTGAGTAATTCTGGGTCTACTCCTGGAATCTGTCGTGCTTCAGTGGAAAATCGTTGAAAATACTCCTTCAACGATTCTCCCTCATTTTGGCGAATCCCGGAGAGGTGGGAAGAATCCCTAGCAATTCTTCGATTGGCCACAAATTGTTCGACGAATACTTTGGCCAATTTGACAAAAGAGGGGATCGTTCCAGGTGGAAGCGAGTAGAACCACGTTCGGGCCTGTCCTTTAAGGGTGGCGGGAAAGATTTGGCAGAGGAGCGCGTCTGATGCTCGTTGAATATGCATGATGGTTCTATAGTAGTCAACATGCTCATATGGGTCGGTCGTCCCGTCGTAGGATTCAACGTTTGGCATTTTGAATCCGACCGGAATGTGATGCTGAAGAATAGCTTCAGTTAGAGGTGATAACTTCTCGAAGTTCTTCTGTCGGAGAGCATGCCTCACATCTCCTCGGGGGAACTCTTCCCGTACCAATTTTCGCAGTTCGCGACGCAGGACATTCTGAGGGAGTTCCGCAATGTGTGGTTGGGGAGAGCCTTCGGGGAGATCCGAAAAAATGCGAGGATGTAATGAACTCGTTGTATCGGCAAGTTCATCTTCCTGTCGTGATTGAGGATGTCTCCTAGGTGGAGGAAGGTGAATCTCTTCTTTAAGATGCTCGAATTGAACATCTTCATCCCTTGGTGGATCCCGAGGGAGAAGGATCTCCTCCAACGTCGGCTGTCGATCATCTCGTAGGAGTTGGAGGATCTCGTTTTGCGATTCTTCTATCTTCCGGATTCTTTCTTCTAAAGAAGGTCCCAAAGTCCCTTCTCCGGCAGCATTCTGCCCCCCAGGGTGAAAAGATGCTGACATTGGTCGTCTATGGTTAATAGACGGATTTCTGGACTGATGAGAGTTGGAGCGAGAAGCTCCAACTAAACGACTGCTGCGCCTATTCACCATCGTAGCAGTACTCGAAGTAGTGGGATTGTGTTTCCCACAGACGGCGCCAAACTGTTGCGTCCAGGAGTATTCGCGACGGTAGAGAAATATCATATTTAACGTCTTAGCATTGTACGAAAATCTGGCACGCAATCAGATAAGAAGAGAGGGTCTAGCATTTATGAGACACCAAGATTTTTACGTGAAAAACCCCTGTAAAAGGGGGAAAAACCACGGGGCCTAGCCCAGTTTGAACGAATCCACTAATATTTGCAGTCGATTACAAATGAGACCCTTCCTTGGGAGAAGGCCTTAGCTTGATGTACATCTTATGGAGTACATTACATGATGTAAATACAAAGATCTACTATCGACGTATTCGCTTTGTTAGAAGGACTGCAGTTGGCGTGCGACGTAGGTCAGGAGGACCGTAGTCAGCTGGCGACGGAGGATTGTAGTCGGCGGGCGACGTAAGTCAGGAGGACTGTAGTCGGCGGGCGACGGAGGTCGGAAAGGATGTATTCGGCGAGCGACATAAGTCAGGAGGACCGTATTCAACGGGCGACGGATGTCAAAAAGACTGTAGTCGGCGGGCGATGTAAGTCAGGAGGACCGTAGTCGGCTGGCGACGGAGGTCGAAAGGACTGTAGTTTGACGACGAAGATCAGTAGGACAGCGTCAGGTAGAAGTCCAGCAATGAAAAGAAATGCATCTTCGCATAGACGTCCAGCGGAGTCCGATAACCGGTAGAAGTCCGGCGTCGGGTAGAAGCTTGGCGAAGAGTGAAGGTCCGACGTCGGGTAGAAGTCCGACGTCGTTGGTGGCAGAGGAGAACTCTGGCTTCACTTGGGCGGAGTTTCGGCATCATGAGGGAATTCTCTTGTAAATTGGGAAGAATTTCAGCATCCCATGGAAGTTGGGCAGAATTCTGGCGTTCTCCCGAAAATCCGGCAGAGTTCCGGTGTCTTCAGGCGGCAGGAAGAGCTCCGGCGGTGGTCGAGGAGGTGAGGAATCTCCTTTTCCCCTTTCTCCTCTCCTTCTTCTCTCTCTTCACTTGAGCCCCCCTTTGGTGTAGAATGAGGGCTCTATTTATAGTTTTTCTGGAGTGGCATAGCCCGTAAATAGGTGTGAGATCAAGGGCGAATTGTGAGTGGTTTGAATGGACGGTCGATATCGAATCCTTTGATCATGCACCGTTCGTTGGTCATTTGAAGGCCTTAATGATGTCGGAATTCAATGATCTTGGGCTCGTCGGATTTGTCTCGTCGAGCCGTTCGATTCGAGTATAAGCTCATCAAAATCGGAGACCGTTTGGTAACTCAAATTGCGGTTTGAACCTTCCAACAGCGCTTTGAACCCTTGATTCAGACTCATTTGGGCTCGGATTGGGTTGATCTTGGAATCGTTGGGTTCGTATTTTCGAGATGCTCAGTTTGACTATAAGCTCGCTGAAATCGGAGTTCATATGCTCCCAAAATTAATTTTTGAAGTTTTCGAACTGATTTTGCCTTGAGATTCGTGCCCAATCAAGATAATTTTGTGATGACGTATCATATATATATATAGTTAAAACTCGATTATATATTATTATATTTTAGCATAAAGTTACTAAACATATTTAAAACTCGATATTTTAGTAATTTGTTTTATTTTTATATTTTTTTACTATGTTATTATAATAATTACATGAATAATATAAACGAACTTAAACTTGTTGTGTCCTGAAGTATTCGCGGCGGTAGAGAAATATATAGTTTAACGTCTTAGCATTGTACGAAGATCCAGCATACAAGCAGATAAGATAGAGGATGTAGCGTTCATAAGAGACACCAGAGTTTTTACGTGAAAACCCCTGAAAAGGGGGAAAAACCATGGGGCATGATCCAATTTGATGAATCCACTAATATTTGTAGTCGATTATAAATGAGGCCCTTCTTAAGAAGAAGGCCTTGGCTTAATGTCACAAATGTACATCAGCGCATTACATGGTGGGAGTTACAATAATCAACATAGACATATTTGTTTGGTCGGCAGGACCATAGTTGATAGGATAGAGATTAGAAAGAACGTAGTATGCTGGAGATCGGGGTCAGAAGACTATTTTCCGTAGATGTAGGTTGGAATGATCATATTATGCAGGAGACTGAAGTCAGAAAGAATGTTGTCTGGCGATGTAGGTCGGAAGTGTCACGACCCGACCCGACGGGGACGGATCCCGCCCGAGTCGGATCGCGACCAGCTTAAACAGACTAACCAGGATCTGGCTTTGAAATTGGTTACTGAACTGAATCTTCCAAAATGTTCTTAATCAACAGACACACAAACACAGAGCTACTATAGAACATCAAATGCAGCGGAACAAATCATCTATATTTTTCTTTCTTTTCCTCAAAACAATCATCTACAAATACAGTGCATGGCTGACAGAAAAATAAAACAGAAAGAGCCATGACTGTACAAAAAATTAAAAAGTACAAAAGTACCTATCACAGATCGGACTCTGAACTCTAGTCCAAGACCTCCTTCCCTTTCCCAGAACCTGAAAACCACCAGAAAGCAAGAGTGAGCTCAACAGCTCAGCAAAGCAACAAACCTCCAATCAAAACTCTCAGAATCCAAAACCAAACTCATCAAACAGAAATCCGATCAGAAATCAGAACAGAATCGTATCTCGAATCAGAACAGAAGCAAAATCAGAACTTATACGGACATAGATCAAATCAGAATCAGAGTCGTACAGATCAGATCACATCAGAGTACAAGTCAGAACGGATTAAATCAACAGAGTCAGAATCGTACAGAAATCAGAAATTCAGCTCATATCAGAACAGAACAGAATCAAAAATCATAATTGCTTACAGAACAGATCAAACAGAATCGTACGGAAACAGAAGTCGTATCAATTTAGATACCAGATATCAGATATATAATTCATAGCTAAACTCCCTGACACTGACTGAATCTCATAGGATCCAGGCCCCTTATGCCTCCCTTTGTGCTCACGGCACCAGAACAGATGTGCTTATCGCACCAGAATACATATATAATGCTTATAGCACCTAAACAGATTTCCTCGGATCCGGAACAGAACAAATTTCAGAGTTCATATTTGAGCTCATTTCAGATTTCCCAGACACTAACTGAATCTCATAGGATCCAGACCCCTTATAGCTCCCTTTATATAGCACATACAGATATCATATCAATTCAGAAGAAATCCGGGCAAATCAGAAATCAGACAAAAATCGGGCAGCACAACGGCAGTATACGGAATTTACACAATTTTTCCTGAAAATCAAAATTCACCAAATTCGCACAGAATGTAGATAATCACATTTCAGAACATTTATTCTACTGCACAGATAATTTCAAATTTCACAGAAAAATGCAGTCGACTAAAAACACCGCCGAATCAAAAATACCCGGACAAAAATCTTCAGAAAATAACCAAAATGTGCACACTCGGCACGTCAACAATATACAGAAAGTTACGCGGTAAAAACTGAGCCAATCAACAGATACAGACGAAAATCATTAACGGAAACGAAATCCGGACAGAAAATACCGCCAAACACGATGGTTCTGAAAATTGAGAAAGGCGGAATGTGCCTTACCTTGCGTACAGCAATATCTCGAACAGTCTCCTCGGACGAAAACGGTTCCGCGTCGTCCGAAAATCAACTTTTCCAAAATCCACCTCGACTTTCTCTCTCCTCAGAAAATCAGATATTTTATTTTGATTTTCTCTCTCTTCAAAACGACTGAAATCAGCTTTATAATACACAGATCGGCCCGGCCGATCGCCAGATCGTCCCAGGACGATCAGACCAAATTGGATCGTCCTGGACGGTTCCTAGGACTATTCTCAGGCCGATATTTTCTACAGTGCCGATCGGCCTGGACGATGTCCTCAATCGGCCTGGACGATATGTACAGAAAATCACCTGGAGCAAATTAGGCACATTCTGGAGCAAATTTTCAACTGATCGTCCCAGGACGATCCAGATCATCCTGGACGATCCTGGAGCAGATTTTTGATATTACAGGAAGGACCGTAGTATGTGACGGAGGTCGGAATGACCATAGTCGGCAGAAGACAGGGGTCCAAAAGATCATAGTTGGTCGAAGATCATGGTCAAAAAGATCATCGTAGTAGAACGGTACTCTGGTAGAACTTTGGGTATCAGGTGGTGGCCCGACAGAAGTCCAGACCTCAGGTGGTGGTTTGGCAAAAGTCCAAGCCTCGGGTGATGGTCTGGTGGAAGTTTGGGCCTCAGGTGGTGGTCCGGCGAAGCTCAGGGCATCAGGTGGTGGTCCGACAGAAGTTTGGGACTCATGTGGTGGTCCGGCAGAAGTCTGGACCTCAGGTGGTGGTTCTGCAAAAGTCTGAGCCTCAAGTGGTTGTCCGGCAGAAGTCCGGGCCTCACGTGGTGGCTCGGCGGAGCTCTGGGCATCAGGTGGTGGTTCGGCGGTGCTCCAGGCCTCAGGTGGTGTTCTTAGTGATGTTAGAATTTAGTGATCTTGGACTCGTTGGATTCGTCTTGTCGAGGCGCTCGATTCGACTATAAGCACGCCATGTTTGAAAATCGTTTGGTAATCCAAATTGTGGTTCAAATCCTCCAACAGCACTTGAGACCCTTGACTTGGATCCATTTGGACTCAGATTGAGTCGATTTTGTTGTCGTTGGGTTCGTATTTGTGAGACGCTCAGTTCGACTGTAAGTTTGCTGAAATCTTAGTTCGGATGGTTAGAATTTTAATTTTGAAAGTTTCCAGCTTGATTTTTCCTTGAGATTCGTGCTGATCAAGATAATTTTTTGAGGATTTATCAAAACTCATAAAATTATTCAATTAATTAATCAAGTTCAGCTTACTAAGGCTTCGTTTGAAACGGCTTTCTTCTTCATTTCTAAAACAATTTTGTAGTTAAAAAATTTATTGAATTTGAAATTTTTTTACTACTAAGTCGTTTTAAAAAACAATACGAAAGCTATCCCAAATGAAGCCTAAGTTCAGTTCAACTCATTTGCACCCTTAATTTTATCAGAATTTAGAGTTAGTATATGGCTAAGATTATGTTAAGTGTAGAGTTTGTTAAGATAAAAAGATTAATTTTATTTATGATAATTTTATTCAAAATAAAATTTTCAGATAATTTTTTGAACAAAAAAAAATGGTAAGAAATTTCTATATTTGTATGCATTATTAGTTATATAAAATTGAATTTTTCTACATTAAACCAAAAAAAAAAAGTTCTATTATACTATGATTTAAAAAAGTTATCCTAAAATGCATTTAGCTTTATATAGAACTCATCGAAACAAATGAAAATAAAAATAAAAATCTAATGATCCTTACTACCAAACCAACATATATTGAGCTCAGCGAATTAACAGAGCCTAAGATACTTTTGTTTGTTTTTCAACCAAAGCTGAATGATGTATTCTTATCTCGCATAGAAACCCGCTGTAAGCGCGTTTTTTTTTTATTATAACGGTAATTTTTGTTTTTCCTAAAAAGGACAAAAAGGGTAATAGCCCAAAGGCAGATCTGTCTACTGGTTTTTTTTTTTAATTATTAAAGGCGGTTTGGTTACCCCACCGGGCTTAGGTGGGCAAGTGGGTTGGTGAGCGTGCTTGATTGGGAATCCCCCATCCCATGTTCGAATCCCCTCTCATATGGCACGACTCCTTAAGTGGAAAGAAAAGAATTATTGGTCCTGCACATGTGGGGTTGGTTGCAGGCAGACTCGCCGAGAGATTAGTTACGTTGTCAAGCGTCTCTTTCGGGAGGTGGCAGCGGGTAGATACCCCTGTTCCAAAAAAAAAAAAAAAAAGGTTGTTTGGTTTTGAGTGAATGCAATGCAAAAAGGAATAAAATAATTATCCCAAGCGAAGCCTAAAATTTTGAAAAAAAAAAAATGGAATTCACTATTTTATTTCAAATTAAGTGTACTTAGAGTTCCTCATAGTTGGACAATTTCTAAATACAATGTAAACTCATGGCCATTGTCAGCACCTGACGCCACCTCCATTGTCGGCTACCGGCCACAGCCGAACACCACTAGCCACCCACTAATCACCAACCACCCTCGGCTACAAACCAATCCCTAAACACCGCCACCAACCACCGAAGGCAATTGGCTACCGTCGTCCACTGCAAACCACCACTGGTCGCCACTCTCAGCCAGCCCCCAACCGCCTACCACCACCAACCACTGATGCCCACACGTCATCCATTTCCAATCGCCGCCAGTCACTCCCTGTCATAACTTTTTTGCACTTTACATTATATTTATTTTATTTCAAATCAAACAAAAAAAATCTTATACTTTCATTTTATAATCATTCAAACAACGTCAAAATATTTATTTTACATTGTATTCTTTTTATATATTATTATTTTTTCAGGCAATTAAATAGCCCCTTAACGTTAAGCTAAAAACACCCAATCGTATTAAAAAACATTGCTATTTGCTTTTGATTAATTTAAGCTCAGCCATTTTAAGTGATATATTTGGCTGAGATGATTATCGTGCTGGTTGAGAGTATTCGTAGAAATTTAGAATTGGGGATAATCACTTGAGTAAATTATGTAGAAAATTTAAATATTTTGTTAGTAGAAAAATAAATTTATAGTATTATTTGAGCCCTTTAATTCATTTTTTATGTAGTTGATATTTGCCCAAATGTCCTTCAATTATTTATTAGTGAAAGTTTGGCACTCGCGACTCGCATTTCGCTCTGCTAGGGCTTGCCCTAGCTCATGCTCCGGTGTGATTTTTTGGCTCTCTGCCTCCGAATCTTGGATTGCTCTTTGCTAGAGGTTGTGTCAAGAACCCAGCTGGCGGAGGAGAAAGCGAAAACGACGAAGAAGAAATGGAAAAGGAAAGAATTATCTTATTATTAAAGTGAACAGTACAGGAACTATAAATAGAAAAGCTAAGAGATAAACTGATACAGAGATACAAGTTAACTAAGCTGAGCTGCACGTATGTGTTGGCTTATATCCCCTCTCAAATTGATCATTCAAGGAATGAATGTTCAATTTGTTTCGAAGAGCCAGAAACCGAGTAGCTGACAGCGGTTTTGTGAAGATGTCGGCGATCTGATCAATGGAGCTGAGGTGTGTAACCGAGATATGCCCGGAGTCAAGATGATCGCGGATGAAGTGGTGGTCTATTTCGATGTGTTTCGTTGGTGCGTGGAAGACGGGATTGTGTGCTAAAGCAATTGCCGAAGTATTGTCACAGTGAATGACAGTTGGCGATGTCTGCGGAAGGTGGAGTTCTTCAACGAGTCGGCGAAGCCAGAGTACCTCAGAGACAGCCGAGGAAAGTGCCCTGTATTCGGCCTCGGTAGATGACTTTGCGACTGCAGTTTGCTTCTTGGAACACCAGGAGATTAGTGTTGAGCCAAGAAAGGTGCAGTGACCGGTGATGGATTTCCGGTCTGCAGAATCTGCCGCCCAATCCGCATCGACGAAGGAGCGTAGCTGTAGATCATGTCGACCAATCTGTAGGACGATGATAGTAGTGCCCTTGATGTATCTTAGCAGCCTTTTAAGAGCAAGGAAGTCTCTTATTGTGGGGTTGTGCATGTGTTGACAAATGGAGTTAACTGCAAAGGCGATGTCGGGTCGTGTGATGGAAAGATACTGTAGTGAGCCAGCGATGGTGCGGTAAAGCGTTGGGTCCGTGTATGGCTGTATGTCGTGACTGGTTGGTGTGGATTTGGAGATCATCGGAGTGGCAACGGGCTTGCAATTTGAGAAGCCGGCTTTGTCCAGAATTTGATTGGCATAGTGAGTTTGCTGTAAGAGAATCCGATATGGAGATTGTGTGACTTGAATGCCCAGATATAACGAGACAACAGCCATTTGCTTGATTTTGAAAGTAGCTTGCAGATGTTCGAGAAGACGTTTGAGTGTGGCATCGTCATTTCCTGTTAAGAGAATATCGTCGACATATATTAGGAAGTAGATATGCACATTTTTATTTGTATAAAGGAGTAGAGAAGGGTCGGAGCGACTAAACCTGAAACCAAATTGAAGAAGAAATGTGGTGAGTTTCTTGAACCACTGACGCGGAGCTTGTTTAAGTCTGTAGAGAGACTTGTGTAATTTTCATACGTGGTTTGGAAGCTGAGGGTCGACGAACCCTATTGGTTGCCTCATGTAAACGTCTTCAGAGAGTTCACCATGTAGAAACGCGTTTGAGACGTCCAATTGTTGTATGGACCAGTTGCGGTGTAGAGCGAGCATAAGTAGTATGCGAATTGTAGGAACTTTAGCGACGGGGCTAAAGGTTTCATTGTAATTGACTCCAAACTGTTGAGAGAATCCCTGAGCAACTAAGCGCGCTTTGTATTTGTCAATTTGGCCAGATGGAAGAGTTTTCAGTTTGTACGTCCATTTTGAGCCTAGGACCGGCTTGTTGGCTGGAAGAGGTACAAGCGACCAAGTGCCTTGTTGCTGTAGTGCCATAAATTCTTCGGACATTGCTTTGCGCCAGGGATGATGTTTTGCGGCTTGAGCAAAGGTTGTTGGTATGGTCGGAGCTGCGGTTGCGAGCAGATCAAGAACTTGCCTGGGTTTTGTGATGCCAGATTTCAGTCTAGTGGTCATTGGGTGAGTTGAGGCAGGTGGAGGAAGCGGGTTAGTGGGAGATGTAGGATTGGTTTGAGGTATCGGGGAGGCAGGCAGAGAGTCAGTGCTGAGATTTTGTTCGGAGTAAATGGATTGAGAGATGGAGGTAGGACTGATTGAGTGTGTAGATATTGTAGTGGCTGGAAATTTGTTGTTGAGTATAGAATGAGGAGTAAGAAGAAGTGGTGGAGTAAAGCCAGTGACAGTGGGCGGAGATGGTGAATTTGGTAATTGGACAGAGGCCAGAGGGAAGAAATGTTCATGAAACATAACATGCCTGGAGATATGCATCTTACCGGTTGCCATGCTATAGCATTTGTATCCTTTGTGTGAGGATGAGTAGCCCAAGAAGATGCATTCTTGCGATCTGGGGGAGAGCTTATTCGTAGTATATGGCTTTAACCAGGGAAAACAAAGACAACCAAATACCCGAAGATGTGTGTAGGAGGGAGCGTTGCCGTATAGACGATGATAGGGTGTTTGATAAGAAAGGGGTTTGGAAGGAAGACGGTTAATTAGATAGTTTGCGGTGGATAGAGATTCTGCCCAAAACCGGTGCGGTAGAGACGCCTGTAGCAGGAGTGTGCGAGTGAGTTCTAGCAGATGTCGATGCTTGCGCTCGGCGACACCGTTCTGCTCAGGAGTGTGAGGGCAAGTAATCTGATGTAGGATTCCTTGTTGAGCGAAAAAAGATTTAAAATTAGTACTGGTGAATTCACCACCTCCGTCTGAACGGAGAGCTTTAGGTGTTGAATTGAATTGAGTAGTGACAAGATGACATAAAATTTTAAATTTCGTAAAAGTCTCATGCTTATAATACATCGGATAAATCCAACAAAAGCGCGTGTAATCATCTATAAAGAGTACGTAGTATTTAAAACCGTCGAGTGATGCTTGTGGAGCCGGGCCCCAAACGTCTGAATGAATTAACTGAAATGGAGCAGTGGAATTCGTAATGCTATTATTAAAAGCTAGTTTATGGCTTTTAGCCATATTACAGTATTTGCAAACAAACAAAGAAGATACAGGTGTTATATCGGAAAAAGATCTGGCTAAAATAGAAACAATTTTATTGTTCGGATGTCCTAAGCGATCATGCCACAGATTTGATGTAGTTCTTGTAGCTACTAGTGCCGAGATGGAATCGGTAGAAGCTGGCCGAAGGTGGTATAGACCGTTACTGAGATGTCCATGAATGAGTGGTCGATGATCCTGCATATCCTTGATTGTAAATCCATTAGCATCAAAGCAAATACGAATTGAGTTATCAGCAGTTAATTTTGAGACAGAGAGTAAGTTGTGAGTGAGGGAGGGAACATGAAGTAAATTACTCAGGCGTAGCTTACGATCGGAGTCTGGCAAGGGGAGAATTCCTTGGCCGGTGTTGTGAATTGGAAGAGATGAACCGTTTGCTATGGAGACCACGTCCGATCCTCGGTAGGCTGATGGGTAGTTGATGTTGGATGCGTCGGGTGTGATGTGAGTCGACGCTCCCGAGTCAAGAACCCAGTCTTGATTTGAAGTGGAGGAGGGTTGAGCTAGCATAGCTCTTGGCTGCCGGGATGAGGTTGGGGCATAGTTCATGTTGCACCGATGCCAGCAGTTTATGGCAACGTGCCCCATCTTGCCGCAGATTTGGCAAATCGGTCGGGTATTGGAGTTTCCCGATTGATTGTTGTTAGCGGTATTTGACAATGAGGGAGGGAATGAAGTGTTCTTGTTTCTGGAGAATTTCTTGTTGTTTCGAAACTTGTTTGAGGAGGTGTTGGAGTACAGGGCCATCGAGTCGGACGGTGGGGAGCTTTCTTTCCCGGTTTCTTGTTGAACATGAATCTCTTCGCTACATAGAAGCGAATATAGCGTATCGAGATCTATGTGAAGCAGAGAGGTCCTGATTGATGTCTTGAACGAATTGTACGAGGACGGTAATCCATTGAGTATATAAAATACGATGTCCTCTTGATCCACATTGGAGCCGGAAGCAGCAATTGTGTCCACAATGGTTTTGATTTTTGCAAGATATTGCTGCATGGAACAATTTTTCTTTTGAACATGGTGAAGCTCGTTCTTGAGTTGAATGAATCTTGAACGGCTTGCCGATTGGAGGCGTTTTTCCAGGGTGGTCCATGCCTCATGGGCAGTGGAGGAGGATATCACATAGGATAGAATCGAGGGAGAAATTGTAGAAAGAAGGGCTGAGATTAGGTTCTTGTCTATGAGATTCCAACCTGTAAAACTGGGATCAGTCGGATCAGAAGGACAAACAGATGATCCGGTGAGGTGTCCGGAGAATCCATTTGCGGTGAAATGTTGAAGCAGTTGGAGCCGCCAAATAGTGTAGTTGTCGGCAGTGAGTTGAGTCGGTACAAGGTTCTTGAGATTTGATATCAAGAACTTAAGAGGTGCCGGCACGGTGAAGTCCGTGAGGGAAGAAGAAGAAGAAACGAGGTTGGGAGTCTGACGGGCCGTCGAGCTTTGTTCCGTCATAGCTGGCTCTGATACCATGTCAAGAACCCAGCTGGTGGAGGAGAAAGCGAAAACGACGAAGAAGAAATGGAAAAGGAAAGAATTATCTTATTATTAAAGTGAACAGTACAGGGACTATAAATAGAAAAGCTAAGAGATAAACTGATACAGAGATACAAGTTAACTAAGCTGAGCTGCACGTATGTGTTGGCTTATAGGTTGCAGCCTGCAGGGAAGTTTGCTTTCCTTCTCCTCTTGTTTGCTTTGCTGGTTTTTTTCTGGTTTGACTGCTTCGTCTTATCCTCCTCCGGCCGTTAGAGGCCGGAATGACGGTTAGACGTGTGGCTGATCCATGTTTTTTTATGGCTCTTTTAAATCGCGATCGTTTGTTGATGCCCTTTCTGAATCGTTGTCGTCTGTTTGTTTTCCTGGCCTTCGTCAAGGTACTCTTCGCGGTTTATCCTCCTTGTGAATTTCGGAAGAGGAAATTAAAGCTCTCTCTGTACCTTTTCAATTTGCCTTGGTTGGCTTTTTTTCCGATGAAGCATTCATCTCTAGATGCAATTCACAAGTTTTTTTTCTCGTTGAAGCTTAATTCCGATTTTTCTGTTATGGTTCTTAATTAGACTCATATTCTGATTAAACTGTCTAATGCTCTAGATTACAGCAAAGTGTTTTTCCATAGTTCCTATTTGGTGTATAACTTCTTCATGAAACTCTCGAAATGGTCTCCTCTCCTAGACGTAAGTTTTGAGTCCCCTGTGATTCTGCTTTGGGTTTCCTTTCCAAATATGAGACCTCATCTGCTCTCTCCTTAGATCCTCCATGCTTTGGGTTCTATGTTCGGTCGATCCTTGAAGGTTGCTAACGCTACATCTGTTGGTTTTAGACCTTCCCTTGCGCGTGTTTTAGTGGAGCTGGATATCTCTAAAAGCTATCCTTCTCAAATTTAGCTTGGGCCTGAGGATTCTGGGTATATCCAAAAGGTGCAAATGGAGGTGTTTCCTAAATTTTGTGTGCCCTGTAAGCGTCTTAATCACCTGAAAGGGTAAGTGTTTTTCTGCTTCTCTAACTTTTCCACCCCCTATTCCTACTAGGCATGCTAAGCTGCCAGTTTTGGCTGTTTCTTCTTTGGATGGTATTGATGAGACAATTGGTGTGGATCTTCCAGTCCGAAATGTGGGTTGTGATGATGTTGCTTATGCAGCAAATTAAGCATTTGTAAATACTCAATAAATATGCAGCAAATTAGCAAATACTAAGTAAATACTTAACAATACTCAAAACTAAATATTTGCTAAGTATTTACAAATACGCAGTAAATCCGAATGATTCTTCCCATTTGGACTCCGCACAAAATAATTTCTCCTCACGATGATGCCAATAACCTCCACAACCTCCTTCACAGTCTGCCATCTCCTCAATGATGCATAGGATCTCCACGACATATGCACATATGAGGGACATTGAAGCACAATACATCATGTGATGCTCTAATTTATAAAATTTTAATTTAAATTTTTTTTTTTAATTTATTTTGCATTGCATTTGTTGTACAATAAAAAAAAATTTAAATTTTAAATATCTCTTTTTTTTTTTTTTTTTTTTTTTTGACAGGTTGGGCGACTCGAATGAGACATCTCGTAGGAGACAAGAATGTCCTCAACAGCCCTGCCACAGCCCTAGTCGCAGTTTTTTAAATATCTCTATTTTGAATTACGCAACTCTTAATTTTTATTAAAGATGTACTACAGCACTTATTATTTATAATATAGTTTAAAAGAAATTATGAATTTTTTCCTTATTTTTATAAAATAATAATTAGCGTACCTAAAAAAATTTCTTAGAAATATTATAAATTATCTTATAGACTTTTAAGACGTCGTATAAAACATTCGGAAATATATTAATAAAAAACTTTTATCTGTAACTTAAAATGCTATATTAAAATTCATGTAATGAAAAATATTATAATTATATATATATATATATATATATATATATATATATATATTATATATATATATATATATATATATATATATATATATATATATATAGCTAACGAGTCAAGCATGAACTACCCCCGACTTACTCATAAGCTCGTGAGCCAACTCGTTTAAAAATATTAATATAAAATATACTTAAAATATATTAGAATTTAGAATTTTAAATACAAAATTGTTAAAAATATTTAAACATTAGATCCAATTTCTTATGTTAAGCATTTATTATTATTATTCTTATAATTTCTTATTCATTTATCATTTTATTATAATAATTATGTAAATCATAATATTTTTTCATTTTTATAATAAACGAGCAGGCCCGTGAGTCGGCTCAAACTCGTACAATAAAGTTCTAGGTCAAGTTCGAACACACTTAATCAATCAAATTCAAGCTCAAATTAGGAATGACTCGAGCTCGACTCAACCAATTTACACTCTAATGGGAAGGCTTTGCTATCAATTCGAAGATAAATTTGCGTTGCCTAATGGGCTAAAAAATTTAATAAATAATAATAATTAAAAAAGAACAAGACTGGAAACTAAGCTTCTCATTAATAAATAGAAAAGAAACACCATCGCCTATTTCTTACCTCGTCGTCCACATTCTCTTTGTCCTCCTCGTAAGCCTGTCGTAGTTCTCCCTGCTTCTCTTCATCTCTCGCCCTCATCGATTTCCAACACCATCTCTACAAATTTCGTTTGGCTTCCAGAACTCCATCAAGTTAGAAAATTGTGGGTTTGAGCAAAGAGGAGGAGATTTAATTCAAATTTGGTTCTTCTTTGTTCGGTAATCTTTCCTCCTGCAATTTTCCTTGTTGATTTCCAGTGGTCAGGTCGAAGATTCCGATGTTTTTTGGTTTTATTTTCAGGATTTTTTCTTTTTCATTTTTGGTTGGCTTTGTGTCTTCAAGTTTTTAGGAAATGCGCCATTTTTGAAGATGCTTTCTTCTATTTTATTAAGAGGTGTTCTGAGAACTAGGGATCTGCTATCTTTGCAATTTACCATTTTTTTACTTGGAAATCAAGTAAATGATGTTCTTTTACATTTATTTTGAAAGAGAGGAAATTGTTTGATTCTTCTGTAACGACTTCATCTCCGTATTACTGTTAGTTTTATTTTTGGAATGTTCGACCACTAATATACTATGTTCCCTTTTTTAGTTCTTCAGAGTTTTCGTTCTTCCCCAGAATAAAAAAAAAGTTATCGTTCTTGTAATAGGACAAAAATAAGAGCAAGTCTGTTTTTCGTCTTCTTCATTAGCTGTCTCGGCATGAGGGATTACATGGCGCTTGCGGCGAGTCTGGGAAGATGTTGTGAGTTTATTTTAATATAAATTTTTGTTATATTCATAATAAAATATGTATTGAAGTGTATGTACCAGGAACGCCTACTAATTAATCTCTTGATCCTTTACGGGTTTGGGAGAAGGAGCCTTTCGTTCTTTTGCCTATGAAGAATTCTATCTGGCTTTGTTTATCATAGATTTTCAGAAAAAAAAAAACTCCTTTAATCGGTTTTGGCTTGGCTTGTATGTACTTATTTTTGCTTTAGTGAAGCTTTTCGATATTTTTCCTGATTTTTTTTTTGGGAAAATATTTTTCCTGATTCATTCAAGATGTTTGTCTCTGCAGGTTCAATTTCCAAGACGGGTTCAAAAAGAAACTTTCTTGAATCATTGTGGCCATAACTGCATCGACATTTCTAAGCACCTTGAGAAAGGCGGGTGATCTGGAGGTCTGCTTCTTCTTATTCTTCTTTCGCTGCCCCACCATTGTTCTCTCTGGTTTTTTTCTGTTGTGGTATCAGTTTGCTGAACTTGTTAATTCTGTAGAAGTGGTGGGAGCGATTTATCTCATTAGGTGAAACTATGGTTTTTAATTCTTCAAAATTGTAAATATTTTTCAGAATCGGTGCCTTCTGTAAACATCACTTGATGGCAATGTTTGCCTGCTGGTCTAGCTTGCTGGTCAGGAAGAAGAAGAAATCCAAGGTGAGCAACAATAATGTTTTTTATTTCACTTATTCCTCTTTATTTTTCAACCTGTGAGCTAATTTGGGAGGAAGCTACTTCTATAGGGATTTTCCAATGATGCGGGTAAGAAGGGAAGTAACAATGGGGACCTTCGGGTTAAGCCTATTGATCTTGTCAGCCCCTCTTCCTCCACTGAGAATGGCATGAAAGAGCAAGATTTAACTGACTCAAAATCTTTTCCATCGGTAGCGAAAAGATCTTCTATCATTCCTAAGGTACGAAGTGAAGATAGCTTGGCAACAGCTGAGTCTACAGGAGATGCAGCTTATGAGGGGGGTGATGAGCATGAAGAGATTCGAACAATGAAGAAAGAGAACTCTGACTTAGATCTCCAGCCCAAAGGAAAACTTTCCTTCCATGGATCGAACACTGACTCAAACAGCTATGAATTCCGGAAGACAGAGACAAATAAAGGGATTGCAGGTGAGGCACAGATTGCAAGTGGGCATGTTAGTGATCCAGGAATGGAGAGGACAGCTTTCTTGGAGTCACCAGTGCTTAAGCGCTCATGTTCAAACATTGAGACCAAGCAGGCTAAGCAATGGATCAAGTCGCCTAAGAGGTCAAGTTCTTACAGTAACCTCCAGAACTTACCAGGAAATTGCAGAGTCGAAATCACTTATGAAAACTACAGTAGTCCATTATCTTTAAGGTCCTCTTGCAGTGCCGATCATGTGATGCTAAAGAGACGGTCTTCAAGTCAAGTTCTCCCCTCTAGAAGCAGAAAAATATGGTGGAAACTCTTCCTTTGGAGCCATAGGAATCTCCACGAGCCTAGAGCTCCTCAAAGGCAGATTTCAATTCTCAGTGCTCCTAAGCGAAAGGATGGGTATTCATCTGATACCCATGAATCTGGCCAGAAGCTTGAAAAAGGGAAGAAGAAAGCAATAGAACCTGAGAACCACCACTGGGTTGCTTTCTCTGTAGGGTCTTCTCATATGGACAGAGTTAATGCTTGGGTAAACAGCCTTGAGGATTGTTCATTCGTTCCTATTAATGTTGAAGAAGATTGTGATTCTATGGAAGATGAAAAATCTTCTAACCATCATCACTTGGAGATCAAAGAGACCTCTGAAAAAGTTTGTTCTCATACTAGTCGTCATGTAGCAGAGGATGTAGCACAAGCTGATAATATCATCCAGTCCTTAAATACATTCTCCTCGGCGGCTCATATATCTGGCATTGGCTTAAAGGTTATTCCTTCCATTTCAGCCTTTGCCAGCCTTAGATCTGTCAATCTCTCTGGCAACTCCATAGGTATTTACCCGAAATTCTACAAGTAAGGCCTTCTCCAACCGAATTCCAAACACATGAATGACGTCGCTCGCGAGCTCCAGCTGAACGGCAAAACTTCTGGTATTTGATTGCGGGTGAACAGTGTGCGTTGCACTATTCACCTGCATTATTTTTCTATCTCTACTAGATTTGCCGAAGAAATGTGCGAAGGAGAAAGACGGTTACCTGGGCGCAAAATGGAGTTCGATTGGAGATGAATCATGCCATTTTTTTGTTACACTGCATTTTGGAGTGAAAAATGAAATTTTCGGTTGGAGATGCCCTAATAAGATTATTTTCTCTTGCTCTCTAATCTTCATGCAGATATAGACAGTTAAACTATTTCTTTCTTTGCAGTTCACATTACTTCAGGATCTCTTCCAAAGAATCTTCACACTCTGGACTTGTCTCGGAACAAGATTTCTACTATTGAAGGATTCAGAGAGCTCGAAAGGCTGAGGGTTCTCAATCTAAGCTATAACAGAATCACGAGAATTGGTCATGGTAAGCATATTATGTATTTCCAGTAAATGCCTTCTTTTTTTATACTTAGAGGTATGATATTGGTCCATTTCGCTGTAAATGTAGTTCTTGAGGAAGTGTAATAATACTCTATAATAAGCTTCAAATGTGCAAGAAGTCCAGTATGGAAATATCAGTAAAATATTTTTTGTTATGTTGGTCGTATACTTTTGTATTATGAGCCATCAAAATTCAGGCAAGCTCATGTGGTGCTACTTAAATTATTGTCCTTTTTTATTATCTTATTAATTAGCACACTAAATGTTTGTTACTGGTCCCATTGAGCTGATTCTTCCAGCATGCTCAGCTTTCATAGCATCCATTATACAATACATGTGACGCCATTGTTGGACCATCCTAAGTCCTGATTTATTTTTTCTGAAATGAGAAAAATGTGAACTCAAAGAGGATTCTCTACATGTGGATTTAGGATCACATCATAATTTTATAACTTCATATTGATCTAATGGTGTTCTTAGCTTCTTAACTCTTGTGCCAAACTGTATTGTAACAGTATCTTAAGTGCTGTCCATGTTCTCCAATGACACAATACCTTACCTATTCATCTATTTCAAACAATGATTTCTCATGACTGTTCTGTTTAGATGAATTGTCTGTGTCTGAAATATTTCTTCATGAAGTCATTCTCCTAAGCACGGTCTCCATGTTACATATTACCTTTATATCCAGGGGAGGAATCAACCTTAATATTCAGGGGGGCAAACTTATAACTAACCGTCGGGATCCAGGACCTGCCCGATCAGATTTCGGGGTGAAGGGGCAGGCCTACGGGGGTTTCCGAGGGCGCTATTTTGACTATAATGTTATTTTTGGAATTCAAATTAATAAATAAAATGATGAATTTTCTTTACTATTTGCTGGGGAACATTGCCTAAAGACCATAGTATTGTAAAACTTTTAGGCAGGGCAATTGCTTAAATACCCTTGTAATAAAGACTAAAAAATAGACTGAGGGAGACAAATTAACTAAAGACTAATATAATAAAAAAAATTAATTTTTTTAGTGGGGGCAATTGCCCCCCCTAACTTCAAGGGGGATCTGCCCCTGTTTATATTGTTTGCTTATTTTGCAATTATTGCTTCTCTAATGGTACTAGGATCTAATCATCTTGTGCTGTTTTTATTCAGGACTATCGAGCTGCACTATAATAAGAGAGTTGTACCTTGCTGGTAATAAGATCAGCAATGTTGAGGGCCTTCACCGTCTTCTAAAGCTTACAGTGCTAGACCTCAGCTTCAATAAGATAACCACAGCCAAGGCATTAGGCCAGCTTGTTGCAAACTACAACTCCCTTCTAGCTCTCAACCTCCTAGGCAATCCAATACAGACCAACATTGGAGAAGATCAACTCAGAAAGGCAGTTTTGAGCCTTCTTCCCCATGTTACTTACCTGAATAAGCAGCTTATCAAGCCTCACAGAGTGCGGGAGGTTGTGACGAAGAGTGTAACTAAGGCTGCCCTTGGAGATGTTGCAAGGAGCTCCAGAAGGAAGTTGACGAGGCGATTGAGCCAGGGTTCGGGTTCTTCAACCAAGAGCAGAGTTGGTGAAGGTTCTTTCAGGGCTATTAAGCATGGCAAGAGCAGGCACTCAACTTCCGGTAGGAAGTAAGCTCAGTGATGTATATTGTTGTAAGTTGCAAGTGAAGGTTTCTCTTTCCTTATTATGGGAAGCTTCAGCTGGAGAAACAAACTCAAACTGAATGGATGGATAGAATGGCGCAATTCTCTTCTTCAAAATAAGGACTTTTGCGTCTTTTGAATATGAACTTGTTGTCTATTTCATGTAATTTTTTTGGCATAATAATATCCGTCGTTGTAGAGAACTATAGCATTGTTCCTAGCTATCTTTCTCTATGGATTGCTAGATTCCTGTATCTGGCTGCTTTTTTTAAGCTGGATGAATTATCGTGTAAAATGAACATAAAAACTGTAGAGACTTGTGATGTGAGAAGATCCTTGCATAGAAAATGGAAGTTAATTTGAGTCATAACTGTGAATTTGCACCGTTCGATTTGCTGTATCAATTTAGAAGAAACAAAACCAGACGAACTCATTAACGGTATGTTGATGCTAAATCGGCTGAACTATTTTAAATTGAATTGGACCAAGTTATCAATTGATATTAGCCAGTCCAACATGAGAGGAAGTTCTGCTACCCCTACTGTAGTTTGAAAGGAACATTGATAGGTCAGGTTGGATGGGTGTTGGCACCTAAGTCCCAAATGAATCTATGAATGGAAAGAGAGACGCAAATGCTATCCAAACAATAGAAGTAAACCCTTACCCAACAAAGCAGACATCAAACTCCCAAATGAATCTTTGAATGGAAAGGGAAACCCAAATGCTATCCACACAATAGAAGTAATCCCAAAATTGCAAAATTGCAGGAACTGTCGTAGAGATAACCATGGGCCACCTAATGTGCTTAATCCTGCAAGAAAAATGGTATCTAATTTTGTACAAAATTGAACTGGTACAAACGGCATGGTCGTTCAGCCTTTTGTTCCTTTACAGCTAAATGTTGTAGAATAAAAATAAAGAGGTCGAAGAAACTGTAAGGTTCTTGGTAATAACTTATTAGAAAATCGAGGAAAAGAAGCATAATATGAAAATATAATAATAATCTCTTTATTCTGCTATATATATATATATATATATATATATTTGGGAGAAATGAAGGGCAAAGCCTAATCTATTAAAAGAGAAAAGATTACAAAAATGAATCAAAATTACTTAGCCAAAAAAAAAAAAAAAAAACAGGCTAAGTAGAGGAACTAAAAAAGAAAATAGTTACAAAATTGATGGGAAGAACCAAAAAAACAGACAGAAATTATCTGTCTAGTCGGGACTCAGAAATAACATATACGATTATAGATTAAATCCAATCCTCCTTTGGTTGCCCGAAGACCGTCCAAAAGGAGAGTGCAGGCTTCATCATTGTCTACGACCCAAAATAACCTGCCAAAAAATATCCTCGCTTGAATCGAACGGGTCAATATTAAGCTTGCCAAAAAGTTTCCACTTGTAAGATTACTGCCCAGCAATATGATCCGGTAAAAATCCGGTCGGGCAGCAAGATAATGCCACCAACGAACCATAAATGATCTTCCATCACGCGTCATAAGCATCCAAAAATTCCCCCAGAATAGAGGAATAGATAACCTCTTGCGGCCAGCCAGAAAAAAAACCTCCAGGCAGTGATATGAAGATACAAGAAAAGTAGACCCAGCAGGCTTCCAACCAGAAAAACAATCAGTAATCCAAGCAACAATAACCATATAGCCAAACAGAAAATAATTCAAGCAACTAAAGGAATTAGCCATCAATAACACAAATGCAACTTTTGCTTTAATATACTTCCCCTTTTCCATTTGTTTATCTTCAGATAAACGGCCTTGGAGACTTTTTTCATTAAGGATGTGACACAAACAACATTTCCATTGAACTTCCTAGAATTACGTTCATTCCAGATAAAATAGACAGCAGCATGGAAGACAAGTAGAGTAGCATTTTTGGTGTCTTGTTCATTATATATCCCATCAATAAAGTGAAGAGCTTGGGCAATGTTGGGTCTTAAGTAAAAGTTATTAAATTGGGGAATAAGCTTGGTAATGAGTTGAAAAGAGTAATCACATTCAAACAGTAGGTGAGAGGTATTCTCCAAATGACCATTGCAAAGAGGACAAGAGGTGTCCCCAATGTTAATATTCCTATACCTCAAAGCTTCAACAGTTTTGAGACCATCATTAATAGCTATCCAGGTGCAAGCAGAATATCTAATTGAATGCTTTTTGTGCCAAACTAAATAAACCCAGTCAACTTCAGATTCAGGGAAAAACTCATTATAAAAGTCTTTGAAAGTAGCATTCTCATTGTTATCCCAAGTAATGTGGTATGGGCTGTTGTGGAATAAAGGAATGGAATAAATGAGATTTTAAGACTTGTACTAAGAAAGGTAGGAGGAGACCAAGAGCCATCAGATATCTAGTTAGTTAGTTTACAATCAGATCCAACAGAGAGAATAGGAGCTTGCCCGGGAAACTTAGAGGAGATGCTGTCATTCATAACCCAGTGATCCCAGTAACAGTCAATAGGGCTATTCGGGGAGACTTGAAAGCAAAAATTCCTTTTAAACATAATCGCAGTGTAGCAGATGCTTTTCCAAAAACCCGAACATAATGAAGGGCAATGTTTCTAAGGGGAGGAGTGTATAGTTATAAGCCAACTAGATAATGGAGATTCAATGTTGTAGAGTCTTAAAATGGTGCCATAGCTAAAGGCAGATCTAAGAGCATGGAGAGAGGCAATGCCCAATCCCCTTTTAGAGAGAGGTTTAGTAGTGGAACTCCATGAAATTAGGTGCAAATGCTTAGAATGGGCGTCACCATGATATAAAAACTTGGAGCTAGCATTACCAATAGCTTTCAAAATCATTTTAGGGATAATAGAGCCTCGGATCCAATACGCCACCAAATTAGAAATTGTATACTTTAAGTATTGCAACCTACCTGCAAAAGAAAAAAGCTTTGCTTTCCAACCGGAAAGCAAGTTAGTAACTTTTTCAATCAAAGGGGAAAAGTCAGAAATCTTGGATCTACCTAGGGAAATAGGTATACCCAAGTAAGAGATTTTGGTGGAGCAGTTTTGGATGCGTAGAACTTGAGAGATGTAAGAGGTAATGGTGGCATTAGGAGAGATGAGAAGGGAACTCTTATGGAGGTTAAGGTGGACGCCAGCAAGAGTGGAGAAGAGCTCCAAATTCTTCATGAGATTCTCACAATTTTTTATATCAGTTTTCCAAAAAACCAATAAATCGTCAGCATAGGTAAGATGAGACAGTTGGAAGTTGTCCAACTTGAAACCTTCAAAACAGTCCTGTTGAGAGGAGTCATCAATGAGACAAGAGAGGGCATCCATAATTATGCAAAAGAGATATGGACTAAGGGGGCATCCCTGCCTTAATTCAGAAGATGAGCTGAAAAAACCGTGAAGGCCACCTTCGATGGAAATAGGGAAATAGGTGTCATTAATGTAGGCTTTGATCCAATTGATAAAAATAGGAGGGAAACCCTTTAGGGTTATCCTAGCAAAAAGGAAATCCTTAGAAATAGTATCAAATGCATTTTTAATATCCAATTTTGCACAAAAGAATTTATCCCGATGCCTGTTGGTAAAAAAACCAACAATTTTAGCTGCTAGAATAGGGTTGTCAGTGGATAGTCTATTGGAGATGAAAGCAGCCTGACTGTGGTGAATGATATCATGCATGTAAGGTTTCATTCTTGTAGCCAAAATCTTGGCAATAATCTTATGGAAACCATTACACAAAGAAATAGGCCTGTAATCTTGAATTGAATCAGCGTGTATCTTCTTAGGTATGAGAGTGTTTTTGTAGAAAGCAAAATTAAAACCATCTGGGCCAGGAGCCGAAGAGTTGCATCCAGAATTTATAGCCTCATGAATTTCTTCATTAGTAACAGGAATGTTAAGAAAAAACATAGCTTCTTCATGTAACAGTTTCCCACTTGGAATGTTGCTTAAGCCTAAAATAGGGGGCTTAGGAGAGTTGTAAAGAACCTTGGAATTATTAACAATGCCTTGAATATTGGATGCTTGAGGCAAATCATTATTGCATATAGAAGAGTGAAAAATGCTCAAGTTATGAGATTTCCTTCTGTGAAGCCTAGAATAGAGGAATTTTAAATATTCCTCCCCATTTGTTAACCACTTAACTTTGGATCTCTGAATGATCCAATTAGCCCCCAAAGAGTTGTAGTAGGCATATTCCAAATTAATCTTCTTAAGGAGCCCATATAGATTAGCATTGAGAGGATTAGAATCAACTTGAAGTTGAAGTTGATTTTGCATAGAGGAGAGTTCGGCACATTTAGGATCTAAGTGGCTAGAGTTGACCCATCTTTTGGACTTGATTTCTTTCTTCAAAAGATTAAGCTTATGGTAGAGAGAGCTAATAGGGTTGCCTTAAGAAGGGGAGGCAAAAATCGAGATAAAAATATCCCAAAATTCTGGGAACTTGCACCAAAAATTTTTGAACATAAAATCTTTTGCAGGTAGCTCTCTCCAACTTCTATTTGAGAATAAGAGGCGTGTGATCAGAAACCAAACTATTACAGACTTTGTAGTGAGAATTTGGATAGGCAGAAATCCAAGATTCATTAATGAGCACACAATCCAGCTTAAGATGAATGGGGTTGTATGCCCTTTGATTAAACCAAGTAAAGAAATTGCTAGAGGACATAAGATCCTCAAGATGGGCATCGAAAATAAGGGTGTTTAAAGGAGCCAGCTTAGAAGAACTTAAAGCATTCCCTCCTGACTTTTTAGAGGGGAACCTGCAGCAGTTAAAATCCCCTAACACAACCCAAGCCAACCCTTGAATAGGAGAAATATGTCTAAGCTCATCCCAAAGGATATTACATTACTCAAAATGATTAGAAGCATAAACAACAGATAATAGGAATGGGGGGATATCCCCATTGTAAACCATATTAGCAATGACCTGCTTAGAAATAAAAGTTGGAGAGAACGAGACCTTACTAGCATTCCATTTTATCCAGATTTGACCAGGAGAAGCAGTATGAAAATTGTGACAACTCAGTTCATTGTCAAAGATCTCGTGGGTTAAACAAAACCAAGGATCTTCAAGGTTCTGTTGAAGAATACGGTTTTCTAAAAGACAAAAAATATCAATTTCATGGTTTTGGACCACTTTTTTGCAACACAAAACTTTATCAGGGTTGTTGAAACCCCTGATATTCCAAACCACAATATTTGGATGGGTCATGGATAAAACTATTTAGGCTTTGGGCTTTTCTTGGCGCCCTTCCCTCTAATGTTTCTTTGAGATTATGGGGCTGTGTTTGGTTGGGAGATATTAGGCTTAGAACTAGAGTGGGGAGAGGAAGTTCCCGGTTCAGTATGTGTTGAGCGATCATGTGGTTCATTAACATGTTCAATGTTGGAAGCAGATTCAGAACCTAAGAGAGAATGCATGATAGAAAGTTTATTAGGATAGAGCATTTTCGGAGGGGGAGGAATGTGGGGAGGAGGGGGGAAATTATAGGAGGAAGAAGTTGGCGGTTAAGGAGAATTGAGGTTGGGAATTGTCATAGGATTTGGCTGTGGTTGAGGAGTGTCAGTGCTTATGGGGGTGACGACGACAGGAGCAGGTTCTGGTAGGATAGAAGCGTCTGTGGTTGGGGGGTAGAGGGAATTAGGCACAAGTTCAATAGTAGCTATGGGATTGGAGGGGGGAATGGCAACATTTTCTTGAGGGGGAGTAGTGTCTTGAGATGGATCAGGACGAGTTTCAGTGGGGATATTGGGGTTTTGGAGGATGCCCTTGGGGTTTTTGGAAGGAGGTCTGGGTGTCGGCTTGTACTTCTTCAACGGAGGGCAGTAGGAGGAAGATAAGGTTTAGGATTTGGGTTGGATGGACAGGAAGCGGCTTGGTGATTGTAGGATTTGCAAAGGTTGCAAATCGAAGGATGCCATTCATATTGAATTCTCAGGTTGAAGAGCTTACCTTCAACCGTGATAGGGACGAATGCTGGATAGGTGGCAGAGGAGTCTACTTGAACACAGACTCGAGCGTAAGTGAGTTTGGATTTGGTAGGCGTGAGAGCGTCTACGGCAAGGGGGGTTCCTATTTTGTTAGCGATTTTTGAAATTCCTACCGGGGTCCAAATACACAGCAGAAGATCATGGATCTTGAACCATATAGGAATATTTGAATACTCATCTCTTTTAGGGCTAAAATGCGAAGTCCATTTTTTGAAAATGAAGGGTTTACCAAAAATAAACCACGTACCCTTTGTCCATACCATTTCATAGACATCGGCACATGAGAATTTGAAAAGGAAAAAACCTTCACTGAGAGAAATCAGCTTGATATTACCTTTGAGTTTCCACAATTTTTTAACAGCGTTGAGAAGAGCCTCATAGTACGGTCTTTTACCAAGAGAGTAACCAACCAAAGCAAGATTGTGTTCCTCAACAGCTTCAGAAATATCATCCATGGGAAATTCAATGATTTCCTCCGAAGTGGGTAAGGTAGAGATGTTGAACTCACAGACGTTCGGGGGATCTGAGAAAACATGATCCCAAGGTAAAGGGAAAGAGGTTCAAGCAGGAAGATGTGGAGAAGAGGAATTAGGGAGAGGGGGAGAAGATGTGGAGTAGAGGGAGGGATCCATAGGATCCTTCTAGCGGTGACGGCGGAGTAACAAAAGAAGGCGGGATGCCGGGGAAAGGAAAATCGCCAAACCCTAGCAGAGCGCCCAGACTGTGTTTCACTATTATGCTAATATAGAGGACATCTTTAAGAGTTGAAAAGACTTCTTTAGAGGTGAAAATTAATAATTTTAAAGCTATCAATAATAGCTAACTAATCAAAGGAAGGGAATGTAAATGCATAAAATTTACACTGCACCTATCATGTAAGTACTATGTATTTTTTGGATATCCAAAAGGAAAAATTAGAGAGACAGTCCTAGGAAAACTAGTTTGCACAAGATGGATCATCGTAGGAATTTGAATGCTTAAGGTATAGAGTTGGGAGAGAGAGAGGATATAATAGAGAGGTTATAGGAGCAACTGTCGAAGAATGTTGAGGCGAGCCTAAGTTGAAAGAGTAATAGTTGAAAGAATGAGATTGTCATAAAGATCATAAAGGCTCTTCACTTGAACTCATTGATCATAGAATAATGATGATATATCACTACTGCATGTTGAAATAGAAAACTAGTAGCATAGGTAGAAAGCAACTCAAGAAAAGCTCTTTTAGATGAAAGAAGCTTTCACACTTTAGGCTTTATATTAGAAGAATTACATCTATCTTTTATTTTAGCCATTTAATTAGAGTTTACCAATAAACAACGGAATGAAACATGATTACATTTTTGTCTTGTTTGAAGCCTCATATCGTAGGATCCTTAAGCCTTTTCTGAAAATATGTAAAATCATGTAATGAGCACATAGCCAAGCAATTAATTAAAAGCTTACAATTGAAATCATTACAAGATAAAAATGAATAATATGTTACAATTCATATAAAGAAATATATGCATCAATGTCTATATTAATTATAAGTATAAATTTATCCTTATATAGTTCATCACATCTGATCAATCCATTATATCATAATTCATAGTATCGATAATAGTTAACAGTAAAAATGTCAGTCACAATATCAATAGTGTTCGTAGTAGTGTTGGTATCAGTATTCAAATATTCAAAGTGTATCTTAAGACTATTTTGCTCATGCACTTATGATTTCCAATCAGTCTCCCCTTATAACTCTTAATCAATGTTCTCCTTATAACTCCACTTAATTCGATGGATGAGGCAAGGATATATATATACACACCAGATCAATACCAAAGCACGCTATTTTAAAATTTTCATTTTTTAAAGAAAATTTATTTTATATATTTGAGTTATTACAGATGCCTTAAGGGGCTAGATAAATTTTCTTAAACTAAGATCTATATAATCATTTAGCAAGCCAACATAATGGATATAGTTCAAAACACTCTTTCTTTATTAGCCAAGCAAAGAATCTATAAGTAAATCATTTTTGCTTTTAAGTCTATAAGTATTATCTCATGAAATGAGGTGTATTTTCTTTCTCTTGACCACTATGTTAAGGAACTTGGGACATAATCTCCCAATTTTCTTTATAATAGATGAAGGGAAGAAATTTGACCTAACATAAAATGCAATAAGGCTTTAGATAGAATGCTGAATGAGTTGTAATCTCTAGCAAAGGGGAAAATGTGAGTTTTTTAGCCTATCAAGGGCTTGGGAATTTTGTCAAATAGTGATTGCCAATCCTTAGTTTGAACTTAAGTGCAAGTTGGAGGGATTACTGAGTAGATGAAAGGAAGTTAGAATGTGTTAAATTCCAAGATAGAAACTAATGTAGTATGGGCCCTTATGCACATGGAAATGATTATTGGATAGATAAGTGATAGAATTTCTTAAAGAAATTTCTAAGATATAACAAGTTGTTACCCACATTTTCTTCAAATATCAAAACAATATCTACATAGAGCAGATGGTAAAGAGAAAAATTCTTAATATTTTGATTATGAAATTGGTCAAAGAAGGCTTCCACCTCCAACATGCATGAGAAAGCACCCATGAAAAAACAAAACAAAAAATAGAAAAATATTTATAATTGATTACTCGTAAAATTTATAATTTTCTTTCTATTTTTGCTCTTACATTTTTGGAAAACATTATGGGCCTTAAATTATTGTATCTAGATTTTATCCAATATATTGTGAGTTCTTTAAGTTGTGAGGGCTTCTCCACCACGTGAGATGTGAAGAAGAGGGCTTATTATGGTAAATTTGAGAATAGTGAGAATTTTAATATGTGAGTGTATCGAGTCATGTTTGTAAGGTAATAGCATGCACCCCATGTAGAAATTATTTTGTGCACTTTACATTTTTTGCATTACTATTCTATTGCTTACATTATTCTAGAATATTTAAACTTGTCAAAATATATTTTAAACTTTGTGTACACTAATTATGACCCCCTTGGCCTACCATAACTATAAAAAAAAAATCACTTAGTAGATTTTGTTGCCCAAATAACTTTGGGTCGCTAACATCAGAACCAAGTGAATATATTTGTGTAGAGCATGATAAATATTAATCAACATGTTTAGAAATTCTTATTTGTGATGATGAAAATATAAACTTTATTAATCCCCTAAAAAAACAAATGAATCATTTATTTTGATTTTCAGTATAATTTCTTCTTTTTTTTTCTAATGAAAAATAATATTTTTTTTTCATGCAAATTTTCATAAAAAGCATGAGAGATTCATTTCCTTCTTTAAAATATTAACTAGAGTTTTGAAAGATTTTGATTCTCATTTTGTATAAGAAAAAACTTTTTTCTTTTGATTTTTCAAATTCAAGACAATTTTCATCTAAATCATTTTAGTTATTTATTTGAAATTTGATTTTCAAATCGGAATCCAATTTGGTATATGATAGTGTGGGCAGTGCCCTTATTTTTCCTTTTATTCTTCTTCTTCTTTAAATTGAATTACTAAGGAATTTAATTATTCTTTATTCTTATTTTTCCCTTCTTTTAGTTTTTCTTATTTTCCTCTCTTTTTGTATGTTTTTGTAATTCTTAGTTTTGTGACTTAATGACATTCTCTTTCAAGATCTTTTTTTCTTCCTCAAACCTTTTACATATCTTATGATGAACACTAAAAAAATGTGAGAAAATCAAATATTTTCTTAGATTAACAATAAATGAAAAATTAATTGGTGAGAGTGCATGATGAAATTAAGAAATATTAAGAGAATCTAATTCATTTAGCTCAAAGTTATCATAAGAAGATAATAGAATACTCAAAATAATAAACTAAATATAGGATTAATATCACAAAAAAATATCTTAAATTACATAAGCAAAATTTAATATATCAATTATGTGTGGTAAATCATCAAGACAACTTAAATATATAATGTATGATTAAGATCTTAACACTTAAGCTATTAAGCCAAATAGACGAGTTGAAGTTACTATCATAATCTCAAGTCCCAACGCATTCGCTCAACAAGTAGGTGAAGAAATATTCACACTTTTTCTCTTATGACACGAATGAGTGATATATAAGCACATATTATTAACGAGCTAGAGAACTCAAATATCAAATATAAAATTAAAATTTCTTGTTAAAATTCTCTTGAACTTTGGTCGAGACAAACTAGATCACTAACTAATTAATCTAATATTTGTAGTGCCTAGTATACTACCTTGAAGTCACATTCAATATAATTAAAGATACCTTACAAAAGTATAAAAACCTAGAATTTAAAAGAGAAAAGATATGACCACTAGAAGGCCTGAAGGAAGTTTACAATAAATTAAATGATTAATGATCCTTTTGAGATTCCTCGTGATTTCTCTTCAAAAAATCAATAAATCATAATACCCTTTTGCATTTGAAATGTCTTTAAGCTTGAAAATTCCTTAGCATCCCTTAAATATAGACAAGAAACTCTCCTAAGAAGTCTTTCCCAAAGTCCTCTCCTTAAATAGTCACCTACAACCCAAAGGCTATGAAGTCACTAGCAACTTTTAGTCATCACTAGTGAAATTCTTCACACCAAGTCCTTGATAAGTCTAAACAAGGCAAAATTATTACGTGCGATCATTGGATGCTGTCTAGGGGTCAATCAAAATGCGTCATATCATCAATACGTTGTGTATGGTTATTGTGTACTACTATGTATTAAGTGACGTGAGACATCCTAATTTGCCCTTGGACAATCCAATGACCGCACGTAATAATCTCTCATGACGAACTCCAACATTTGTTATCCAAGCATGAAAGAATGGATTTAGGATGGAGTTTTGATAATCACATGAAAATTTTCATTTTGTCTTATAACTCTATATATGATTTTGTAATTAACTAAATAAGCCTAATGATATCAAAATTTAATTTTGATTCATAACATATGATATAATTATATATTTAATCATAATTAGGATGTGATAGATGGAATTTATAAAATGATTGAAATATGTAAAACCACGTATATTTTTTGTAATATGAAAACTTATACCTAAAAAATTTTGATCGACTTATCATTAAGTCCATTTTTTAATGTGAATAAGGGGATATAAGTTATGATGGCACTTTTATTTAATCATTCCGATAATTTTTTTATGATGATTCTTCTAATCTCTTTTATTTTAAAGATGACAATTCACATATTGCTATTATAAATAAGTAACGATCCAAGTGTCTAGGATTAATAGCTAAACGGAAAATACTACTTATGAATCTCTCCCTTATTTTGGTAAACCTAAAAATATGGGAGCTGTCCTCAATCATCATCTAATGGGAAATGCATCATTCTATGAAAAGCTTGGTTAGGTTGGTAATAGTATGAATAATTTTACCAAAAAGCTAGTAGAACAAGGTGTGAGCCCATCCTTTAAAAGTTGTAGGGACAACCTAGCAAAGGACTATATTTGAAGTTTGTTAAGGCTGCTTCATGGTCCTCTAATGTTATTTGTGCTCATAAGGATTTAATTATGGTTTCCTTATTATTGTAGACTGGAACACTTACGACGATAGAGAGATAAAGAACTTAATATCTAGCTTTGAACGAAGATTCAACACATATATAGATAAAGAGAGAGGGTGCAAGAGTCATAACATACACCAAAATTTTTTCATAGAAAAACTTGAAAAGGAGAAAAATCAAAGGGCTTTACCCAGTTAAAATGATTTCACAATTTTTTGTAGTCAATTACAAATGATGTCTTTCTTGGGGGGAAAGCCTTAGCTCAATGTAGCATATAGAGCACATTACATATTAGGGGTTGGAAGAATCCAATGATAAGGAAGTCATTCTCAAGAGAACATTGACATATTCATTTGGTTGGCAGGATGATAGGGGTCAGAGGGACAGCAGTCGGCGAGCAACGGAGGTCGGAGGGACGGTAGTTGGTGGGTGATAGTAGTTAGAGGGACTGTAGTTGGCGGGAGATGGATATTGAATGGACTGTAGTTTGCGGACGATAGGAGTCAGAGGGGTCGTAGTTGACGGGTGATGGAGGTAAGAAGGATTGTAGTCGATGGGTGACCGTGGTATGAGGAACCATAGTTAGTAGGCGACTGTGGTCAGAGGAATCGTAGTTGACAAATGACGGAGATAAGAGGGACCGTAGTTTACGGGTGACGGAGATCAGAGGGACCATAGTCAGAGAGATTATAGTTGGTGAGTGATCGAGGTCAGAAGGACTATAGTCAGCGGGCGATGAAGGTAAGAGGGACAATAGTCAGTGGGCGATGGAGGTTGGAGTGGCCATAGTCGGTCTGTGACGGTGGTTTGAGGAACCGTACTCGACGGCCGAACGGTAGTCCAACGATGGTCGGGCGGTGACTAGACGGTGGTCTGAAGATGGTCGAGTGGAACTTCGGCGGCGATCGGTGGCTGGGTGGTGGTGGTGCTGAAACTCTAGCTTTAGAAGCCTTAGAGCTCTCTCCAATCTGTAGCAAAAGGTCACTCCTTCATCTAGGGAATGTGGGTCTATTTTTAAATTTTTTAGAGTGGCATACCAAATAAATATGGAGAAAATCTTGGGCATATTTGGAGTGCTCCATCAGATGATCCATATTGTTTCTATCAATCATAGAATGTTTTTTAAGCTTTTATGTGCCCAAATGATGTCATAATTAAGCAATCTTGGGCTAGTTGGATTCTTCTTATCGATCTTCTAGATTCAACTATAAGCATGTTATATTTGTATATCATTTGATTATCCAATTTAGACTTTGAACCTTTCAAATAAGCTTCGTCATGTCTATTTTTACCCATTTGGGCTCGGGTTAGACCGATTTTGGTGTCGTTGATTCGTCTCTTTGAGATGTTTAGTTTGACTAAAAGCTTTTTGAAATTGGAGTTCAAAAGATCCCAATTTTAATTTGGAAGTTTCAACTTGAATATGCCTCTAGTTTCGTGCACGATCAAGACGATTTTTGGTGACATGTCACTCATAAATATTAATTACAAGTAATTTGAAACCCGACTGGAATAAGATGTTGAAGAATTACATCAATTAGTGGCGAATATTCTTGAAATTGGCCTTGCAGTAAGCTGATCTATTTCCCTCTTAGGAGATTCCTTCTAAACAAAGTATCGAATATCATTTTTTATAACAATATTAGGGCATCAATAAGACAAGGTTGATTTAAGTTTACCAAGACTACTAAAGGATGAAGAGTATATGGAGCAGAACAAGAATGATGAGTTGAATAGTCAATATCCGAGAAACCTTGGTGAAGCTGTGGCGGAGGGGGAGCTATAGTATGATGAAGAGGATACACTACAATTGTGACATCAAATTAATTTTGTAGTGGGAAAAAATATTTTGATATGATAGTGCTCTTCATTATACACATATTATATGATGCTAGCTTCATTTAGTTATTGGTAAATTTAGCCAGCCATAAAATATTCCATCGGATAGTCCATATTACTTCTCTTGATCATATATCCTTTATTTATCACTCTAAGTGGCTTAATGGCCTCAAAGTTGAATGATGTTAAGTTCATTAAATTCCTCTCATTGAAATGCTCGATTTAGCGATAAGTATGCAGTATTTGAAGGTCATTTGATCTTCAATTAATGCTCCAAACACTTTAATAACATTTTAAGTTCTTGATTTTAACTTAATTAGACTCAAATGGGATTCTTTTTATATTGCTAGGCTTATCTTGCCGATACATTTAATTTGACTATAAATTGATTAAAATCATAATAGTATTAACTATCTTATTTTCAAAAAAAAAAAAAAACAAATATTATATCAAGATCATGGTCGATCATCATTTTTTTACCATGAATAAATTTTTAATGATGCATCAATTAATTCAAACAAAATTGATTAAAAACTATTATTATTATTATTAAAATATTAAGAAAACAGCAGCCAAAAAGCTCGTTGCTATTCTGCTATTCTCTTTACTTTCCCTTCGAATCATTACCAAAGCAAAAAAGAAGCCAAGAAAATCAAACCTGGAAGGAGCATCCAATTCCCTCCCCCACTAAACTCCACCACCTCATCACAAGAACAAAAAGAACCCAAAGCAAAATCAAATCCCTCCAATTCCATTCATGTAAGAACTCCAGCAGCAGATACTCAGATTCTCCACTACCCAACCTGCTCAAATCAACTGCTCTAATCATCCAAATAGTCCGGAGGAAAAAATTAAACACCAAATGTTTTGCCGGAGCAGGATCGAGCCGTGCGGCGTTTGCGGCAACCGCGTCCTCGTGCCTCCCCTCTCCTCCACGCTCTACTGCAACGCTTGTCATACGACGACGAGCCTCCAGAGCTCTCATGACTCCGCCGCCCGTCCCCGTCATGGCCCGTTTCGACACGCGAGGGGATGGCTGAGAGGCATGTTCTCTAATGGAGGATTTGGGTCGACTGGATCAGTCGGATCTTCGTCGTCTGACTACCGGCAATTGGCACATGAAGACAGCGGTCGGTCAGCGATGAACTGGCCGGCGAGTTTTCCGACTGATCGAGCGAAGAAGAGGGCGGTGCTGGTCGGCGTGAGCTATAGTTTTAAGTCGTATCAGTTGAGGGGAACTGTTAATGATGTGAAATGCATGAGATACTTTCTCTGTGAGAAGTTCCAGTTCCCTAACGATAGCATCCTGATGCTCACTGGTAACAGTACGCACTATCTCGTAATTTATTGGAAGAAAATAATTGGTTTTGAATATTTTGACTTAATTTTTAATTAGAATGACCTTTAAAAAAAAATAATTAGCAATTCATTTTTTTGGCTGTAAGCCGTCGCAATTCGCCTTCTTTTGATCTAAGTGGATTTATCTTTGGGTTTGTTGGAACTTGGAAGCGCTCTGATGAACCTCAATTAGTGGAGAAGTTATTCTGTGTGGCATCTAGATGGAAAGAATCGTCTGAACTATGACTGTACATACTATATGTACACTGATTTGATATACACTATGTACAAATATATATACGATGTGTATATTGATATATCCAGACAATTCTTTTTATCCAGATACTGCACAGAATAATTTCTTCAATTAATGACAGTTTTGTAACAAGATGATCAATTTGTTTCACATCTCAAGAATAAATTGCTTGCATAGATACTACACTGTCACCTTATCACTTGGAATGACAATTTCATTAATTTCGCCCCTATTTATCCCAATTTTAAGGGTTATACTAAGCTATGTTCTTTTATGATTTTATGTATATTTCTTCTTATAATTTAGAAGTTTATTGTTTGTTTTAATATTTTTTGTTATAATTATTTTGTCTTTTTATATGTAATATTTTTATGATTTTAGTTTAGTAATGAAAGTTAGATGAGACTCTCGATTTAATAATAATAATAATAATAATTGTCAGTTGTTTACTAGTTATATATAAAGATCATAGTAAGTTTTCCCAAATAAAAAAAAAATCATAGTAAGTTATTATTTCAGAAAATTTAGAGAAAATTTATTTAATTTTTTTAGATTACCTAACGGGATTGTAATTTGTCAGTATTTTATATAACGCACCGGCCTTCTTTATACTCCCGGCTATCTTTCCTGCTGTTTTAAAATGCAAAACCCTAGATTACCTTTCAGTCTCCGGCCGGTGATGGTTGCCGATTTGAATCCATTGCTAATGCCCCCACGCAGAGGAGGAGCGAGATCCGAAAAGGTTACCGACGAAGGAGAACATTCGAGCGGCGATGCGATGGCTCGTGTGGGGCAACCAACCTGGCGACTCACTCGTCTTCCATTTCTCCGGCCACGGCTCGCAGAAGCTCGACCTATCAGGCGATGAGGTCGACGGCTACGCAGAGACTCTCTGTCCTGTTGACTACGAGGATAAAGGGGTCATCCTCGATGACGAGCTCAACGCCACTCTCGTCCGCCCACTCCGTTCAGGCGTCAAGCTCCACGCCATCATTGATTCTTGCCACAGCGGCACGGTCCTCGACCTCCCCTATCTCTGCCGGACGTCCAGGTAACTTTTTGTTAATGGAATTTGAAAGTTGAAGTACTCTGATTAGGGATTTCGTATGGTTTGGGACTAGGGAATCGCGGGAATACGAGGCAAGGGGAAAACCGAATCAGTTAGCAAGGAAAAAAATCCCAAGCAGCCGCTGACCTAATTAGACCATCTCCAACCGAAAATCTTATTTTTCACTCCAAAATGCAGGGAAATAAAAAAATGCCGTGTTTCATCTCTAATCCAACGCCATTTTGCCGCTAAAAATCATCGTTTTCTTTCGCGCCTTTCTTCTCAACCTGTTCGGTAGAGAGAAAAAAATGGCTCCTATGAACAGTGGCGTCGCACTGTTCATCCGGGATCAAATGGCGATCGATTGGAGCAAAGCAAGAACGGCAAACAAGTGTTTGCCGTTCGGTTGGAGATGCCCCAAGGCCAAGCTCAATAAGGAAAAACATATCAAATTAAATACCCAACTAGCCATCAAGGAGTAAGGGAATAAGATCAACACAAGTGGTAGGAAAAATGGTGTGAACAAACCTGAGAGCACTGAACCCAGCATGATCATGAATACTTTTTATCATAGGTCAATACAAAATAAAATCCATAACGTTCAAAAAATTAATAATACATAATGATTTGTTTTTTTCTTTTTTTATTTCTAGATATTCAGGATTTATGTGCTGTAAGTTGTTCCTGTATATGGTTGATATAATTGTCTTCTAAGTTCTTTTTTTTCCTTCTGCAGAGTGGGTTCCTTTCAATGGGAAGATCATACCCCAAAATCAGGTGCATTTAAGGGGACTTCTGGTGGGTTGGCTATATGTATAAGTGGCTGTGATGATAGTCAATCAGCTCAAGATACTCAGGTAAGATCATCAGTCTATAGCTAGTGATTATTAATATGCAGTGCATCACAATATAGATCTTGCTAGTGATATCTAAGTGTTGAATTCATTATAATAAACTATCACTAATGCTTACTTAAAAACTTATTGTACTTCTTAATGTTTTAAAGTACTTATGATGAGGTAACAAATGGGTATTTTGCCCATGGTATCTACCCATACTAATGATGTGCTATATTTTGATGTTACTTCCCTAGAATACTTCATTTTCTCTTACCTAAGCATTTTTTACTTTTTGGGTGCTCTCCATATTAATAACAATGATATTCATGATCGTCGACTTGGGAACTTTAAAAATTGGTGTTTGTTTGATTGGCCATTATAGTAAAACAAATTAACCGGTGAATATGGTACACACTCTTCCTATCCTTGGAAAACCAAAGTTCTTATGAAGCATCAAATCCCTTTGTTTCTGATATCATATGTCGCTTCCTCCCAGCGTCTTCAAATTGCAAAGTACGGTGAATAGGTTAAATATAAAGTGCAGTATATTATTGCCACTCAATAAAGTTAACTGATACGGAATTCCAATATAACAATTCTTTCCATATTCATAGAAACAAGAGAGGCTATTGGAAGGATTCAAAACTATAGAATGATTAATACTGGTCTTATATCTACACAAAAGTTTTAAGAATTCGCCTAACAGTTTTAATATTTATGAAATGCATCATGAAAATTAAATCTTAATCATTCAAGGAATCCAGTATACCAAAGTGGCAGTTTTTGGAATCCACTTGGTTCTCTCAAACCATCTTCAGATTATCTTAAGCTTTGTTTTAATTATCTATTTAAGTCATAACCAGATGGCCATAGCTTGACAAAAGAGCATCTAGAAGTCAAATTTGAGAAGCTGCTCTGCTGGCATGATTATTTTAATGAGAAACCAATCCTTAATATATTTGAAATATGTTAATAGAAAATTCATCATATTGACATCAATTAATAGATAATTATGAAGGCACCCCATATTGCGAAGAATCCTGTGGTCTCATCAACGATGTTACAGAATGATTATGTTTTAATTTGAAAAGTGTTAAAGAACAGTCCTATATTCTAATAAAAAACTTATCTTCATGCATGTTAAAAGCAAAATAACGTTAAAGAAGAATGATATTATACTATAGCACAAAAATTTTAGATGCTTTTTCATTAGCTTATCAGATTATGGAAGAACTCTCAAAACTATGAAGAAAATTAGGGCAGGTCATTGTGGAGAATCTATAAATAGAATTTGTATCATGATTTTAGAGTAGAAAGTTAAGTATGGGTTCTATAGCTAAAAGTTGAAACTTGGTTCTAGGTGGATAAATATGCCATATTTTGTTGTGAAAAAACAAAACATTGTTGCAGGACGATCATAAAAGAAATAGAAAAGATAATAAAGAATTGAAGAATTGAAAAAAGATGAACATATTAAAAATAGTTATCTGATAAGTGAGCATCATGCTTCATACACCTTATCAGGGATCAAAATTCTAGAATAGATGAAGAAGGATCTTCAATTCCACAATTAAATTTTATTCATACTATAACAATATCCTAAAATACCTCTGAATACATCTATTTGTAGCTGCGAATAAATTTTTAATAAATTGCTATCAAATTATTAATATAATCGTAGAGAATTAACTCTCTCATCAAATAATGAAGTGACTATAAGATAAAAAATGCATAAAATGACTTAAGTACCCACCATAATTGATGCCCTCATCAATTCTCTGGCTATGTAATACTACACCAAAGAGTAGCGAAAAGATACGGGAAATATACATAATTCTCCATCAACTATTAATTATTGAACTATGAAATACAATTCTAGTGGCTAGAGGATGATGTGATCTCAAGTTGTAGTAGTCTAAGAATCGAGGCCTTCACTTTTTTTAAAAAAAAATTTCTCCTTGAAATAGGAAGCCCTTGTTTTCCATTAAAGGGCCTTGAGATGAGTGCAGAACTCCGTGTGAAACTTAAAAGAAAAAAAAAATATGTTATTATTTTTGTGACCAATAATTTTAAAGTTTATAGAACATTAACAATCCATTGCAAATTACTGGGAAAATAATCTGGAGTTTGCTTTGAGTTTACGTTAGGGCTGGTTTGGTTTATTTTTTGGCATTAGAGACTTTTGTCTGGAATAGGATTAGCATATATTTAAAATTTTAAGATTTGTTGCAGGTTTGTTGAAGGAAATCAAGTTTGCGGTTTTCAAGATAAGTTGTAGGTTTTGTTGGGAATCGAAATTGTAGTTTATATTTGAATAGGGCTAATTATGTGGAGATTTGGTTGATTTGTGTTAGGTTGTTGGATAAGAGAGAAGAGGGCCATGAGGGGTAACAAGGGGTCATGGTGGGTTGTAAATTCACAGGAATAATAAAAAAATAAGAAAAAATGCTCATTGGAACCCAAAAAAGGGGAAAAAAAAAGAATGACAGGAATCCATCATATAAATGATCCAAAATTATAGCTTTGATATCAATTAGTTGCGAGACAATCACGAAAGAACCAAGTAATATGGATAAGCTGAAAATATTAAAAAATAATAAGATATGAGAAAGTCTTCTGTGAGAACATGGAGATTGCCTCTCAGAAATTTTCAAATTTTCACATTTACAATGTGAATTTTATCATGCTGAAAAATTGTCTAACATATAATAATAATTGTATGACTGATAAATTGCTAACAAACTAATGACTCGGACTATATACCTCAAAAAATATGAAATGCCCAACACCAACAACAACAAACTTTTATCCCGCTATGTGGAGTCGGCTACATGAATCCTTTTCTCCATTGTGTCCTGTGAAGAGTCAAATTTTCATCTAAATCTAATAAAGAAAGGTCCATGGGGTAAAAAAGATATAAGATATTTTAAATATCATAAGAAAAATCTGAATGCATAAAGCATTCCTAAATACTGCAAGATAAGATCAAAGTCTTAATTTAATTAAATTTTATTTGCTGCAGCATAATGTCCAAAAGCAATGCTTTCATAGTTTTGGCCTTGATTATGCAGTGTGATGCTCAACTATGACTCATATTTTAGCTTTGGCATTGTGAACTGGACCCCTTTAAATTGAAGCGCAAGAATCTACCACCTTCGTTGATAATGAATTAACAAATTTGGACGATACCCTTGGATTTCCCATTATTGAGGAATAAAGCAGCAAGGAAACTCTATCAAGCCTGAAATACTCTTTTAATGTGGACTCTTAACCCTAAGTTTCTAGCACTAGTCTTGTGGGCTCTTGAGAGAAAAAGAAATATAAACAGATGGGGAAGGCCAAACTAATGAACATTTCATTGAAACTTATTTGAACCCTTATTGGTCATTCATGTTGGAGTTTTATTTAGTTTTGGTTCTAAGTTGTCTAATTTTCCAATAAGTTTTAATCCTGTTAGCTTTGATTGGTCATCTTTGCTTTATTATTCATAATTAATCTAGCTCTCTCCTTGTCATTATTGTTTCTATCTTTTGAAAAATAATAATTCCTTAGATCTATTTTATTGCCCTATTATCACTCTTTATTTAGCATAATAATTGCTCACTTCACCTTTCCAACTTACCATTCAGGGCCTATTTGGTAGCAGGATTTACGTTGGAATTATCCAACAACAATAACATTAATATTTTATCCCACTACATGGGTCCATTGTGTTCTATGAGTCAAATTATTATTTAAATCTAAGAAGAAAATATCATTTCAAATACTTTTTGCTCAAGTCTTTTAGGTCTACATCTACCTATATTAATGTAGGCATAGTCTTATACATCTATTCTCCTAACCGGGTCATCGAAAGGATGTTTTATGTGACCAAACCATATAAAACAACTCTCTCTAATCTTATTTGTCACTAGAGCTACTCCAACCTTTTCACATATATAACCATTTTGTATCATGTCTCTAAGTGTAAAGCCACTCATCCACCTGAGCATCCTTAGCTCTGGTCACACCATCATATATAGACTATAGAGTTTTCCCTTTAAGTTTGAGGGGTACTTTTCTATCACACAATAGTCCCGATGCATTCCTCCACTTCAACCATCCAACTTGAATTCTACTAATAATATACCCATCTCTATTTCACCATTGCTTTGAACAATAGACCCGAGATATCTCAAACGTGCACTCTTTTTTACTAACTTGCTCTCCCAAAGTCACAGTCCCCTACTAAATCTATTACTACTAAAATTATATATACTCCCTATGGTCAGTTTTAGATATACTCAAATGAAAACCTTTAGACTCTAAGGTTGACCTCCATAATTCAAATTTTATTTCAACTCCCTCTCTAATCTTATCGACAAGAAGAATATCTTTATCCAGGATTTATGCTAAATCCTCCGTGCCTACCCGGAACCAATGAAGCCAAAGCAAAGAAGCAGAGATGGGAGCTCTCAAAGAAAAAGAAGCAAAGAAGTGGCGACGGGAGCTCTTGCATCAATTAAACCCTCAACGATAAAAAAAAGAAGCAAGGAATCCTCAATGAAAAAGAAGGGAAGATATTCCAATGGGTGCTCACTTGCGAAGGCAAAGATGTGCGCATATTTGTTCTTCTAAATCTTGTAAATCCAACGAACTATAAGATTTACTAAATACGGGATTTATGGGGGAGGAGAAATATGCGGGTTTCAGTTAATTTACTTAAATAAAATTTTTTAAATTATTTTTTATAATTGATATTATTTAATTTAAAAGATATTTCTTTAAAGTAATTAATATTATTTATTATTAACTTGATTAAATAAAATTTCCTATATTCAATTAATGTTATAAATTATTGATTAATGATTAATTGAAATACTATGGTATGCTAATTATAATTTAAGTAGTGTAATTAAAATTGATAAAAAAGTACTAGTTAAAACTATTAATATTTAATCAAATAATTTAGATATACATATATTAATTTATAAAATTAAATCAAATTTATTGGTTAATATTAGCAAATTAAAATAATATTAACTTAAGTAAATTGATATTATTTTTATTTAATTTGACAATATAGAAATTATTGTTTAATTAACTTAGCAAATTATGAAGTAATGATTAATTTACATGTTATCTTATGCTAATTATGATTTAAATAATCTAAGATTTACATATCATTAGTTAATATAATAAAACATCGCAATCATTTAAATCCTTAAATTATGAAATAAGTAGCCAAATAGCTTCTTAGGATTTAATTGAATTTAACCCTTACCATGCGAAACAATTATCAGAATTTAATAAATCCTGATTTGCAGGATTTGCTAAATCCTACTTGTGACTTGACAGCCCCTAATCCCTCTTAGCATCATTATTTTTGCTAATTGAATTCACTAATTTGTGGACACTCAAAATCATAGTATGCAGACTTTTTTTTTTAATCATAAACTAACGAAGGTCATTTGCCTCTGCAGACTCTATCGGGCTCTGCCATAACTGGTGCCATGATATACAGTTTAATTTATGCTGTCGAAACTGATCCAGGAACAACATATGGTCGCTTGCTCAGTAACATGCGCTCTGTCATTCGTGGGGCTGATGCTTTTGTTGGGTTCACTGGTCCAGTAGCCTCTTTTTTGAAAAGAGTGCTCAGTTATGGAATCAAACAGGTATTTTATTTCCTTAAACTACACACAAATTGCCTGAACACTCCTATCAAAAAATTCTTGAGAAAATATTTCTTCCAAACTTTGGCAAAACATATCGCTGAAGTTTGCAATATTTTTTAAATAATTTTTATATTAGGTTCAGTTAGCATTTAGTGTTTTGTTGATTAGATTATCCAATGATGTTTTACTGATGCATTGAACTACCAAAGTGAGTTTATGTTTCTTGAGATAGAGTTGTGTATGCTATTTGATGATGAATTATTGTGGACTGAGACCCTAAGGCCATGTAGGCTTTGTTTGGGACAGCTTTTCTACTGTTTTTTGAAGCAGTTTTCTAGTACAAAAATTTCAGATTCAAAAAATTTTTATACTAAAAAATGCTTCATAAAACAGTAAGAAAGCTGTCCCAAACGAAATCGTAATCTCCATGCATTGCTTTCACAGTTGCATTCAAGTAAAATCTCTATTATGCCTGTTTTCTTTGTCTTCTCTGTTTTCTTTTGAATGTTTTCTTCGTCATATTTTATGATGTCATAATCATCTTCTTTGCTTCCATCATTATATAGCGGAATCACCAGCCTTTTCTAATGAATATTTTTGTTTGTTTTGTGAACCCTCCATTATCATTTATACTAGATGAAGTACCAACTTACTGATATGCAAAGTATTGATTCGAGGTTTGTTTGCATAACACAAAAGGCTGGCTGATAAAAATCTCTTTCACTTTTCAGGAACCTCAGCTGTCAGCTTCTGAGACGTTCGACATTTATCGGAAGCCTTTTCTCCTTTAAAAGAAGTAATTCATTGTTGTGTCTGTTATTATTATTTACATATATGCTTGCTCACTGCAAAATACTACCCCATCAACAAAAAGGTTATCGATGCTATTTTAGAATTTCAGTTTTTGAGTGATATTATTCTGGTACACTTGTTTGCTTGAACAACTTATGAAATTCGCATCACAGGATATGGGTAGAGTTGGGGTAGAATGTTCTTACCTTTTATTTAATCAACGCCTGATTGCTTACAAGAATGCTTCTGCTGATGATCAAAGGAAAAATAAATAATTCATCATTTTAGTTAGAGCTTCTCTTTTTTAAAGTACTTCTTGGTTATGGTGTTCAATTAGTTTAGTTGATCAAAGTTGTTGTCAAGATTTTGAGATCAATTTATACCTACATTAAATTTCTACTTCGACACTCAACTCTCCTAAAGAAAAAAAAATACTTATTGGCACTAAGGCATGATTGTTGGGTGATAGCATGATTTTGGCCGTAGGAAGATTTAACAGTAGAGAAGGGTTTGCATTATTTGTTTGAGCTAAAAAAATAATTGAGTTGAATTGATGGATCATCGAACAAACAGAAGTTGGTTGATTTAGTATTATATAAGTTGGATTTGGATACTCTAGTTTTCATCTAATATGAGAATCAAATGACATGCTGAGATTTTGTGGAGAATGAATGCTTGAGCTTATTCCCGAGCTAGAGAGTTGCGTGGTTGTCAAGAATATTACATAAAGTTTAGTAGATTATCAGAGGCTGAGAGGAGTCAAGGTTCTCAAGAGCGCTCTTCTATCGGAACTCATGAAGTCCTCTTGTCGAGTGGTTTTTTGTCTGGCAGTTAAATGTATCAACTTGTCACTATAAGTAACTGGTGGGGTTTGACCTGCCCGATCAGGTTGCGGGGTTGCGGGGTCAAAGGGCAGCGCCTCCGGAAAAATTTTTGGTTGTAAGGATATTTTTTAAATTCAAATTAATAATTAAAATGATAAATTTTCTTTACAATTTCTCTTTGTATTTGGTTCATCGTTCCCTAATAATAAGACAACTACACAATGTGTTTAATTATGTTGGGGCAATTGTTTATAGACCATAATATTTTAAAACTTTTGGGTTGTTGGGGGGGGGGGAGGACAGGAAGGGCAATTGCCTAAAAACCCTTGTAATAAATACTAAAAAATAGATGGAGGACAAATTATCTAAATAATCATATAATAACCCTTAACATAAAAAGTTTTTTAATTTTTTTAGGGGGGCAATAATCATATAATAACCTTTCATATAAAAGGTATTTTAATTTTTTTAGGGAGGCAATTGCCCTCCGACTAACAAGGGGTTCTGCCCCTGCCTATGATGCTCCCAATCAAATTTTGTTTTGGGTTTTTTTTTTTTTGTGGCCAAGGTTCTCCTATATATATGTCATAGAGGCAAGGAGGAAGAGGTGATTGATTTTTCTCGATCATTTAAATCACATAATTAGATAGTTCTTTTTGGTGGAGTTTGAAGGGAGGGAGCTTATAGTAGAGAGAGGATTTTTTTCCTCTTTTTATATGTAGTACTAATTTCTTGAGTGAAATATTTGTTTCTTTCCTTCAAATAATAATACAGACTAATCCTTTTTCAAGACTCTATTTGCCTAAAAACCCTTGTAATAAATATTAAAAAATAGATGGAGGAGGACAAATTACTTAAATAATCATATAATAACCTTTCATATAAAAGGTATTTTAATTTTTTTAGGGGGGCAATAATCATATAATAACCCTTCATATAAAAGGTATTCTAATTTTTTTAGGGGGTTAATTGCCCCCCAACCAACAAGGGATTCGGCCCCTGCCTGTGATGGTCTCAATCAAATTTTGTTTTGGTGTAATTTTTTTTTTCTTTTGTTACCAAGGTTCTCCAATGTATATGTCATAGAGACGAGGAGGAGGAGGTGATTGATTTTTCTAGATCATTTAAATCACATAATTAGAGACTTCTTTTTGGTGGAGACTGAAGGGAGGGAGGTTATAGTAGATAGAGACTTCTTTTTCCTCTTTTTATACGTAGTACTAATTTCTTGAGTGAAATAGTTGTTTCTTTCCTTCAAATAATAATTCAGGTTAATCCTCTTTCAAGACTCCATTTGCCTTCTTGATATTTTTGATGAATTTCTTTTTGGTGCCTCAGAACTGATTTCAAATCAAGTTAGTATCAAATATTTGGTTTTGAGAAACTTTGGTGTATCATGTTAACAAAAAATGGCTACAAATAGATTGGAGAATCGCTTTCTACCCTAGATCACTCAAGAAGAAGAGAAGGAAAGAATTTTGTAATGCTAGCATAAGAAGGTGAAACCTTTAGTGACTTGGTTACTCAAGTTTTGGTCTTTTAAACGATAGATGTATGTAATGATGGAAATGGTTAGTAAGTAGACTCAAGTGGTTGATGAAGAACCAAATGGCAAGGAAGATCAAACTTGAATGAGTGCATCACTATTTCATTAATGGTTGATTCAAATTTATTCTAGGATGAAAAATGAGGACTCATTAGATGATGATAAAGATCTTGCACTTTTTTTTTCATAGGATGACACGTAAGGTGGAAGCCAAAATCGTTATCCCTACCCATATTAGTTCTATTGACACCAAGAAGCTTGACATTTGTTAGTTCAACTCGAGATCTATTTTATCCTTTTATGGATATTCTACGGGAATGCCTCATTTATCTGACTCAAATTCTCGAAACATGCTTTAGTATGATGGAACGTACATCTCAAGCATAGGTGCTAGAATGTTGAGGACAATTTAAGAAGTTCTTCAATAAAAAACTCTACCCTATTGATATAAAGAAGAATGATGGAGGAAGTAGCATAGATTGCTGGCAACTTCAAGATCAACCTGTGCAAGAATATATCATGGACTTTATGAGAAAAACCTTGATGATTGGTGTGTAAATGTGTTAGGCTGGTTCACCCTGAACGGGCCCAGCCGGCCATTTGTTTACATGAGGCGAAAACAATCCGCCTCCCTTGGGTTTGCCCTCCCATAGTGAGGGCCCCACTTTTCCAATTGAATTCAAATTGAAAAGGAGGGGGCGGCTAGGGCTTGGGAGGAAAATTAGATTAGGAAAGCTTTTGTATTAAAGAGCATGAGAGGATTAGGGAGGGATTATGTTTTAATTTGTTCTCGATTAGAGTTTCTTGGCGGCTTGGGCTCTAGATGTCTAGAGATTTGGGAGAGACGATCCTCCTCTCGAATTGAGGATCCCTTGTATCTTTGCTTTATTTTTGTTTCACTTTGCTTTCTATAAGATTATCTATCGTTTGATTATCCTTCCACCATATTTTCTTCGTTTTTCTCGCTGCTTTACCAACTATTATTAGCGTTGCTTGCGAACTCAAGTATTTCCCATTAGGGTTACTTGCAAACTCAAGTATTTCCTATCAAAATGATGGACATCTCAATTTTAAACCAGCACAAAATATGGTTGTCTTATAGCATCTTCAACCCATTCAAAGATATTGATCAAGTGAGCATGCCTATCATGTCCATTGAAGGGAAAAACAAAACCTGCAACAATAATTATTCTAATTGCAAAGATAGAGGGGACTCGATGCCCACCCAAAAGGAGAAGCAAAGTGACGAGGATCCTACTAAAGGTAGTTCGCAACCATTCTCTTTAAGCAATGGTTGAATATTATAAGAAAGCCTTCATCAGGCCTAGCAAAGGAGAGAAGATCTGTTCTCCCTCCACCTTATCAAGTCAAGTCATCATTCTGAAAGTCTCAATGGAGTACTCACAGCTTCAAATCACTTCCTATAAAATAAATGAGAAATACGTCTTTCCATAATCTTGTTTTTTCAATTTCAACGAAGAACAAAGACTCGTCATCATACTTTTCTACAACTCCACATAAGCAATCTGAGAGTCAATATGACTTACTGTAATCTTGAGAATTTTACTCAATTATGTGAATTATGTGACCATGCTCACTAGGGCTACAATGAACCGAGCATTTGACGAGCTACTCGTGGCTTGGCTCAATAAGAGCTCTTTTATATTTGTTTGATAAAGTAAATGAATAAGTTTGAACAACTTTGACAATATTCGATAGCTAAATAAGCAATCTTGAACAACTTGACGTTCGACTTTGTTTATGTTCACGAACAACATCATTTAGAGTTCTTGAATATGCTCGTTAAGAAGTTCGATTATACCTTATGTAATTAAAAATAAATAGTATGTCTTATTTAACTAATGAAGTAATTAAATAAAATGTTATATATATTATGTTCTCAAATTATGTTCTAGTAGTATATGGGTAAGATCATATTGACTCCCGGATTATTGACTGTAGAGTTTCTTAAAGGAAGTTCCAACCAACACTAAAAAACACCTTGATGTTTAAGAGTTTAGCTTATTTTACTTAAGGGGTTTCACAATCTCCCTCATTTAAGTAACTAATGTCCTTATTAGTATCTTTATCCCATAATCATCTATCAGGTATATAGAATTCTAGAGGTGACCCCTTCAAGTTCAAGCAGTGACTCCAACCACATAACACTTTCTTTTGAATGACACTTAGTTCCCCTATTTTTTTATTATTATATTGCTTTGATACCATTTATAACAATCCAAACTCTTAATTATGAGATATTGTTTGCTTTGGTTTAAAGGCCTCACAGTTTTTGTCATGTTGGTGTAACTTCCTTGGAGGTCACCCATCCAGGATTACTCCGAGATAAGCACACTTAAGTACGAGATTTCTTAAATGAAATTCCAATCATTACACTAAAATGTGCCTCAATGTTTAAGAGTTTAGCTTCTTTTATTTAAGGGGTTTCACACATTCTACTTGACTCACAATCAATTCCTGCAGCTCTGATAATAATTCAATTCTTCTAACAACAATGATCTAATGCCAATTGTCATGCCCCAAAATTTAATCTAAAAGAATTTCTTTATTATCTTTTGATAAATAATAATTAGAGCTATCTTAATTCATCTATCAATATAAATACAAACGAAAATAAAACTATCGATTATATATATATATATATATATATATATTGACCTCAAAATAAATCATTTATAATACTTAGAAATCATATAAATAAAATCTATCATTTTAGTCTTGAGTATAAAAGAATAACTAAAATACAAAGAAATTGAATCTAAGAAATTCTGATCAGTCTTACACTCCAGTATCTTTTCTCTAATCTGAAAACATTTAAACCACTTATAATGAGCTAAACAATATATCAAGTAGCTGAAACCCTATAATTGAATTCAAAGCACGATAAAGAAGCAATATAGTTGTCGTTCCTTTATTCATAATAATAACAGTCAAATGATCTAGAATCAATTAAAAAAAATAAAACTCACATGCATTAATAATAGAATCTATAAATAATAAAATAGTATAGTATGAAAGTCAGTAAACTAGTATAGTGGAGAAATCAATAAATCAGTACAGATGTCAAATCGATAAAATAGTCATTGTATCAGTGCTATCAATTAGTAAAACAATCGTAAAATAAAAGATGAAATTAGATAGCCCTTGTTGTTGTATAATAAAAGATAAAAGAAATAATTCTTCCAAATTAGATTCTGGGATGTGACATCTTTGATATGTGAGAAAGGAAGATGAAATCCAACAATATTTTTAATGATCGTCTCGAAGGGAAGGTTCACATATAAGTTAGAGGATTTCAAATTTAGATTCCCTGATATGAAGGATGTCATTCTTTAGAGATGTGTTAATGACATATTTGCTTCTAGAGTTCCTCTAGTAGAGAGTTGGGGAGGTAGAAGATTGGTAGGGCTGCAAGCGAACCAAACGTTCGACGAACTACTCGTTGTTCGGTTCGATTAAAGCTCGTTCGTGATCGTTTAATTAACTAACAAACAAACTTGAACAATATTTTAAATACTCGATTCTTAAATAAACAAGCTTGAACACTAATGCGTTCAGCTCGTTTATGTTCGCGAACAACATCAGTTGATATTCATGAACAAGCTCGATAAAAAGCTCGATTCAGGTTCGATTAAAACCGCTCGATAAAAACTTAAATAATATGTTATTATAAATTTGATAAATATACATAATATAAAAATTTTAATTATAACATAATAATATAATTATTTTTTATTAATAACAAGAAACATTTCATATTTGTCCATGTTTGTTATATTATTTGTTTAGGATGTTCATGAACAAATTTAATGTTTGTTTGTTCAATAGATTGTTTGCGAAATATGTTCACGAACATAGCTTGTTTAAAGCTCGATAAGCACTAAACAAACGAACATGAACCAAACATGAACACCCTTAAATTAAACGAACCAAACATGAACACAAATAATAAAGCTCGAATCAAACACGAACCAAACATGAACAAGCTAATGTTAAACAAACACAAACATGAACACTCACATACTCGGCTCGGCTCGGTTCGTTTGTAGCCCTAAAGATTGGCTTTAATGTAGGAAAGGGTTCCTTGATTGGTGGGAATTGGATCAAAGCCCTTTATTGCCTTAAGTGCTATGCTTGTTTACTATTAGAGGTGTTTGATTTTTCTTAAATATCATATATTCATTAAATTTTCTAAATCTAATTATTATTTCAAATTAAATGATTATTAAAAATTTACAATTGATTTTTACCAAACTTATAATAATAACAAATATATATATATATATATATATATATATATATATATATATATATATATATATATATATATATATATATATATATATATATATATAGTTGAAATATGTTATTTTTAAATAAATTATTATATCTGGTTATTTTTTTATTCTCTTAATATATGAAAAAGATGACAAGTAGTACAAGACATATGAGACTAGCTAAGATATTAATATACTTGTTGTGGGCTAGAAAATACGCGGCGATAGAGATTTTATTTTGCGTCTTAGCGTTGCACGTATAACTAACACACACAGAGAACAGAGGATTTTTTACGTGGAAAACCCTTAAAAGGGAAAAAACCACGAGGCCTAGCCCAGTTGAAAATGGTTCCACTAGATTTTGAGTTGGTTACAAAGGACTGGATCACCTCCAGGGGTGAACAGATTACAATCAATTATTTAAGTAAGACGTCGAGTCTTCGGCAGGACGTAGGGACTGAATGTCGGGCCCTGAGTAGGACGTCGGGTCTTCAGCAGAACGTAGGGACTAAGTGTCGGGTCTTGAACAAGACGTCGGGTCTTTGGCAGGAAGTAGGGACTGAGTGTCGGGCCTTGAACAAGACGTCGGGTCTTTGGCAGGAAGTAGGGACTGAGTGTCGGGCCTTGAACAAGACGTCGGGTCTTTGGCAGGACGTAGGGACTGAACGTCGGGCCTTAAACAAGACGTCGGGTCTTTGGCAGGAAGTAGGGACTGAGTGTCGGGCCTTGAACAAGACGTCGGGTCTTTGGCAGGAAGTAGGGACTGAGTGTCGGACCTTGAACAAGACGTCGGGTCTTTGGCAGGAAGTAGGGACTGAGTGTCGGGCCTTGAACAAGACGTCGGGTCTTTGGCAGGAAGTAGGGACTGAGTGTCGGGCCTTGAACAAGACGTCGGGTCTTTGGCAAGACGTAGGGACTGAACGTCGGGCCTTAAACAAGACGTCGGGTCTTTGGCAGGAAGTAGGGACTGAGTGTCGGGCCTTGAACAAGACGTCGGGTCTTTGGCAGGACGTAGGGACTGAACGTCGGGCCTTAAGGGTGGTAGTCCGGCGAGGTTCTGTGGTGGTCCGACGAGGTTCCTGCGGTGGTTCGACGAGATTCCTGCGGTGGTCCGGCGGTGGTCCGGCGGTGGTCCGGCGGCTGTCGAGGAGGAACTCCTTCCTTCTCTTCTTCCTTCTCTTCTCTTCTTCTCTCTCTCTTGCTTGGATCCTCTCTTGTGAAGAATGAGGGCTCTATTTATAGATTTTCTGGAGTGGCATGGTCCGTAAATAGGTGTGAGATCAAGGGCGAGTAGGGAGTGGTCAAATGGACGGCCGATATTGAATCCTACGATCGTGCATCGTTCGTTGGCCATTTGAAGGCCTTAATGATGTCGGAATTCAGCGATCTTGGGCTCGTTGGATTCGTCTCGTCGAGCCGTTCGATTCGAGTATAAGCTCGTAAAAATCGAAGACCGTTTGGTAACTCAAATTGCTGTTTGAACCTTCCAACAGTACTTTGAGCCCTTGATTCGGACTCATTTGGGCTCGGATTGGGTCGATCTTGGTGTCGTTAGGTTCGTATTTCCGAGACGCTCAGTTTGACTGTAAGCTCGCTGAAATCGGAGTTCATATACTCCCGGATTTAATTTTTGAAGTTTCCAACTAGCTTTTGCTTCGAGATTCGTGCCCAATCAAGCTAATTTTGTGATGACGTATCAGTTGCCCCCCTATTTTCGGACGTCGAAGCCCCAGGAGTCCGAAAATATAAGTGTCGGCATTTTGCGTTGGTCGAATAGCAAAAATTACGTTCCATAAGTTGAAATTTTGCACAAATCAAGTCAAGGAGGCCTCGATGAGCTCCGAAGGTGTCAAAATTGAGTCCGGAACGTCGAAAAACATGTCCGGGGACCCCAAAAACGTCCGATTTGCTGTTTTCGGGACGAAATTTGGTCCCGGATTGGACCGGACGGCCGAACCGGCCTCACCGGCCGGCCGCCGCCGCTGGTCACCGCCGGCGCTGCCGCCGCTGCCGGGCCAGCTGGCCCGTTCCACGGCCCGGGCGAACCGAATCGCGGGCCGCATGGCCCGCTCCGCGGGTCACTCCGCGGCCCTCCTAGCCCGCTCCGCGGGCTTGTTTCGCGGCACGCCAGGCGCGGAACGCCAGGCCGCTCCGCGGCCTTCCGCGGTAGTTGCCGCCGGCCGCCTGCGGTTTGCTTGGCCGGCTGCCGTCAGCCAAAAGGAGGCTGCGATCCGCGTGAATAAGCCGCGGATTCACGCGCTGTTCGCGTCGTTTCGACGGCGGCGAGGTGCCGGTTTATTCCACCGCCTCAAGTGGGTCCCACGACGTTTAAAAAATGATTTTTTAATTGTTTTTTGGCTGAAAAAATTCCTAAAAAATCTCAAAAAATTCCGAAAAAATTCAGAAAAATTTAAAAAAATTTAGAAAATTAGAAATTCTAGAAACTTCCTTCTTTTCTCCCAAAAAACTATAAATAGGCCCTTCAAGCCCTTAGAAATTCACTCAACTCCTCTTCTTCTTCTGTTTTCTTCTCTTCTTCTCCTCCTTTCTTCTCATCTCCCTCTGTCCTTTCTATTGAGGCCTTCCCTCAGTTTTCTGAGGCCCCTCTCTTGGCAAGGAAGTCCGGAGATTTTTCATTCTCTTCTTTCCCCATCTCCCTCTGTCCTTTCTATTGAGGCCTTCCCTCAGTTTTCTGAGGCCCCTCTCTTGGCAAGGAAGTCCGGAGATTTTCCATTCTTCTCTTTCTCCCTCTTTTCTTCGAGAGATCTTGTGGAGTTTTGATGTTTGGTGGTTTGCGATGGAGGTCGGATAAATCGTTGTAAGGAGGGAGGTTGAAATGACGGGCATACTTCCAGCATTGGGGAGAAGTATGATGACATGCAGGAATTCAACGTCGGGTAGTCATACAGCGTCGGACAGAAGACCGACAAAAGTCTATTAACTGGTAGAAGTACGACATCTAGTAGAAGTACGAAGTCGGGTAGAGGTGCATCGCCAGGTACAAGACCGATGAAAGTCCGTCGACGGGCAAAAGTCTGGCGACGGTTAGTAGTCTGACGGCAAGCAGAAGCCCGTAGTCAGGTAGAAGAACGGCCTTGGGCAGAAGACCGATGAATATTCGTCGACGAGCAGAAGTCCGACGACAAGGAGAAGTCCGACGTCGTGTAGAAGTCCGCTGACGAGCAGAAATTCGACGACGGGTAGTAGTTTGACAACGGACATGAATCCAACGAAAGGTGGAAACTTAACGTCGAGTAGAATTCTAACGTCGGGGAAAAGTGCGACATCGGGCAGAAGACCGATGAAAGTTCGTCGACGTGCAGAAGTCCAACGACGAGTAGAAGTCCGCTTACGAGCAGAAGTTAGACGACCTGGAGAAGTCCGATGTCGGGTAGAAGTCCGTCGAAAGTCCTGCAAGGCAAAAGTTCAGCGACAGGAGAAAATTCAAAATTTGGTAGAATTTTAATATTATGGAGAAGTAAGATAGAAGTCCATTGACGACATTCTGGCGATGTTAACCAAGGATGTGAGACCTTTCCGAGGTTGTATGCCGGAGCCCTGCTCGACGACGTTAACCTGTGTGGAAGAGGTCGGGAGAATCCACCAAGGATGTGAGACCTTTCCGAGGTTGTATGCCGGAGCCCTGCTCGACGACGTTAACCTGTGTGGAAGAGGTCGGGAGAATCCACCAAGGATGTGAGACCTTTCCGAGGTTGTATGCCGGAGCCTTGCTCGACGACGTTAACCTGTCTGGAAGAGGTCGGGAGAATTCACCAAGGATGTGAGACCTTTCCGAGGTTGTATGCCGGAGCCCTGCTCGACGACGTTAACCTGTGTGGAAGAGGTCGGGAGAATCCACCAAGGATGTGAGACCTTTCCGAGGTTGTATGCCGGAGCCCTGCTCGACAATGTTAACCTGTTTGGAAGAGGTCGGGAGAATCCACCAAGGATGTGAGACCTTTCCGAGGTTGTATGACGGAGCCTTGCTCGACGACGTTAACCTGTGTGGAAGAGGTCGGGAGAATCCACCAAGGATGTGAGACCTTTCCGAGGTTGTATGCCGGAGCCCTGCTCGACGACGTTAACCTGTCTGGAAGAGGTCGGGAGAATCCACCAAGGATTGATTATCTGGTGATTGAGCTACAATAACGATTATGTATTTGTTCGAGTCAATGATATTAAAGTTCACTACTTTTGTGAATTTATCAATATAATTTTACTCGAAGAAGATAAGGAGATAAAGTCTTACAAAAACATAGCTTCCTAAGACAGCTTAAGGAGGGAGAAGCTACAAACACCACAAACAACATTCACAATTAAAGACAGACAGTACTGAAGTCACACAATACTAAAGACATACGATACTTAAAACAAGTAGCACTATTGTGCTCTACGCAATTAAAACTTGGCAAGGCGTTGATAGGCCCCCAGCAATGGTTCCAATTTCTCCCACTATTTGGCGATTGTTTACCGACTGCCTTTGTTGTTGATTCTGCCCCCCTGTCGGACCAACTTCTTCTCGGGTTGGTGTATTCTTGATGAATTGTCGGAGATATCCTTGTCGGATCAGTCTCTCAACTTCTTCCTTGAGCTGCCAACATACTTCAGTAGTGTGCCCACGGCTACGGTGGAAGTGGCAATATTGCTCCTGGTTTCCGACGTTGGGCTTCAAAGGGTGTGGCCATTTCACATTCTCCTGATCCCGGATGGCCATTAATACGTTTGTTTGGGATGTATTAAGTGGTGTGTACTCCTTTTCTTGGCGAGGTTCTCGTCGCGGCTGTGAGGGTCGAGGAGGAAAATTATAATTTCCTTGCTTCTTCCTTTGTGACGGAGGATACTCCATTTCTGGAGGATTTTTACGCTTCCCATTTGTTTGTTCAAATTGTCTCCTGTGAGCATTAATGGCTTCGTCGGCAGAGATTTGGGCCTCTACTCGATGGATTAGATCAGCATATGAATGGACCGTTTCTCGCATTAGTGCCGAGTAAAAGGGGCCAGGACGAAGCCCTCCGAGAAATACACCTCTAAGCAACTCGGGATCTACCCCTGGAACTTGCCGGGCTTCCGCGGAAAATCTTTGAAAGTATTCTTTGAGAGATTCTCCCTCATTCTGTCGTATCCCTGAAAGATGGGAAGAGTCTTTAACCATTCTTCGGTTGGCGACAAATTGTTCGACGAATAATTTGGCCAATTTAACAAATAATGGAATAGATCGGGCAGGCAGTGAATAGAACCACGTCCGAGCTTGCCCTTTAAGAGTGAGAGGAAAAACTTGGCAGAGTAGAGCATCCGGTGCCTGTTGGATATGCATAATGGTGCGGTAGTGATCGATATGCTCGTAGGGGTCTGAAGTCCCATCGTAAGAATCAATATTTGGAAGTTTGAATCTTGCCGGAATGGGGTATCGGAGGACAGCTTCGGTGAAAGGTGATGACTCCTGAATGTCCCGTTGGTGAAGGGACTGCCTGATACCCCTTGTGGGGAACTCTTCTCGGACTAGTCTCCGTAACTCATGTCGTAGAGTATTACGGGGGAGTTCAGTGACGTGCTGTTGGTCCAAGTCCTCGGGGATGTCCGACGGCATATACTGCCGGTGGCCTGTGCGCGAAGGATGGGTAGAGCTTGCTGTATCAGCAAGCTCATTCTCTGGATGTGTAGGAGGGCGCATCCTTGGCGGAGGAAGGGGGACTTCGACATGAAGAATGTCTTCGAATCCTGGCTGATCTCGAGGGAGAAGAGTATCTTCTTGGGGTATCGGCGCTGGTCCTCGAGCTCCCCTTAAGAGCTGAAGGATCTCATTCTGAGATTCCTCCATTTTTCTGATACGTTCTTCTAGGGACGGCCCTGGAGTTCCTTCTCCTGCAGGGTGTCTGTTACTGGGGTGAAAGGAGGCAGATGCCTGTCGTCCTTGATTCAGGGACTGATTCCTGGATTGGTGTGAATTAGAGCGGGAGGTTCCCATGATGCGATGGCTACGCCTGTTGACCATTGGAGGATTCCTTAGTGTAGTGGGATTGACTTTCCCACAGACGGCGCCAATCTGTTGTGGGCTAGAAAATACGCGGCGATAGAGATTTTATTTTGCGTCTTAGCGTTGCACGTATAACTAACACACACAGAGAACAGAGGATTTTTTACGTGGAAAACCCTTAAAAGGGAAAAAACCACGAGGCCTAGCCCAGTTGAAAATGGTTCCACTAGATTTTGAGTTGGTTACAAAGGACTGGATCACCTCCAGGGGTGAACAGATTACAATCAATTATTTAAGTAAGACGTCGAGTCTTCGGCAGGACGTAGGGACTGAATGTCGGGCCCTGAGTAGGACGTCGGGTCTTCAGCAGAACGTAGGGACTAAGTGTCGGGTCTTGAACAAGACGTCGGGTCTTTGGCAGGAAGTAGGGACTGAGTGTCGGGCCTTGAACAAGACGTCGGGTCTTTGGCAGGAAGTAGGGACTGAGTGTCGGGCCTTGAACAAGACGTCGGGTCTTTGGCAGGACGTAGGGACTGAACGTCGGGCCTTAAACAAGACGTCGGGTCTTTGGCAGGAAGTAGGGACTGAGTGTCGGGCCTTGAACAAGACGTCGGGTCTTTGGCAGGAAGTAGGGACTGAGTGTCGGACCTTGAACAAGACGTCGGGTCTTTGGCAGGAAGTAGGGACTGAGTGTCGGGCCTTGAACAAGACGTCGGGTCTTTGGCAGGAAGTAGGGACTGAGTGTCGGGCCTTGAACAAGACGTCGGGTCTTTGGCAAGACGTAGGGACTGAACGTCGGGCCTTAAACAAGACGTCGGGTCTTTGGCAGGAAGTAGGGACTGAGTGTCGGGCCTTGAACAAGACGTCGGGTCTTTGGCAGGAAGTAGGGACTGAGTGTCGGACCTTGAACAAGACGTCGGGTCTTTGGCAGGAAGTAGGGACTGAGTGTCGGGCCTTGAACAAGACGTCGGGTCTTTGGCAGGAAGTAGGGACTGAGTGTCGGGCCTTGAACAAGACGTCGGGTCTTTGGCACGACGTAGGGACTGAACGTCGGGCCTTAAACAAGACGTCGGGTCTTTGGCAGGAAGTAGGGACTGAGTGTCGGGCCTTGAACAAGACATCGGGTCTTTGGCAGGACGTAGGGACTGAACGTCGGGCCTTAAGGGTGGTGGTCCGGCGAGGTTCTGTGGTGGTCCGACGAGGTTCCTGCGGTGGTTCGACGAGATTCCTGCGGTGGTCCGGCGGTGGTCCGGCGAGGTTCTGCGGTGGTCCGGCGGTGGTCCGGCGGCTGTCGAGGAGGAACTCCTTCCTTCTCTTCTTCCTTCTCTTCTCTTCTTCTCTCTCTCTTGCTTGGATCCTCTCTTGTGAAGAATGAGGGCTCTATTTATAGATTTTCTGGAGTGGCATGGTCCGTAAATAGGTGTGAGATCAAGGGCGAGTAGGGAGTGGTCAAATGGACGGCCGATATTGAATCCTACGATCGTGCATCGTTCGTTGGCCATTTGAAGGCCTTAATGATGTCGGAATTCAGCGATCTTGGGCTCGTTGGATTCGTCTCGTCGAGCCGTTCGATTCGAGTATAAGCTCGTAAAAATCGAAGACCGTTTGGTAACTCAAATTGCTGTTTGAACCTTCCAACAGTACTTTGAGCCCTTGATTCGGACTCATTTGGGCTCGGATTGGGTCGATCTTGGTGTCGTTAGGTTCGTATTTCCGAGACGCTCAGTTTGACTGTAAGCTCGCTGAAATCGGAGTTCATATACTCCCGGATTTAATTTTTGAAGTTTCCAACTAGCTTTTGCTTCGAGATTCGTGCCCAATCAAGCTAATTTTGTGATGACGTATCAATACTAATTCAAATGATATCACATCAACTTAATTTAAATATTAATTATTTTATATTTGTAGCATTATTATTTTTTAATTTTGTTTATAATAATATCACTTGTTGTGATGGTTACATGGCTCATAAATTGAACTAAATTAGTTTAGAGATGTCATGCTTTCATGGCTCTAATAAGCCAAAAAAAATAAAAATATTTATTAAAAAATTTACAATTATTAGAGCCAATCTCATAATAAACTAACAAAAGCATAGTTATCAGAAGACTAACTTGGTAGAAATTCTTGCGCGAAGGCTGTATCTTAACTCTTTTTTATGAGTTCGAGTCTTCATTTTTATCATGTGTTAATTTATATTATTTTATATAAAAAATAAAGATAATCTATCCTCGCCGCATAAGTTCATTTATCGGTTAAATAATCCAAAGTAGAAAAGATATTATATATCATGTTGTTTTTAGACTACTAGAACTAACATCGGTATTACTCGTTGCTGCGTCAAAAGAACATTTTCTTCCATGGATATTATAAAAAATCGGCTGCGAAATAGGATTGAAGATCGATAAATGAATGATTTATTAATTGCTTATATTGAGAAAGAAATTTTAGATTCTATTGATAATAAAGTAATCATTCAACTATTTCAAAGTATGAAAAGTTGATGTTATAAATGTTATAAATTGTAAGTTATTTACTATCTTATATTTAATATTATACATTTTTGGATAATAATTAGAAAAAATTAAATTTGTCTATGCCGGTTCCAATCCCGGATGAAAAAGTTGAGGATAAATTTGAATAAAATAATTTATGCCCCATTCAATAAATTTTTTGGCTTCGCCCTACCGATCCTACTTGTGGTGGGATAAAGGCTCGATATCGTTGTTGTTCTACCTCATAACTTCATTTTATATATGAGAAAGTTAGTATGATCTAAGCTATCCACAATTTGGAAAGGATAGTTTGCCGACCTTTCAATTTATTAATTAATAAGCAAGTTGCATTTTACTTAACAAGTTTAGGTGAGCTTTCTTCATTACAAGCCAAAATAGCATTCAACTATTTGATTCTTATCCTTTTTGTTTAAGAGAGAGCTCTTGTAAAGAACGTAAGCTGGCAAATGTGAATGAAGCAGACAAATTTGAATGGATTTTTTTTTTTTAAAACTAAATATGTTCTAACATTTCCTCTCTTCTCTCTTCCAATTACTTCAAAAAGAATGAATGATATTTAAGTATGCAAAAAATAAATGAATGATTATCTTATCTTTCATAAATATTATGTATCACAAAAAATGATAGCGAGAAGACAACTGACGCCACAAAAAATAGAGACGACCATAGATGAGTTACGGGCCTGTAGTATTTGAGTGTGAGAGTTGCGAGTCAAATGTGGCTGCTCGCGTGGAGGGGAAGTGGTTGAGGAAAATAAAACTAAGTCGTGACATATTAGATATTTAAATAGTCAAATTTAGGCTTTATTTGGGTCGTCTTTTTTATTACTTCTTAAAATAATTTTTTTTAATAAAAAGAAGCTTTAAGAAATAAGAAAGACATCCCAAATAAAGGAGTGATTATTCTGTCAGGTTACCGAATGCATCCGGAAGCCAATAACAACACACCACGTCACTAAAGTGCTCGATACGTACCGTGCTCGGTACAGGCGCTCGGTACATACTCGATACACTCGGTATGCTCGGTATTTCTTACCGGACGCAATAAAAATTCCAAATAAAGCCTCAATCACCAAGAAACTTTGTTTGAAATTTTGTTGTGCTTTTTTTTTTGTTGGTTTGGACAGAACATATTATTTTATAATGAAGTGATAGCAGATCATATGTGTTAAAAGGGAATTCTTAAGAAAGAGAGAGATTAGTAGGGGCAAAAGTTCATAGTAGACCCTTTTTACTCAATCTTCTACCTGCACTCTTAAGGAGTTAAAAGGGCATGATAATGAATTTCACCTTCTAATTTCATATTGGTTATTTAGTTTCAATTTAATTATAGATAATTAGATTTACCTTGAAAATTTGAGCAAATATAATTTTCTCATAACAAATTCCTACTTTTTTGAAAATACAAAGAAGGATATCGAGCATTTGTTGTGGCTTATATATCTTGAATTGAATTATTATTATTTATTTATTTTGATGCGATACTCAAGTATAATCAACTTTAATGGGCTTAACATCATTCCATTTTTCTATGAGTATGTGTTGGTTTTGCATCAACTCCACTAACCTCCACTAACCTCGAGCACCAATGTCGAACAACTGTTGAATCGCCACCAAACTATCACTTGAACCATCGTCCTACTACCATCAATGAACCATTAACATCATATGACTATCTTTGTTAGATCACCCCCAGATATCCACTATTATTGCCATCTGACCATCATGATTTATTTGTGGTGTCACAACCTAACTCGATATGACCCACAAACAGAAATGTCATATCGTGTTGAATTGGGACATACCATACCAAAGATCTAAATTTCGGGGGACGTTTCAGAGTTCTTCCGATTAAAATTTAAAACATACAACAAAATTTCTTATTAACTTTAGTAAATATAATAAATTAAACTCATACATAATATATTTTCATTTCATCAAAGACACAAAACAAACATATTCATAACTGAACAAAAACATAAAAAAATATTTATACATATTGAAACAGATCAGATCATGAACCCACAACTACTCAGTTGGTTCTTTCCATTTACCTAACCTGAAACAAAAAAAGCAAAATATGTGTGAGCTAACATAGCTAAACAGGTCACACCCACTAATCTAAATTTTCAAACAATTTTTTATTTTACATTTAACTTAATGTAAAAGTAGTTCATAAGAAACATAATGTATTGAGCATGATATTAAATGCATATATTTAAAATAAAGTAGATTGTGCATCAATCAAGCACTTCTAATTCAAAGCATAGAATTATAGATTTCTCCTATGACCTTATACCTTCCATCAGAATTAGATATTAGAATTCAGACCCTTATGACTCTATATAATGGCTTCTCAGAAAATAAGTTTTTATAACTCCCAATGCCTAGCTTATTTCAGATATTCAAAAATTCAAACCTTTATGACCCCCCTTGTACATTTAGCACAAAAAAAAAAAAAAAAAAAAAAAAACTTCCTCCACATCAAATATTCTCATAATAACACAATTCAAGAAGACACGTGTGTGTGTACAATTTAGTATATGAAATGTAAATAAATCAACTTATAGAAATTCACAGTATGCCATAAGTTAACTTACAAATTCAACAATTAAGTAGAAATTCAGTATTTCAGAAATTCACCATATTATAATGGATTGTTCAAAACATTATTTTGATGATTTAATTATACTATAATATTATTTTATGGGATTAGAATTATTTTATATATAAATAAAATAACATACTTTTCGAACTGTTGGATGAAAATTTATCATAAAAATATCTAAATGTCCATAATATCATAACTATAACATACAAAAAGTTATGTAGTGAAAGTTCTACGGGTACAAACTTATTACAGTTTTCCCTTAACAAAATTATAAATTAAATTAGAAAAATTATTACCACTGTCATCTGATTATGATTCTTTGATTACCATCATGCATCTCGCTATGATCCTCCAACCCACATCGCTCAACTATGATGAGCCGACCATCGTTACCCAACTCGATTTCCATTACATGACTATGTTTTCCGACCACTATAATTACTATGGCCCTTTGATCTCTATTGCATGATCATAATCTTCTGACAATTATCACCCGACTATGGTCCTTTGACCATTATATCATGCCTTCCTGCATTCCTTCTATCACCCTCATCCTCTTACAGTCTTTCAATCATTGTTATTTGACTACGATCCTTCAAGCACTGTTGTTCGACTAAGATCCTTCGATCATTTTTGATTGAGTATGGACATCTAACTATTGTAGTTAGACTACGGTCATTCTACTACAATCGTCTAACTACGATCCTTTGATTATTATCACCTTGCTACAGTGATGTCCGTTAATTTCATCACTTGCCATTGCAAACAACATCAACACATACCATTTCCATTAAGGTTGGTGCATGCCTTTGACACCAACTTTAACTCTTAACATCAACACCAACCTTTATACTAGACTTCTAGATCTCCGATCTCTCCCCCTCAAAGAAGGATGATCAACTAAATAATAAATGATTTCTTGGAAACAATGTCCATACCAAAATTACTCTTTCAATATCTACCAAGAAATATGTTCTATATATTATTTATCTATTATAATGTATCAACACCTCTTATTACATAAAAGACTATCATTTCTCATCGATAACAAATACTAATACAATTATTTCATCTAGACTAGGACTCATAATCTTTTTCTCTTTTGAGCTTTTCATATGAAATATTGTTATTCCTCTGAACTCTTTTTTTATCTGCATATATACCAAATTTTTGTGTAATGCTTAAATATCAAACTCTCTTATTCTATCATTTATTCTATCATCATGAATATTCTAACACAAATAATATTGTAAATTATAAATAGATTTTTTAAAATAAAAAGTACTACCCAAATTTGTTGCAGAACATACAGATAAATTAAACAACTTCTTTTTATCAACTACTGTACATTAAAATAATCTTCAGGAAAAAAAAAAACTTTAATTGATTCGAGTTCGACATAAAAAAAAGGCGAAAATTATACAGTGAGATCAGGTGCTGTCACTGCGAAGCTGCGCCATTGACTACAGTATACCGTAATATGACTCTTTATTATATACGATATTAGTTTAATATTTAATAAAAATTATGATTTTATAAATTTCTATCATTTCATAAATATATATCATATTTATTTATTTGATAAATTCTCGTGAAGATTTTTTAAGTTTTACATCAAAATAAAACGTCTAGAAATACATATTTTAAATTTAATATAAATGTGTTAAAATTGTATATTTTTTTCTTCTAAGCAATTATAAAAAACTATTTTAATATAGATTTATTAAATATAGAACTAAAACTTTTAAAATTTTATATCTATCATAACTCTTAAATTATTCTGATAGAAAATTACCCCCCCCCCCCAAACCCAAAACAAATTTTTTGTGATAAAAATTAAAAATATTAAATATTGATCGCAATATTTTATTTTTGGGATTGTCACGCCTTAAGTGGCATATGATGGCGTAACTAATCACTCTTTGTTACTCCCTTCAAAGGGGCGAATTATTAAGTTCGGCCACCGGACGTCCGGACATCCAATCCAGAAGCGCCACATCACTCAAATATATTAGGACCCGGTGTATTTTGGTGATATGTGCATGTCTGGATTGGTGTCCGGACGAATCCGGACACCAGACATAATAATTTGCCCTTCAAAGGAGGCGAGTAGCTTGGAAGTGATTTTAAACATGAGTTAGAAGTTCTCAATTATACGCACCCACCAGCCAAACTAAGCCAGGTGGATGACCACACATTTTTCACCGCGAAGCATGCTAACCGTAGCTTTCCAGTTACAAAGCGAAACACCACTATCTAGTCTTCAGTCTGACACTGTGACTAGACCCTACACGCACTGCTAGTGGTGACTGCAATAAACTCAGGATATTGACCGTTGACCAAAAAAAAATAGTAAGTAAATGTAAAGACACAAAATTAAAAGAATTTTAAGACAAAATATTCTCAATAACATTTAAAATTATTATAAACATATTACTATTTATAAGTGAATGCATTTATTATAAGCATATTAATTTCTATCAATAATATTTCACACAAAATATCGATTATGCATGTTTTCATTTTTTTTTATATTGACTAATAAAAATAATTATATATTTTATTCTAGAAATAATACAATAAATTTAAAATAAGAAATAAAACAATATGAAAGATAATTGCTCAAAGATCTTAGAATCTATTGTTTAGCTTAATTTATTTTTTATCCTATTTTTTAAAATAATAAGTTAATAATCATGAAACCTTTTATATTATTGTTACGGATTAGAATATACGCGGTAGTAGAGTGAGAAAATTTTTCGTCTTAGAATTGTACATTTATCCATCACATAAACAGAGAAATAAAAACACGAGGGTTTTTATGTGCAAAAACCTTAAAAAGAGAAAAAAATCACGGGCCTAGTTCAAATGATTACAATAGTATTTGAATGAGTTACAAAGCTTAATCTGTCATGTAATTCGAAGATGGTGAAATTACAATAACAAAGAGAGTTAGGTGGAAAAACTAGCAACAAATGGTGACCAGGCAGAGGTCCACCGAAAGTAGATGGCTGGACGGAAGTCCGATGATGGTTAGTGGTAGAGCGGAAGTCCGACGTTGATCGGTGGGTGAGTGGAACTCTAGCGACGATCAGTGAGAAGAAGAAGTTTGGTGACGGCTGGTAGCTGGGTAGAAGTCCAACATTGGCATGTGGCAAGGTTGAAGTATAGTGTTGGTCAATGGCCGGGCAGAAGTTCTACGAGGGTTAGTGGCCGAGTAGAAGTCCGGTGATGGTCGGTGACAGGGCAAAAGTTAGGGGATTGCTAGTGGTTGGGCAGAAGTTCGGCGACGGTCAGTGATCGAGCGGAAGTCCTACTATATGTGGTGGTCGAGCAGAAGTAAGACGACGATTGGTGGTTGTTGACGGTCAGTGGTTCCATGGTGATCCGACGGTAGTCGAGGAGGAACTTGATAGCAGTAGAGATTTCAATTTTTTCTTTCTTCTTCCTCTTCTTTCCCTTCTTTTGCTTTATGAATAATGAGGGTTTATTTATAATTTTTTTGAGAGTGACATGATTACTAAATAGTGAGAAGATCAAGGATAGATTGGGAGTGTTTAATATGGATGTCAGATACCAATTTCCTTGATTATAGATTATTTATTACGCATTTGAGTGTCTTAATATTATCAGAATTCATAGATCTTAGGCTCGTAGGATTCATCTTATCGAGCCGCTTAATTTGACTACAAGCATGTTACATTTAGAAATCATTTGGTCCTCCAACTTATGCTTTGAGGATTCTAAATGTATTTTGGACTCATTTGAGCTCATATTGGATCGAATTTGGTGTCGTTGGATTTGTCTTTTTGAGATATTCAATTTGACTATAAGTTCACTGAAATTGGAGGTACATTGTCATGGGATTAATTTTTTAAATTTTCAATTCAACTTTGCCTTGAGATTCGTGCCCGATCAGGATAATTTTTTGAAGATATATCTGTTATTATTCTTATATATTTTTTTAAATAATTTGATTACTTTTTAGTAGCATATAATTACTACAAAATAAAATATAATTCATATTAGATATACTAAACTCACTCAATTTGATTATCATCTTATGATATTATAATAATTATATTATAAAAATAATAAACATCTTATCAGGCAATAATTAAATTAAAAGAAGAGCTAAGTTAAAAGATGATTGAAATATTTTCCCAAAAATAAAATAAAAGATGATTGAAATGGATATAGGCTATAACTCGCAGCTTTTATACCAGAAGAAAATAAAGCCATAAATATCTATTTGATAAAAAAAAAAAATCTATTTGATAAAATTTAGAATAAAATAATAAAATAAAAATAAATAAGGGGGATTTACAATTAAAAAATGGATTAATAATTAATGCATAAAAAATAAATAATAGTGAACTTCCGGGTCCTATTTTCGTATCCTGCATTTCGAGTGCCGTCTGTCGGCAACTGCCCTTCATCCGGAGTTGAGCGGGCGGAGGCGATGGCGGCGACTCGGCGAGTGGGAATTGCGGTATTCTTATTCGGACAATCGCAGTGAATGCTGGGTTCTTCTATCTCTCCTTCCGCTCTCCAGGGCAAACACCTCTGTTCTCCCCCCTACTCTCTCTCTCTTTCTTTTAGAACAGTGAGAAGAGAAAAGAGAACACCTAACTCTACTTGGGTCATCTCTGAATAGCCCTCAGCAATGATTTTCCAGCTTATGGGTCTTCTTCTTGAAGGTACTGTTGTTCTTTGTCTTCTTCTCCCAATGGTTAATTCAATTTTCAGCATATAGAGGGGTTTCTGTGTCGTTTCACTCCATAATTTACATCTAGCTTAGCCTTTTGATTTTTTTATTTTTGTTGTTATTGACTTTGAGGGACATGGGAAACAGTCTACTTGACATTCTTAATTTCATTGACTAAAATTTGATTTTTTTTTTTGAAGTTTGAAATATACCTTCTGTTTGGGTATAGTGGTCGAACTGGAGGGAAAGCTTGCCGGCTTACGACTTTAGTTATCTTTTGAAGAAAAACCAAGTTAAAAAGTGCATAAGCTTGATGTCTGTGCTCCCTCCAAGAAAGATCAGAGGGATGGATTGATTGTGTGCTGCCATTGTCACAAAGCAACAGTTAGTTAAGATGTGACTCAGTTCTTCATGCTACTGACTGCTAATTTTGTTACACAACCTAGTTCATGATCATCACTATGAATCCTTTTTCTATTCATTCTTATTGAGTACTGTATGAGGTTTTGAATATTTTGCACGATTCTTGTTGTATTATATAGCTTTGTGACTTTTGATCTTCCTCTTTTCCGTCCTATGCAACCTATATGATATGGATTTTTGCTGTTTTTATAATCAATGATGCGTCAAAAAATTAAAATATCCTTTTTACACGTTGGATGATTTAGGAATTCGTAAATGTCCACAACCCAAGAATAATTTGTTTATTTCATCTAAAGGTTGTATAACAAAAATTTATCTGGTATGTAATATATCCACCTATTTTTGTGAAGTCATCTACACTTACAATATTAGTGATTTGAAGTGCTATGGAAAAAGTATCTGGCCCATGAACGCCTGGTGTAGCTTGACAACAAAAGCGGGGCTTGAAATGGTGCATTAGGGGACTTGATTTTGATTATGCCAAAATTGGCTTATTCAACCTTTTTATGAACTCTGTCTCACATGGTTTCATGTTTCATTTACTTATCCTGCCAAATTTGTTATTGCAGGCAATGTACCCTCTACTTAAGCTACCACATTGACGCTGTAATTTCAAGTGAGAAAAATCAAAGAAAGATGAAGTTTTATCTCATAATGCTTGTGCTTGATGCCCTTCTTTCAATTGTTGTCTCTAATAGTGAAGGTAGATTGTGCATCTCAGTTTCTCCTGTTTTGGTACAAAGCCATCTTGTTTGTTACAAACCACAATGAAAATTGTTTTCTTGTTGGGCAGATGTCTTTCAATACAGCCATGTAGAAACCCCTTTTCCAAGTGTTGCATTTCAGGTCTTATTATATATATATATATATATATATATATATATATATATATATATATATATATATATATATAGCCTCAAATCTACTGAATTCCTAGTGGAGCTCTGTGGTGCTCTCCATCTAGTTTAACCAAGCCTCCCTTTATTATAGTTTGCTTACTATTTGTTAAATTGAACGAGGCTTGAAATTTCTGAATGCTTTCCAAGTTTAGAACTAAAAGAATGAGGCGTGAATGAAGCACATAAAAAAGGGGCAGAAGCACATCTTTTACTTTATTGATTTAGCCCTTCCTAATTGTAGATAAGTAGAATCCAATTGCTATTTTTTAAAATAGATCAACGCCATTTATTCCAGATATTTTATTTATGGGCTTAGTAAAACTTTCAACTTTGAACAAATTTTAAACCCATATTCTTGATTAAGGTTGTTTTTTTTTTCTCTTATCAACATTTTGATCTTATTTGAATATATATGAATGAATTCAGTTGTTCTAACCATTCTTGTGCTGAGCAAAGTTGGATGTACATAGAAAAATTGTTCTATTTTGAAGTAGTTTTCATGTGCCATAGTATACTCATTTCCTAGGAGTACTTCTGATATAACTAGTGAGTTGACCTTCGGTATGAGAACTAACAGCATTTTTCTTCTGTTTTAGGGGATGCGTTGATTGACATGAAAACTAAATTAAATGCTTCTAGTAATCAGCTTGCTGATTGGAATCAGAACCAGGTTAATCCTTGCACTTGGAATTCTGTTATTTGTGATGGTAACAACAAAGTCATTCAAGTGTAAGTCAGCAAAGTGCTTAGAAACTACTGTTTTTATCAATACTTTTTAATATGATATTGCATGAATTCAAAAGGACCTTTAATTAAAAGAAAAAAAAAAAAACTCAGTTGAACTTCTTGATATGATAAAATTGTATTAGAATATTTGATTTTTTTTCTATGTTTCTTTCTATTGCAGAACTTTGCCTAACATGGGTTTTAATGGAATCTTGTCACCAAGTATTGGGCAGTTGGCTTATCTCACTGCTCTGTAAGTTCACATAATTTCATAAATGTTTATTTTTTCATGTATTTGATGCTTAGAGTCATTTATTTTATCCCATATCTACTAAACATAATTTAGGAACAAGTGCATTTTGATTCATCATCCGATCTTAACTATTATTCACTTCCTATGAATAATGGCTAGGTTTGGGTATTATCTGTTTCCCTTAAGTTTTTATGTGTATAGCACCATAGATTTATTGATTTGTGCATCTTGATATATTTTTTTACTTTGGTCCATGTTTTTGTAAATGAACTTGGATGATCTTGTTGACTATGGATCATTCTAAATTTGGCTCTAAGTGTGATAATTAAGAATTTGGCTCTCTTGTTGCTCAACGTATGGCTCTAAGTGTGATAATTAAGAATCAATTCATATTGCAAGTAACCTTATTTTTCATGTGAGAACAAAATATATTGAAGTTGATATCCATTTTATTAAAGGTGTTTTGTTTAAGAAAAACTCACTTATGTCTCCTATGAAGAACAATTTACAAATATTTTTAAAAAGCCTTTAGACAGCTTCATTTCTCCGCTATTGGCAGGAAATTGAATATTCATGATATATATTCTCCGAATTGAGGGATGCATTATCAAAGAGATTTACATATAGGAAACTAGTAGTAATTATATATAATTTGTCTTTATTCTGTTATATTTTATTTTAATTGTGGACATTTTCCATGTTATTTCCTTCCTATTCTCTCTCTTATATTTTCCTATATACACCATAGTGAAATATATCAAGTTGTTTTCTATTAACCTTATTAGCATTGTTAAGCTCTTATGGTGACAGCTGTTATTCCAATATGGAGGATATAACCTTTTAAAGAAAGACAAGTCAGTTATTATAAAATTAGCGAGACTTGATTCCATATCTTTGTTGTTTGTATAATATGCGTCGGCCAAGGATTTATAATACATGCATGATAATTTCTGTAAATTTCTATGAAAATGATTGTTAGCATCTCTGAAAATAACTGCTATCGGTTTTCTGTTCTTCCCTTTCTCATCCAAAACAAATCTAAAAAGAGAAAACACCACAAAAAAGAACAAATAAAAAAAAATTCTTTTGATGGAATTATAAATTGATTGCGTTACACGTGCAGATCATTGCCAGGTAATAAGATTACTGGTAAAATTCCTGAAGAATTCGGAAATCTTTCCAGTTTGAGAAGCTTAGTCTTAGAAAATAACCAACTAACCGGACAAATACCAGATTCTCTTGGCAAGCTTTCTAAGCTTCAAACGTTGTAAGTAAATTATGAATAACATTGACATACACTCATTTTATTATTTATTTCATTTTACGTCATAATAATTGTTGCTTTTAATATCATTGCAAGTAGGATTTTAAGCGACAATAATCTCAGTGGAAGCATCCCTGAGTCCCTTTCAAAACTTTCGAACTTAAATGACATGTAAGTTTTAGCATCAATAACTTCTACCATAAGCTGTTTGCTATGCATGGTGCTGGCGTCTTCATTTTTCCTTTTGCTGACAGTTTTTTTTTGTTTTGGCAGCCGGCTAGCATTTAATCATCTTACTGGACGGATACCTGATCGACTCTTTCAGGTTGCTAGATACAAGTATGGAGAGATACTTGCTTAATTTCAAATTGGGGAAAAAGGTCAAAATTGTCCCCCGACTATTATTAAGTGCGCAATTTTATCTCAAGTTTCACACTGCCTCAATTTAATCTATCGACTAATGAAAATTGGTCCAATTTGGTCCCAGGGCTGAAAATGATATTTAAATTTGACACCAAAGTTGTTTGAGGGTATTTTAGGTAGTGCAAGTATATGTGAGATTATGTTTCTTATGATGCTCTATTTTGTCTGTGAATTATAATAAATACTTGTGTTTGGCGTGCAAAACCTAAACTAAATCTTAAACATTGTTACAAAATATTGTCATTTGTTGTAGAATTTCAAAATCTTTACTAAAAAAATGGTGCAATTGGCTACAAAACTTCAAAACCCTTGTTGCAAAAATATATCTGCGAATGGTATCCTTGAAAATTGCTTCGCTACTCTCACACTCAAATCCCACTCAGTCATAGATCACCGCTCACAATGTGCAAGTGCATGAGCCCTCGCTGCTACTTCATGTACATCTTGCACGAGCATGGTAAGCCGCCTTCTTAAAAAAATAAAAAAAAGTATAATATTTTTACTAAAATGCCCTCTTCAAATTATGAATTGTGAGAGACTTGCGCCATTTTTTTGTTAAATTTGACAGTTTGTCATTGGAGTGGCCAAATTGCATCATAGTCGAGAGACTAAATTGGAGCAGTGCAAAACTACAGCAAAATTATGCACTTACTAATAGTCAGTGGACTATTTTGGCATTTTCCTCATTTCAAATCTCAGCATGATCACATTGATTATCCTAAAAGTTTGAAATGCATCAAATTTACTAAACATTTGAACTTGATTGGGCTCTATTATTGGAACAGCTTTACAGGGAACAGTCTGAATTGTGGGGGAAATTTTCCTTCAATTTGTGCATCGGATACAACTGATACTGGTATACTATCAATCACGCAATTATTACATCTGACTACAAATTTTGCATTCCATGAGAAAAAAATTGTTGCTATGTATTGCTTGGTTATTGGAAAATCACTCTGTATATTCTTATTTTATTTTGAGCCTTGACAGGAGGATCTAACAGTTCGAAGATCAAAGTGATTCTTGGAAGCATTGGTGGAGCAATAGTTCTTATTTTAGCAGTTGCTCTATTTCTATTGTGCAGAAGGAGGAGAGAAGGTTTTAGACAGGAAGCCTTTGTTGATGTCACGGGTCCGTATTTCTGCTTATTATTACCCGTATTGTTTAGTTCACATGGTGATTTATGCTGCTAAAATGGGCCTGATTTTAGGCAATGTTCTTCATGTTGAATGGTTCTATTAAAGGTTCTATTAAAGTTGAAGGTTGATTTAACTGTGGAGAAAAATCTTTTAAATACTTAGTATATTGTTTGATTACATTCTCATATATTTGTTATTAAACTGAACTTTTGATGTATACTCGTGACATACCTTACCATAATCTTGCTAAAAACTGATATTTTCAAAATTTACCATGTTTTCTCCAACTCAATTACCAGGTGAAGATGACCGGAGAATTGCATTTGGGCAATTGAGAAGATTTGCATGGCGTGAACTTGAAATTGCAACTGACAACTTCAGTGAGAAGAACATACTTGGGCAGGGTGGCTTTGGGAAAGTATATAAAGGAGTACTTCAAGATAGTACAAAAATTGCAGTCAAGCGGCTAATTGACTATGAAAGTCCTGGTGGGGAAGCTGCCTTTCTACGTGAAGTGGAGTTGATAAGTGTAGCTGTACATAGAAACTTATTAAGGTTGATAGGGTTTTGCACTACACCGACAGAACGGCTTCTGGTATATCCTTTCATGCAAAATTTGAGTGTTGCTTACCGCTTAAGAGGTACAGATTCTTTTCTTTACTCAGCATCTTTCAGGTGATTTTATATGAGATAATTACTTTTCTACATTTTCATCTGTTTTCCATTATTTTTAGAAGGACCTCATGATACTTATAGGCCTTTGCTTTTGTTCATACCTTCTTTATTAGTTTTTTATTGATATAAGCCCTAATCTAATCACAATCAAGTGTCTAAGGCTGCCTTCATTCTAAACTAGTAAAACTAAAGTTTCCCAAATCCTACCCTTGTACTCTTTCTTTTGCGGCTGTATGAAGGTCGATTTCTTTTGCTTCATCATGTGACACCTCTAAGAGAATTAGTTTTACTGAAATTCATTGTGTTCGTGACAATAAAATATGGCTTTTAAAATAGATTGCAAGGAGGAATTCAATCTTTGAAAAATTATTCTATCAATTATGTTTAATTGTTTCCCAATAAATTAGAAATTGAAGTTATAAGTATAAAGACCTATGAATAAACCTAGTTCCTATAAATTGTTATATATTAATCTTCACATATCAATATTTTAACAAACATAAGTAAACACTAATTGCACATTCAGTTGTTAAAGCTTATGTGATGCAGACCACTTGTGATCCTTGCTTGTTTAACTTTTTATTGGATTTCCGTTTTTACTGACCTCTTGCTCTCTAATGAATTCTCTTGTATTTTCAAGTATGGTTAGTTTTCGTGACTTGCTGCTATTTTTTATTCCTTGCAATTTCTCTATTACGGATCTTTTGGGTAGTGTTGGAACTCGTGACCATTGGTATTTTCTGGTGATTTTCTTTATGTTTGTTTTGTGATCTTTGACTATTCTATTACGATGTGTTATGGCTCTCAAAGTTCTTTCTGATTTAGGATAAAGCCACTAACTTTTTTAAATTTTCATTATAAATGTAGGGAGGATTTGTGATTTAAATAATGTGGGGATAAATCAAATATATTTGGAAACTATGAAAGGGGCTGTTAAGAGAATCTAAGATCTTGTCGAGGAGTACTTGAGGTAAGAGCACCATTGCAAAGAGAGTCAAGGTTAAGAGGGAACTAAAAAAAAGGTCTTGTGAAGAAGCACCTAAGATTCAAGCGACTTCGTGACTATATGTTATTTGCCAAGCAACAATGATGATAGCGTGGCATTTGCAATGCACAATTTTAACCCTAAATTTGGTGCTGCGTCTTTGAAACTCTCATAATTAAAGTTTTGATGTCTTGCATTAAATACCTATTTTTTTAATCAACATTTCTTATTTATATAAAGCTTTGTTGGAGAAGCACAGGCTAGCTTCTTTGCTGCAAGCCTATTAAGTTAGAATCTTAAAGAAATCGTGCTTAAAAAAACCTGAGAATCGAAGAGTAACTAGAGTAGCAAGAGACTTTGAGGAGAAAGAAACTAAGAGGGTCAAAGGGGGGATTAATGGAAGTATCATTTTCCTCCTTATATTTTGCTTTTTTTTTTCCTTAATAATACTTTTTTTGTTTCATACACCCAAACTAAGAGTTCAAGTTAACAAATTTACTCCATTGATTCATGTTCAATGTATCTGTCATTTTCCTTTCAATGTCTTGACAGTGCTAAAGGATCAAATTTTGGCGTCATGCTCTAGGTTAAAAAAAAAAACCCTTAAAAAAACTTTGGTCTACGGGGAAAATCGACTACAAGAAGACATGAGAACAATTCTTGACCTTATACTTAAAAGAATAAGATAAGGAGAAGTTGAGATCACAAAGAGAAATCTCTAATCACTTCGCTAACCTAGTTACACCCCTTCAATATAAATAGTTGTGATGATGGAGATATTGAGCTAGTAGATCCTTGGTTGTGGATCTAGAACCAAAATATCGGAAAGATTGATCCCAGAGGAAGTTATTGGCGTCAAGACAACAATAAGCCAACGAAAGTTTTAGTAGGTGAGAATATGACTTAGAATATGAAGGATCTTGGGTGTTTTTTATATGATGTAGGTAAAGGCGGAATTAATATCCCTACCTGATGTAGAACGGGTATGGGGTTTTGAGTCCTATGGGTCTTGAAGCGCAGATCGTGAGGTCTAAACAGCAGCTTTTGGTTCTTAGAAGTCTTAGACAACAACTCGTAATGTTGGGGATCTCCGAGGACAAAGGTGAAATGAAACTCCAATCTTCACTGGACAGCAGGTGGGAGGTCTTCTTGGACAGCCTCCTTGCTGATTTTGACCTCCCAGAATTGATGGCAACAACCTATGATTATCCAATCAGCTGGATAGCAGCTGCGAGGCCTCCTTGGACAGCTTTCCTGGCTGATTTTGGCACTTCTGGATGGGGGACAGCAATCAGAGATCTACCAGTTGAACAGCAGGTCACAATGCAGGAAAAACTCGTGACAGCCTTTGGGAACTATCTAAACAGCAGTAGAATAGGTTTAGGAGCTAGGATTTGATGTGGGCGGTGGGTAGAGAGAAAGTGAGAGTGTGGGCTGGTGGCATGAGGGGGAAGGAGAGGGATTAGGTGAGGGTTTAATGGCTTGCCTAATTAATAACTTCCAATTAGGATTGATTGGATTAAATCACTCTTAATTTGAATTTGAATTAACTAAAATTCAGGGAGTGATTAGGGTGTCATTAATGGCAAGGAATAATGGGAAGGAGAGAGGGGTGGGAAGTTGTGTCCAAGTTCAATGAATGTGGACAAAGCAATGAATTGTAATTAATGACTAAATCTGAGAATTAATCTCAGGTTTAGGGTGATTGATGATTTATCCTTCAAGGGCATATGCTTAATTAGAAAGCATTTGAAATTCAAATTATTTTGAATTTGAATTGAAATCCTTTCCTAAAACACAAGGGGCAAAATATGGAAGGTATTAATGGGGAAGTTATGTGGGATTCAAAGCTTTCCTAAATTAAGAAATTAAATTTGGAATGAAAGATTTCATTCCGATTTAATTCAAAATTTAAATAGGCTATGATTAGTAAGTTTCCTAAAATAGGATTGATAAATTAGGCATCTATTCAAATTCAAATAGATTTGAATTTAATCATCAAGATAGTTACCTAAAAGATGAAAACTAATTTAGGAAAGACTTGATGTCAAGTGGAGATGGGAGGAAACCAAGTGGAGGGCCAGCGGCTTGAGGCTTGGCCGTAAGTGGGTGGTGGAGTTAGGGCCGGTTTGGTGGAATTAGGGAGAGAGTGAAGGCGACGACTAGGAACAACAAGAAGGAACAAAAACAAAAGATAAAAAATAAAACCGCGAGCCTTGGACTCTTCCGAAGACTGACGGGTGATACGTTGCCCTTCTCCAAGGGACTTCACGCCACGAGCCCGGACCCATACTGCGGCTGGTGGAAACTCCACTTCCCTCCCATAGGAAGCTCACCCAAGTTCTCCCCAAAGAACATAAGTGCAAAGAAAATCTCTTTTCTTAATAATCCATCATTGATCTCATACAAGAGCAAGAGCCTCTATATATAGGCTTTAAAAGAAATGAAAAGACAACTTTGTCTCTTGGGCATACTTAAGAAAAGACCCTTAAATAAGGGTAAAAACGAAAAATGCATAATTAAAAATAAAAATTACAAATAAAATTTAAGATAACGTAGGACAATTACGGCCGTCGATCTTCAGCTCCTCAGATAGGCATGGACGGTTGGATGTTCGCATCACTACCTTTGATGGTTTTATGGTGGATCAACTTGAAATCTGCTTTAGTTTCTCTGGCTAATGTTTTTTTTTTTGCTCAACTCAAACTCACATGATTTTTGTTTTTTATCGACGTATTAGTAAAACCGAAGTTAGAGAGACTTTAAAGAAAATGAAATGTGAAAAAGCTCTTGGAGCTGATGATATTCTAATAGAGCTGTGGAAATTCTTAGGAGAAAAAGGAATTTCTTGTCTTACTAAGCTTTTTAATACTGTTTTGAAGACTAAAAAGATGTCAGAAGAGTGGAGAATGAGTTTGTTAATTCCTATTTTTAAAAATAAAGGTGGTGCACAAGATTGTGGGAATTACAGAGGAATTAGGTTAACGTGTCATACTTTAAAACTATGGGAGCGAGTTATGGAGAGTAGGTTGCGGCATGATACTAATGTTTCTCAAAATCAATTTGGATTCATGCCGGGTAGGTCTACTATGGAAGCCATACATTTATTGAGAGATTTGATGGATAAATATAGAGAGAATAAGGAGGATCTACATATGATATTTATTGATTTAGAGAAAGCATATGATAAAGTTTCAAGAGAAGTGCTATAGAGAGTTCTTGAAAAGAAAGGAGTTAATAATGCTTATATTCAAATCAGTAAAGATATGTATGCAGGAGCTATTACTTGTGTTCAAACACAAGGTGGTTTGACTAAATATTTCCTATTTCGGTTGGATTACATCAAGGATCAGCCGTAAGCCCCATATCTTTTTGCTTTAGTCATGGATGTTCTCACTAGACATTTTCAAGATGTATCCTTGTGTATGCTTTTTGCTAATGATATTCTTCTTGTTGATAAGACTAGAGAGGGAGTTGAAGGTAAACTTGAATTATGGAGGTCAACCTTAGAGTCTAAAGGTTTTCGCTTGAGTATATCCAAAATTGAATATATGGAGTGTAATTTTAGTAGAGGGGAATGTGACTTTAGACGATCAAGTCATTCATAAGAGCACACGTTTTAGATATCTTGGGTCTATTGTTCAGAGTGATGGTGAAATAGATGGGAGATATTATTAGCAGAATTCAAGTTGGATGGTTGAAGTAGAAGAATGCATCGGGTTTATTATGTGATACAAAAGTCCCTCTCAAGCTTAAGTTAAAATTCTATAAGATGGCAGTGAGACCTGCAATGTTTTATGGTGTAAAATGTTGGTCATTAAAAGAGAAGCATAATATTAAGTTAAGTGTTGTAGAGATAAGGATGTTTAGGTGGATAAGTGGCTTTACCCTTAGAGATAAGGATACAAAATGAGCATTTACATGAAGTAGCTCCAGTGGAAGAAAAGATTATAGAGAGTCGCCTCAGATTTCAGATTTCCAACTTCCCCATCAAGCCTCTCCTCCAACTCATAAACCTTCTTAAAAAGGTGCTCTGATACAATTTGATATGTGTTCGATCTTCACATAGCAAAAAAAAACGACAATAATAAAGAGAAAACACAACAAAAATCAATGAGAAAGAATGAGATTATAGACTAATTTTATTCATATCAGCACAACTTAACCAAGATACAAATTAAACTGCTATTCGATAGATAGGTCGACTCTCCACAAACCCTAGGAGCCGCTAAGAACAACTCCAAAGAAAATTACTCTAAAACATTAAATCACATAATGAAAATAAAACAACCTAATTAATCATAATTAAACTTTCCTAATTCCCTCCTAAATCTGAATTCAAATCATCTATTTTTTTTTAAATAAACCTTCCTAATTCCTTCTCAATATGAATTCAAATCAGTCATCTTTCCTTAAATAAACCTTCCTAATTTCCTCCCAATTTTAATTTTTTTATGATAGGTAACTAAAGGTAAAATTAATTTCCTTTGATCCCTCCTCTCTCTTTGGTTGACGCCAGCACTAGTGGGGCCCACAGGGCTCTTCCGCTCGCTAGCTAGATCAGCCCTTCTTTTTGGGGCCGGGTTGATTGGCTTGACCAGCTGAGCTGGTCTATCATTTGATTTCTATAGATTATATTTATTTCCTTTTAAGATATACCTTATAATTACATAGCTCTGCCAACATTTGTTTATATCAGTAAATTGCATTTGATGCAAGGGATGGGACATTTGATGTAGTCAATTATATGTCAAAAAATCTACAGTGCCCCCTCCATCTTTGATTTTTCTACTCTGATTGGTCGAGAATTTGTAGTCGAAACTATTGATATTTTCCTTCTCTTCGTAATTATGCGGATACTGCCGTCTCTGCTTGAATTTAGACATCAAAGTGGCAAAATAGAAAATAAATAAAGGTGAGAGTGTGTGTTTTAGATTGCGTTGTGGATCCTTGCTGTATTCGTCAGCTATGCCAATAGAATGCAGTTTTCTATTTCGGTATAATGTTTTATTCCTATAAATTTGTTTTCTCGTCTCTTTCCGCATTTCTAAATCTACCTCTGCATCATTATCACTCTCTCTTAAATTTAGATAAATCAATTAAGAGCAGTCCAACTTATTTTTGGTTTAGGCCTTATGGATACGGCTCTTATTATGCTAGTGCAGATTTTAAACCGGGGGAGCCGGTCATAGATTGGCATAACAGAAAACGAGTGGCTTTAGGCACAGCTCGTGGACTGGAGTACCTTCATGAGCATTGTAATCCCAAGATTATTCATCGAGATGTAAAAGCTGCTAATGTCTTACTTGATGAGGATTTTGAAGCTGTTGTGGGGGACTTTGGTCTAGCCAAACTGGTGGATGTGAGGAAGACTTCTGTGACAACTCAAGTTCGAGGGACTATGGGTCACATAGCTCCTGAATATCTATCCACCGGGAAATCATCAGAGAGGACTGATGTTTTTGGTTATGGAATTATGCTTCTTGAACTTGTCACAGGACAGCGAGCAATAGATTTTTCACGCTTGGAGGGGGAAGATGATGTATTACTCTTGGACCATGTAAGTTCGTTTGTCCTTTTACTTTTTATTTTCTGAAACTGCAGTAGCACAAATTAGGCTGGTTTACTGCTTTTGTTCTAAAGGCTATTTATTTACTCAATTTTATTATCTAGCATTTGGAGACATTTTCCTTTCCTTTTCTCTCCTCTCTCTTCTACAATGATGACTCATTTGTTATTGAGCTGTTGTAGTGAAGTGCACTTGTATCTCCACATTCATATGAGCTTGCTTCTATTTAGTAATATTAGCTACATGCCGCCGCACCATTCTCATAACTCATCTCCTTCATAATCAGGATAGGGGGTATATTTTTAGAGCATACTCCATAAATTTTCTTTTTTTTTTCCTCAACTGTTTGTATCCACAGTCTATAATCTGATTATTGAGCCAATCAACATGTTCTATCGATTCTACTCCTTTTCCTTACATACTCGAGACTTTAGCTTTGTTTGGGACGGCTTTCCTATTGCTTCTTAAAGCAGCTTTCTAGTTAAAATTTTTTTTTTCTATTAGAAAGTTGTTTAAGAAGCAGCAAGAAAGCCGTCCCAAACGAAATCTTCATCACTCATATTACTCAGCCCACACGGCTTCTCTAAGTCACCTAGCCTCTGCCCAAATTTGCAGATATCAATGAACATGTTACACATGATGGCCAAGTAGCATCACGGAAAGTTCCTCCTAATATATCATAATGTTGGAGAAATCAATAAAAGCTATTATGTAATACAAAAAATTAATTTATTGAAATAAATGTTATCATTTTCTATATTAAAAAAAGAAAAACTTTTATTGCCTTGAACGTATTAAATATGCCTTGAACTCCATGATTTATCCTTATCCATGCCACATAACTTGCTTAATTTGATTAAAAAAAATAAAGATGTATAGCTAATCATGTAAAGCAAATCATAGTTCAGACTTCCATATCATTATTAGGCTCAATATACCATCTACACTTAGCATGCCAAGGCTCCTCTGGCTCGTTTGGATAGGTTTTTCTTGAGGTCTATGGAAGGGATGACTAGAGGGTTCATAATGAATGGATGGTCCAACGATGGTAGTATACGGATGAACCAACATATGGTGATCTTGGTGAAGGAAGAAGGATGAATATAAATGTAATGGAGTTGTATGCACAGTTAGTGTAGAGGGGTATATTGGTGGACTATGAATTGGTCGTGCGGTACTTGTGGGCAATGTAATAATAACAATTGTGGGTGGCGTTGTAGTAATAATTTTTTTGGGTCACCTGAAATATGGATTTTATTGATTTACCCCTTATGCTCACTTCCAAAAGATGATGTATGTAAAGGCTTTGAAAATATATCAGTAAATCTACATTAGCAGATTATAAGTGAGCCCTTACACAAAAGAATTGAGATTTAAAAAAGAAATTGACAGAATGAAACTAATCACATTAATAATAAAAGTAAAATGGTGTTTGTAGTAGTATTCAATGCATTGCTTAAAAGTTCATGCAATTTTCAATCTCGAATCATATTTTAGGAATAATTATTCTAATTTTAGTATACAATGCATTGCTTAAAAGATGTGGTCAAAGTTGTATTAAAAATTAAGTTATGAATTTCTATTTAAAAACATACATATTACCTAAGCCACATGACGTATTCAGTTTCAATCTTGTTATCAATTATCTTAGAATCAATTACAGAAAATATTCTTATTTAGCATCTGTAGAAGTATATATTATTATTAATATTAAATAACTAAATAAATAATATTATATAAATATATTATGAAACTTATTCCAAGAAATGTTCCACCCCTTGTAATTTGACATTATATTGTAGCGGTCATCTCATTATCACTAAATTATTTTTATGCACATTTATCACATTTTTATCTAGTACTTTAAAACTAGATATGAATGACTGGATTATTTCATCTCCATGCCCATCATTGGCTTACTTTAGCACATGTAACTTGAAGTTGTAAGAGAAAAAAAAAAGAAGAAAATTTTATATGCCTCATAAATAAAGGCTTCTACATAAGCTTTATTTTATTTTATCTTTTGATTTTATTGAAATATTCTAATTTTTTTAAAATATATGATTTGACAACAAAAACTTTTGGTGCCAATTAGACTTAAGAACTTATAGTATAATTGCCTTAGATATCTTCATTCCTAACCGGATCTTGATACCAAATTCTTTGCTGGAAAATCATCAAGTATCCACATTTATTTTTTAAATATGAAAATTCTATTTACAAGAAATGGCTTATATAAATACATCTTTCAATAAGATTTTCAATTCATGAACCAAAGGCTATAGATATACATCATTTTTTTTCCCTATGGATTATTCGGATTAGGAATAGTCATCCTGAGAAACATATATGATAATTTTAGCATGAAGAGAAAATTTTGTTGTTATCCTTTTTTAAAATTTAATGAAATATTTGATCTCAGTGTGATTGTAAATGTCGTTGAATCTCATTGAATTATATAGACTTGTAAATATATATATATATATATATATATAGACTTGTAAATCTTGTGCTTGTGATCTCTGATATATTTGTTCTCCTCTTCATCTGATTTTTGCTTAAAAAGTTTTATTAATATACTAACATTCTTCAGCATTGTGTTTTATTTTTTTAGTCAAGCTAAACTGATAATGAATGGATTCTGCAATTAGTTTCTTGCCCGCAATTTTCCATTATAGGTGGAATTTGGCCACAACCTTCTGATTGATTTAAACAAATTTGTTGTCCTTGATATAATGTTACACTTACGAGCAACATTTTGTTTTCTACTAAAGTTTTAGTATACCATCTTTCGGTGCTTCATTTTTATTTTCAATGTAGAATTTGATGCTCCATGCTCTGCAATGCTTGATAAGATTATTAGAGAGAGTCACCTTAGATGGTTTGGTCACATTAAATGGAGGCCTTTCGATGACCCGGTTAGGAAAGTTGAGGTATTAGATTTAACTTATGTTAAGAAAGGTAGATGTAGACCTAAAAAGATTTGGTTAGAAAATATTAGAAATGATTTTTTTTATTAGATTTAAATGAGAATTTGACTTTTAATAGTACACTAACAAAAAAGTATTCATGTAGCCGATTTCACGTAGTGGGATAAAGGTTTAATGTTGTTGTTGTTGTTGCTGCTGTTGTATGCTCTGCAATGCCAGATACTATTCTTAGATTTGTCCTTTTCATGGGAGAACCCGGGCTCGTAAAATTGACTCTAAACAATTTGAATAAGGCTAATGATGAAATGAAATGATGATTTTGTTCACTTTGTTCTTGTTCCACACTTCGACAGGTCAAAAAATTGGTGAGAGAAAAGCGTCTTGAATCCATAATCGATCGCAATTTGAACAAGAACTACAATGTTGAGGAAGTGGAGAAGATGATCCAGGTAGCTCTCCTGTGCACCCAAGCAACGCCGGAAGACCGTCCATCGATGTCAGAGGTGGTGCGGATGCTTGAGGGAGAGGGCTTGTCGGAGAGATGGGAGGAATGGCAGCAGGTTGAGGTCAATAGAAGACAGGAGTATGAAATGCTTCAAAGGAGATTTGATTGGGGTGATGATTCCATATATAACCAGGATGCTATAGAGTTGTCTGGTGGAAGATGATTGTTATTTATGTTTAGTTGTATTCAAAATGCCAATTTTTTTTTGTAAGGTGCTACATTAGCTGCTTTTGTGTGGAAAGTAATATTTGCATTGCCAACCTTTTTTTTTTTTAATGTGAATGTTTTTTACATGGATTCTATATTTGTTGGTTTTGATGAAATCAAGGATAGCTAAAGTTTGCAAGAGTTGGAATTGTATAGGAAGATAAGCTCAACTTTATATCTGTTGAACTATATGTGAGGTGGGTGATCTTGTAAGCCAAGACTATCCAATTTTTATCGCCATGATTTTCCTATGAGCCAACTGCAAGTATTGATTTTTCATTCAGATCAATCTGGCTGAGGCCTCGTTTGTTTGGCCGTAATTTTTCCATCGGAAAAATTATTATTTTGCTGTTTGTTAAGATGGTCTTTTCAAAATATCTTCTCCCAAACTTTTGTATTTATGCCGATATGAGAAAAAAATATTTTTTTTTCCTTTCCTTTTCTGATACTTCCGGGGAACCAAACGAGGCTTGAATATAAGGCGCTTTTATTTGGTTCGGTTGACCGGATGCAAGAAACATCCGGTTGTAGGCAAAAAAACGCCTGTACCGAGGTGTACCGAGTTTTTTCTCGGTACAGGCATTTTTTTGCCTACGACCGGATGTTCCTCTGCATCCGGTCGGAGGACGTAATAACGGCTCGAATATAAGAGGATGGACTTGTTGCAGTTGTGAAGGGCTGAATATTTCAATCTTTATGGCATTACTTTTGTAAATTATATAGCTTTGAGGATCACTTTGTAAGGGCTCATTTGATTACATGAAATTAGAAATTATAGCTTTGAGGATCACGTTGTAAGTTTTTTAAAAAAAATTATAGTAAAAGGTTATTTTTTATTAAAATTTTAAAAGATTATTTTATCTATAATAACTTTATAAAATAATAAAAAACTTTTCCCAAAAAAAAAATCAAAATTTTTCATAAATATTCTTTCATTGAATACATATTAGCAATGATGAGTGGCAAGCACTTGCCGTTCTTTGAGTTATGATACTTAGGTTTTATATTTTCAATCATTCGTGTGGTGCAGAACATATTATAATGATTGAGAACTGTTGAATAAGTAATAAAAGTAAGCTTAGGTATATACTTATATAATCAATCATAAAAATAAATCATAAATTTAGTTCAAATAATCACTTAATCATAATACCATTTTCATTATTTTAATAAACTCTATAAATATTTTATTTACTTGAGCCCAAAATGTTTAACAAGTTATTAATTTGACAAGTTTTAAAACATGAACAAATCAATCTAATTACAAATACAAAACATGTTTTGATTGTCTAAACTGAATCAAAATGCCTGTTTTTAAATTCTAAGTACACATATTAATGATGTAAATTTGCTAATATTTTTTAATATTTTAATTAAACAATAATATGTATTACACATAAGACACATTAAACAATAGGTTGATGAAAAATATTTGAAGGTGACATGCCACATTAATTAGCAAAGTCAACTATTAATGTCATTCTAGTGTCAAATGACCATGAACAAAATCACAGATGGAATAATAAAGTTACTTAGGTTTGTTTGGAATAGTTTTCTTACTGCTTTGTAAAACAGTTTTTTAGTAAAAAAATTTTATTTTTATACTAAAAAGATACTTTAAGAAGCAATAAGAAAACTATCCAAAATGAAACCTTAATTGTTTTACAAATCTTACTACGAAACAAAGTAATATCATCAGATAAAGTAGGAAGATAAAAAATATATATATACTGGAACCTGAAAGAGCAATTAGGACGATACGAACATCCACCACTTGTACAGACCAAAGCAATAAATTGTAGCAAGCATTGTAACCCTTAGAGGGTAAAACTTGAACCTGCCCAGAGAGTAAAATAACAATTACCATGCCACATGTGACAAGTACTGAATGGAAAATTAGAAAATTTTGCAATGCAAGCTTGCATATCTAAAATTTAATGTGAAAAAACATAAGATGACAAGGAAAATATAGACTGAAGGAAAAAAAAATTGTAGAAAGAAGTCAAGCAACACCCTAATGTGTGCAAAGCAATGGCGAAGTCATAAATTTTTATGGAGGGGCCCAAGAGTTCAGTCTAGAGAAAGAAATTTAAAAAGAAAACTAAAAAAAAACCCAATTTAAAAAGAAAATTAAAAAAAAAAAAACCCAATTAAAAGCTTGCATTGCATGCCTAAAATTTGATGTGAAAAAACATAAGATTACAAGGAAAATATAGACTGAAGGAAAAAAAAAAAAAAAATCGTAGAAAGAAATCGAGAAAGATGAACGAGCAATGCCATAATGCCTGGAAAGCAGTGGTGAAGTCAGAAATTTTTTATGGAGGGGCCCAAGAGTTCAGTCTAGAGAAAGAAATTTAAAAAGAAAACCCAAAAAATAAAAAAAATAAATAAAACCCAATTAAAAGTCAAGGGCTGTTGCAACAATGGCACCAAATAAATTCGATTTGCTTATAATTTTTCAATAACAGAACTCTTTCCCTAACCCATATTATAATTCCATAATATTATTATCTCTTGACCATCAAATTAGATGAAGGCTTTTCTAAATTTCAATTATATAAAATCACCCGACTAACAATGCTGATCTTGATGATTTTGTTGGAGGTGGTCAAAGTAGAGGAATTGGCATCATTGGATCATCTGATGAAAGAAGCATTTATATGGTGTATAAAACATAGGAGCAAGAAGCCCAAAAAACACATAATTGGTACACAAAGTAGATCCAAGTAACAAACTCAAAACGAATCATATCCATAAGCTTTGGTGGGTTAAACTTAAAAGAATTTCAAGGGATTTCTTTAAATAGCTTGCATATGTTTATGATTTTTTCTTCTTTTTCTAAGATTTAAGGATTAGCTATTATTTTCAAGGAGTCAATTCCTATTTGTATGATTGCTTTGAATTTGAATTTATATTTCTAGATAGTATTTGATTTATCTTATAAATAGAGAACAATTATACATGACTATGAGCAAGTTTTGTTGAATAAATTAATAATTCAATCTCCCCTTAATCTTGTCCACCGATCTCCTTCCATATTTGAGTGATTGATTTAGAAAGGATTATATTAAGGTAATTATGCATGATTCTGTAATTATTTGTTTCTTTATTAAGATATCATGTATAGATCTATAAATAGAGATAGTTCTGCCTAATAAAATTAAACTTTTCCCTCTTCAATTTTCTGAATTTAAAATATTCATTTAGGAAAATGCTTTAATGCCCACCAAAAAATCCAAATAAATCTCCAGGACCATTGGATGGATGGCACATGATAAGTTTATGTCACATGTCATCCATCTATTAGTTTTGAGATTTCTTTTAGGCTCTATTTTAGGCGATACAACATTAATCTTTCATTTGGGGTTATCCAAATTCATTTAAACAATAATTCATTGTGTAATGAAAGAAAAAGGTAGAACCTACTAGCTCTATCATCATCTCATACATGGCCCGCCTTTTCTTTTACATACGCCAAGGACAGTTCAACGCAGCTTACCTTGATCTGTTGGTAGGGAGCTTTGACTACCAATCAAAAATTTTTGGGTTCGAAGCTTGCATATGTAATGTATGTGTAACATTATAAATATCCCACCCCCACCCCCACCCCCTCAAAAAAGGACAGAGCAAATCAACGTTGACTTTTTGTACAAGTGGGAAATTGGGAAAAAAAAGGCTAACTTTTTCTGAAACTTAACTTTTTACAAAACTAACACTGAGCAACCTTCATTTGTAGTTTGACCCAAATTTCGAAGAACTCAACTAAAACTACCACTCATATTTTCAATTTCATTAAATTCTCAAAGAGTCGATTGTAGCACTTGCAAATGCATGGTCATTATTGAGTAGGTATTTGTTTCATATATAGACAACTTTCGGGTGATGTGAGATGAATTTTGCCCCCCGAAATCGGTATAATTTTCAATCACTACAGTATTTACAGCTTCTGCAGTTCACGTTGCAGCTAAAAGAACAATTATAACCACCACCGTATTAGCTACAATTAGAACTCGTGTTCACTCACACAAAATTGAACTAAAAGCAGAAACCAAAATCGATGCATTCAAAACTAAGTCTCGAAACAGTTAAGTATAAAAGCTCAAACTACAGGAAAGAAGTGTTTCCAAAGCACCGAACCTTCTAACCCTAGCGGTCTGATTACCAGCCGACCCTGGAGGCACCGTCATGGGGGTGAACCACTGTGAGAAATCCCGGTCGAAGAACTCCCAATCCGGCAGCAGCAAACCAGCAATACCAAGAATCCCGTAAACGTAGGTCACCATCACCTTCTTGAACGAGAAAGTGCAGAGACCGACCACCGCCATTAACGCCGCCAGCGCCAGAAGGCAGACGCGCAGCGCAGCATCGTTCTCCATATCGCTAGCCCAAAACCTTAAACCCGAAACCTAAAATTCGCGAGACGAGGCTGGAGAGGAAGAGGAGGAAATGGAGAAGAGAAGGTGAGAACTGTAGGTTCTTCTTTCTTCCCATCCGAGTAGGGCGGGCTGCTTTCCATGCTTTTCAAACCTGCTTACCTGCCATGATTGCCCTGTCTTCAGGACTTCACCGGTGAACTGCTCCAAATTAATCACGCCACGTGGAGGAATGGAAGGTGGGGCCGCGCTTGAACGGTCCGGTCCACCGGTATCTATTGTGTGGGCCAGTTTCAATTTTTTATATTTAATATTAGAATAAAAAATTTAAATTCACATGATAAAATATGGCAATACTCACGTGAATTACATTAATTAGTAATTATTAAACAGCAAATAGGATGAACTTCTTCAAAATTATCTCTTCACTAATAACCAAACTACTCAAATAAAGAAAATGCATATTTTATTATTGCAGATCGTGCCATTTTTAGCAAAAATTATTACGTGCTGTCACGGGACAATCAGGAGGTCAATCAGAATGCTCTACATCATCTGATACTCAATTATAAATAGCGATAATATATAGTGTATTGGTGATGTGGCACATCTGATTGGCCTCCAGACAACGTCTGATGACCACCGCAAGTAATAATTTAGCCATTTTTAGAAATGTTCACACGTATTTATATAAACTTAATAGTAATTATACATGTGCATACCATGTACAATATTTCAATCACTTTATTTAACAAAATAATCTCATGCAATGTATTTTAAAGTGTACAAAGACATTATAGGGGATTAGGAGGTACATAAGTGTGTATATGCAATCCTTTATAATTAACTTTTGTTCAATTCATTGTATCGTTATTTTTTGATAAAATTATTCTATGCTAGCTTTTTACAATTTTTTAGAATTATTTTTGGGAATATATACATTTATATGAAGGCATATAATAGTATTTTTAAGAGTAAAATTCTTCTATTTTTGTTCATTCCCATATGTACAAACTTTGTGAGGATATAATTAAATACATAAGTAAATGTATTTAATATCAATATTTTTCATATTTTAAGTTTTTACATAAGGGCATATGAGCCTTTTAAAGTAATTTTTTGAGTTATACACACATGTATTTAGTAGCAATTTTTTTATTTTAAGGCTTCGTTTGGGACGACTTTTTTACTACTTTCGAAAGCAACTTTTAAGTACAAAAATTCTATTGAACTAGAAATTTTTGTACTAAAAAGCTGTTTTAAAAAGTATTTAAAAAACTGCCTCAAACAAAGCCTAAATGTGTACATAATAAATTTGTACAACAATAAAAAATTACATTTTTAGGTTGTACACACTTATGTACATGTATTTATAATAAGTTTCTTCAATTACAAGATGATACATAAGTGTGCAAAGCCCTTTTTTTGTTATAAAAACTTATATACATATTGTTTGAAGTGGATGACCTTCAAATACCTTTAGAATTATTTTTAAGATCTATAAGCCTATTTACAGGTCATTAGATGTGTACAACCTCTTAATTATTTTTAGGGCTACACATACCTACATGTGTTTAATAATAAATTGTATCTATTTTAAGTATTACATTACACAAGTGCTTTCATTCATTTTGAATTATTTTTTGGGTGCAATCACCTATTTGTATGTCTTTTTTTTTTTTTACATTAGGGGATTCGAGCACGAGATCAGAGGGGAGGAAGAGCTTCCGTCGACCATCTGGCTTACCCGATCTCTATATGTATGTTATTTATTTATTTATTGACCTTAGGGGATTCGGGCTTGAGATAAGAGGAAAGGAATAGCTTCCGTCGACCATCTAGCCGTTTACTCGAACTCTATATGTACGTCTTTTTTTTTTTTGGGCATTAGGGGATTCGGGCATCGGATGAGAGGAGAGGAAGAGCTTATGTCGACCATCTGGTGGCTTACCCGATCTCTATATATATATATATATATATATATGTCTTATACAAAATATTTTTCCTCAACTTGAGATGTACACATAGGTATTTACAGTCTTTTATAGTAATATTTTTTTATATCCTGACCCAACACAAACCCTACATAATAGTAAGTAGACAGCAAGAAAAAACCTAAATTTAACCCATGTGAAGTGTCATAAATTCAATTCACTTCAAGAAAATAAATATAAAAATAAAAATATAAATAAGTAAAAAAAATCAATTCACTTCATAGATAGGTCCTCAAAAACCACAGATCAAATAGATTAAACACTCTCATCCATACAACATAAAACTAATAAACTAGTAGAATATAAGCAATAAATATATTTAAAAAATATTTCATGTACATTATTATAACAATTACAGTCTAAAATAACCCATTTACATTATCAAAATTGTGTTCCTAAAGCTTCATTTGGGATGACTTTTTTAAGCAACTTTCTAGAAAGCCGAGCCTTCCCAAACGAAGCCAAAGTCAATCAATTACATTATGATTAATAAAAAAGGAGAGTAAACATCATCATCATAGTAACTAATGTTATTCTACAATTGATATTCATATCATGTGCAATATTACTATAATTTTCAAGCACCTGACCATTTAGTCTGATCAACAACCTATAAGTTTGTTTTTTCTTTCTTAAAACTAATAATACATACACACAAAAATATAAGCATAAGACCTTAATAAGTCACATGAAATCTATTAAAAATTTCAATACAATGTGAGAAAAGTAAAATGATGATCAATTGCACTTTTTTTTTTGTTAGGGGGACCCATAGAGGGGCCTACACGTTAATATAAAAAAAGAATTATAAGTCCTTAAGGATTCAAAGCTCACTAGAAATACAATATTTGAAACAAAACCTTCGAGTCATCGAATCCATCTAACCAAATTACAAGTAAACTGAAAGAAAGCTAACAAAGGAAGAGGCAAACCAACAAGAAAGCAACCCAAGAGAAGCAAAAGAGAGAAGACCGATCCATATCGAGAAGAGCTCCAGCTAAACAACCTGCAAGAGAACAACAAAACAAAAGCAGGCAGAAGAAAGGAAGAGAGATGGGCAAGCATGATTATATGATGGTGACATTTTGATCAATTGCACATGATCATTAATATGATGGTGACTTTGGCATAATGTTAATGGTCAAGCATGATCATACACGATCAATACAATGTAAGAATAATCATATCATTTCAGGTTGTTAAAGTATAATATATTTATAATATGTGTACCTACCGATACTAAAATAACTATTTGTTTATTTTGTTGACTTAGAAAAACCTGATAAAAAAATATATGACCCTAAATAAGCATTTAAATATATTTGTGAACTTCATAATGCTTCTTGAGGTACTAAATGATCTCTAAATAGTATATGCTTCTGATCAAATTGAGCATCTCAACGAGTCTAAAATCATTCAATTCCAATATCATTAAGCTACCTAAATGTCTAAAAAGCAATTTATATTAAAGGAATCAATACATGTCTCCAATAGGATGTATGGGATTTTGACTAAAATTATTTAAATGTCACATAAACAGAATTATGAATAGACCCCTATTCTTTACAGGAAGAAGACCTAAAAAAGGAGATGAGAGATATGAAGAATTCTAAAGTTCGTCCTGATGATTGATGCTTCCGATCATCTCTAGCAATTGCCATCATATTGTTGTTGTCATTCGACTACTGTCCTAACACTTATTTGTCACTAGATTTCAATTAGACGGTTGATTATTGTAATTTAATCGTCATCAAGGACGATTCAGTAAACTGTAATATACTCAAACAGTAGGGGAATCGCTTTAAATGGGCGTGACCCCGTGATTTTTCCCATTTTTAGGGTTTTTCACGTTAAAAATCTTATGTTCTATGTTTGTGTGTTGGATATTCATACAACACTTAGACATAAAATTCTGACTCTACCGACACGTATATTCTAGCTCGCAGCACCTATAATCATCTCTAGCAATTGCCATCACCTTGTTGTTCTCATTCAACTACTATGTCCTGACTTTCGTTGCCCGAATATTACCTCCCAACCATCATATATACATTGACTTTCTTCGCCCGATTGTCATTACTTGACCGCACATCGTGTGATTGTCATCAACTAGTTGCTATAGCTCTACTATGATCACTCAATTATTGTCATCTAATGATCATCTCTTGAATATCGTTATCACCTTTCATTGTTTTTTTGTATTCTTAACTACAACCACATGAGGTCAAGTTAGAGCTTTAATCTTCATAATGTCGTTTTCAAACTTCAATAATCTTAAATAATGGATCACAAACTTATAGTTTTTTTTTTATAATATTGCATTTTTTTTGTGCAAGAACTACGTACGGTGTCTCGTTTGAGCTTCTTATATTTGCGCATATGCGTATCTTTGTAAAATACTAATACTTATAAAATTTTATAACACTAAAAATAAAACTTGATACATCCTTTAAAAATTATCTTGATCGGGCACGAATCTCGAGGCAAAATCAAGTCGGAACAAAATTAAAATTGGGACCATCTGAACTCTGATTTCAGCAAACTTATAATCAAATTGAATATCTCGGAAATACGAACCCAAATGAGATCAAATCAAGGGTCCGAAGCGCTGTTGGAGGGTTCAAATCACAATTTGGATTACCAAACGGTTTCCAAACATGACGCGCTTATAGTTAGGGGTGTCAATATTTGACACGACACGAAAACCCGACCCGGAAAATCCGGGTTGGACCCGACCCGATTTCAAAACGGGTCGGGTTCGGGTTCCAGAAATTGACCCGTTTGAAAAATAGGTCGGGTTCGGGTTGACCCGACGGGTTGCTGGGTCAACCCACGAACCCGTTTAATTCAAAAAAATTCGAATCCCGCCACTGCCCGCTGCACGCCCGCGCTGCCCGAGCCAGCTGCCCGCCCGCGCTGCCCTTGCCCGCACTGCCTGCTCCACGCCAGCTGCCCGCGAGCCCGGGTTCGCGCCCGCGCGCGCTTGCCCGCTTCGCCTGCACCCTACGCGCACCCGCTTCGCCCCTGGGTTCCGTGTCGGGTCGGTTCAACCCGGTAACTCGCCGGGTCGGGTCCGGGTTCGGGTTCGGATTTTCAACCCGTTTCTCTACCCGGGTCGGGTTAGGGTCGACCCGTTTTGCACCCGGGTCAGTTCGGGTTCGACCCAAACCCGACCCGTTACCCGAAATTGACACCCCTACTTATAGTCGAATTGAGCGGATCGACGAGACGAATCCAACGAGCTTAAGATCACTAAATTCTGGCATCACTAAGACATTCAAATGTCCATCAAATGGTCCATAATCAAAGGATTCAACATCGGCTGTCCATCTAAGCCACTCCTCATATGCCCTTGATATTCCACCTATTTATGGGTCATGCCACTCCATAAAATCTATAAATAGACCCCCTCCTCCCTCTTAAAAGGGAGGCTCCAAGCAAGAGAGCAAGAGAGAGATTGGAGATCGCTCTTACCTCCTCGCTCCTCCTCGACCACCGCCTGGAGTTCTGCCAGATCACCACCTGAGGCCCAGACTTCTGTCGGACCACCACTTGAGGCCCGGACTTCTGTCGGACCGTCACTTGAGGCCTGGACTTCTGCCGGACCGCCACCTAACTCCCGGACTTTTGCCGTACCACCACCTGACGCCCAAACTTATGCCGGACCACCACCTAAGGCTCGGACTTCTGCCAGACCACCACCTAATGCCCGAACTTCTGCCGAACCACCACCTGACACCCGGACTTCTGCCGGACCACCACCTGACTCCCGAACTTCTATCGAACCACCACCTAAGGCCCAAAATTCTGTCGGACCATCACCTGAGGCCTTGACTTCTATCGGACCACCACCTAACTCCCAAAGTTCTACCGGAGTACCACCCTACTACTATGGTCATTAGGACCCTAATCTCCTGCCGACTACAGTCCTTTTGACCTCCGTCGCTTACTGCGGTCCTTCCAACCTCCATCACCAGACAATGGTCTTTCTAATCTCGTTCTCTTGCCGACTACGGTCCTTCTGACCTCCATCACCTACTACAGTCCTTTTGACCTCCATTGCCTACTACGGTCCTTCCGACCTCCATCACTAGACATCGGTCTTTCTGAACCCGGTCTTCTGCCAACTACGATCTTTTGGACACCTATCTCCTGCCGACTATGATCCTTCCGACCTCCGTCACCTACTACGATCATTTTGGCCTCCATCGTCAGACAACTATTTTTCTAACCCCACTCTCTTGCCTACTACGATCTTTTTGACCTCTATCCTATTAACTATGGTCCTGTCGACCAAACAAACATATCTATGTTTATAATTGTAACTTCCACCATGTAATGCGCTTTATATGATGTACATTTGTGACAGCGAGTCAAGGCCTTCTCCCAAGGAAGGGCCTCATTTGTAATCGACTGCAAATACTAATGAATTCATTCAAATTGGGCCAAGCCCCGTGGGTTTTTCCCCTTTTCAGGAGTTTCCACGTACAAACTCTGGTGTCTCTTATAAACGCTAAACCCTCTCTCTATTATCTGCTTGTGTTCTGGATCTTCGTACAACGCTTAGATGCTAATTTTATATTTCTCTACCGTCGTAAATACTCTAGTACACAACAAATCTAAAATGCAATATATTTTTGCACTTAATAATTTTTTATTGGTTTTGGATCCATTAAACTATTTTATAAAGTATTTTGATTACAAGTATCAAAAAAATCTAATAAATTATCCCCTCTACTATATGTAAAATCTAAAGAGTCCATTTAGGCCACTTTTATACAATTTATTTTTAAATATTTTTTACATTTCATTTGGTTATGATTTTTTTATTATTTTAATTTTTTTTAATGGTGATAAACAGGTTTTACAATCAAATCTATAAAGTGATAGTAACAAAACAATTTATTATCTGATTTTATTATTATTGATATATCATTAAAAATCATCTTAATCAGACACAAATTTTGATTCACATTTGAATTAAAAATTTTCAAACTAAAATTCATGACCAACTAAACTCTGTTTTTACCAAACTAATAATCTAATTAAACATCTCAACAAGAAGAATTCGGTGATATAAAAAGTGGTCCAATCCGACCGGACCGACTCTGAATGAGCCCAAATCAAACATTTGAAGCATAATTGAAACTTCACAAAATTAATTACTATTGATTTCCAAATTTTACATGCTTGTAGTCAAAAGACTAATATAACGAGCCTAAGATCACTTACTCCATTCAATATGAAAATTTTAGTTTCCTTGTAGATAGACATCCATTTTTGCCTTTGGATTATTCACATTAGGATATGCGATTGTGGAAGTAGTTGGATTTATTGGATTAGGTAAACTTGTGGATCTTATATTTGTGATGTCTGATGTATTTATTCTCTCATCTTCATTTGCTTTTTACTGAAAAGGTTTATCAATATCCTAATATTAATTCTTGAGCATTGGCTTTTAATGAAATGGATTCTCCAATTAGTTGGGTTTCCTGCCTGCTTGTAATTTTCCTTTAAAGGTGGAGTATGAAATTGGTTGACCACAACCTTCTGATTGATTTCAACTAGATATAGTGTTACTAGTATGAGCAAGATTTTGTTTTCTAAAAATAGTTTTAGCATACCATCTTTCAGTTCTTTATTTTGTTTTTAATGGAAAATGTGTTTCTCCAGGCTCTGCAATGTCAGATCATCCAACAAACATCATCCAACTATGCACTGTCATCTGACCAATATCTTCAGTCAGATTATGCTCTTTCAATCTTTGTCACCTTACTACACTCTTAATCCAGTGTCACCAGACTACGATTCTTCAACCGCCAATGCCCGACAACAATCCTCGGACCTCCTACGTACTACTAAACTTCCTCTTACCACCATTGCTCAATTATGGTCATTCAATGTCTATCGCCCAACTTTGACCCACTAACCTCCGTTGGTCAACTATGATCTCCTAACCACAATCACGTTACAACAATTTGCCGACCGTCATCGCCTGACTATGATTCTTCAATCTTCTTCGTCTGACTACAGTTCTCCAAACACCATTGTCAAACTATAATTCTCTGAGCAATGTTGCCAAACTATGGTCGTCTTTCATACAATCTTTGGATCTTTGACGCCTCACTACAACGTTGCCCACTGATTTTAGCACACCCCGTCGCTTATAATATTAACATAAACAAATGTCGTTGTTTATGAGAACCATGCATGTCATCGACACCAATTATGACTCACATCATTAATATGGGCTTTGGTTATTAAGGCTTTTTTCTTCTTTAGTGTTCTTTACCTTAAATTAAAATTACAATTTATTTTTTATTTACTGTTCTTTATCTTAATTAAAATTTCAATTTAATTTAACATGCAATTTAATTTTATTAAAATTAAATTAAATTGAAATTTTAAAATACTTAATTCAGTCTGAACATTTGCTCAACTCAAAATAATTTGAATTAGGCTTGCAAAAGCCAAATGAGTCTACATGTAGCACTCACCAAGAAATTGTTTATAAATAAAAGTATTTATAATTTTTAAGCAACGTGGGATTAAATGAGGAGTTTGAAGCTCTCTTAAGTTATGTATTAGGAATGTGATTGTTTTCTTATGATCTCATAACTTGCATGATCAAACTCCAATTTATATCACTAAACATCAATTTTATATTGAAAGATAAATGATAATAATTTTCTCGATCTTATAAATTTGATGGTATTATATTGCTATCTATTTTTTTAATATTTTATTCATTTATTATTATTATTATTATTATTATTATTATTATTAAAATTTTGCCACTCCTTACATTTGCTCAAGAAATTAAAATTGCATAAATGTTGCAGTCGCTAAACTAGAGATGAATAAGGAATGAAATTGAGTAAGCAAGTCAAGGCATGTCATAGATATATATTGGGGTTGTATTTGAGTTATCTCCATAATTTGGTTAACATATATTATGCCCCTTGTATTATTATTTAATATGAAGATACCAATGAAGTAAATTCATCAAGTCAAAGAAGTAATGTTGATAGAGTCACTATTATTAAAACAGGCTTTCACAACACTTTTTTTATCCTACCGCAACGAATAAATATTTTTAGCATATCCGCCGTATTTGTTATCACTGCAAATGGCTTTCGCAGTGCTAATTAAACTGTTGTATTAGACAGTGCTTTTGACAGCGTTTCCTTTAACAATGGTTTTAATTGATACAAATCAGCTAAATTATAGCGGTTTTAACAACTAGAAATATGGACAATGGGTCTATAGCAATGATTTTAACACTTAAAAATCTGGACAATGGGCCTTTAGCAATGGCTAAAACTGCTGCAATTATGACATATTTTAAAAAAAAATCATTTTAAGCATGCCCATATTTGACTTATCATTAACAATTTATTGTCAAGTGTAAACTTCATTATAAAGTACAATCATAAACATTAAATGTGTAATACTTACATAATAAATCTCAACCGTCTATTTGAATTTATTCACAAATCTCATTTAACTTAAGAATATGCCAATTGATACTATAAGATCAAAAATGTAAAATTAAATTATAATTGTACCTCATCGGGCTTAGCTGGGTTGGTGGGCTAGCATGGTTGAGAATCCCCCAATGCATATTTTAATCCCTTCTCATGCAGTGCGACCTCTTAAGTGGGGATAAAAAAACTGCGGGTTCTGTACCTATGGGGTTAGTTGTTGGTAGCCTTGCCGAGGGATTATTTACCCCACGAAGCGCCTCCTAAGGAGGGTGGCAGCGGTAAATACCCGGTTACCAATATATATATTCAACAACTTTGAACTTTAAATTTGACCTCTATATTAAGCATTAATAGGGATAAGTTTGTCTTATTTGGCCCACATATTAAATATTAACCCCTATATTCAATATTAATGTCTCTAATTAATAATTAAAACAACTTAATATCAACAAATAAATATAAATACAAATTAAAACAATCTTAAAAACTCTACAAAACTCTGTATGAAGTTCAAGGCAGGGAAGGAGATTTGAACCTCAATCTTAAAAATTGAGTTAAAATAATAGTTAAATATTTAAAAATCAGTTAAAATAATAGTTATATATCTAAAAATCAGTTGAAATAATAGCTTAAATATTTAACTATTATTTAATTCTCATTCCCCTCCTTTCTCTCTCTCACCACGCCAGTCATTTGAGTGGAGTGCATCAAATTAAATGGCGCATTTTACTAAATGTTTTAAACTATTTGGTGCAATCTAGCTGCACCAAATAATTTGGCGCATTCAATAGAATGCGCCAATTAATTTGATGCAGTTACTCCTATTTAAATTTTATTTAATCAATGTTCTTTCTACTTAAAGTGCTCTTGATAAAATAAGTCCGAAGGTTCTAACCCAATTAATTTGGGGCCAATGAAGACCCATTTCACATGACTGACATTGTCATATTCATTGTGATGAGATAAATCATGTGATGATGCGTTTACGTTATTTTGAACTTGTTAGGTTTGTGAATTATATTCTAGAATGAAATTAATTACCATTTCATTCTCCCTTGATCCATGTTTAGGGTAAAAAATTGTAATTATAGAAATTTTTTTTTATTTTTAAGTTCTATTTATCCAAGGCATATATTAGAATAAGAAGATAAAAAAGATATAAAAATAAATTTCTAAAATTAGAGGATAATTAAATTATCTAAAAAATTAAAAGGTGCTTCTCTATATTTATTCAAACATCTTATAGTTTTAAAGCATGGATCAATTTTTAAAATAAAATCATTTAAAACCTTTTTACGTGAAAATGAACAAAAAAAAAAAAACTAGTATCAGTCGTTTTTTTTTTTTTTTTTTTGTCCTTAGGCTAGTGAAAACTCCGGTTGACCTAGCCAACTCACCAATTTATATGGGCCAACACTTAAAGCTTTCACTACTTGTCAAGGGATTCGAACCAGGGACCTGGGCTTTGCCCAGCCGGCTCTTCACCACCCGGACAAACAGCCGTGGGTATGTCAGTTGTTTGCACAAGCAACGACTGGCTTGTTGATGTGGCGGGTGAGGACAATCTGGCGAGTGCATCTGATGTGGCGGAGGGCAACCTGCTGGGCGTGGATGACATGGCGGAAGACAAATGACTGGGCCGATGAGTCAATCATTCACCAGCCGAACAACTCAGCTAAGGAAAAAAAAAAACTTAGAGTATAAAATTTTGTTATGAATAATTAAATTAAAATAATTTACATCATAATTTAGCAGGGTTATTAGTTAAGTTGTTACATTTAAATTAATGTTGCAATAAATATGTTTGTTCTAACTTTAAGAAAAAAAACTTTCTTAAAATTAATTCAAGTTCTTAGCAACAAGAGTAATTTATGAAATATAAATTTCCAAATTTTTTATTTAGATGTTAAATATAATAAAAGCGTGATTTAATTTTAATTTCAAATTATTTAAATTTATTCAATCCGTGAGCAACTCGTAAGGCCCATCTGCAGTCTGTCGTTTGCTATGCTAGTCCTTCATTAGGTGAAAGACTTGTTGTTTGGCCACGTTATCTGCCATGTCACAGCTTTGCCATGCCACATCATAGCTATGACATATCATAGCGCCTCCTATGCCACATCAGCACCAATCGTTGCCTAAGCAAACTGCTGGCATTAATTTTATTTTGGGATTTTTATATATCTAACACGTAAAACTATTAAAAATACATATTTAACGTCTAAACTAATCTATTTACTAATATATCACATAAAACACTCATTTCAAATATATTATAGCGCTCCTAATTAGCATGTAAATTTTAGGTGACGTGCTATTAAAATGATAGTGTAAATCGTATGCATGACTCCTAAGCCATCGGCAAAGTGCTTCAATTTGTTCTTTCAATAAGAACAAATTAATTTGACCTTTCTCAAAGTTCAAAGTTTTCTGACTTCCTCCAACATATTTCATCTTGATTTGCCCTTCACCTCAGTCCAATATTCTCCATATTTGAGGACAATATAGCACAAATTAATGCACTCCATATATGCAAGTCAATTTTTTGCGTTAGAGGTAATGAAACAAAGCTTTGTATAAAATAAAGCCAAATCCAAGGTAATCAACGAAACCTTGGAGTGATTTTTCCTTTGCATTCTCTACGACGACGGGGCAAGAAAATACCTAAAGACAATGTTGGAGCAATTCTGCAAAGGGGACGTTGCGAAAGGGAGAAGACTAGTCACATTGGACTCGCAAAATGGAGAAGAGGTGCAGCGTGGTAATCAAACGTTCGAACGACACAACTTGGTTGGGATATCTTCAGGCAGCCTAGAGAAGACGATTGTGCAAGAGAGGGAGCAGCTCCAATATCAACGAAAAAAAGAGGAGATTCCCGCACTCTTTCGGGTTTGTCTTTGACGGGAGGAAACATAGTTTTTTTATTTTTATTTATTTATTTTTGATAAGGCTAAGGATTTTGAGGTGGTGGAATAGTAAATCGGTAACTTTAAATGTTAAATAGGTAAATATTGTAATTTTAAGTGTTAGGTATGTAAAAAGTAAAAACCTCTTTTATTTTTAATTTTTTATTTTTTTCCAGATTAGTTTTCACTTATAAAAATTTTAAAAAAATTATAAAATTTGCCCTTCAAAACATCTGGCTTGCATATTTTCTTATTTCGTCTAATCGAACACAATTTTTTTCCCATCCGACCCGCCCAACCCAACCCATTCACCGAGACCACTCCTGCCCAAATAAAAAAAGGTCAGACCGTCGGACGATTCGGCATCCTTCGATAGAATCGCTTTGGCGAGAGAGGAAGAAACGGTGGAGCGAGAGAGATGAGACTTTTAACGCACAACATGCTATCCTGCAACATAAAGGGCGTGAAGAACGGTTACCCGCTGAGGCTTGAAGCGGAGAAATGGACCGAGAAGGAGGTTGACTTCAACGCCAAGTTCCTCCGAGGCATCTTCCCCAAGATCGACTGGCCCGCCCTCGTCGGATCTGCCCGCTCCTTCGGCTTCAACGATCTTCTTCCTGATGAAGCCCCCGACTCGTCCTTGCTCGCTTCTGACGACGACTTGCTCCGACGATTCCACCACGCGCTTCTCGAGATACACGTCGAGGAGGGCGGCCTCGTCTGCCCCGAGACTGGCCGGCGATTCCCCATTAACAAGGGAATCCCCAACTTGCTTCTCCACGAGGACGAGGTTTAGGTCTGATTCCTCGTTACGGTTTTTGTTTCAGGGTTTTATGGTTTCTGTGTTAAGTACGAGTTTTTTTTATTATTATTATTGTTTTGCGTTTGATTGCTGTGGAGTTCTATTTGTTATTACCATATATATTGGATTGTCAATGAAGCTGCTGTTAGTTCAATTCAGAGCCATTGCTCTCTCTCTCTCTCTCTCTCTCTCTCTACTGTGTTCTGAAAACATCTTATTCATATCTAAGAGAATAACAACTTTAGATTGTATAAAATAGCAAAAATATTACAAAATAATCGATTAATCTCTATAAAATAAAGCTCACATGAGCTTTACTTTACTAGATTGGTAACAAAAGAGAAAATTTGAATGAATAGGTACATAAAATGAAACTACTCTGATTATTTCAGAGCGCATGAACTCCTGATGAATGTAAAACGTGCCATCTAAACTCTTGATCCTATGCAACCAAATTGCAAAGCCTCTCTTTTACCGAACAATTTTCAACTTTATTTCATTTTGACTAATCTCTTATTGTAAACCTTATGGGTTTCCCTTGTATAGATGAATTATAATTATTGGGTTTTGCCTTTGTCTGGCTCATCTTGGCAAGAGGGAGGCAATCCAAAAAGCCAATCAAGAACATTTACGTACTTGGACCTGAAGACCTCCCGCTCCTGGGCATAGCAATGCATGATGATAGCTGTGGCCAAGCTGAACAAGACCACATCTGCGTGCTTCAATCTGGAAGCCCTGGTGAGAAAGCCAGCATCTGATGCACAGGTGAAGAAGCTCTCGATTGCTCGTGAAAGGCAATACAGAGATATCTCCATCCTCCTGCTCTTCTTCTCAATCCCAAGGGCCAGGCCAGTTGGAAACTGCAAAAGAAGCCATTTTTCCATTAAAGTTTTAAGTTTCTTTTGTTATCTCTGGAGTCTGGGGTTGATTAGAAAGCATTCTCACCATCCCCATTGCAACCATTGCAATGTTGCATCTCTCAAAAATTCTGAAGAGCAAGCATGTCCAAGCCCTATGAGATGAACTGAAAGGTTAATGCGTTATGGTTTAAATGATGAGCAAATTGGAATGCAAATTTGAACATGAAACTACATCATTTGTATGGAGGGCATAGCCAGGAGAGCACGATGGCTTTCTCGCTAGTTCATTGAAAACACCAGCAACTATTTCCCGGGCTTGCCCTGCCACTTTGCCAAACAAGCTTTAATAGTTCGAATAATAGTTGAACTATATAAGTCAATGTGCTGCTTCAATGCAAATCAAAACCATTAACTATATAGTAGTATAGTCATGTAGACCAATGGGAAAGCTATAGAGAAATTTTTGGTTCTGCAGTAAAGCTCAGAATGATAAAAAAACACTTATTTACAGCTTTTATTAATCCTTCAAAGTGATGAAGGCTTGGTTTGATTCGGTTTATGCTTATATAAAAAGGAGTTTTAAAAATGGAGGTTGAGAAAAAGCCGTTCAATAAAACGAAGTTTCAATAATGAGATATGTTTGAATAATATTTTTAAAAGTGCTTATTAATACTTGAAAGTAAATTTAAATTGTTTGTTTAAGAGTTCTGCTTTTGAGATTTTATTATAAAAGACATAATTGCCCATGAAATTTATGTACACGTAATATATATATATAACTTTCTAAGAAAAATTTAATTATCTAATCATTTATAATATAAAAAGTTTTCATTTTTAACTCATAATTTTTAACATACAACATAATTTTTACTACAAATAAGATAAAATTTAAATCATATTAATTTATTATTATACTTACAATATTTCATTATTAATTCTTCTATAAAAAAAACTTAACTTAAACAAAAAAATTATTTTTATTTTGGAAAATTAATTTATTCTCCTTATTTTAATTTTCTTCTTTTAATAAAAATTATTAAAAACCCCAATTTGAACGTGGAGGGTTAATTCGGACATTTAGGTAGGGAAACTGTGTTTTCTAAACGGAAAAACAGTCGCTGAATAAATTTTCGTAACCGCCAAAATACGTGGTTTTATAAAAAGTAATTACGGATAAATTTGTCTTCCAAACAAATATCACGAACTGATTATAACTTATTCAAATGGAAACGGAGAAAATAAACCTAATCAAACGAAGCCGAAGTCTAAACTAAACAAACTAACCAATTTAGTAAGAACTATACGATGAAGCAAAGTGTACCAGAATGATTTCAATGGGAAATGGGAGACTGCAGATTCTATTCCAGCAATAGGAGAATAAGATGCATACTGCTTTTGTTCACTACAACCTAAACAAATATGAAGTAACAGAACTAACCAGGCTGATGAGCAGTATATGGAGAGAAACAGGCTAGATCTTGTTGTACCTATAATACTCTTTGCAAGGATTGTATAAGGCCTGCAAAGCAGACGAATATGTCAGGAGGTCTCATGCAAGATCAATACAGCTTGAGACAAGGAAAAAAACAGAAAAAAATACAAGCACAAGTTTGGTGCCCTTTAATATTCCCACCCTCACCCATGCAATAAATGTAATAAAAAGGTAAATGGGGGGAAAAAGCCATGCCATGGGGGATCTCAAAGTACCAAAACTTTACCCACCCAGAGAAAGGACACCTGAGGTTTCACGTTTACCAAATAATTGGAAGGTTTAAACTTCATTTGGGATGGCTTTTTTACTGCTCTTAAAGCAGCTTTTCAATATAAAATATTTAATTTTTGTACTAGAAAATTGCTTTAAGAAGCAGTAAGAAAGACTTCCCAAACTAAGCCTTAATGTTGTTGTTGGCTAGTTTGATTTTTGTGCTGCTTTTGGTTGACTTGATTTGATATCATTTTTCTGTAGTTGGATTTTGGATGGGCTGTGATTTCTACTTCTTTAGCATTTCTCGACTAAAGGTCGGATTTCTAGCTTCTTCACTCCACATCTGTGTGGTTTTATGAATTTGGCTGGCCTGCAGATGTTTTTATTACAATCAGGTTGTCTTCCGTATCTCTGATTTCACTTCACTACACTGCCTTCTTATATTATTCTTATGAGTTATGGGTAATGATAATTTTTGCTCAACCCAACTGTAATTGGGCATTGATACAGATACTACAAGTGATCACTCAGCCAAGAATAAAGCCAAAAAGCCTCTGCAGATGCTATAATTGAAGCCCAACCCATATCCCGTTGCTTTATATCCTGACACCGAATTTTGTTCTTTCTGTCACTACTTCGTTTTGATTTAAGGTCATTCATTTCTGCAAGGTTTTGCTTGAACTATGCACATTAAGGTTTTATTTGAGATGGCTTTCTTACTGCTTCTTAAAACATCTTTCTAGTAACAAAATTTAAATTTTTGTACTAAAAAGCTACTTTAAGAAGCAATAAAAAAGCCGTCCCAAACGACTAAATGTGATTTATGTTAGTTCTTCTCTATATGTTTGTAATAGCTGCTCTCTTTCTGCTCTTAATCAATAGAAAATCATCATAAAAAAACTTAAGATAGCTGAATTTCGAAGACAACAAAGGGAGAAGAAAAATGCAGAAGATGTCATTAGAAAGAGAGCAGCTATTACAAACATCTTTCTAGTAACAAAATTTTAATTTTTTACTAAAAAGTTACTTTAAGAAGCAATAAGAAAGCCATCCCAAACGCCTAAATGTGATTTATGTTAGTTCTTCTCTATATGTTTGTAATAGCTGCTCTCTTTCTGCTCTTAATCAATAGAAAATCATCATAAAAAAACTTAAGATAGCTGAATTTCGAAGACAAGAAAGGGATGGTCATCTCAACTGGACTCAGAAAAATGCAGAAGATATCATTAGAACATAACTACACAAATCCCAGCAATAAAGACTACATCATAAGAACAATGCAGAGAAGATATATACATATTCTATGTGAAATAAGAACATAACTGCACAAATCCCATCAATGAAGACTATCATAATAACTATTTAGCTTCAATTATATAAACAATCTCTAATTTGAACAAAAAAGAATTTAATACCTTTTCACAAGGTCTTGGCGATGAACAATTAATGCTGGAATCAAGTAAACTGGAGCATAAACAAGCAACGCTCTTCCATAAGCTTGGATAAGAAATGAAAAGAAGTGCCCAGTGCAGGTCTGATTACCATGAATAATCTTCATGGATAAAAGTGCCACATTTTGAATCAATGTTATAGGTCAGGCGTTAGTAAATTCGCTCTGAGAATTATAGTATTATGATATACAGCAAATTTTCCTAAAAAAGGGAACAACAGATATAATTCTTTAAACAAACAGAAAAATGAAGTATGTACATTAAGTTTTTGAAAATGCAGGATTTGAGAAATTGATGCAAAATATTTTATAAAATTTAATTGGTCTCAAAATATGTTACAATTTTTTAAATTGTAACATATTTAAAATTAGAATAAATTGCACTAATTCTGTTTTAAAACTTATTAATTAAGTTTGTCATTAAACTTCAACATAAAATTAGGAATTAAGTAGAATTAGAATTCCCATATTTTAAAGGAACTCAAACACAAGAAATTGATCCCATCTACAAACCTAGGAACTCAACCTATTCAACTTCCCCATCGATATCTGTTGTTAGATTCACTACCTTATGATGCGGACATCAATACGAAGATTTGGCGCATCTATCACAGGCGGCGTCGTAAATCGACGGCCATTATTTAAATTTTCAGTTATGTTTTATTTTCTGAATTTTAGCTCTTATTTTATGTATTTCCTATTTTACCCCTATGATAGTTTATGTGAGTGTTTTGGCCCAAGGAGCATTTTTGTAATTTTCTATTTTTTCTCATGTTATGGCCTATAAATAAGGGTCTTAAACTATTGTAAGAGATGGTTAATGAATATGAAAATTTTGTGTTCCACACTTGTTCTTCTTGTGAGAGAGCGTTAGTGGGATTCCTATGAGAAGGAATCAAAGTTGTCACCAGCCGCAGGATGGGTCCGGGCTCGTGATGTGAAGTCCCTTGGAGAAGGGCAATCGTATGACCCACCAACCTTGGAGACGGCCGGGTTCGTGGTTTTCTCTTTGCATCTTTCGTTTTATCTTCTATCATTTGTTTTGTTCCATCTTCCTCCTCCCCATCTTCGTTTGGCCACCGAATTCACCTCACCCGAGGATCCACCACAAATCACCGGCCATGGCGCCCTAGCCGCCGGCCTCATCCTTTCCCCTCTCTCCTTGGTTTTCCTAATTAGGAGTGCATGATATTAGGAATTAATTTGAAATTCAAATTGATCTAAATTTAAAATTCAAATTTCTTTCCTAATTGATCATGCTATCTTTGGAAAGTGACTAAATACATTCAATTGAAATTTGAATTCAAAATCTGAATTATTGGCTTACTTTTATAACTCCTAAATTCAAATCTATGAGCCTTAAATTACCTAATTCCCTCTTGCTTGGTTTTGAAATTATTTCCTAAAACCCCCACTTTGTTTTAGGAAATGATTTAAATTTTCTAAACCTTATTTCCTATTCTATTTCCTAAATCAATTCATTGGTTTTGGAAATAGGAATTCCTCAGATTTTTCTATTCTTTTCACCGTCCCCCTTCCTCTCATATTTCCTATCCTATCCTCCATGTTGCTGGCCTTGCTCTCCCCCTCATATCTTCTTTCCTAATTTACTACAGAATTTGAGTTGGAGCCTTTTCCCGTAACAGCTTATTGTTTTGGAAAGTTTCCAAAACTTGATTGCTGCTGGATAGGAAATTAATTTCCTCCCTGTCATACCCGTTTTCCCCTTTTATTGGCTTGGGTTTTAATTTATTTCCTCTGAGTTAATTGAGTAATTAATACTCCACCAATCAGTCAATCAAAACCCAATTACGTTCCCATCCAAGCTGGCTGAAATTTTCAAAATCTGTCCACGGGAAAGGCAGATTTAGGGAAAGAAATGAATGGGCTAAGCTGCTGTTAGCCGAAGCACTCAAGGCTTCCCTTGGGTTTCTTCTCTCCCCACTTATTCTCTTCAAAATCAAGCCTAATTCTCCCTGGACTACTTCCTATCAGATTTCTCTCAAATTTTTATTCAAAATCCTCCCCGTTCTACATCAGTTTGGTATCAGAGCATGGACTCGGATCGACTTGGAAGGACTCTAGACTGGATGGTAGGTCAAGTGGCCGCCATTAGTCAACATCTCAAGGAGACTCAAGCGGACTTAGCCGACCTCCACCGTCAAACAATCAAACGGTTCGATAACCTAGAGCAAGGTAGGACGGACCCATCGCTCTACACCTCTTCAAGATCCCCTTCATCAAAGGATAGAAAAAGGGCACTAAGAGACAGAGAGATAAGGGATAGAGTGGACAAATGGATGGAGGCTAATGAAGTTTTCAATCTCCCAATCACTGTGCAAATCAAAGAGGAACCTAAGGTGATCAAAGAAGAACATGAAGAAGAAGATGGATTGATTGACAAGGAGGCTAATGAAGAGGAAGTACTCGCTATTGATCCTGTCATAGGAGCTATTGCAGCTGGTAATGTTGTTGTCCTAAAGCCATCAGAAATTGCTCCATCCAATAATGGTCAAGCTTGCATCGGACCCGATTATATCATTACAACAAAATCTTTTGCTCCACAATTGGTGGACGCTTTAAAAATCTCTCTCAAGAACATGAGCAGCTGCGATACTTACTCGACGAAGTCGAGTATTCTCCCACCTGGGGAGAATGATGCGGACATCAATACGAAGATTTGGCGCATCTATCACAGGCGGCGTCGTAAATCGACGGCCATTATTTAAATTTTCAGTTATGTTTTATTTTCTGAATTTTAGCTCTTATTTTATGTATTTCCTATTTTACCCCTATGATAGTTTATGTGAGTGTTTTGGCCCAAGGAGCATTTTTGTAATTTTCTATTTTTTCTCATGTTATGGCCTATAAATAAGGGTCTTAAACTATTGTAAGAGATGGTTAATGAATATGAAAATTTTGTGTTCCACACTTGTTCTTCTTGTGAGAGAGCGTTAGTGGGATTCCTATGAGAAGGAATCAAAGTTGTCACCAGCCGCAGGATGGGTCCGGGCTCGTGATGTGAAGTCCCTTGGAGAAGGGCAATCGTATGACCCACCAACCTTGGAGACGGCCGGGTTCGTGGTTTTCTCTTTGCATCTTTCGTTTTATCTTCTATCATTTGTTTTGTTCCATCTTCCTCCTCCCCATCTTCGTTTGGCCACCGAATTCACCTCACCCGAGGATCCACCACAAATCACCGGCCATGGCGCCCTAGCCGCCGGCCTCATCCTTTCCCCTCTCTCCTTGGTTTTCCTAATTAGGAGTGCATGATATTAGGAATTAATTTGAAATTCAAATTGATCTAAATTTAAAATTCAAATTTCTTTCCTAATTGATCATGCTATCTTTGGAAAGTGACTAAATACATTCAATTGAAATTTGAATTCAAAATCTGAATTATTGGCTTACTTTTATAACTCCTAAATTCAAATCTATGAGCCTTAAATTACCTAATTCCCTCTTGCTTGGTTTTGAAATTATTTCCTAAAACCCCCACTTTGTTTTAGGAAATGATTTAAATTTTCTAAACCTTATTTCCTATTCTATTTCCTAAATCAATTCATTGGTTTTGGAAATAGGAATTCCTCAGATTTTTCTATTCTTTTCACCGTCCCCCTTCCTCTCATATTTCCTATCCTATCCTCCATGTTGCTGGCCTTGCTCTCCCCCTCATATCTTCTTTCCTAATTTACTACAGAATTTGAGTTGGAGCCTTTTCCCGTAACAGCTTATTGTTTTGGAAAGTTTCCAAAACTTGATTGCTGCTGGATAGGAAATTAATTTCCTCCCTGTCATACCCGTTTTCCCCTTTTATTGGCTTGGGTTTTAATTTATTTCCTCTGAGTTAATTGAGTAATTAATACTCCACCAATCAGTCAATCAAAACCCAATTACGTTCCCATCCAAGCTGGCTGAAATTTTCAAAATCTGTCCACGGGAAAGGCAGATTTAGGGAAAGAAATGAATGGGCTAAGCTGCTGTTAGCCGAAGCACTCAAGGCTTCCCTTGGGTTTCTTCTCTCCCCACTTATTCTCTTCAAAATCAAGCCTAATTCTCCCTGGACTACTTCCTATCAGATTTCTCTCAAATTTTTATTCAAAATCCTCCCCGTTCTACATCAGTTTGGTATCAGAGCATGGACTCGGATCGACTTGGAAGGACTCTAGACTGGATGGTAGGTCAAGTGGCCGCCATTAGTCAACATCTCAAGGAGACTCAAGCGGACTTAGCCGACCTCCACCGTCAAACAATCAAACGGTTCGATAACCTAGAGCAAGGTAGGACGGACCCATCGCTCTACACCTCTTCAAGATCCCCTTCATCAAAGGATAGAAAAAGGGCACTAAGAGACAGAGAGATAAGGGATAGAGTGGACAAATGGATGGAGGCTAATGAAGTTTTCAATCTCCCAATCACTGTGCAAATCAAAGAGGAACCTAAGGTGATCAAAGAAGAACATGAAGAAGAAGATGGATTGATTGACAAGGAGGCTAATGAAGAGGAAGTACTCGCTATTGATCCTGTCATAGGAGCTATTGCAGCTGGTAATGTTGTTGTCCTAAAGCCATCAGAAATTGCTCCATCCAATAATGGTCAAGCTTGCATCGGACCCGATTATATCATTACAACAAAATCTTTTGCTCCACAATTGGTGGACGCTTTAAAAATCTCTCTCAAGAACATGAGCAGCTGCGATACTTACTCGACGGAGTCGAGTATTCTCCCACCTGGGGAGAATGATGCGGACATCAATACGAAGATTTGGCGCATCTATCACAGGCGGCGTCGTAAATCGACGGCCATTATTTAAATTTTCATTTATGTTTTATTTTCTGAATTTTAGCTCTTATTTTATGTATTTCCTATTTTACCCCTATGATAGTTTATGTGAGTGTTTTGGCCCAAGGAGCATTTTTGTAATTTTCTATTTTTTCTCATGTTATGGCCTATAAATAAGGGTCTTAAACTATTGTAAGAGATGGTTAATGAATATGAAAATTTTGTGTTCCACACTTGTTCTTCTTGTGAGAGAGCGTTAGTGGGATTCCTATGAGAAGGAATCAAAGTTGTCACCAGCCGCAGGATGGGTCCGGGCTCGTGATGTGAAGTCCCTTGGAGAAGGGCAATCGTATGACCCACCAACCTTGGAGACGGCCGGGTTCGTGGTTTTCTCTTTGCATCTTTCGTTTTATCTTCTATCATTTGTTTTGTTCCATCTTCCTCCTCCCCATCTTCGTTTGGCCACCGAATTCACCTCACCCGAGGATCCACCACAAATCACCGGCCATGGCGCCCTAGCCGCCGGCCTCATCCTTTCCCCTCTCTCCTTGGTTTTCCTAATTAGGAGTGCATGATATTAGGAATTAATTTGAAATTCAAATTGATCTAAATTTAAAATTCAAATTTCTTTCCTAATTGATCATGCTATCTTTGGAAAGTGACTAAATACATTCAATTGAAATTTGAATTCAAAATCTGAATTATTGGCTTACTTTTATAACTCCTAAATTCAAATCTATGAGCCTTAAATTACCTAATTCCCTCTTGCTTGGTTTTGAAATTATTTCCTAAAACCCCCACTTTGTTTTAGGAAATGATTTAAATTTTCTAAACCTTATTTCCTATTCTATTTCCTAAATCAATTCATTGGTTTTGGAAATAGGAATTCCTCAGATTTTTCTATTCTTTTCACCGTCCCCCTTCCTCTCATATTTCCTATCCTATCCTCCATGTTGCTGGCCTTGCTCTCCCCCTCATATCTTCTTTCCTAATTTACTACAGAATTTGAGTTGGAGCCTTTTCCCGTAACAGCTTATTGTTTTGGAAAGTTTCCAAAACTTGATTGCTGCTGGATAGGAAATTAATTTCCTCCCTGTCATACCCGTTTTCCCCTTTTATTGGCTTGGGTTTTAATTTATTTCCTCTGAGTTAATTGAGTAATTAATACTCCACCAATCAGTCAATCAAAACCCAATTACGTTCCCATCCAAGCTGGCTGAAATTTTCAAAATCTGTCCACGGGAAAGGCAGATTTAGGGAAAGAAATGAATGGGCTAAGCTGCTGTTAGCCGAAGCACTCAAGGCTTCCCTTGGGTTTCTTCTCTCCCCACTTATTCTCTTCAAAATCAAGCCTAATTCTCCCTGGACTACTTCCTATCAGATTTCTCTCAAATTTTTATTCAAAATCCTCCCCGTTCTACATCAGTTTGGTATCAGAGCATGGACTCGGATCGACTTGGAAGGACTCTAGACTGGATGGTAGGTCAAGTGGCCGCCATTAGTCAACATCTCAAGGAGACTCAAGCGGACTTAGCCGACCTCCACCGTCAAACAATCAAACGGTTCGATAACCTAGAGCAAGGTAGGACGGACCCATCGCTCTACACCTCTTCAAGATCCCCTTCATCAAAGGATAGAAAAAGGGCACTAAGAGACAGAGAGATAAGGGATAGAGTGGACAAATGGATGGAGGCTAATGAAGTTTTCAATCTCCCAATCACTGTGCAAATCAAAGAGGAACCTAAGGTGATCAAAGAAGAACATGAAGAAGAAGATGGATTGATTGACAAGGAGGCTAATGAAGAGGAAGTACTCGCTATTGATCCTGTCATAGGAGCTATTGCAGCTGGTAATGTTGTTGTCCTAAAGCCATCAGAAATTGCTCCATCCAATAATGGTCAAGCTTGCATCGGACCCGATTATATCATTACAACAAAATCTTTTGCTCCACAATTGGTGGACGCTTTAAAAATCTCTCTCAAGAACATGAGCAGCTGCGATACTTACTCGACGGAGTCGAGTATTCTCCCACCTGGGGAGAATGATGCGGACATCAATACGAAGATTTGGCGCATCTATCACAGGCGGCGTCGTAAATCGACGGCCATTATTTAAATTTTCATTTATGTTTTATTTTCTGAATTTTAGCTCTTATTTTATGTATTTCCTATTTTACCCCTATGATAGTTTATGTGAGTGTTTTGGCCCAAGGAGCATTTTTGTAATTTTCTATTTTTTCTCATGTTATGGCCTATAAATAAGGGTCTTAAACTATTGTAAGAGATGGTTAATGAATATGAAAATTTTGTGTTCCACACTTGTTCTTCTTGTGAGAGAGCGTTAGTGGGATTCCTATGAGAAGGAATCAAAGTTGTCACCAGCCGCAGGATGGGTCCGGGCTCGTGATGTGAAGTCCCTTGGAGAAGGGCAATCGTATGACCCACCAACCTTGGAGACGGCCGGGTTCGTGGTTTTCTCTTTGCATCTTTCGTTTTATCTTCTATCATTTGTTTTGTTCCATCTTCCTCCTCCCCATCTTCGTTTGGCCACCGAATTCACCTCACCCGAGGATCCACCACAAATCACCGGCCATGGCGCCCTAGCCGCCGGCCTCATCCTTTCCCCTCTCTCCTTGGTTTTCCTAATTAGGAGTGCATGATATTAGGAATTAATTTGAAATTCAAATTGATCTAAATTTAAAATTCAAATTTCTTTCCTAATTGATCATGCTATCTTTGGAAAGTGACTAAATACATTCAATTGAAATTTGAATTCAAAATCTGAATTATTGGCTTACTTTTATAACTCCTAAATTCAAATCTATGAGCCTTAAATTACCTAATTCCCTCTTGCTTGGTTTTGAAATTATTTCCTAAAACCCCCACTTTGTTTTAGGAAATGATTTAAATTTTCTAAACCTTATTTCCTATTCTATTTCCTAAATCAATTCATTGGTTTTGGAAATAGGAATTCCTCAGATTTTTCTATTCTTTTCACCGTCCCCCTTCCTCTCATATTTCCTATCCTATCCTCCATGTTGCTGGCCTTGCTCTCCCCCTCATATCTTCTTTCCTAATTTACTACAGAATTTGAGTTGGAGCCTTTTCCCGTAACAGCTTATTGTTTTGGAAAGTTTCCAAAACTTGATTGCTGCTGGATAGGAAATTAATTTCCTCCCTGTCATACCCGTTTTCCCCTTTTATTGGCTTGGGTTTTAATTTATTTCCTCTGAGTTAATTGAGTAATTAATACTCCACCAATCAGTCAATCAAAACCCAATTACGTTCCCATCCAAGCTGGCTGAAATTTTCAAAATCTGTCCACGGGAAAGGCAGATTTAGGGAAAGAAATGAATGGGCTAAGCTGCTGTTAGCCGAAGCACTCAAGGCTTCCCTTGGGTTTCTTCTCTCCCCACTTATTCTCTTCAAAATCAAGCCTAATTCTCCCTGGACTACTTCCTATCAGATTTCTCTCAAATTTTTATTCAAAATCCTCCCCGTTCTACATCACCTTAACTTCTACAAATCTCCCCAACCCAAAATGCTCTCTGAACCTACTCATAGGATCACCAATGAAATTATTTGCTTTAAAGTCATAAAAAGGATAATATGCAAAACTAGTGCACAGCCAAAATCCTACTGTTAGGAAATTGAATATTTTGAACTTGTGAGAAATTTTTAGATAATGAACCTCTTTTCAAAAATGTTTGTGAGTCGAATGATACACCCATAGCTATTATGAGGTGTCTCTTGACAGCCAAACTAAATTCAGAAACTTCACAACGACAATTTTTAAATGATAATAAGATGTAATGAGAAAACAAAGTGAAATTATTATTGATAGTGGAAGTGCAATGAAAATTATCTCTATTAGTATCCTCATTAGGACCAACGTAAAATTTTAATCTCACTCTAAGCTTTTTTAATCAGTTCGGTCAACCATACATCCCTACCTATGACATTTAAATGTGTGACTCCAATTAAGATGGGTAGTTGCGAGAATCAGATTTAGTGTGATGTCCTATCCATGGACAAAGCTTATATCTTGTTGAGTAGACCCTTACTCTATGATATAAATGTGATTCACTATGATCGAGATAACACATTCATTTAAATTTAATAAGAAGACCATCAAACTCTCCCTATCAAAAGACAAGATAAAGAATCTACAATTCCCCCATACAAGATCTCTTTTGAGCTGAAATAAATTAACTGCACACAAAAAGACTACTAAACTTTAGCCGATAGTTAATGACCCCCCACTCCTTCACTCAGAGTCCAAAATGCATCCCCTAATGACCTACCAGCTACTACTATGATGCATATCGAACACTTAAGGTTCTAAAGATCAAGGATGACTTTTGGAGGATGTAGATAGATAGTCAAGGCGTCAAGCTATAAATTAGATCACAATCAAGTATATGTTCTTAATCCCTAGGCTTGATAGCATGCAAGATCATATTTTTGTTTAGTCATTTCCTCCAAAATGGACCTTAGAAGTGGCTACTATCAAATTAGGATAAGGCCAGAGATGAAAAAAATTAATTTTAAGTCACCAAATAGCTTAATATGAAAGGTTAACCATGCCTTTTTAATTGATGATGGGAAGTACTCAAATAATTTAAAAAAAAATAGTTTAATTATATTTTGATAGTTGGATACAAAATCTTATTTTGATTAACTTATACTTTCACCTTAAAGACTAAACAACTTCAGATCAATATGAGCAAGTATTCATTCAAAAACAAGTCATCCTTAGGTTCATATTTTCTATTAATGGATTCCAACTTGACCTTGCCAAGTTAAATCACTAATGAAGTGTCCAATACTTAAATTTTTCATCGATGTTAGAAGCTTTTCATGAACAGATCACATTTTATAAGATATTTATTAAATATTTTGGCACTATTATGGCTCAAATCACAGACATCCTGAGTTTTCATAGATGACCAATGCTTTAAATCCTTTAAGGGCTGTTTGATGGAAGTAAAGTGAGTGTGAAGTAAATAGAATGCAAGGATTTTAAAAATTTGGTGTTTGGTCAGATGAAAAATAAATCTAAAGTAAAGTAAATGCAGTGTATTACATTCTAATTCATTTTTTAGGTAAATCGTTCTCGCTCAATTTTGAGGGAGAACCATTTACATCGCTCCAAAGCTTGCTTGACCACCATTGACGACCACTGTCTCCACCACCACCTCACTGTTAGCCGCCACCCGCCACAATCCACCATCGGCCGCCAGCCTTTGCCACCTCCCACCACTACTGATGTCGTGTAGCCCGCCGTCACACTGCATTTCTTTTCAGGCAACCAAACATCCCCTTAATTAAACTAAATTCCACGTGGATTCTTCACCTATCCTTATTGTATCTGATTTTGCCAAACCTTGTGAAGTCTCTTATGGTGACTCTAAGATAGGCATAAGTGGAGTGCTTGATCAAGTCATCACCCTTGTTGATTACTTCAGTGAAAAATTAAATAATACTAAGTAACATTATTCTACTTATGAAAGAAATGTTATGCCACATGCAATCCTTAAACATTGTGTCACGACCCGACCCGAGACGAGACGGATCCCGCCCGCGCCGGATCGCGACGGAGGATAATAGCTAACCAGGATCTGGCTTTGGATTAGGTTACTGAACTGATCTTCCAAATTCTTAGCTCAACCGAAGCACACAGAACAACAGAGCTACTAAAAACATCAAATGCAGCGGAACAAAACATCTATCTTTTCATTTCCTCAAAATAATCATCTACAGAACAGTACATGGCTTTCAACAGAAAGAAAGACAGAACAGGAAAGCCATGACTGTACAAAAATCAAAAGTACAAAAGTACCTAATCTGATCAGACTCTGAAATCTAATCCTGGACCTCCTTGCCCTTCCCAGAACCTGAAAACCACCAGAAAGCAAGGGTGAGCTCAACAGCTCAGCAAAGCAACAAACCACCAATCTAAATCCTCAGAAAACAAAACCAAACTTATCAGACATAAATCAGATCAGAAGTCGGAACAGAATCGGAAATCAAAACTTACGGACAGATATCAAATCACATCAGAGTCGTACAGATCGTATCAGAACAGAACAAATCAACAGAGTCAGAAACAGAAATCAGAATCGTACGGATCATATCATGTCATAATCACAATTTCGTACAGAACAGAACAGATACAGAAAATAGTACAGATACATATAGCTAAATGCCCTGACACTGACGGAATCTCTACGGATTCCGGCCCCTTATGCCTCCCTTCCCAGACACTGACTGAATCTCATAGGATCCAGGCCCCTTATGTCTCCCTTTGTGCTCACGGCACCAAAACAGATGTGCTTATAGCACCAAAACAGAATTCATCGGATCCGGAACAGAACAGATATCAGATTTCAGATTGAGCTCATTTCAGATTTCCCGTTTCACTAACTGAATCTCATAGGATCCAGACCCCTTATAGCTCCCTTTTTATAGCTTATACACATAGCATTTCAATTCAGAAGAAATCCGGACAATTCAGAAATTACCCAAAAATCGGGCAGCACAACGGCAGTATACGGAATTTACACAAAAATTCCTGCAAAGAAAATTTACCGAATTCGCACAGAATACAGATATCAACATTTCAGAACCTTTATTCTACTGCACAGATAAATTCCAATTTCACAGAAAAATCCGGTCGACTAAAAACACAGTCGAATCAAAAATACCCGGACGAAAATCTTCAGAAAATAACCAAAATGTGCACACTCGGCACGTCAACAATATACAGAAAGTTACGCGGTAAAAACTGAACCGATCAAAAGATACGGACGAAAATCGCTAACGGAAACAAAATCCGGACAGAAAATACCGCCAAACACGACGGTTCTGAAAATTTAGAAAGTCGGATTGTGCCTTACCTCGTGCACAGCAATTTCCTCAACAGTCTCCTCGGACGAAAACAGCTCGGCGTCGCCCGAAAATCCGCTTTTCCACTTTTTCCTTCGTTTTTCTCTCTCCTCAGCTTTTTCTCTCTCTTCAAAATATCTCAATTCTATATATATCCAGACTGATCGTCCCGGACGATCGAGCTTCGTACCGGACGATCCATGAAGAGAGGAATTCCGTCCAGACGAAAAATGACATATCGTCCCTGGCGAAGGGTTCACGGGAGAATTTTCGTCCAGACGATCCAATTTTCGTCCCGACGAATCATACAACCAAAACTGATTTTCTGCACAACCTGTACCGATCGTCCCGGACGATCCAACTTCGTCCCGGACGAACCTGGAGCAAAAACTGATATTACAATCTCCCCAACTTAAAAAAAATGTCGTACTCGACATTATCCAGTCCAAACTCAGTCAAAACAAGTACGGGTACGACCGTCTCATATCAGACTCCTTCTCCCAAGTTGCTTCCCGTGCAGTCCGGTGCTTCCACTGGACTTTAACCATCGGAATCTCTTTATTTCTTAACTTTCGGACGTCGTATGCCAAAATAAGCTCTGGCTCTTCCTTGTACACCAGATTCTCCTGAATCTCAACTTCATCAGCAGACAACTTCTTCCCAGAGTCTGAAACCCACTTCCTCAGAGTGGATACGTGAAACACATTATGCACATCCGGCATAGAATCAGAAAGCAATAGGCGATAAGCAGATTTTCCAATTCTTTCCAAAATCTCAAATGGTCCAACATACCTTGGACTAAGCTTGCTTACCTGACCAAATCTGCTCACACCTTTCATCGGGCTGACTTTGACATACACAAAGTCACCAACCTGAAACTCAACAAATCTGTGCTTCTGATTGTAATACTTCTGCTGACGATCTTGAGCGGCTTTCAATCTTTCTCTTATCAAATTGATCTTCTGAGCAGTTTCATCAGCAAAAGTGGCCCCCAAAGCCTGTCTATCTCCGAAGGAGGTCGGAGTCAAAGGAGTACGACACTTCCTGCCATACAGAGCCTCGTACGGTGCCATACCGATACTGGACTGAAAACTGTTGTTATAAGCAAACTCAATCAGCGGAATATGATCCTCCCAACTTCCGCTAAAGTCCAGAACACAAAGCCTCAACAGATCTTCCAGTACCTGAATCGTCCTCTCAGACTGTCCGTCGGTCTGAGGATGAAAGGCTGTACTGAAATGCAGTTTCGTACCCAAGCCTTGCTGAATGCCTTTCCAAAGTCTGGAAGTAAAGCGTCCATCTCGATCAGATACGATCACACGAGGCACACCGTGCAATCTGACTATTTCCTTCACATAAATCTGTGCCAAGCGATCAACTGAATCCGTCTGTCTGATTGGAAGAAAATGGGCTGACTTCGTCAATCGATCTACAACCACCCAAATGGCATCATGACCTTGTCTAGATCGAGGAAAACCCATCGCAAAATCCATCGTTACCTCCTCCCATTTCCACTCAGGGATAGGCAACGACTGCAACAGCCCACCTGGTCGCTGATGCTCTGCCTTCACCAACTGACAGGCTTCGCATCTCGACACAAACTCTGCCACATCTTTCTTCATCCCAGGCCACCAAAACAAAAGCTTCATGTCAGCGTACATCTTACCACTGCCTGGATGAACAGTGTAGCCAGAATGATGAGATTCACTCAGAATCTCCCGCCTCAAATCTCCAGACACAGGTACCCACAACCTGTTCTTACAGAAAATAACACCAGAATCAGAAATTCGAAGTTCAGGAGTCTTACCAGATCCAATCTGTGCAATCAACTTCGAATAACCAAAATCTGACTTCTGGGCTTCTTGAATCCGTGCTTCCAAAGAAGACTGAATACTCATCTGAGCCAACTCCAAATCACTGGAGGAAATCACCTCCAACTGCAATCTCTCCAAATCACGAATCAGAAAGTCATCACAGGTAAGCTGAATACCTGAGAATCCAGAAGACTTCCTGCTCAGAGCGTCCGCTACCACATTCGCCTTCCCAGGCTGATACTGAATAGTCAAATCGTAGTCCTTGATCAACTCGAGCCACCTCCTCTGTCTCAGATTCAGATCCTTCTGAGTAAAAATGTACTTCAGGCTCTTATGATCAGTAAAGATCTCACATCTGACGCCATACAGGTAATGACGCCAAATCTTCAAAGCAAAAACAACTGCAGCTAACTCCAGATCATGCGTCGGGTAATTCTTCTCATGTGGTTTTAACTGTCTCGAAGCATAAGCAATTACCTGACCATGCTGCATCAGAACACAACCCAATCCTTTCAGTGAAGCATCACTGAACACCTGGAAACCCTCCGTACCTGACGGAAGTGCCAACACTGGAGCTGAAGTCAGACAATCCTTCAATCTCTGAAAACTCGTCTCACACTCCGGTGTCCAAACAAAAGGTACTGACTTCTGAGTCAGTCTCGTCAGAGGAGTCGAAATCTGTGAAAAACCCTTCACAAATTTCCTATAATACCCGGCCATGCCCAAGAAACTACGTACCTCAAATACCGTAGTCGGCCCTGGCCAATCAGCAACAGCCTGAATCTTCTGGGGATCTACAGAAATGCCTTCTCCGCTAATCACATGCCCCAGAAAAGAAATGCTCTTCAGCCAGAATTCACACTTAGAGAACTTGGCATACAGCTGATGCCTCCTCAAAGTCTCCAACACAATCCTCAAATGTCTGGCATGCTCATCCTCAGATGCAGAATATACCAGAATATCGTCAATGAAGACGATCACAAACTGATCCAAATACTCCCTGAATACTCGGTTCATCAGATCCATGAAAATCGCAGGCGCATTGGTTACCCCAAAAGGCATAACCAAAAACTCGTAGTGCCCGTACCGAGTACTGAAAGCAGTCTTCACCACATCAGTTTCCTTCACCTTCACCTGATAGTATCCGGATCTCAAATCAATCTTCGAAAATACCGAAGATCCGGAAAGTTGATCAAACAAGTCGTCAATCCGAGGCAAAGGGTACTTGTTCTTGATCGTGACCTTGTTCAAATCTCTGTAATCAATACACATACGGAGTGTACCGTCCTTCTTCTTCACAAACAGAACAGGTGCTCCCCAGGGCGAAACACTAGGACGTACAAAACCTCTGTCAACCAACTCCTGAAGCTGAACTTTCAACTCAGAAAGTTCTTTCGGTGCCATCCTGTACGGAGCTTTCGATATCGGAGCGGTACCCGGAAAAACATCGATAGAGAACTCCACATCTCTATCCGGAGGTAAACCAACCAACTCCTCAGGAAAAACATCAGCAAACTCCCGTACCACAGGGATCTCAGAAACAGAACCAACCTCTAGGTTCAGATCCCGCACCGAAGCCAAAATACTGGGCATCCTTTCTTCCACATTCTGCTCACCTCCAACGCAGAAATCAGACTGGAGAGAACACCTCGTAATCCCTGAAATACAACTCTCTCTCCAGCCATAAGCAAACTCACTTGCTTCTTCAGACAGTCTATCTGGGCCTCATACTGACTCAGCCAATCCATGCCCAGAATCACATCATACGAAGAAATCGGCAATCGAATCAAACTCGATTTCCACTTCCTGCCAGAAATCTCGATCTCACACAAACAAAACTGTCGAGCAATCAATGGATTCCCAGCCGGTAAAATCACAGACAAAGAAACCGGTAAAACCATCGAATCCAAATGTAAAATCTCAAAACAATGCTCGGACAGAAAAGAATGACTCGCTCCAGAGTCAAATAAAACACGACAGGGCTGATCAGAAATGTAAACCGTACCTGTCACAACATCCGGAGCATCACGAGCCTCCTGCTGACTCAGACTGTAAACTCGTGGCTGAACTGGAACAGGAGCTGAAGCAACAGAACTACTCTGCTCCCTCTGAATCGTAGGTGGTCTCCGTGGTGCAGAACTAGAACCACCACCTCTACCAGCAAATCCCTCAGGGCGTGGAGGAACAGTCCTCGGTCTTCCTGCTGCTGAACCAACAGGTCTGACAAAGCCCTCAGATCGCTGCTCATATCCCATCTGTGGACATTCTGCAATCCTATGTCCCGGCTGACCACATCTGAAACAAAGACCAGCTATCCTGTAGCACTGGCCAAAGTGTCGTCGTCCACAGTTCTGGCACACAGGTGCCGAACTGACTGATCCAGAACTAGTCGTACTGGTAGCAATACCAGACGATCCTCCGCTCTTCCTGGAATCTCCAGATCCAGATCCAGGAACAAATCTCCTCTTCCCAGAGGAACCACTGCCAGATGTCTCTCCTCCAAACCTCTTCCTACTCGCAGTCCACCGCTGCTGAGTAGCCGTCATGTCATTCTCAATCAGACGAGCTCGCTCCACAAACTCAGAGAAATCAGTAATCCGGAACGGTATCAGAGGCTGCCTCAAAGTGTCTCGTAAGCCTCTCAGAAATCTGTAGCACCTCTCAGCAGACGTGCTAACCAGCTGCGGAGCGTACCTGGCTAATGCAGTAAACTCAGCCTCGTACTGCATCACCGTCTTGCTCCCCTGAACAAGTCTCAGAAAACTCTCCTGCATCTGCTGTCGTGCAGAAGGGGAACAAACCAGTCCCGAAATACTTCAGTGAACTCCTCCCAAGTGATCAAGGAGTTCAATCTGCCCTGAAATCTGGCTGCTTGCTGGCCATCCCACCAGTGCTCAGCCTCTCCGTCCAACAGAAAAACAGCTAACGGAACTTTCCTGTCTGCAGGACACTGCATCCCGTCAAAAGTCTTCTCCAATCTCCTCAGCCACTCCTCGGCTGCTCTGGGCTCAACAGCGCCCTCAAACCTCGGAGGCTTCAACCTCAAAAATAACTGCAGGTGTCGATCAATGTCCTCAGATCTAACAGTCGAAGCTCTGCTCTGAGTCTCGCTCATCATCTGAGCAACAAGTGAAGCAAACTGTGAAAGCGTATCAGCACCGACCACTGGGGCTGTACTCCCCACTGGTGCTGCCTGATCGTCACTCTGACCGTCTGTCATGTCTGGGTCTGGCTGATCCATACAGAAAAATCCAGAAAATCCGGAAAACTATCACAAAACAACACAAAATAACACAATAAAAAGCCAAACGACCCAAAACTACCTCCCAGACAGACTCACTGATCACTTCCTAGAGCTCTGTTTTACAATCCAACCTGTTTCCAAAACCAGTGCTCTGATACCAAAAAAGCTTGTCACGACCCGACCCGAGACGAGACGGATCCCGCCCGCGCCGGATCGCGACGGAGGATAATAGCTAACCAGGATCTGGCTTTGGATTAGGTTACTGAACTGATCTTCCAAATTCTTAGCTCAACCGAAGCACACAGAACAACAGAGCTACTAAAAACATCAAATGCAGCGGAACAAAACATCTATCTTTTCATTTCCTCAAAATAATCATCTACAGAACAGTACATGGCTTTCAACAGAAAGAAAGACAGAACAGGAAAGCCATGACTGTACAAAAATCAAAAGTACAAAAGTACCTAATCTGATCAGACTCTGAAATCTAATCCTGGACCTCCTTGCCCTTCCCAGAACCTGAAAACCACCAGAAAGCAAGGGTGAGCTCAACAGCTCAGCAAAGCAACAAACCACCAATCTAAATCCTCAGAAAACAAAACCAAACTTATCAGACATAAATCAGATCAGAAGTCGGAACAGAATCGAAATCAAAACTTACGGACAGATATCAAATCACATCAGAGTCGTACAGATCGTATCAGAACAGAACAAATCAACAGAGTCAGAAACAGAAATCAGAATCGTACGGATCATATCATGTCATAATCACAATTTCGTACAGAACAGAACAGATACAGAAAATAGTACAGATACATATAGCTAAATGCCCTGACACTGACGGAATCTCTACGGATTCCGGCCCCTTATGCCTCCCTTCCCAGACACTGACTGAATCTCATAGGATCCAGGCCCCTTATGTCTCCCTTTGTGCTCACGGCACCAAAACAGATGTGCTTATAGCACCAAAACAGAATTCATCGGATCCGGAACAGAACAGATATCAGATTTCAGATTGAGCTCATTTCAGATTTCCCGTTTCACTAACTGAATCTCATAGGATCCAGACCCCTTATAGCTCCCTTTTTATAGCTTATACACATAGCATTTCAATTCAGAAGAAATCCGGACAATTCAGAAATTACCCAAAAATCGGGCAGCACAACGGCAGTATACGGAATTTACACAAAAATTCCTGCAAAGAAAATTTACCGAATTCGCACAGAATACAGATATCAACATTTCAGAACCTTTATTCTACTGCACAGATAAATTCCAATTTCACAGAAAAATCCGGTCGACTAAAAACACAGTCGAATCAAAAATACCCGGACGAAAATCTTCAGAAAATAACCAAAATGTGCACACTCGGCACGTCAACAATATACAGAAAGTTACGCGGTAAAAACTGAACCGATCAAAAGATACGGACGAAAATCGCTAACGGAAACAAAATCCGGACAGAAAATACCGCCAAACACGACGGTTCTGAAAATTTAGAAAGTCGGATTGTGCCTTACCTCGTGCACAGCAATTTCCTCAACAGTCTCCTCGGACGAAAACAGCTCGGCGTCGCCCGAAAATCCGCTTTTCCACTTTTTCCTTCGTTTTTCTCTCTCCTCATCTTTTTCTCTCTCTTCAAAATATCTCAATTCTATATATATCCAGACTGATCGTCCCGGACGATCGAGCTTCGTACCGGACGATCCATGAAGAGAGGAATTCCGTCCAGACGAAAAATGACATATCGTCCCTGGCGAAGGGTTCACGGGAGAATTTTCGTCCAGACGATCCAATTTTCGTCCCGACGAATCATACAACCAAAACTGATTTTCTGCACAACCTGTACCGATCGTCCCGGACGATCCAACTTCGTCCCGGACGAACCTGGAGCAAAAACTGATATTACACATTGTAGATGCTATTTGTTGCACAATGAATTCATTCTACCTTCTAACCACAATGCCCTTAAATTCATGAACACCTAGAAAAAACTTAATTATAGACATGCTAAATGGCTGAAATTTCTCCGGGACTATTCTTTCATTATAAAGCACAAACCTTATACATAGAATAAATCTATTGACCCTTTGCCAAGTTATCTTACTTATCTCCTCAGAATAATAGATTCACAACTTATCTAAAATAAGAGATGATTATATTATGTGCCTTAATTTCCACCACCATTATCATGAACACCTCAACAACACCCTTGCTATGGCTAACCACTTCTTCATTTTTCAAAAATAGACTTTGCATCTAAGATTTCAGTTTTTATCGGCGTATTAGTAAAACCGAAATTAGAGAGGCTTTAAAGAAAATGAAGGGTGGAAAAGCTGTTGGACCTGATAATATTCCAATAGAAGTGTGGAAATGCTTAGGAGATGAAGGAATTTCTTGGCTTACTAAACTTTTTAATACTATTTTGAAGACTAAAAAGATGCCAGAATAGTGGAGAATGAGTGTGTTAATTCCTATTTTTAAGAATAAAGGTGATGCACAAGATTGTGCGAATTATAGAGGAAATAAGTTAATGTGTCATACTTTAAAACTATGGGAGCGAGTTATGGAGCATAGGTTGCGGCGTGATACTAATGTTTCTCAAAATCAATTTGGATTCATGCTGGGTAGGTCGACTATGGAAGCCATACATTTATTAAGAGGCTTGATGGAGAAATATAGAGAAAATAAGGAGGATCTACATATGATATTTATTGATTTAGAAAAAGCATATGATAAAGTTCCAAGAGAAGTGCTATGGAGGGTTCTTGAAAAAAAAGGAGTTAATAATGCTTATATTCAAATCATTAAAGATATGTATGCAGGAGCTATTACTTGTGTTCAAACACAAGGTGGTTTGACCAAGTATTTTCCTATTTCGGTTGGGTTACTTCAAGGATCAGCCTTAAGCCCATATCTTTTTGCTTTAGTCATGGATGCTCTCACTAGACATTTGCAAGAGGATGTACCTTAGTGTATGCTTTTTGCTGATGATATTCTTCTTGTTGATAAAACTAGAGAGGGAGTTGAAAGTAAACTTGAATTATGGAGGTCAACATTAGAGACTAAAGGTTTTCGCTTGAGTAGATCTAAAACGGAATATATGGAGTGTAATTTTAGTAGTAATAGACCTAGTGTGGGGTTGGTAACTTTGGGCGATCAAGTAGTTAATAAGAGTACACGTTTTAGATATCTTGGATCTATTGTTCAGAGTGATGGTGAAATAGATGGGGATATTCTCAGCAGAATTCAAGTTGGATGGTTGAAGTGGAGGAATGCATCGGGCTTGTTGTGTGATAGAAAAGTACCCCTCAAACTTAAGGGAAAATTCTATAAGATGGTAGTGAGGCCTACAATGCTTTATGGTGTTGAATGTTGGCCATTAAAAGAGAAGCATAATACTAAGTTAAGTGTGGCAGAGATGAGGATGCTTAGGTGGATGAGTGGCTTTACCCTTAGAGATAGGATACGAAATGAGCATATACGTGAAAAGGTTGGAGTAGCTCCAGTAGAAGATAAGATTAGAGAGAGTCGCCTTAGATGGTTTGGTCACATAAAATGGCGGCCTTCCAATGACCCGATTAGGAGAGTAGAGATATTAGATTTGACTTATATTAAGAAAGGTAGAGGCAGACCTGAAAAGACTTGGTTAGAAAATATTAGGAATGACCTTTCTTTATTAGATTTAAACGAGAATTTGACCTTTAATAGGACACAATGGAGAAAAAGGATTCATGTAGCCGACCCCACATAGTGGGATAAAGGCTTGATGTTGTTGTTGTTGTTGTTGTAGACTTTGCATTCATATATCACTTCTTTGAGATTTCCTAATTATTGAGGTATACTCTAGAAGTATAATGGGGTGCTTTGGAAAAGATAAAACCATTAATCTAGTAGAATCTAAGTTTTTTTTAGCCTTTCCTAAAAAGAGATATTGAACATGTCGGTTGCCATTGTTAGTAAAATAGTTAAAACAACTAAGTAAAGAGCTAGCAAGTGCATTGTCCTCCCTGTCCTCTACCAATCTTGGTAAGGCCTCTCAATGCATTTTATTTTGGGCTTGCCCAAAAGCCCACAAAGAGATGATAGTATCTTGGTTGTTGATATATTCCTCAAGATGACATATTCCATGCCTTATTTAAAAATTGATGATGCCTCTCATCTAGCTAATTTTTTCTTTAAAAAAAAATATTAGTCTACATAGGTAACCATCCATCATAATTTCAAACAAGAATGTAAGATTTGTTTTCTACCATAAAAATTATTTGAGACACATTTAAAATTTTCATCTGTATTCCACCCCAAAAAGATAGTCAGATAAAAGTTATGTATAGGTCCTTACACAATTTACTAAAATATTTAGTGTATAAAACTATTGACAATTGAAGCTTGCATCTAATCCTCAACAACTTCCAGAAAACTAAATTGCAGTAACTGCAAATACATTGTTTTGAATTTAAAAAACAAGGTCATCCCTTCACATGTTGCATGCTTCATATTTGGACAAAAAACAATCAATCAAACACAATCCCAACCAACCCATCCTTCTCGCCGAAAAACATACTAATACCTATTATGTTTATAACAGTAGAAGTTTGACTAATATCATATTTAACATCTATCTGATCAAATCACAAATCAAAACCAATAACTTCAAGAAATCAGAGTACTTTTGCAAAACTATCTCTTAAGGGGGAAATAATCTGAGCACGTACTGAACATGGCACTTTCATTGTTGGATCTAGTTTTAGATCTACGCCCATGTACTTGTAGTGCTTCTCAACTTCATCCAAGTTTGTGAATGGCGTGCCAGTTGCGATTTCCTTGACTCTTTGTAAAATAACAGCAGCCTTTCCACCGTGCCTATTAAGAAATGCTTTATAAGATGGCAGCAAGCTCTCTTGCTTCAAAATGTATGCAGACCTGCGGCACAGTTTCATTTAAAACAATTAGTGCGGCTTCTAGAATAACAGAAGTAATTGATCAAATTGACTAATCCCCACCATATATTTACTGCAAGTTACCACTACTAGATGGTTCACATTATAATGTCATTTAGGCTTCGTTTGAGACAGCTTTCTTATTGCTCTTAAAGCAGCTTTTAATATAAAAATTAAAATTTTTATTCTAAAAAGCTGTTTTAAGAAGCAATAAAAAAAGTTGTCCCGAACGAAGCTTTACGCACCTTCATTGATATCACATGTTACAGAACCTAAATGGAAGACAACATCCAAACCACAATAGTCTGGGAGAATGCTATAGTTTAACGTTCGAAAAGTTTTGGAAGCGTCAATTAAGAGCAGGTACAAGGTTGTACCATGCTTGACATGGCATAATTGTCCAATACTCCATGCATTACAGTAAATAAGCCAAACTTGGAGTAGGTAAACAACAGGATTAACATGGAGTAAATAACCACTATTTTTGGCCTGATTCAGCTAATTTTGATTCCCAACAAATAACAAACTTAAAGAAGAAGAAGCAAAAACCAAGGTGGTGATCCTTAGAGATCATGACAGCGTGCAAAAGTGTTGAAAGAACGTGATCTTTCCTTCTGACTTTCTACAGTGATATATCATGAGGCAGGTTAAGTGATTATCCATGAAATAGAAAATCCTAACCGTTCACAAGTCTACTAAACTAACATGGCAAACGTTTGCCTTCCGTCTCCTTGGTGAACTAACATTATATAATAAGAGTTTGGCAGACTTAGCTTCACAATGACAGAGAAGCTGGAGCATGGTTCTAGAAATTGGTCAAAACCAATCGGGATCAATCATTTAGGATATGTTCAGCTGGCACCGCTGTTAAACTAAAGGTTTTAATCAGTTTCGGTGACATGAAGAAAATGCTACAATAAAAAACATTTTCCCATGGATCATTCCCCTAAACTCAAACACAAATTAGAGTTGTGAATTTGACTCTAAGATAAATAAATGCTCGGAATCGGATCAGCTTTTGGTTAGAATTGCAGTCAACCCATGTGCCTCTTAAGTTTCAATTTGATTTTGATCATAGCAAATATGACTAAATGCTGCTAGTGTGTTTCATAAGTGTTTTCCAGATCATTAGTTTAGGATTGTTTTAAAAAACTAGATGATGCAAAGTGAAGAACTACTCGGATTGAGAAACATGCAAGCTCAGTATCAAGAAAAGTACATCGGAGCTCAAGAAATTTGATTCAAATATTTTCAATGTCAACTGAGTAATTAAAAATTAAAGTTCATTAATTGTATTCATGCAATTTGGCTCTTAAGCTCACAACATTTTGATACGCTTGGACCGGTCCACAATGGACCGGTTCAGCTGGACCAACTTGTGGGCCAGCTCTTGCAATACAACAGGCGCAAGCCTGCTGGTCCACAAGCTCCCAATCCCACTGGTCCACAGGCGCCCAATCTCACCCCCTTTGGGGTAGGGTCCAATACTTAAGGCTTATTGTTTGAGGGATGTTTAGTCTTTTATGTTATTATTTTATTTGCTTTAAGTAGAAGTTTGCATTAGGGTTCGGGCATCTGATAATTGTGACTAATTTTGTTGTTCTTGGTGCTTGGCGTCTTGGGCTCTAGCGACGTCTAGGTATTGAGAGAGAAAGATCCTCCTCTGAATTAAGGATCAACTATATCTTGTATTTTCCTTCCATTATCTTTGAGTATTGCAATAAAATTGTTGTTTTATGGTTTTTCCTCGGAGTTTTGTGGATATTCTACGTTGTTTTTCCAAGATTGATAGGTTTTTGATAGGAAATACTTGATTTCAAGTATTTCCTAATCACTTTGGCAACAAATCTCAAAGCAAACTGCTGTCCACAGCAGAAAACAGCCACAAACAGTAGAAAAAACAGGGAAAAACCGAGGGAAACGTGGAGAAAAGTTTTGTATTTTACTAGTAGATGCAAGGAAAATAGCAAAGATACAAGGATCCTCTATTCGAGAGGAGGATCACACTCTCCCAATCTCTAGAATTCGATCTAGAGCCCTAGCCCACAAAGAAGAACAAGAAAACTTCAAAGCAAAAATCCCATAACCCTAAATAAATACCGGGTAACTCAGTGGTGCCCGAACGTAGAGCTACGTCCGGTCACCGGACCTAATAATTGTTCCCTACAGGCAGAGGGCAGACACCTCTAGGAGGAACAAGAAGTTGGCTCCAAGATATTTTGGCCCTTATGCGATATTAGATAAAATTGGAGCAGTGGCATATTGTTTGAGGTTTCCTACAACAGCCACCATCCACTTAGTATTTCATGTGTCACAGTTGAGGAGAGCTTTGGGGAATCACACAGTCAGTTCAGAGTTACCAACAATATTGACTGAAGATTTGAAAGTGGTGTTCGAACCCATGGAGCTACAAGAGGTATGCCAGGGAGAGAGAGGGGTCAAAGAAGTGTTGATAAAGTGGAAGGACCTTCCTGATTATGACGCTACATGGGAGCCCTAAGAAAGGGTGAAACATTGATTCCCATCTTTCCACCTTGAGGACGAGGTGGTTCTTTGGGAGCGGGGTATTGATACGCTTGAACCGATCCAGTTGACCTAGCTCCTGCAATACAGCAGACACAAGCCTATTGGTCCGCAGGCTCCTAATCCTGCCCCCCCTGGAGTGGGCTCCAATACCTAGTGGCTAATTGTTTGAGGGTTGTTTAGTCCTTTTATGTTATTTTTGTATTTGCTTTAACTTAAGTAGAAGTTTGTATTAAGGTTATGGCATATGATAATTGTGGTTGATTTTGTTGTTCTTGATGCTTGGCGTTTAGGGATTAGGAGAGAAAGATTCTCCTCTCGAATTGAGGATCAACTGTATCTTAGTATTTTCCTTCCGTTATCTTTGAGTATTGCAACAAAATTGTTGTTTTCTGATTTTTCCTCAAAGTTTTGTGGATATTCCCTATTGTTTTTCCAAGATTGATAGGTTTTCACTTGAGATTTCAAGTGTTTCCTATCACATTCAAAATCCAATTTAAACAACTAAAATTCAATAAAAATCATTTTGAATTTTAAAATAAATTTAAAATGTGTTGGCACAAGTTTCAAGATAATCATATTTTATTTTCCATTAAGATTTAATTCAAATATTTTACAACTTTTTTATGCTTAAAATATTTAATAAATACATAATTATCTCAAATAATAAAAAAATTTCCTCAATTTTATCACTATTAAATTTGAAAAATCTTTTCTAATTGAAATCATGTATTGATTCATTATTTTTTATAATATATTTATAAAATAACATTTAATTTGCATAAGCTACTGTTATTTTGTTGGAACAGTAATTGTTTAGCTTTCAACTTTATTTTCCACTAGAGATACTCCAACCTTTTCACATGTATACTCATTTCACATTTTGTTTCTAAGTGTATACTGTATAGCCACTCATCCACCTAAGCATCCACATCTCTGCAACATTCAATTTTATGCTTCTCCTTTAAAGGCTAACATTATGTGTCATAAAGAATTATAGATCTCACCACAATCTTATAAAATTCTCTTTAGTTTGATGGGCATTTTTTTTATCACACAATAGGCCCAATGCATTCCTCCAATTCAACCATTCAATTTGAATTATACTAATAATATCCTCATCTATTTCACCATCGCTTTAAACAATAGACCCGAGATATCTAAAATGTGCACGTTTTTTAATGACTTGATCAACCAATGTCAATCCCACCACTATATTTATTATTAATAAAATTACACTCCATGCATTCGATTTTAGATCTACTCAAATGAAAACATTTAGACTCCAAGGATGAGCTTCATAACTCAAGTTTTTCATCAACCTTTTTGTAGCTAGATCCCAAGACCTGAACGAGAAAGTGGAGACTTGCATTGAATAGTCGAAAATCATCCTAAAACTTGTCGAACAATCATGACACGAGTCCTTTAATAGATTGTATTAGTGTTCCTCTCAAGGGTGAAAATGGGTAGGATAACACCATCTACCTGGCTGAACATATGGAAATGATCATAAGGGTCAGCCACATTCAGGAAAATCTTTCATATACATGTAGGGTCCCAAGCATGCAACAATTTTTTGCCTTTTACGAGAAGCATCCAATAAACAATTTCAATTAACACCCATTAAACGCGCAAGCATAATGATTTTCCTTCCATAATAGATACCAACTACCCCTTGAAGGAAGCATTAGGCCTAAGTAGACGTTGACTCACTACCCAAGTCAGGTATCGACCCTTCTCTAATCAACCTCCACTATAAGAAAAAAATAGTCCTCTTGTACCACAGTCACTATGGTAATCTAACAAATGATGCGTACCCATAGGTCTCAAAGCTAACTTTGAGTCAATCGTTGCTACCTCCACCCTAAATGGAAATAGGGATGTATATTGTTCCCACATCCAATAGAAACAATTCCTAACATTTTAGCACTCAGGACTCTGACTTGCAAATGGACTGCAAGGTCATATACCTTAATTGGAGAGAAAATGGATCTAGTTCTGCCACACCATAAGCTTAAATAATGCTCTTTATGGTGTGGAAAGAATTCCGATTCAATAGTATATTAGAACCACGAGCTCCTACTTCCACTTTCCATGATTTTGTAGGTCCCACATGATAGCTTCATGAAAAGCTTCGTAACTTCATGGAAGAAGTCCCACATAGGGGAACTCCTTGTTCCGTCGGTTATACACATAGGCCGGTCCATGATGGACCGGTCTAACATATAGTTAAATATTGATCACCGCGGAAGGAATCCACAAACTACAAGAATAAATGATCTAAAAATAATTTGATTTGTAATAAGATAATAATGAAATGCAAACTAAATTGCATATGTTGCATAGTCTATCTGAAGTAAGCTCCCCCTGAGCACATACACTGATCATGGCACACTCGATTAATTTTAAACTGAACCAAGGATCATCAATATAGAGTTCTGCTATACTAAAAACTGTAAAGAGGCGTATTACAAGAAAGTACATATACAGATTAATATAAACAAAACGTTATGAGATCCAGTTAAAGTGAACTGCAATGGGCAGAAGGAAAACATACAAGATTTGTGATGAGGAGAGACACATAAGGAATATATCACCATGTGACCAAGTCAAAGGTTTGCAGACATTTCTAAACCGTTTGCTCTTTATACCGCAACGAGATACCAAGACAGCAGCACGCATAAGAATATAAATAGCCAAGCTGGTATGCTGTGTTTCGAGTCCTGTTAGGAGCATTGAAGGACCAGCAACAGCTCCTGCAAGCAATGCCCTCCATCCTGCAGTCCTGAAGCAAAATGAAACATAAGTTTCTACTACCGTAACACCCATCATAATATATATTGTTTCTACGAAAAAAAAAAAAAGTAGGAGACTGATGAAGACATCAGCAAAAGATTTTGGCGCGTTTATCAGAGCAGGCATCGGAGATCGACGACCACGATCAGGAGCCTTTATTTTTTATGCATTTTATTTATTGTTTACTTTTATATTTCAGTTTTTCCTATTTTACCCCATGGATAGTTAGTTTGCTATTGTAGCCTTATGAGCATTCTAGTCCTTTTTTTCCTTTTGCTATTGTAGGAATAGACCTAGTGAGGGGATTGTGACTTTGGGCGATCAAGTCATTAATAAGAGTACACGTTTTAGATATCTTGGATCTATTGTTCAGAGTGATGGTGAAATTGATGGAGATATTATCAGCAGAATTCAAGTTGGATGGTTGAAGTGGAGGAATGCATCGGGCTTGTTATGCGATAGAAAAGCCCCCCTCAAACTTAAGGGAAAATTCTATAAGATGGTGGTGAGACCTGCAATGTTTTATGGTGCCGAATGTTGGCCATAAAAAGAGAAGCATAATTCTAAGTTAAGTGTTGCAGAGATGGGGATGCTTAGGTGGATGAGTGGCTTGACCCTTAGAGATAGGATACGAAATGAGCATATACGTGAAAAGGTTGGAGTAGCTCCAGTGAAAGATAAGATTAGAGAGAGTCGCCTTAGATGGTTTGGTCACATTAAACGAAGGCCTCCCGATGACCCGGTTAGGAAAGTTGAGGTATTAGATTTGACTTATGTTAAGAAAGGTAGAGGTAGACCTAAAAAGACTTGGTTAGAAAATATTAGAAATGATCTTTCTTTATTAGATTTAAATGAGAATTTGATTTTTAACCGGACACAATGGCGAAAAAGGATTCATGTAGCCGACCCCACATAGTGGGACAAAGGCTTGATGTTGTTGTTGTCTCTTCTTCATTGTTGTGAGCTTTGAGAGAAGAAAGAGAACCCTAGGTGAGGGTGATTGCAATACCCATCAATCTTTGGAAGAGTCCGAGACTCGCGGCTCATCTTTGTCCTTTCCCCCTCCGTACATCCGGCCACCTCCCATTTTCCCAATACTCACCAGCCTGCTCTCCCCCATCTTCCCCTCCTCTTCTTCCCTAACTGAGCCCCTCCCCACCCCATAGCCGCCGGCCTCCCGTTGGCTCCCCTAGCCGTCGGCCGCCCCTCCAAAGCCGATTGCCGCCGGCCTCCCCTTGGCCCCCTTGCCACCGGCCGCCCCTCCAAATGCCCCATGAAATTTGAATTTCAAAATTCAAATCCCCCTTAATTACTTTCCTAAAATAACTCATATCAATTCTATATTAGAATTTCAAATACTTTCCTCTTTGATAATCCTTAATTAGGAAACCTCTCCAATTACATTAAATCTGAAATTAAATTTATATTTAATTTCAATCTCCAATTAATGCATATGGTCCACATACATTGAATTTAGACCCCTCTCTCCCTCCTCATATGGCCGGCCCCTTCCCCTTACCTTTTCTCTCTCCAATTAATTCCTAGCCCCAATTAAACTCCCCCATAATTCCCTCCTAAGCCGCCGGCCCCTATAGCCCAATTTGGGATAATTTGGAATTCAAATTAATCCCTTTCCCTCTCTTGGAAAAATCTGAAATTAAATTCAGATTTTTCTAATTCATCTCTTCCACCTCCCTAGCCCTAAATCCAATAAGTTCCCACATAAACCCTAGTCGTCCCGCTCCCTTTTCCCTCTCTACCCAAAACCCCAACCGTCGGCTCCTCCTCTCCCTTCTCCCATCACAAGCTGCCGGCTCCTCCAAGGATCCCAATAAAGGAGTCTCCCATATTCATAGATGGCCGATCCTAAAGTTAACCACGGATTCACGTACGATTCTCAAGGACAAATTGATATCCTTCAGTTGCCATTTTTCGACCCCGATTGGGAGTTAGAAGATTTTGTCGACGATTACGTCGACCGCATACTCTTCCACCTAGCCGAGACTATGGACGAACAACAACCCTCCGGACAGTGGCAACTCGTCGAATGTCCACCTGCGCCTCCTTCTCCAGCTACCTTCCCGGGGATCAAGACCGTCAGCATCCTAACTTTCTTGGTGGCGTTGTTTGGATTGCTGAAAGTCTCTCTCTGCTAAAGCCTCTCATGGAGTGTGAGTGAGAAAGAAAACTCTAGGTGAAAAGCTCTAAATATTAACATATGCATTCTTATTACGGCACATTTAGTTTTATTGTAATTTTTCTGATATTATTTAGAGTTGTTTCGTTCTCCTAAAATTGTGACTGCATGCCAAAGCAAAACGTCAATCAAGAATTCTTAAAATTAATTCTCATGACTCATTAATCTTAAAGTAGCAAGCTTTACAATAATTTTATTATTTGCTTGCAATTCCTGTTTGTATCACATCAGAGACAACCCAGATTACATAAGAAAAAAAACATAAATGGGCACAAGAATTAGAGAAAATTGGTTGGGTTCATTCCAACATTTGCCCAATATCTATATAATCTTAGAAAAGTTCAAAAAAGAAAATATATAAATTTAGGGACTAAAATTCAGCTATACATTTAACTATAACAAAGCAACCCACACAAATCTGTGAAGTGGGATCCATTAGCACATAGATCAATGAAGTGGCAATGGACTAAATAAGGAAAGAGATTGAAAGCTTGAGTGGTGGATGGCAGAAATGGTAGTTGAGCGTGAAGTGATACAGACTAGGAGAGAGTGGATGGCTAATGAAGCATTAGTTGGAGGCGAATTCAATGAAATTATGCAAGAATTGATTTGTCAAAGTGATATTTTCATACTCCCCTTTAAGTGGATGAATGGATGTTATTTATTTCAAGCTTGCATGACATTTTTTTAAAACTATTCTTGATAATCCTTTGCTGAAAATATCTGCAAGATGCCCATCTGTGATGACAAACAGGGTACCAATTAAACCACTATCTATCTTCTTCTTTACAAAATATTCATTCAATTAAAATATTTTAATTCATCATGTTGCATGGAAATGTGCACTATTGATGGCTAACTTATTGTCATAATTGGGCCTCACCAGACATTTCCATTCAATCCTTAGATCTTCCAAAGTAATTTTCAGTCATAGCAATTTTTAGGTTCCTAAAACCATATATCTAAATTCAGCTCATGCTAGATTTTGCCATTGCATTTTTTTTTATTTCGCTATGCAAAGACATTGCCTCTTAAGTATGTGTAGTATTCTAAAGTTGACCTTTCAACCATAACCTGCATAATTGATATCTATATAGGCTTGAAGTGTCAAATTCAACCCCCCCCCCCCTTTAATAAAACTCTTTTACTTTGAGATTCTTTTAGACATTGTGAAATTGATGTACAAGCCCAAAGGTATGACTCTTTAAAATTGTGCATGAACTAACTTACCACACCAACATCATAGACAATATCAAGTATAATATGTGATAAGTAGAAAGGATTTTCCACAATCTTTAATTAGAGATTTTTTTCAATAAATTGCCTTTTGGATCATCTCTAAAGTTTTGATTAAATTTTACAAGGCTCTCCACATGCTTGCATCCGACTTATCAGTTTCTTTTAGTAGATCCTTTTTATATATTTCTAGTGTGATGAAAAGAATACATTTTGAGATTGTGCAACCTTAATGCCACAGAAGAACTTTTGCTTAGCTAATTCTTTGACTTTGAATTCTTAGAGCAGTCGCTACTTTAAAATCTTCATACCTTTCAAGTTACTATCTATTACAATGATATCGCCGACATAAATTAGTAGTGTAGATACTCCTCTGAAGCATGTCTTTCATAAATAATGTATAGTCGCATTGACTTGCTTGTATCCCCATGTTGAGTATTACCTTAGAAAATCTCCTGAATAATGCCCTTAGAGATAACTTCAATTCAAAACAATTTTCAATTCATACAATGGTTTTTTTAGTTTATAAACCTTTTTATTTGTGTCTAAGTCAAATGTCGGGGACCTCTATTGATGGGGGCATCAAATCATGGAAGGTTTATCAGAGACGTGGTCGTCGATCTACAACCACGATTGAGTCATGATATTTTTAATTTGTTTTATGTATTTTCTTATTTATGATGTCATATTATATTTACTTTATTAGTTTTCCCGTTGTACTCTTTTATTAAGGGAGGTCGTATGTAAGCCCTAGGGGCATTGTCATCCTTTATGTTTGAGTCATTGTAAGAGGCTATTTATAGCCCCCTTGTTCTTCCTTGCAAGTTAATGAATAATTGATTAAAATATTTCTTCCCCTTGCATGAGTTCTTGTGAGAGCTTGAGAAATCGGAGAGAGATCCCTAGGAGAGGGAGAATTGTGCATCACCCACCAACCTAGACGAGTCGGATTCGTGGTTCTATTTTTGTATCCTTTCCTTTCTCCTTCCACCACCACCGGCCAACATCACATCCACGGTTTCTCCCTTCCCCAAGCCCTTCCCCTTATCTCCCTTCCCCTAGCTCTTAATAAAATCATTGCAAGCATTGTAGTCCTACATCATCCATATATATATATATATATATATAATATATATATATATATATATATATCCTCCTCTATATTATCATCTAAAAATGTCTACGTCATATCAATTTTTTGTATTTTTCAACCCTTGGTAGTAACTAATTATAAAATAACTCCAACAGTGTGCATTTTAATAATAAGCGCAAAAGTTTCAAGATAATCAATTATATATTTGAGTATAGCCTTTTCCGACTATTATGAATTTATAATTTTATAATAAGCTATCATATTTGTATTTTACAATAAAAGCCCACACTGCTCGTTTTCTCCTTTTGATAGAGTAACCAATTCTCATATTATGTTCCTTTAAATGAGTTTGATTTCTTCTCTCATAGCATTATTCTAATTATCATTATTTAAAACCTTGGAGATGATTTTAGGGACATAATGGAGGCTAGTAAAAAAAGATTAGCAATGATGAAAAAGATTTTTGTTTGATAAGAATAAGCATAAAGTTTGTTTAGTTGAAATACTTTAATTACAAGCTCCATAGTTCCCTCAATAGGTTCAGTGCTAGGAATTCATTCTGTTAATTGGACTTGCATATCTTTAGATGCCTTCATAATTGAGTAAACCTATAATGATTAAGTAAAAGGCCGTTCAAGCAAAACCTTGATTTGTGTAGAACTAGCTGATTCAATAGCAAGGTTGCTTGCTAGGGTGTGGGGTAAATAAGGGCAATATAGGAGAAAATTTTCATTTCTGAATGATATGTCTTCCTTTAGGTAAGCAGCAGCAAAGTAGAAATCCCTTCACTGAAAGTGAAATTAGCAGACAGATAACTTTCTCATAGGGCATGGTGGCATTTGTATTCTTCTTGAGTGGAAGAGAGGTTAATAAAAACATATTTAATTGCTCTATCATGTTTTCCTTTATTTTAAGGATGTGTTTAGACAAAGGCAACACTTCATACTATTTTTGGGAAAAGATTACTTGAGTTGTTAAAGCGAAGAAAGAATATGGTTAAGACTAGTGTAAGACACTTAAACTCAAAAATCCTAATAGGTATTTATGATGTGAGCACTTGTTAAAATAGCTTCCCACAAATCTTACTTTAGAACATTATTTTGAAAAAGAGAAAATGATCAAAATGGTCCCTCAACTCTTTGTGAAGGACTTAAATGGTCCCCAACTCTTTTGAGGGACCAATTTGGTCCCTCAACTCCTTAAAAGGGGCCTTTTTTTGTCCTAACATCAAAATTTGGGATTAATAGTGTAAAATCAAGAGGTATTTTAGTCATTTTTAATTAAATTATTTATTAAATATAATTTTCAAGTAATTTTATCTCTCGTTTCTCCCGCCCACCCCACATCATAAATCCTAATAGGTATTTATGATGTGAGCACTTGTTAAAATAGCTTCCCACAAATCTTACTTTAGAATATTATTTTGAAAAAGAGAAAATGATCAAAATGGTCCCTCAACTCTTTGTGAATGACTTAAATGGTCCCCAACTCTTTTGAGGGACCAATTTGGTCCCTCAACTCCTTAAAAGGGGCCTTTTTTTGTCCTAACATCAAAATTTGGGATTAATGATGTAAAATCAAGAGGTATTTTAGTCATTTTTAATTAAATTATTTATTAAATATAATTTTCAAGTAATTTTATCTCTTGTTTTTCCACACCCCCCCCCCCCCCACCACCACAAGAACCTATTTAATTTGCATCAATAAATTTATATTTCTGATGTTAATTTTGCAACTATTCTTGAGAGCCTCTTAGAGTATTCATCTTCCATTCAACGACAATTAAGATGATTAATTAGGGATTACTATTGAACCAAAAAAACTTTATTTATGTTTGAAACATCAGTGCATGTTATGATAAATCTTTTCTCAAATAAATTGTGAGTCATTGTAACATGAACTAAAAATGAAAGGAAAGAAAATAGCAATAGACACTTTAAAATATCATGGCATAAGAATTCCTAAATATTTCTTTAGCATACTCATAGAATATAGGAAACCATAAATAGCCTGGTCAAGTCTATGTAAAAATAATTATTGGCTTGACAAGAAAACAAAAGCACGACAAAAGAACAAGAGAAAAAGAGGAAAGCATCTAGAATAGAACAAGAATAAATATGCCACATGTCCAGTTAATAGGAAAAAAACTGATAAAAAAGACAAAAACAATGAAAAAGTCTAGTGACAAGAAAGAAAGCTATGGAAGGAAGATATTTTTGAGCGGGAGAAGGAATTGGAATCAATCAATGCTACATGACTTAAGCCAATTGATATAAGATGAATAAATAGACAAAATTTGTTGAAATGAGCAGATAATGAAGTAGTTTGATGTCAATAACTACCAAATATCACATTCTTTTTTTATTTTTATATATTGTCAAACTCAACGCTATAATATTATCTAATTGTTCTCACTGAAGCAAAAAGACAGTCTATTGATGACTAAGGCTTCGTTTGGGATGGCTTTCTTACTGCTTCTTAAAAAATTTTGTACACGAAAGCTGTTTTAAGAAGCAGTAAGAAAGCCGTCCCAAACAAATCATAAGTTGACCTCATATAGGTGCAACGTTGAATTGAGCTCGGCTAGCAGTACCTAAACTTACTGTTGCAGTGAACTATCTTCCCAAACACACAGAGATTGTTACACACATTGCATCCATTCACAAGTTTTAGTGTTAAACAACTATACACTCTCAGAATCAAATGATCTATCAGACAGAAAAAGTTTACAAATTGGAATAAATTAGCAGTACTCTTCACATACTTTCGATTTTCATAAAAAGGATAAAGGAAAACAAGACAAACGAAGCGCTAATGGTATAAGCCAGTCACCTTTTGTGACCCCAGATAGCAGCAATCAACTCATCGACAGCAACAAAAGTTCCAGCATACGATCCTAAAAAAACGCCATATTTCAGTGTCTCCTTCGCAGCACTCACCACGACTTCTCCATTTGTGATAGACACCGCCTTTCTAAAAAGTTACAACGTTTACCAAAAGGCTGACAAAATATCGGCCAGCGAGATAGCTAAGAGAAAAAAACCATAGATGCCCTCACCTTGTGGAATAGCCCTTCGATCCGCGGCTCCTTAGGCGAGCAAGGATGGAGAACAGAGCGAGACCCCCTTTGAGGCCGACACCAATGGAGAAGCCCTTGATGGAGGCCTCCAGGTACCTACGCAGCCACCTCCAGTCCTCCTCTGGCGTCAGCCCGATCCCTTCGAGCAGAGCGGAGAAGAAGTGTGGGCGTGCCAATGGGGCATCGCTGGCTTCTCTGCAACTGCACCCGGGTTCACCGGTTCCCGACCGACCATCCCCGCTATCGGCGCCATCCTCCGGCGAGTGGCCAGTATGAGAGCCAACGGCTGAGAGCCCAACCATGACGGGATAACCGGAGGGAGGTGAGAGTGAGCGCGCGGTCGCACAATGGCGTCGGCTATTTGGCCATTCAAACAAAGAATGAGAGATTTAAACGAGTAGTTTTAGGCAGACTGAACGGACGCCACAAAGCATTACTTGAAAAGTAAATATGCCTTAGCTTCTCTTAATCGGCCTAAATGGACCCAAAAATAAATAAGTATTTTAAAGAATTAGCTGAGTGTTGTTATGTATGCAAATGCAATTGCGTCTATTTTTTAAATAAATTGGCGTCTTAGTATTTGCATTTTTATTTTTAATTTCTTAGAAAATAATTTTAGTTTAGGGATTTACATTTCATATCATTTAAATTATAATAATTTATATATTTAACACCACTCAAAATATGGAAATAAAAAATCTCTATTATAATCCACTCACATCATTAATGTTCACATCATATCTTCTTTCATTGTCAATTTTATTACCCGTCGTTGATCATCATAAGTCTCGTCGCACTTGACACACTGTGGATCGCTGACAGTCCCAAAGATGATACAACTATGTCTCTCCTTAAATAAAACTATAGCTTCAACTCTGAGTAGATTCTCAACTAAGACAAGAAGACGTACATGTATTGAATTCCAAACGTAGCTCTGTCTGGACTCCAATAAAAAAATGGCACGTCACTTATATAATGTGAATATATATATATATATATATATATATATATATATATATATATATATATATATATATATATATATATATATATATATAAGTTTGTGCATACTATGTACAAACAACGTGGCACATTTTTATTGGAGCCTGAACGTCATCCGGACTCCGCTCATAATAATCTCTTGAAAATAATAGAGCAACTATCACACAATATAATGACTAGCAGTGCATATAGCATAGTGAGGTGGGAGACAACTAAACCATGGAGATGCACAATTGTGTGTAGAGGGTATGTGGGCAAAGGGAGCCAAAACTATATGGGGTTATGAAATGGATCAAACGATGGAAGCATGAGTAGTGACATGCAATGGTGACATAAGGTTAAACCAAAAGCGAGCTCTCTCTCTCTCTTTCTCTATGATCTTCAATGATTGATTTAAGATTTTAGTGTAAATTCATATAAACATCTCCATTACATTATATTACATAACAAGATTAAATGAACATAGCATATTGAAAAACTTTTGGATCCTCCCTACACCACTCCTGATACTAACAATGAGGCAATATGAAAGGAATAGTTTAATCGGAGAGGAGCAAAAATTGAAGAGAGAACACAGAGATATCTGATGACTACTAGGATTAGAAGGAAACTTAATTTCAATATTGCATTACTAGATAAACCTATATTCAAGAGAAGCCATGAATTATTACATAGAAGTCCACATCAAACAAAAAAAAAAACTACAAATAAACTTCGAACTTGCTATAACACCTATTAAATAGAACTAAGGCTTCGTTTGGGACGATTTTTTTGTAGATCTTTGAAATTGAGTTTTAATACAAAAATTAAAACTCTGTTTTAAGAAGCAATAAAAAAGTCGTTCCAAATGAAACTTAAATCTAATATAACTTGCATCAGATAGCCACGGCTTTTCAGCATGTAGCTGCACAAGCAGTTAACGTAAATCTGAGCTCATGGACAATAACTTAACATAAATATTCAATCAATAAAGAATATTTTCTCCTCCTCAAATAAGGCTTCACAGCTTTCTTATTACTTTTTAAAACGGCTTTTTACTAACAAAATTTTTTGAATTAAAAATTTTTGTATTAGAAAATTGCTTTAAAAATTAGCAAAATGTCGTTCCAAATGAAGCCTAAGGCTTCGCTTGGGATGACTTTCTTACTCCTTCGTAAAACAACTTTCTAATAAAAAAATTTTAATTTTTATACTAAAAAGCTGCTTTAAGAAGCATTAAAAAAGTCATCCCAAATAAAACCTAAATCAACAAGTAAGATGAATTTCATGGACTCCTAGACGCCACATGATCAACATGCATATAATACTTCTTTTATTCCATATTGACCACGTAAACATCATCAAATATATATAAAGAAATGCTATAAAAATCATGAAGTACATGTGAAGACATATTGTTGGATCATGAAAACTATAAATATGGCAACATTTTATAATGACAAAAGCTTATTAAATATGTTGAAGGAAGAAGAATGAATGTGTAAGGCAAACGGCCACCAAAGCTACATACGATTATTTTTCCAAGGCGAAGTTGGAACGGTTGGAGTTAGATAACCTAACCCAACGATAATGAAGAGAAAACAAATGAAATTCAAATTATATAAAATGGTTTTGTGATTAGCTTTGACAAGAATAGGAGAAGAGGTCCATTGATATGGAACTCACCGAGTGAATTGTTGATTCTTCAATTAATATTGAGAGTTCGATTAAATTCTTATTCATCTAAATATTGAAACAAATTTAGATTTTAGGGTGTTGATTAAATTTTTATTCATCTAAATATAATAACTTCTATTCAAGGGCGGAACCGGCCTTAATTTTCAAGGGGGGTAAACTTATAAGTAACTATTGGTGTTGCCTAGAATTTGACTTGACCTTTCACTACAAGAAAATTGTGTCAATAGTGACCCCTATTTGTTCATATCATTGATCGTTGTACGCTTCACAGATATATTGGGGGTTCGACTTGCCCGGTCAGATCGCAGGGTCAAGGGTTAGTACCCTTGTGGGGGTTTCTAAGGGCAGCACCCGAAATAAATTTTGGTTGTAAAGATATTTTTGGATTTAAATGAATAAATAAAATAATAAATTCTATTTGCTATTTGCTGGGGGCAATTGTCTAAAGACCATAGTATTTTAAAATTTTTAGATGGGTCAATTGCCTAAAAATCCTTATAATAAAGACAAAAAAATAGATGGAGGGGAACAAACCACCTAAAAATAATATAACAATCGTCCTAGTCGATATTAGCATCGTCCAGGACGATAGGCTCAAATCAGAAGGGGGGGGGGCATAACCGCATAAAGAGGGTCCACACGTGCTTCTACTACATATTGATAATTAGTAGAAGTTATTATATTCAGATGCTCTGATTATTTTTATTTTTGGTAAGTGTTATTATGAGTAAATTGACATACTTGATTTATCACTGAAGTAACCAACTCCCCCATTCCTATTAAAGCACTGAGTGATGGCATAAGTCACATAACATACCATAAATCACCTCATCCTTCATCGCCTTTTGAGTTTTCTTCCTTAGTTCATTTTCATTATACACTTCTTAACTATTCATTTATCATCAAATTAGGCGATGTCTCGGCCTTCAATGAAAGGTAGGGCCATCGCTCTCCTCTTGGAACTTTTATTTTATCCGGTGAACGTACGCTCCTCTACGTTCGGTTTTAGATCAAAACAGCGCAATACCGAATTTTTTCAAAAAACTCGGTACAACTCGGTACTCGGTACTCGGTATTGCGCGTTTTTGGCCTAAAACCGAACGTAGAGGAGCGTACGTTCACTGGATGTAATAAAAGTTCCTCCTTTTGCCTGATCGTAAGGGTCTCAAAGGCTAAATTTTTAAAAGGAACCGATTAGCTGTTTAATTTAGCAGTAGGGACATAATTAAAATAATTATGTTTCTGTTAATTTGTAGTAACAAATAAATGTGGTAGTTAATTAGGTATGCTAAGCTTGTATTATTACTTATGCTAAATATATAATAAGTTTAATTACTATTTGATATTAATAAACGTAATTAAGATTGATATTAAATTTGCTAAGATTTATGGCAACATGTCATACAAGCTGAGTTGTCCAATAGCCTAGGATCCTTTGTTGTTAAAGAGAGATGAGTATTTATGGATTTTGGATTTGCATTCCTGATAAAATAATTATTCATTCTATAAGATCATGTAGTTGTTGCTTGATGTAATTGGTGCAGTAAATTGTCACATGTGGTAAAAAAATAATAATGTCTTGTCAATTGTTTACTTTGTAGCATATGATTGTTCATTAAGACTTCTTTTTTTTTAAACATTTTTTGTAGATACGATATCACCAGATATAACATGAAAAGAAGCTGGCAACTCTGACATTGATGACATTCAAGAACTTGATTTCGATCATGTATTATTTACCATCCGTGAAATTTAGGTCAAGATGAGTTTATTGTGGACGTACCTCTATAGGAAACTAATGAATAACTTATTGCCTGATGGTAAAAAAAGAGACTTCTTAAATAGGGATGACTGGAAAAATCTCCAATAGGAGTGAGTTTTTCTTTAAGTATTGTCCTACTCGAAACTCAACTCCAAAATTGATTGCCTTTGTCGCTTAATAAGAAGTAAAGATTTGAAGTTCCAATTATGTTGTAAGAAAGTAAATATCAAATTTAAGTTCTTTTTGTTCTATTATTGTTTAGGAAGTAATCATACTCTTCATTTAAATTATTGTTAATTATAAATCATTATTGATTACAGATTAAGTATGCTAATTTTATAATATTAGTTATGCTAAATGTATAATAATTTTAGTTGCTATTTAATATTAATAAGCTTTAATATTGATATTAATAAAATTCTTTATATAAATTATACATAATCCAAAATACTTCAAAATGTCATCTAAGTTTAATACAATCACATAACTCAATATCAATTCACAACATCTAAGTCCTCTTCTGTGGGATTGCATTTGTGTCAGGGGTATACCTTGAAAGTCCTCGCCTAGATCTCCCATGAAGTTATGGTTCTTCTTCTTCTACCTCCACCTCATCCTGAGCAAGTCCTACATATTGTTGTGGTTGATGGAAGAGTAAATCCTAATGGGTTGGAGATTGTGGTAAGCCTAAGGAGCCCATCCAACTTAGGATACTCATAGCATATGATGGTTGTGTTATGTCTGCAGTTATACCTGTCCTGTTAGTATCACCGAAATGTTCATCAGAAATATTAAAACCCCCAACACCTTATCTTGCAATAGATGATGAACCTTCCCCCAATAACCATGATGGCCCAATGTACATCGACTGCCTCGAAAGATCTACCTCGTGCATATGTTCCCGTTGATATTATGCTCTGATGTCTGCGAGACCATAGCATGTAATATAGATCTTCTGAGAGCATGTTGTCATTGTTGACTTCTTTGCTCACCTTCTGTATGTAACTCAACCTGGTCTAGGACATCTACATCACTGTTGTGTATATACATTGACTCTTCAACTTGTCTAGTCAGCATGTACATCTCATCATACCCTTGCTGCATCGAGCTGGCATGCTTGCCTTGGCCACCAGTATATCTTCTTGCTAGCCTTTTGGCACGTAAGTAGAATTTAACCTATAAATTAAAACATGAATGATCATGTAATCCATAAATAAGCATTCTCATCACGCTAAATTATTCAATATATGTGCATATAACACAATCAGCTCCCCAGTGAACAAGGATACATAGTCTCAGGAGGTTGCCCTGGTGCTTCGAGTAAGTATAGGGAGGCTCACGATCGATATCAATGCAAATAAGATGACAGCTCACCTCTCCCACTTCTTTCTATCTACCTAACACCAATCAGATGTTAATGTCGATCATTCTAGATATCAATGTATCTTTGATGATAGTACATCCAAAAAATGCATGTTCTCCCTCTTCCATCGACGCATCAAAATGTTCTCTCCAATGACTCAATAGTAATGGACTGCACCCCTCCAAATTATCACATCACCCTATCTGGTAGGTGCCACTCAATGTTTTCCAACTAATGATGGGTGTACGGGTTGTCTATAGGTCATTCCCTTCGATGCATATTGGAGGCACCATGCCATTACAATCTCACTATACGAGCATGAATATAACACGCGATAATGTATTAATGGTGAAGAAAGGGTAATTTAAAGTTATGCTTGTGTTATGAATATTATATAGTGACATACTTAGCTTTGTTGTAGGTCATCAAATCATTTCTATATGTGAACATGCTCCCCATTGGTACCTCCCAGACCCTCTCCTCCACCCATCTACATCATACATAGACTCCAATTAGTGAATGATGTTATCGGATAACATAAAAAAATAATATGTAAGTTAGAAATACCTGAATCCCAACGACTTCCCAACTATATCATGAGGAAAAGGCACCCAAAGTATCGGCCTACCAACGTGTACTCGCTCCCAAGACCAAACTTGTAGAAGGGGCAGACATCCGACAATATATGATCGTGTCGGTTTTGTTGATAAGTGATGGGGGTAGTGGAGTAACCTAAAGAATTATAAAAATAATTTATGGCTCTATCAATTCCTAAATAATGCTTAGGTTTTCTTTGATATAAAAATTATAAAAATTCTACTTAATATACATAAGTATACGTGTCAAATCAAGTAATATAGTGATAGAGTAGAGTATCGATCCCACGAGAAAGATTGTTTACTTGTAAATATTAGTACTATCAACTTTAACTATAATAATTATCATACTCAATAAAAATAAGTTTGGTGGAGATTCAATCACTTAATTAAAATAATAATTACATAAAATATAATTTAGATAAATTATTTTGGATTGATGAAATATAAATATAATATATTTTCTAATAATTTTCTTTTATATTGATGCAATTCAGAGCAAATGCATCACTGACCGCTCAGTCAAGCACGAAGAGACAAATGACATATTAAACCTTTCATCCTCAATACCATTTGAAACTCTCATAGTCTATCACCTTATGAAAATCTTAAAAGAATAAGTAAAGCATATATATTGTCAAAATCCCCTAATGACAATTCATATCTATAAATTTGATGCATGACAAGCACTATGTCTATGCGTGCATCATACCAATCCGACATACCTAGGTGTGTTTGCTTGCCTATTCCTAGGCTCTACATTACACTTTATATTAACTATACATATAACCACTATATGCATTAAATGAAGACCTAGCATATTAAAAATATCATGAAATTATTGATGAAGAGAATTCATTAGTACTCCACATTCCATTTACACCATTAATCCAAAATTAGAGAATTTAACCAGACATGAAGAATAAGTGAAGCAAATTTATTCTCATTAATTGCACAAAAAAAAGTACATAAGAAAAGATATCACCAGATGGATTCAATATTCTCCTCTACACTCCTCCTTGAACTTACAAAATTCCTTCCACAAACACATGTCAAGATTTCTAATGGAATGTATCTAGTACTTCTCTAAATTCCCTTAGTTATCACACTTAAAAAAAAAAATAGAGAAGCACTATAAAGAGTGAAATTAAACAAATGACTAAACTCCCAACTATTAGGCCCCTTGGAACATCCACGTGACTCATCCATTATGTTACAAATGCGTGTTGTCTGTAGCCTTTTGGCACGACATCAAAATGTAAGAGGTATCAAAGGGAGTATTGCTCATGTTTCATCGTTTGCTGGCCACATGCTCTTATCAGGTATTACATGGAATATACCAGAATAACTTTCTCGATAACATTCGACTATTCAGTAGGGTGAAAAAAAAGAATTGGGATTCCAATGTATAACTCCAAAAGCAATGATAGCATGCAAGCAGCGGTAGTGATATATTTAAGTTAGGTCACATGTACATGTGCACGTTCTAGGTTAGGTAATGATAACACGAAAGGCCCTGCATGACACGTTGAAGACTTCATACTCATGATTATTTATTTGAGTTAGTACTGGTGATGCAGGACTAATTAGATGACATGCTTATAGCTTCATTTTAAGCAATGCACAATTCTTTGATTAGAATAATTTTGGATTAAAATTATTAGCAATTCTCAATGTCAATTAAAATAGTTAAAGAGGCGCTTTGCGTAGGCTAAATCACATGCTCTAAGCTTTGAAATTTTCAAAATAAGTAAGATAAGTAAAACAATGCAAAGTAGTCGTCTTCAATGTAATCCCTAATCTAACAACGAGAGTTAAGATGCATAGAAAGCACACTCAATCCCTACGAATCACTAAGCTTAGCAAGGGCACCTGGAGGAGACTTTCGCAATTACAATCTAACCAATTGAGAACTTAGATTTAGAAGAAATTGAATGCAAGTGGGAAAGAGAAAACCTTTGCTTAAGGAGACGTGGAGATCCTCCCGATAGCAACTACTCTTGAAGAATATCCAAGGTTGGAGAACTACGATGTTCTCTTCAAGGTGTGCTGAAGGAGTAATCCAAGTCCTTCCAAAATCTGAGAAAGTTCTCAGATTTTCTAGCCAAAATCTGGATGGTCCTTCAGGAAATCTGAAAGATTTCAGCTTTCCTCTTAGAAATCTGAGAAGAAATTTCTCTCTCGGTGCTGGGAAAAGGGATTATAGGTAGCATACAGTTACGGAAGTAATCCACATGTGAAACCAAGGTGGAGAGGAGGTATGAGAGGGAGGGGAGATACGGGGGAAGGCCGGCGGGATTGAGAAGACGTGGGATCTATTTCCTAAATTCAAGCTTTGATTTCTGGACATAAATTAGAGCTTAGTTATTAGGAAAAATTTCAGCCAATAGGGACATAAGGATTTGAAATTATTTCCTAAAGGATGGGTTTAGATTTAGGCAATACTTAATTAAGCATTGATGGGTTAGGGAAGAGGGGCTGGCGGCATTATCAGGTGGATGGGGTTTTGGGTGCCATGTGTTCAAGCTTGCCTAAAATCGTTTTAGACTTAGGAAAATATTTAATTACCTCTATTTGAATTTGAATTCAAATATTGATAATTTTGGAAACTTTCCTAACAAAGGTTCTCTCAAAATTAGGAAAGGAAATTTCAAATTCAAAATTGTTTGAATGTTGAAATTAGATCTTCCCAAATCAAGAATAAGTATTTATGGAAAGTATCCAAATAGAGATTTGAATTTCAAGGGTGGAGGAGGGTGATGGGCCGGCGGCTTGCAGGATGGGAGAGGGGATTTCGGTGGGGTGGTGAGGAGGTCCTTGGGTGGCCAGCGGCTTGATGGAAGGGAATGAAATTGTAGAGCTTGGTTGGGAGGAGACAATGGCTTGGAGATGGAAAAGGGTTTGGGTATAACGATGTCCGATGGTGGTGGTGGAAGGAGAAAAGTCAAAAGATAAAGAAAGATCACGAACCCGACCGTTTTCAAGGTTGGTGGGTGATCCGATCTCCCTCTCCTAGGGATTTCTCCAAAGTTCTCTCCTAGAACTCTCAAACACTCTCAAACACACAAGTGCAAGAAATTTTTCTCATAATAATCATTCATTACTCAAAACAAAGGAAATGAGGCTATAAATAGCCGGGTACAAAGACTCAAGAAAATAAAAGACCAACTTGCCCTTTGGGCTTACATGCGACCACTCCCATGAAAGGGGTACAAAGGAAAATAATAACGACACCTAAGCAAATAAGAAAATGCATAAATAAAATAAAATACAATCATGACTCAGAAATACAAGGACTCGATCGTGGCCGTAGATCGGCGGCCACGTCTCTGATAAACCTTCCACGCTGATCTGATGTCCCCATCATTCTCCCGGGGTGAGAGAAAACTCGACTCCGTCGAGTAAGAATCTCTAGCGCTCTCGTAGATCTCTAGTGCATTTGGGTCAATCTGCTGCAACTCTTCGCGATCTAGCCACGTATCCTCTGACTCGGGATTTCCTTTCCACCTGATTAAATATCTTCTTCGTCCTCCTTCTCTTGTGGATATGATCTCATCACTTAAGACTGCCTCCACTTGCTCTGCTATAGGAAATTTGAGAGTATTTGGTAGTGGAGGTAGGTTTGGGATCTCACAGGGTAGGTTCACACAAGGCTGTTTTGATAGTGGATTTTGAGGGTTAAAATCAAGATCTTCATATGCCACTAAGTCTTCTATGTTAAAAGAGGGATTTATATTGAAATCTACAGACAGATCTACTACATAAGCATTGTCATTAATTCTCTTAAGTATTTTGACAAACCCAACACTCTTTGCATGCAATTTCTTAACTGTTCCCGGAGGGAACCGTTCCGGATGAATCCGCACCATAACAAAATCACTAACCTCAAAAGTTTTAAATCGACGTTTTAAATCTGCATGTAATTTATATTCCTGATTATTCTTTTCAATTTGTTGTGCAATGTCTTTATAAAGTTCATGCAAATGAGATGCAAATGCTGATGCAGACTCAGAAGTCCTATACCTAGAACTCATGGGTATCAGATCTAACGACGGTTTGAACCCGTATACAATTTCGGAAGGACCTAAGCCAAGGTTACAAGTCACTGAATCATGGTAGTCGAGTCCAACTAGGATACTCCTAGATAGGGAGGCTCCAGGGGCTAGATCTAAAACATAAGAATTGCCTATCATCGGGGGTAAAGGAACAGGAAGATGGATTTCCACAGGCCTACTAGGTACGAGATGATTCTCAAGAGGGATAGATTCGTCAGACTCAGTGGGAGTCTCACGATCGACTAAGGTGTGTGAAGGGGCACTCGGGGCTATAACGGTTATTAGGTTTAGTCCCTTCTTGGTTTTGTGAGGGCTGGATTCAGGCTTATCCATAACCCGGGGCTGTAATGGCACCAGCTTGATCTTTTTGCCCATGTTCAAACACGCAGTTGTTTGAACGACCATAGATATGGACATCGTTGTCAAATAACCAGGGACGACCTAGAAGGATTTGTCCAACATTCATGATCAACACATCACACCAAACGTTCTCCTTATAATCAGCGAAGGAGATGGGTATGACGCTTCGTTCCTTTACCTCCAAGGCAGAGGTGTTGACCCAAGCTACCTTATAGGGGTTGGGATGGGGAACGACAGACAAGCCAAGCTTAGACATCATGCTGGAGGAGACAGCATTGATGCAGATGCCACTATCCACAACGACTTTACAGTTCTTATCCTTGATCATGGTGTAGGTTTGAAAGATCGTAGTCCTACGCCAGTCGTCAGTGGTAACGGGTTGTGATAGTGCACATCTCACCACACAGGTGGGAGAAGTGTCAATTTTCGGGATGTACTGGATGACAGCAGTGTCATCATCCTCCTCAAAGAATTCATCGTCGTTGTCTACTTGGTGAATCTGATCGGCTTCGGGCTCAAATTCCTCTTCAGTGATCTCTTCGATAATCGTGACTTTATAGGGACTAGAGCACTGAGAGGCGATATGCCCGTACCCCTGACATCTAAAGCATTTGGTGCCTGGGTTAGATCGAGGAGTATCCGGAGTGGGAGGCTTACTTCTAATATCAGGACGGGGAGTAGGGGGACCAGACGAGGGTCGGGTGGTGCTCCCTGGGGTCGGCTGGGCAGTGGGAATGTGAGGGGTGGAACTACCATAAGGTCTATATGAAGGCCTAGAGTCATGTGAACGGATCGGGTGTTGTGAACGGGTCTCCTCTAAGTCAAGCACTAGGCTGTAGGCATTCTCCAATGTAGTGACGTTCCGGGCAAATAACTCATTGCGTAGATCCTCACGCAACCCGGTTCGAAACATAGATAAGATCTGTGCGGGGGTGGTAGAGGTCTCCCCTTTGCAGTGAATCAAGAAGTCATCAAACGAGGCGATGTACTCCTTCACTGGTTTGTTGCCTTGGGTCAACCTATTCCACCTGTCCAATAGGCGGGGGAAGTACGACGAAGGTAAGTACTTTTGTTTGAGTTCCCGCTTCATGGACAGCCAATCTACAATAGGGTACTCATTCCTATCCTCCCTGAGACTCTCTAAGTTCGCCCAAAACTGACTCGCCCTACCTGTAAGTTTCATGGCAGCAAAACTAACCTTCCTGGCCTCAGAAATATCATACCACTTAAAGAAACTATCCATACCTTTGACCCAGTCCAGGAAAAGCTGGGGATCGAGGGTGCCATCAAAGGTAGGAGCATCAACCTTAATGTTCTTCATAAGTGGTGCATCGGGATTGTGGCTGTGGTAGGTAGCACGATGATTGGCACGGTGATGCCTTTCATCCAAATCAGGATCATGACGTGGATCATGTCCATGGTAAGTAGCTCGATGATTAGCCCGATGTGGCCTCTCATTCGGGTAGGTGTCATCCCCATTCATAGGAGGTGGTCTAGATGGGGTGTAGGGAGTAGGGTGCTCTCTAGCTCGCTCAAGTGTGTCAAATCGCTCAGTGGTGTTCCTACGGAGCTCGGCTAGGTCGACTTGGTTCTCCTTAAGTTGTTGGCTAATATTGTTCATTTGGCCTACCAATAGATCTAAAGTCCTCCCTAGTTATTCCGGGTCCATTCCTAAACACAATGGGGTACTGAGAAAGTTTTCTAGGAAGTGGACAGCAATCTACAGCAGGGAAAAACACTCTAAGGGGACTCTAAATGGTGCTGGAACTCAAGGACAGCAAACTACCAGGATGGCCTAAGCAACCTAAACAACTAGTGAAATGGCTAGGTTAAGGACAGCACTTGAACAATTGATAAACGAGCTTAACAACCTCTAAATGCGTGCAGGAAAACAGTGGACAGCAAGCATAAAATGTAATTAAACTAAGTTAAATGATAACATGCATGCAACAACGTATAAAACTAGTTAAAACAACTCCAAGGATGATGTCTAGCATGCAAAACTAGAGCAAACCATGCTCTGATACCAGATGATGCAGGACTAATTAGATGACATGCTTATGGCTTCATTTTAAGCAATGCACAATTCTTTGATTAGAATAATTTTGGATTAAAATTATTAGCAATTCTCAATGTCAATTAAAACAGTTAAAGAGGCGCTTTGCGTAGGCTAAATCACATGCTCTAAGCTTTGAAAATTTCAAAATAAGTAAGACAAGTAAAACAATGCAAAGTAGTCGTCTTCAATGTAATCCCTAATCTAAAAATGAGAGTTATGATGCATAGAAAGCACACTCAATCCCTACGAATCACTAAGCTTAGCAAGAGCACTTGGAGAAGACTTTCGCAATGACAATCTAACCAATTGAGAACTTAGATTTAGAAGAAATTGAATGCAAGTGGGAAAGAGAAAACCTTTGCTTAAGGAGACGTGGAGATCCTCCCGGTAGCAACTACTCTTGAAGAATATCCAAGGTTGGAGAACTACGATGTTCTCTTCAAGGTGTGCTGAAGGAGTAATCCAAGTCCTTCCAAAATCTGAGAAAGTTCTCAGATTTTCTAGCCAAAATCTGGATGGTCCTTCAGGAAATCTGAAAGATTTCAGCTTTCCTCTTAGAAATCTGAGAAGAAATTTCTCTCTCGGTGCTGGGAAAAGGGGTTATAGGTAGTATACAGTTACGGAAGTAATCCACATGTGAAACCAAGGTGGAGAGGAGGTATGAGAGGGAGGGGAGATACGGGGGAAGGCCGGCGGGATTGAGAAGACGTGGGATCTATTTCCTAAATTCAAGCTTTGATTTCTGGACATAAATTAGAGCTTAGTTATTAGGAAAAATTTCAGCCAATAGGGACATAAGGATTTGAAATTATTTCCTAAAGGATGGGTTTAGATTTAGGCAATACTTAATTAAGCATTGATGGGTTAGGGAAGAGGGGCTGGCGGCATTATCAGGTGGATGGGGTTTTGGGTGCCATGTGTTCAAGCTTGCCTAAAATCGTTTTAGACTTAGGAAAATATTTAATTACCTCTATTTGAATTTGAATTCAAATATTGATAATTTTGGAAACTTTCCTAACAAAGGTTCTCTCAAAATTAGGAAAGGAAATTTCAAATTCAAAATTGTTTGGATGTTGAAATTAGATCTTCCCAAATCAAGAATAAGTATTTATGGAAAGTATTCAAATAGAGATTTGAATTTCAAGGGTGGAGGAGGGTGATGGGCCGGCGGCTTGCAGGATGGGAGAGGGGATTTCGGTGGGGTGGTGAGGAGGTCCTTGGGTGGCCAGCGGCTTGATGGAAGGGAATGAAATTGTAGAGCTTGGTTGGGAGGAGACGATGGCTTGGAGATGGAAAAGGGTTTGGGTATAACGATGTCCGATGGTGGTGGTGGAAGGAGAAAAGTCAAAAGATAAAGAAAGACCACGAACCCAGCCGTCTCCAAGGTTGGTGGGTGATCCGATTTCCCTCTCCTAGCTAGGGATTTCTCCAAAGTTCTCTCCTAGAACTCTCAAACACTCTCAAACACACAAGTGCAAGAAATTTTTCTCATAATAATCATTCATTACTCAAAACAAAGGAAATGAGGCTATAAATAGCCGGGTACAAAGACTCAAGAAAATAAAAGACCAACTTGCCCTTTGGGCTTACATGCGACCACTCCCATGAAAGGGGTACAGAGGAAAATAATAACGACACCTAAGCAAATAAGAAAATGCATAAATAAAATAAAATACAATCATGACTCAGAAATACAAGGACTCGATCGTGATCGTAGATCGGCAGCCACGTCTCTGATAAACCTTCCACGCTGATCTGATGTCCCCATCAACTGGACTATTATGTGCATGGCACTCAGAAACATACATGGCACATTTTGTTCAGGTCACAAATTGTGAACTATCTGAACTAATCAATTCTTTGATCATTCCTCATTTTAGGAATAATGCCATAAGGTTATAGTAAATAGTTATAATAACCCCTTGAATAAGTAAGCCAAGAGCATGTCGTAGAACTTTGTTGCAGCATTCAAAAGCATTAGTTGTCATCACTCCGTAGCGGAATCCACCATCATGCAACAAGGTCCACAAAGCAACGTCTCGCTCCAGCAACTAGTCATATGCTTCTTTCTTAATTTTTTTGTATGTCAACCATACTATGTGTCAATCCTAACGAAAACTAGTAGAGCACCTCAATATTTAGCCAACAAAAATGTCTCATCCAAACAAAGCATAGAATGACAATTCCGCCACCCATGTATGCTGGGACCAAAAGACCATAATATCCCTTTGAAATAGATGCCTTGGCTAAGTTGAATATTACAGACAATGCCCGGATTAGTGAACCATATTGCTTCCATCATTCTGTATAAAGATGAATATAATTCCTCATAACTCCCAAAGGCTGGACTTATTGCTTTCCTACAAGCATCCCATGCTTTCATGTATGAACTCTTGATGTCAAATTTTGCCTCAATATATGCAATGATTTCTCTGGGCTTTAAATGTAATTGCAGCATCAGTGCAACTGTTATGTAGTAACAAATAAAATTTAAAAGTGCAGCTACAATGAGTGGCAAATAATGCTAGATGTGTACATTGTGCCGACCGGAGATGGATGATATCATCCATAATCCACCAAGCCGCTTGCTCCGTCCAGCATTAAGGAGCCATAAACAAGGGCATGATTGGTGGTTGTTATGAGTGCATATCATAGTAAGGTGTTGCTTGTTGGAGCATGTCTTCTTATACTCAACATTATTCTTAATAGACCAACCATTTGGAGCACACTTATGCTTACTTGGTTGCGAATGTCATGCCCACTTAGACATCATTAGGAACCATGGCCTCCAACACCTCTTGGTTATGTCTCAGGGGAGCATCTACAGTGTCCGCAGTGTCTCAATCCTCAACAATATGTATGAATTGTACGTAATCATTATTTTCAATCATGGATTCCAGATTTTTCATGTTTCACGGGCGTTACACCAAATGAATTAATGCCCATGGACATCAAGGTCCATGTCAACAGTTGGAATAAGATCTGGTGATCATTGGAGTTTTCACTTGTACCATTGTCCATGGTCTCATAAGTGGGAAGGTTTCATTCAATCTTATCTTGCGTTGCACAAGCTTCAAAAGTAACTTGAGTTTTATTAAGGCACGACGCTAAGAACTATGAACATTGAACATAGGATGGGAGGTTTTAGTTGATTGTTGACCGCTCACCCACGCTTAAGCGACGCGCAACCAGTGGATCAACCATAGATGGGGTGGGCCTGCATGCATGATTTGTGCAGGATGAATGAATACTTGCATTATATTTAAGAGTTAAAACTTTTAACAAGTATGAGGAGATGTTCGATATTAACTTATACACGTTGGTGGAATGCTGGGGGTTATCAAAGTGCACAGAGGATGAGTGGTCTTCTTTTAGAACTTCTCTAGGTAACTCCTCAAATTCGACATAATGATCACTTTCCTCCTCCAAGCCTCAGCAAGCACGAACTTGCATACCTCATCGTCTGTGATGCTAACATCGGTGTGACCACCATTAATACGTAATCAACAAGTTAGATTAATTTTGTGTGTTCTAATCATATTGTATGGCTCAAAGAATTCTAAGTTGTAGTTGTTCAAATATCAGCGTGCCATTTACCCGATATATGTACGTGTAAAGTCTTCTAGTTGCAGCTCCCCATCATAGAATAGGCGTAGGCATGGCATATTCACTAATGGCCAACAACATTAATAATAACTTTGATTTCAGTCAAGTATTGCATACAATTCAAACTTAAACAATAAATTTAAATCTACTATTTAAACTTAAATTAAATAATCCAATTCAAATTAAATCAAGTAGCCTTCTGCTTCTTTTGATTTTTTTTTTCTATTTTTTTTTATATTTGATTTTCAGTAAAGAAAATCTACATGTTGGCTGACAGTTGCACAAAAAGGAAGAAGTCATTCGCACGTGAGGAGGAATCATGGTTGTGGGCTATAGTTGTGTGAAGAAAATGCCAAAAACAAAAAATTATTAGAAAATCAAATTAGTTTTTGCAATTTCTGCTGGAAAACGCAAAATCAATTTACGTTTTCTAAGCAAACCATTCTCTCTTTCACTTTTACTATGAAACTCGTCTGTGTTCTTGCATTTTAGGTCCTCATAAAATTTAAGTTGGAATACATTCCTATTGCTTAATTAGAAAGCTAACCAGTTTCTTTCAAAAAATTTGCCGGATCTCAAATGGGCTGTTCTAAGCTCATTTATTTAGGCTATTCAAAAACCCATTTTATATCTGGGTAGTCTAAATTTATGAGGCCTACCATGCTCATTTAGGTTTGCTTATAATATGAGTTTGATCTCATCAAAATCAAATCAAATCAAACATATTAAGAGTTTCTTTACTTTTTAGATATCAAAAACAATTTCATTTATTTACTACTTTTTAAAGATATCTATGATAGAATCCTATTTTTATTTTTGCCACGCACATTGAGGTAATAGTTATGACCGTATGGTGGTGACAAATCAAGAATATGATTAGCAGCATTAGTGAGGGATAGGAAAAATAATTACATGCGAAATCCGAACACATCCGAACTCCTATATATGAGTATATGTATTATATACACCATATGTACAAATTATACACATGGTCTATAAACCACGTAACTTATATACATTAAAGTTCGGATGCGAGGTACATTCAGAATCCACACGTAATAATTTCTCAAGGGACAAGGGATGTGTAATTGCTATAAGTGAGGACTACAACCGATTCAAATGTGAGCAAGATAAAGTATTATTATGCTTAGTCAAATTACCATCAAACCAAACATTATAGAACAATAGCATATCATGTTTAGTGAGTTAAATAAATAATCATATAAAAAATAATTATCAATCCAATCACGATCAAACAAATAACAAACTTTTTTGACAGCCCTAGACTATGACCAATTTGGTGTCAAGGTAGCTTGGTAGGGTCTAATGATTTTGATTTGAGGTACTAGGGGCAATGATGTACCAGCTTTGATAGTTGGCAATGGCAGTGGATGCTATGCCTGGTAAAGATGAAAAAAAAAAAAAGATCACAGACAATGATCCATAAACACCCATTAAAAAATAATATCAGGATGCCCTTACTCAATAATCCAGACAGACTTCAAAATTTATGAATCTGTTTTGAGATTAGTATAATAGCATTCATGGCCTAGGATGTAGGTCATCCTGGAGAAATTATTCAGTGCGAAGGTTGGATGCATAACCGACTACAATGAGTCACGTCAATGATACCGAGTCGCGATACCGAGTGTTATTGAGCAGTACCGAGCCGCATTACTGAGCGTATGGGTGACGTGACGCATTCTGGTTGATCTCTGGACGGCGTTAGGCTCCAGAACCCCAGAATCATTTGTAGAACTCTATAAGCTGCAACACCCTTTACAATCTACAACTTCATAATGAAATTTCTCCAAAGGTTATTGAAATATGGTGGATGCCAAATTTTACAACAGAGAGCATTATTATCACAAAAAAAAAAAACCTACTGCGCACCTTTATATAAATCAATCAGTTCTAAATGCTAAATCATCACCATCTATGCAAACAACTACAATACATGCTCACAGCAGGTGCATGACATCTACAAAGCAGATTATTAATTTACACGTAAAAGCTTTAAAAAACATAGAGAAGCAAACCTTTAAAACAAACAAGTAGCAGATAGAGCAAACCATCACCAGTTTGGTGGCATATGAGGATCATCTTGCAGCAACCCTTCAAGCTCCAACATGAGATCAACAACCCCCGCAGGTTCCATTATTTCATTTGGAGTTTCCGCTTGTATGAACTGAAAAGAGTCAATCAGGCAATTAAATTTACAACAAAATCTGATGAGGACATCAGCAAGAGATTCTGGCGCGTCAATAATAAAAGGAATCGACGATCGACGGCTACGATTAGGATTATGTATTTATGATGGTTTTTATGTATTTCTTATGCTTATGTTTTAGTCTTTACCATGGTACACCAATGTAGGATTAGTTTGTGTTATAACCCTGAGGGCATTTTAGTCTTTGAGTCCCTTTTATTTTGAGGCCTATATATGGATGTCTTCGCTATTGTAAAAAAGATGATTAATGAGAAAATTTTGCATTCTTGTTCTCATGAGTGTTGAAAGCTCTAGAGAGAGGAGAAGCCCTTAAGTGAGGGAAAAAGCAACTCCCGTCAGCCGCAGGAAGAGTCCGGGCTCACGGTCCACTCCCCCACCTCCTTCCAATACCAGTGCTAGAACCACTAAAAAAAGAGGACACTTCAACGGTAAAGGGCTCACCTTCACTGCTTAGCAGTTAGCACCAAAGCAGCCCTCTGCTCACATTATTAGCTAAGCCAAGTTTTTTTTTCTCTAAGGCAACTAATTATCTTATGCTGTTTGACAAAGCGGTCAGTTTAAGAAAACCTCAATATAAAGCCAAATGCTAAATATGGAATTTTTAACATTAAATATACAGGTTCATGATTGGAAAGTAGAGCTTACGTCAGATTCTTGCAGTTCTTCCACAACATTCAGAAGCCTCCTGTACTGATCTATGGCTTCAGGATACTGAACCATGGACTTCACCCTAGCAAGTGCTTTCTCTAGTCTAGCCTCAGTCTGTTTCCTTCCTTCTTGCAAGAAATCATAATCATCCTCTTTGATGACTTGGTTCTCGTTACTTAAGTTACTTCGGCCCTCAGGCATCTCTTCAGAACGAAAGCCTCTTAAGCCACTTCCTTTTCTTCTCCAGCGTAATATAACTTTTTCAACAATTCCCACCGACCAGAGAATCTTCCTATAATGTTTCCTCACTTGGTGACCGCGTACATGTGCCTGCTCCGCAAAAATGGTAAATAAGATCATACTAGTAGGAAAACTTGTTCCTAAAGCAGTTTATCTGAAGCAACTTAAAGCCAAGTAGAGTAGGACATTGTGCGAGGGCCTCAAGTTTCTAGTTTAATTTAATGCATGTAAAATTGATTCTAGCATATCAATATTCTAACATTCAACAAATTATTCTCCACATAAGATGAAAAAGGACATCCATCTAATTCGTTCAGAAATAAACATGCTAGAAGCCATGAACATCCTTAAGAATTCTAGATATGATAGACACCTTTAAACAAAACGATTTGGCAGGAAAATAGCAGTTCTACAAAGCCTACCATAGCAGGTCGCATTTCCTTATGATCAATACTTAGGAACACATCCAAACCTTAACACTAGTAACAATAATAATACAATCTCCAAATATCCAGTGACCTGAAGAACCAAATCAACTACATGTTTATAGACCAGGAAAGTAATGAGAAAAAACCATTCAGCAGAAGTCAAAGGATCATAAGGCAACTACACGATACATGTACTAAGATGCAGAATATTATCAGAGAATGTTCCATCAACAAAATGCTTGAACAGGTCGTCAGTTTCGCTAACCTGGATTTTGACAATCTGCTGCCGGATACTCAAAAACTCTTTTCGCCCTTTCCATCCTCGAAATTTGTTCTGAATTTTAATCGCAGCAGTATGAACAGGCATACCATGGTGTCCGGACTTGTTACTCTTTACAGAAATGAGTGAAAGAGCATCCTCATCTGAAATTCTACAATTTTCATCAACGTAATCTGAGAGTTTCTTTCTATGAAATGACTGCATTCTGAAAACCTGATATATTCGTGCTGCGGCTTCAGTAGCATTACGGACAGCGCTAAGCGAATCTTTCAGTGAAGTTTCTGTCCCCCCAAAGGCATGATGTGAGCTACCCTTATCAGCACTGTGATGGTATCCCAGTATACCAGAAGATTCAGTTAAATCACAGCTTTCTGAGTCCTTCAAAGTGAGCTCTCGAAGATGTTTAAACAGTGAGGACTCTGCCAGAAAGCCAGCAATCCCTTTGTACCCATTTTGAGATGCTAAATCTGCAGGGGTTCTTCCAGAAGGAAACTCGGGAGTTGGATCAGTTAAAGCTCCTGGGGATGCATCCAATGCAACCAGTGTAACAACAGTCCTCTCTCTGTAAGAGATAAAAAATTAGAAATGCTACAAAGTGCCAAATATATCAGAAAACATCAAAGATGGATTGTTCAGTACTAACCAACCTTCCAAAAAATGCGGCCCAGTGAAGGGCAGTCCAACCATGCAAATCTCTGAAATTAATACCAACACCAGCAGCTATTATTGGTTTAATAGCCCAATCAAAACCAAGGGCAGCGGCTAAATGAAGCACACCCTGCCCCTCCTTGTCCAAGACATTTGGACCCTTGCCATCCTCCCCTACTTTATGAAGAAGCCACACATGCAGTTTCTCTTTCAATGACTCTTCAAGTAACTGGTTCTCTGCATTGATATGGGACAAATCTTCATCAGGGGTGTGTTTGAATAAATTGAACAATTCATCATCAACTTCCATTATCATAGAGCAAACTTTGCAGTTTGTATGAGGCCTCTCACGGGTATGACTACAATCAGGACTCGAGTGATCAACATCCTCCAAAATTAATAGCTTTTCAAGACGGAATAGAAGACCAATATCATATGCATCACCACAATCAGAATCAGTATTCCCAAGTTCATGCATCTTACTCATTTTATATTCAAACTCACGTATTTCACTGCAAGCTAACCTGTTGGAACAGGTCACATAGAAAGGAACCCTTCCAGGCTTATGAGATGGTGTATGGCAGCAAAGCGTTCCATCAGCCAAAATATCAGCTGGCACTTCAATTTCACCAAACATACATGACCATCTGTATTTTCGCACATCCTCTTTATTCAACAAAAATTTTCCCTTGACCAGAACCTGCTTCATCAGTGCAAAGGAAATAACTAACATAGTTATTATATAAGAAGATTTCAATTATCTTAAAAGGAATTCAAAATGTTACATAGTAAAAAAATAATAATATGACATCTATGTTCAGATACCTTGGTCTCCATTTCCGCGTATGTCCAATTTGGAGAGAAATATATAATGCTGAAAAGTTGATCATGAGAAATTAAGGGACTCATAAGATATGTATCAAAATGCTCTTGATTTTGCACACTGGATTCTGCAATAACACTATCGCTTTCAAGTGTGCTCCAATATATTCCAGAATTTAAGGTAATCTGTGAGTCATCCACTTCTCCAAGTTCATTGCTTGCCCATCTAGAAAAGCTATCATATTTCTTCAAACCTTGATAATCTATGAGAGACAAGTCCGAATGATTCTTCATGTGATTTACATCTGAGGTTTGGATGTTCTCAACTCTGGTATTAAATGGAACAAGGGAGCCCACCTCCTCATCATCAAACTGCAACTTGAGAAGGGGGAATAATAAGAAATAATTTCTAATCTTTTTTGGAACCAATGTACAAATAATGGTTAGAATCGTTAGATATATGTCACGACGGAAACTGTAATAAGATGATTTCTTCAAGGTTTTAGTAATTTCTTGATCAAAAGTTAACGAAAGGAAAAAAAAAATTGAAGAGCACAAAAGTATTTTAATGAATACAATAAATGGATGAGAGGAGTGTAGGGAGTACAAAACTAAAAGGAGGCCAAAATTAGGCTTGATAAACCAGTGCTCAAACCCATTTTAACTCAAAAGCTTAATCCCATGGGTGAGAGCCAAACACATAGTATTTCTATATCAAAATATTCAACTATTCTTTATGGGACTAAACTCAATACTCTCAAATGCCTTAATGATGTCCTCTAACATGAAAGCTCTCCAAATCAACCTTAATTCCCCCTCAAATGAAAGCTATTCAATATTATAAAGTATTAAATATCAAGAGCCAACAAAATCACATGGAATTCTGCATGTTACTCGGTCTTGAGACATAATCATGGTGAAAAAAAAAACCTATCAAATCAGTCCAACTTGATTTTATCTTTAACAACAAAACATTAAAAAGTCCAATCTTCGAGAGAATCGTCATTGCTCATATATAACCTCCAACCCCATTTGCATATTTCATCATGTGAACTTCCACTGTCGCTATATAAGGGATGAACCCAGTGTTCATATTTTCAGCACAATGTACAAGAAACTAAATTCAGATTCTATCAAAATATGAACCCAGTGTTCATATTCATGAATGAAAATTTATGTTAATTCATTGCCACAAGAGTAATCTTTTTAAATACACTATCTACCGGAGTAAAGACAGCTCACAACTAGCTCCTGACCAATCATTCACTATACGTCATTATCTCTGTCCAACGGTTCTCACAAAACCAACATTCACATCAAGACATATTCCCCTTATCACAAGATCTTTTGGATCAAAAGGTGCATTTGATCGTGAGATCATTTTGATCCTAGTGAAGCCTACAGCAATAGGCAGAGTTTACATTGGAGAAGAGGACCTATCGGCCTATTCATTACCATGTGTGAAACCAGTAAAATAATAGTTGCTTATTAGCTTACATCAAAGTTATATCAGTAGTTATCCCTATTCTTCTCCATACAGAATTGTTGTTTAAATTCATATATCTCTAACATTACCCATAAAACACAATGCTTCTATATATTCAAGTTTTACATAAAATCTAAGTTAATTACTATCATGTGATCCTAACAACTTGGTCTGCTTGGACATTCATACAAAAATCATAACCATATGAGAGCTTCCACGTTTACTTAATACTTCATACTAGTGAAAAGAACGAAAATGCTCAAATCCGTTCATCTTTTTATTTCATATTGTAAGACATTAAGATGAATTGTTAGCATGACCGCAAGAAATAGTTAATGACTGCAATTTTGAAGGAATGCAAGAGTTAGCATAGCATTAATCATATTCTTCAGATGTTATAAGGAATCATGCAATTACTAGCAACTTTTAACAACTTTCCTTTAAATCTTAAGAAAATCCTAACAAAGTGTGCTCTCTCGAAAATATTTCCCTCAAAAAATGAACGAAATTGTGGCGCACCTGCAACATTGGCTTGTCAACTACTGCCGTAACATCCTCTTTGGCATCAAGGAGGCCACCATTCAAAATGTCTGCAACAGGATTTTCCCGAGGAAAGTTCACCATGGTATTAGCACATGTAGATGCAACAATCATGTCAAAAGTAGATGATTGCAACCCTGTAGAACATCGTTCCAAGATCTCATGCCATGATGCCATATCATTCATTGGTTTGGTTCCGATAAACCTTAATCCACCATCAAATTCATTTGCAAGCCTGTCCATGCCAACCTGAACAACTGTGAAAGAATCAGAATTAGGAATTTCAGCCTGTAATCTCAGAGAGCACCTGAAAGGCTTCCCAAGGATAGCGATCCATCTAGAACACACTGCACAATGTAATCAGAAGATTGCAAGCTTACATGGATCATCTTTTTCCGGAGCTGGATCACAAGCATTTGCAAGATTACCTTTCATCCAAGGTCCATACTGCTGCATCTTAAGGAAAGAGTTGTATCTGGAACTTGGTTGGAAAATATCTGCTGCATCGAATTTCGCTTTAGATACACTGGAGGAAAGGGTGAATGATTGAAATATGAATCAGTTATCTATATTGTATCAGATGACACATAACAGATAGGATATGGGAGTACAAAATAGACCTGAATCATTTTCAAATTCTGATAGATGTGTGCTGTTAGAACTTTCAAGCTCAGTAGCTAATGAAGGCGACTGGCTTTGATTTGCAGAGGAGTTTGAATGTGAAGGACTATCAGCATGGGCAATGCGTGCGATTGCTCCATCCTCTCTTGGCTGAAGAAAATTTGCTTTGCTGCCCTGAGAACCCAACATATGAATTAAATGTGATGACTAATCATTATGTAAAAGTAGTTCCTAGCAGGAAGCAAGTTGACCATGACTGAGAATAGAATATGAATGGAATGTAAGCAAGAATACAGCTTGAATGGCACCAGCATAACCAACTTCTCTCGCTCCAAGTACACTCATAAAGACTGACAAAGGCACAAAAATTTGACTTAATTGAGTCCATTTGAACATCTTACATCCATGAAAACTGAAACTGAATCACCCAAAGACACCGGAACATTTCATCAGCACACAAGTCTTAGCCAAAGCTCCACAAAAAAAGTTTATTTGGCTAGCTTTAAATTAAGAAGCCAAGAAAATGTTATAATACGTATTTTCACAAAAATTGAAACTGCAACAACATTTCAAACCAATATATCCAAGAATGAACAGAATCATAAATATGCCAAATTCATTTTCTCTGCCATCTTCATCAATTTCATTAAAGTTGTTAAATTTCCCTATACTTAAACAACCTGTTTTTCTTTTTCATTTCCTATCTTCTAATCCCATTAATCTGGCATTAACTTTGCCCGATGCATCAAGAATAGAAGATTCCAATAATTCCCATGCCTATAACTTATACCAGAGTCCCTAAGCAGGATCAAATTGTCGGCTAAAACCACACATAAATTGTGCAGTGCTCTTTTTCTTGAGTTTCCAACACATGTCTTAGCTTTCCTTTGATAATAGTCTCATATATGATGGATATGTCATAAAACAGTATTATTGCATACTAGAAACCAGGCTTATTTCATAAAGCTCTAAATTTCATACCAAGTATTGATGTGCACCTCATGGCAACATACCTAGAACTTAACTACAAAATATCATGGCTAGTCGACATATAACTAATGTATAATGGAAATCTAATGCCCATGACACTCAATCAGAAGAAATCTATTCAACACAGCATTTGGGTCTAAAAGTTGCAATGCTAAAAAAATGACAGAACATTATCCTCACTGAATCATTACTGAAAACAATGCTAAGCAGTGCATATCCCAGACAGCAGGAGCATGTTTATTTTTCTGATCAAGAAAAGCTGAGACACAACTAGTCGAAGGATTTTCAGGAGAAAATTTTACCACCCTCTTTTCTTCCTTCTAAGAAAGGGTGATAACAAGAAAGAATCAAGAAAAGAAAATTTAGCATATATTCTTGAAAGAATAGGAAGAACACATTTTTTTAAGGTGTCAAAAAAAGCGATTAAATTATGAAGTCATTGAACTTAACACCCAAATGAGAGTCAAGTATTGAACTTAACACCCAACTGAGGGTCAAAACTGGGAATGAACTAAAACCTTGACTGCGCGGTAGTGCACGAGAACAATGTGCATCAATTCCCTGCAAAAAGAAATAATAATATAATGAATGACTTTTTCTCCAAATAAGCTAATTATGTTAAGCTCCATAACACAAAAATGACTTGTGATTGAATGGATAGAAGTTGGCATACAGTAGCATGAAATTGATTAAAAAAAAGTAAATTATAAGAAATTTTGATTCTAATAACGCATAAAAACAGGCAGTAGGAAATATGTCATATAAGGAATTCTAATAGAAAAAAAAAAGAAGTGTTCACTAGTAATAAGAACAGTATACACCAGTTCACAAGTGTAAGGGTCGAACTCTTCAGGTTTTCACTGTTTGTGATGACGAGGAAGTTGAGGAAGGAGCCATCTTTCCACCTTGGGGGGGGGGGGGTATTGTTAGACGCTAAACAAGCTACCGTGTGTTTGGCGGAATAGCCTTCCGTCTGTTTAGGCAAAACAGGCACCTGTTTAATTGAAGTGGGGCCCATAAATCTAGCAATAATTAAGGTCAGCAACTAAGAGGAACTTAAAGAAGGGATTAGAAGGGAAATTCAAATTATGAGGCTTGTTTTGACATTAATTATATTTTGTATGTTTTAAATATATTGTTTAACATAGGGTTATGTTTTATCTTGTGTTTGCTGAAATTTAGAGTGTTCTTAGGGAGTTTTGGGCTCTAGCCGCAGGCTAGAGATTTGGGAGAGCTGAATCCTCCTCTCCAATTGAGAACTCATTGTATCTTATTTGTTTTCTTCCCTATTTCATCAATTGAAGAGAGTTTTCTTCCGTTATCTTCCTACAAATAGCCTTGGAGATTGTAATTGGATTGCTGAAATTCAATTTCAGCCAAGGGGAATTAGATTTCTACAACCGCCTCCTATCATACGTCTCCATCAAATTTCTCAACAAATATATAGCTTCCATAGTAGACCCACTCGTCATGAATCCAAACTAATGTTCAATGTTGAGGAACATTATTATCTCGTCATAACCTATGCTCTCTCTCTCTCTCTGACACAATAACTTAATTCATCTATAATTTACACACACACTTGAGTATCAACTTTATTCTTAAAAATAGGAATCAATACTATTTTTCCACTCATCTAACATTTTTTTTGTCTTCAAAATAATATTAAAGAGTTTAGTAAACCACTCATTTAGCATTTTTTCAACTTCATTTTCTTTAAAGCTTATCCAATTTCAATTTTACTAATACAATGATAAAAAAAAAATCTATTTTCAATAAGGATGCTAAATCACCATAGTCGATCGTATTTTCACAACCTTGGACCAAAATGGTTCTTTGACTCTTTATGAAGAACCAAAATGATCCTCAACTATATTAAAGGATTATTTTGGTTCCTCGAGTCCTTAAAGAGGAATCAAAATAGTCTTATGGTGTGACTATTTAGGATCTTCTTTATGGAGTGAAGGGAACCAAACAATCATTTAATATAGTCCGAGACCATTTTGATCTTTCATAAAAAGTCAACTATTTTAATCATTTTCTCAAAAATTTATCGAATTATCTCATTCACCTATGCTAAATATCCTCTTCTACGAACAACACTTTTTGGTTTTCATCCTTAATACACTTCACTTGAACTAAATCCTTACTTCTCCCATCTTTTTACTTGGCTTGGCAAAAAGTTAAAGAACTTCCTACTACAAATTGCCTAAGTAAAAGCCCTGATTCCTCAATTAAAATAAATCAAGAATTCTTCCAATCCTTCTTCTATTTCCCCTCTTTCCTTGGCTTGGCAATATAGCAACAACAACATTACCAAATTCACTGCAATAATTTGTAAGTACAATAGAAATAATAGTGCTGTGGTTGAGAACAGAACCCTTCTACTCTAGTTGATGGGGCTGAGGGTTTCAGGAGCAGATCGAGTCATGCAAAGAGGGATAAAAGGGTAGTTTCTTGCTAATTTTTAGACTAAATTTAAGAGGGATAAATTTTAATTCTGCCATAATTCGTTTGGGAATGCTGTCCCACGTCTTAGAAAAATTCCTATTGGTTCCACAAGCATTTTGCAAATCTAACCACAGATCATAGATTGAGATATTAATATGAAGTTCTATCCGATAGGAAAATTTTATGGGAGGTTGCAAACTAGAAAGGAAACATGCGAAGATAATATGGACCGTGAAGAAAACATTTAAGCACTATAGGAGTGTTTTCCCAAAATTAAAAGAACAAAAGGTTGATCAGAAGATCGTAATGATGGCTCCTTCAAAGCTATGGTTGCAAGGAAAGAAGAAGATTGTCCATTTAAAATTGAAGCAATGTTGTAGTTACCCTACTAAGATAGGACAATCATAGCAGAGGTAATAGATAACTTGTTCGAACTTCTTAAAACATAATTTATTATATATGATTATTTAGATAGAAAGAAGATCACATTCACTCTTCTGAAGATATCCTCATATGATTTAGTCCAGTGAAATTCATAACCTAATAAGATACGCCAATCTTAGTATGGTCAAAATTCAAGAGTTTGCTAAGAGCTCGGTTCAACCCCATCAGATATGAAAAAGAAAAGTTAATTCAATGGCATAATTTAAAGTAAGAGAATAAGTAGAGTGTGCAAGATTATACAATAGAGTTGATAAGGTAGTAAACTACTATAGAGATTTTATTGAACGAGAAATCAACCTTCATTATGTAGCAGGATTCTATGAGACTTTCCAACAATAACAACAACGACATCAAGTCTTTATTCCACCATGTGGGGTCGGCAACATGAATCCTTTTTCACCATTGTGTCATATTAATAGTCAAATTCTCATTTAAATCTAATAAAGAATATCATTTCTAATATTTTCTAATCAAGTATTTTTAGGTCTACCTCTACCTTTCTTAACATAAGCCAAATCTAATGGATCTACTTTCCTAACCGGTCATCAGAAGGCTGTCATCTTATGTGACCAAACCATCTAAGACGACTCTCACCAATCTTATCTTCCACTCGAGCTACTCCAACTTTTTCACGCATATGCTCATTTCGTATCATGTCTCTAAGAATAAAGCCACTCATCCACCTGAGCATCCTCATCTATGCAACACTTAACTAAATATTTTGCTTCTCTTTTAAGGGCCAACATTTTGCACCATAAAGCATTACAAGTCTCACCAACATCTTATATAATTTCTCCTTAAGTTTGAGGGGAACTTTTCTATCACACAACAAACCCGATGAATTCCTCCACTTCAACCATCAAACTTGAATTCTACTAATAATATCACCATCTATTTTACCATCACTCTGAATAATAAACCCAAGATATCTAAAACGTATACTCTTATTAATGATTTGATCGCTCAAAGTCACAATCCCCAACTAAATCTATTATTATTAAAATTACACTCCGTATATTAAATTTTAGATCTACACAAATGAAAACCTTTAGACTCTACGGTTGACCTCCATAATTCAAGTTTACCTTAAACTCTCGTCTTATCAACAAGAAGAATATCATTAGCAAAAAGCATATACCAGGGTACAATCTCTTGAAAATGTCTAGTGAAAACATCCATGACTAAAGCAAAAAAGATATGGGCTTAAGGCTGATCCTTGATGTAATCCAACTAAAAAAGGAAAATACTTGGTCAAACCATCTTGTGTTTGAACAAAAGTAACATCTCTTGCATATATATCCTTCATGACTTGAATATAAGCATTATTAACCCCTTTCTTTTCTAGAACTCTCCATAACACTTCTCTTGGAACTTTATCATATGCTTTCTCTAAGTCAATAAATATCATACGTAGATTGTCCTTACTATCTTTATACTTCTCCATCAAACTTCTCAATAAATGTATAGCTTCCATAGTAGACCTATCTGGCAAGAATCCAAATTGATTTTGAGAAATATTAGTGTCACACCGCAATCTATGCTCCATAACTCTCTCCCATAGTTTTAAAGTATGACACATTAACTTAATTCCTCTATGATTCGCACAATCTTGTGCATCACCTTTATTCTTAAAAATATGAATCAACACACTCATTCTCCACTCATTTGACATCTTTTTAATCTTCAAAATAGTATTAAAAAGTTTCGTAAGCCAAGAAATTCATTCATCCCCTAAGCATTTCCACACCTCTATTGGAATATCATTAGGTTCAACAACTTTTCCACAGTTCATTTTCTTTAAAGCCTCTCTAACTTTGACCTTACTAATATGTCGATAAAAACAAAATCTTTATTTTCATTTAAGGTGCTAAGTTAACTAAAGTCAATCGTATTCTTACAACCTTCATTGAAAAGTTTAGTAAATATCTCATTCACCTTTGTTAAATATCCTCTTCTAATAAAAACACTTTTTGATCTTCATCCTTAATGCAATTCAATTGAATTAAATCCTTACTATTCCTATCTCTTTATTTGGCTAACTTATTACAAAATTACAAGCTAAAGAAAAATCTAATATGGTCTTACTACCTTCATTAGTTGCTTCAAACCCATAGCCACCATGAATGCTTTAAAATCATCTACCTCTATACCAACATGTTCATTTAAATCTCCTCCAATAAAAACTCTTTCTTCAAGATATATCTTTTATATTAACTCTTCTAAGTTATTTAGAAATTTTAATTTTGAACATATATCCAAACCTACTTGAGGAGCATAAGCACTTATAATATTAATAATCTTAGAATCAATAACAATCTTTAAAGCTATAATTCTATTCTCAATTATATTAATTTTTATAACATTATCTTTCAAACTCTTATCTATAATCACACCTACACCATTTCTAGCACGACTCTTACTAGAATATCATAATTTAAATCCTAAACTATCAAGCTTCACCAACTCATTTAATTTACTGAACACAAATAATATTTATCTTCCTATGAATCATAAGATCTTTTAATTCCAGTAATTTGCCTACAAGGGAACCTATATTCCAAGTTTCTATTCTAATATTAGTTTCATGGACTAACTTATTTGCCCACATCAGTCCATGATGTAGAAACCCTTGCCTATTTAATACTGCACACAGACGCCAGTGCAGCGGCCCTTGCACACTTGTTATTGTATTCAGGCCATACAATGCATCACTTCCATGAGACTTTCCATACAAATAAATTTTTTTCGACTATGTTCTTGAAACTACACTAAAAGCATAGCACTAGAGGAAAAGAACAAGTCTTTCTCCAATGAACAAAAATCCTCCATGAAATTAAAAAGAAGAAATTACAGCAGCATCTTTAACGGTGCAAGACATCAAACCATCATGCCGTTATTGAAGAAAGCCTAGACAGATTCAAAGATTGATGGAATATAAAACAAATAAAGTAGAAATTGGGAAAGAAAGAAGAAAATGACTTTATCATCGCCTCAGAAGAAGTAATTCAAGTTGGTTAAACATATAAGATAGACCTTACATTAGCTCTTATGTTTCATAAACATTACGAAAGTAGAGGAACATTTTCACCCATGTTATCTAGAATAAGACAGTGAAAATAATTTGATTTATCAAGCTTTTGTTAAAGAATTGGGGTTAGTTACTACTGAGCATCCAAAACTTTATTCTCTGAATTGGTTACATAAAGGTAATATTTGTTGGGTCACTAAAAAATGTGCTTTGTTTGCTTTCTTAAGAGATTCTATTGACTAGGTAGTTTGTGAAGTAGTTCCATTTAAAAGCATGGTCTGCAATTTTGAGAAGTCTTTATCTAAGAGATATAAATGTTATATTTTATTGAAGATAACAAAATTTTTGGTTGGTAAAAGAAGGGAGAAAGTAGAAAGCCAATTGATTAATTGTTTCACCTTCATAAAAGATGGGGAAGACTAGCAAACTATAAGGTCCTGAAAGAATATCAAAAGCTCTCTTCCTGAAGAAAAGCGTTAAAAAAGCAATCCAAATTGTTGATCCATTGTCTGCCCAATATGATGAACCATCACAACAAAACAAGAAGACCAAGGCTACAAAGAAAACAAGACAGAACAAGCTAAAAAAGGTAGCAGGAAAAGGAAAAGAGTACTCATTTGTAGGACAAAATATGCTGAAATGGGGAGTTGTGATCCGAGATAATCTCTTTTGGAAGAATTTTTTTAAATCAAAATGTTGGAAAGAAGGATCAAGTCATCAAGAATTCCCAAGTGAAGAATATTGCAAATCAAATGTCATATGAGGGAGATCAAAAGCACAAGAAGTTGGATTTCTTTTGGATGATTTTTTATTTTAAATTTTAAATTGTAAATAAGGTTTCTTTCTTTTGTAGAGTTAATTGATGAAGGATAAGTTTATTCCTTATTTTATGAAATAATTTATAAAGGATATATTTCTCCTAAATTGTGAAATTATTTCAAGGGAATAATATAAAATAATGTTAAATTCAAATTAATTCCTGCCATAGGTTGCCCATTTAGCGGCTCTAATTCCTGCAATGACAAAAATTCAAAATTCTCCAAATACTTGTTCCATTTATATCAAAGGTGGCACCTAAGTATACCACAAAATTGTGTTAGACCGGTCCACTGGACCGGTCCAGCCGGTCCGCACGGGACCGGCAGTTTGCGATTTATGCGAGATCTCCGCCTCCTGCGAGATCGGGTGGCCCGACCGCTCAAGGAGAGCATTTTAGGAAGCGTTTTTGAAGGTTTTGAGAGGGAAATTTGAATTTAGGGAATGTATTGGGATTTCCTTTTGATTTGTATGCATTAAATAGTTGATTTTCCTAGGGTTTGAGGATCTTGAATTTGGATGAAATTTGAGATCTTTTAGATTTAGGTTTTCTTTGGGCTCTTGGCGTTGCCAGAGATTTGGGAGAGATCGATCCTCCTCTCGAATTGAGGATCAATTGTATCTTGCTATTTTATTCATCGTCTAAGTGGAATACAAGTCTTTTCTTCAGTTTTCTCTCAGATTTTCCCGGACAAGTGCTGTTTTTCTGCTGTAAACAGCAGATTTCTGTTGTTTTCCTGCTGTGGACAGCCATTTGGCTGCTGATTGTGCGCCAATTTGGGTTAGGTTTGCTTGCGAACTCAAGTATTACCTTAGGGTTACTTGTGAACTCAAGTATTTCCTATCAAATTGCAGCAAAGCTGCTGTTAAAAACCACAACACTTTCGCAATGGATGTATTGTAGTAGAGAACTGAACTCTGCTACTCTAGCTTAAGGGGCTTAGGATTTCAAAAGCAAATTTAAAAGGAAGAATTCAAAGGAAAATTAAGGGGTCGGGGGCGAGAACCTTAACGCGCATCCTAAAAATACCTCCACCAGTTCCAAAATCTTCGGCAAATCCCATTATGAATAAAAATATTAGATTGAATTATATCAACCTTTTAATGCAGAGTCTGAACCCATTTTGCCACAGTCTTTTTCTAAAGCACAAAAGTATGTGGTACTTGATAAACCATGTCAAGGGATAAGAATTTATTTTAAGTACGGCTACTTCATGTACAGTTATGCTAATTGAAACTAAGATAAGTGCTACTACAAACTTTTAAAAAAACATGGTAAATTGGAAAATAAAAGACACCAATTGGTTAAGGAAAGTTTTTAGTCATTCCAAAAATAAACCAATTGTAGCTCCCACAACACATAAGAATTAATCTCAAATACTGCAAACATATGACAGTGCTACCAATACAAACTTTAAAAATAAAAGTATAATGGGCAACAAAAGCCATTACCAATTAGACAAAATAAAAAATTAAAATAAAAATTAAACGACGGAAAAGCAAGGCTTGATTATACTAAATTTCTGTATGAAAATAACTGTTAACTAAGTCTCCATCAGCAATTGAAAACCTGCAACAAGGATAAAAAATCCACAGCTCATCTAATCATAAAAAAGGGAATCAAATCGCTTACAATCTAAATGATCAATAATGCATCAGAGGAAGCAAAAAGAAACAAAGCAGAGAGCATTCATTATCATAAGGCTGACCCCAACTAATCAAAATACAGGTGGTTGACGATCAAAAGATAGCATTTTTTAATAATATAATGTACTAAGACCACAAATCAGAACAAGCTATGAAAGAAATATGCTCCCATACTCTTCCAACATCCAGTAACTTCGTCTCTGAAAGTTCTCATCATCTTCTCCGTGTGCATAATAGCAATGCAAAACGTCTACGCTTCCAGCCTGAAATTTTTGACATGTTGAAGCAGCTTAATACTCTTGAGAAGACAAGTACTTAGGAGAAGAAGAATATTCATGTAAAACATGCAAAAGTTTTCATAACAAAGTAATGTTGTTTTTCAACATGAGTTAAAAAAACGAACAGTTAAAGGAGCCATACAAATTTGATACGCAAACTTTAACCAGGAGTAAGTTCTCTACGAACTTCATATTATGGTGCCATAAAAGCAGCCATTGAACCTGGGAAATTAATATATTAACATGCATATGCACAAAATTTTTTGTATTGTTACGTATATCAGTCATATTTTACATATGCGGTGGAGATGTCCATGTCAATGTGCACAGTACTGGAGACTCGAGAGATAAAATAAGTAATCAAAACAAACAGCATGCAAATCATATCTCATGGCACACAAACTTTACTTATCTCAATTGAAACATACTTTTAGCTTCTCATGAGCTTCCTTCACAGTCTTTCCATCCTTTTTCTTCCTCCAATTATGGCCATCCTTCCGGAAGTATCTCAATACTTTCCGATCAAATAGGAAAAGTGAACCACCTAATTTACACGTAAAACAAGTTAGGAAATTTATAACCAATAGTATGAAACATTCTTAGGTTGAATATCCAAATTTATAAGAACATGCATAGAAAAAAAAATGATACGAAAATAGAAAATAGTTTTGGCCACCCTAAAAGACTTTAGTTGTTTAACCTATAGAGCAAGCTCTCATTCCAAAACAAAGAAGCTAAGCCTGAAAGTTTATCTAGCCTTGAAGGCGTGGATGCAAGGCTTTCAATTTTGAAATGGGTGGCTATGGATATGTAAAACACCTCTAGATTAATGGAGAAATTTTATGTGGAGCGTAGGCTAAATGAAACGGTCGGCCAAGAGCTAGGTCAAATCAATCCTAAAACTATCTCTTAGGATGATACCTTTATGGTTGTGGCATAGAAGGAACCTTTGGGCATGAATCCTCTTGAAAGTTGTCAGGGAAGGCTGGGGGATGTGATTAAGTTTATGGAGCGAATTCAACATATTAAGGAATGTTTAGTAGAGGTTATATCCATGACTAGCTCAAGGTGTCTAATTTGAGCTGATTTTGGCCAATTTTGAAATATGTAGTTGAGAGAGGAATCTAATGGTGCGTTCGAGACTGGAGAGGTTTTAGAAGGTTAAGGTGAGAGTGGAGAGTGGATATGGAGTACTTGGTCGGGATCCAAGGTGTTTTGAGGATTTTAAAAAGGGAAAGGTAAACTAGGTCAAGGGTGCCCTTGTTTTTGTTGAACCTTTGCAGGGGGGCTTAGAAAAAAAAAGTATTGATATGAACAATGGCAAAAACTTATCGAAAGAGGAGGCTAGGGTTGTGGGGAATAAGCAGGAGAAGCTAGGAGAGAAATCACAAAGAGATAAGAATGATAACTATGTCTTCTACCAAGAAATACCCAAAGGGGCTAGCCACTAAACACAAAACAAAGAGGGGTTCGGCCATCAGGCACACAACCCTAGAAATGTCAATCTCAAAAAAAAAAAAAAAATTTCTCAAGCATCAAAAGCTGATTTTCATTCTTTAAAGCAAATGTTTGAAGCATTACATCAGCTTATAAGAAAAAACAAACTAAGGAATGAGAGGAAATTCAAAGCAAAGAAGAGAAGAGAGTGGAACCACTCCAATCTTGACTCCGATCAAGGAATGACCAGCCCTTTTGATGTGAAACCATGCTAGGAAATAAGAATTGCTTAGGGAGTTTAATAATCGATTACTAAAGCTTTGCTAGTGATAGACTTCTTCTTCTCTCAAGTTAGGCTTGTAGAATTATAAAGTAGAAATTATGTAAGGCATGCGGTTACAACAAGATTAATGAGATGCTTACAATTTAGCAACATAAAATAGAGAAAGTAATGTTATGGCAAAGAAACACTAATCCACGGTTTAACAAATAGAATTGCTCACCTTGGGTCCCTCACTCACACTCTTGGTAGAGGTACTTTAGCGGAGAAAGATTGAGAACAAGCTTAGCGATGCCACTAGAAGACAAATGACGCTTAAGGTGTAGTTCGTTGGAGAAGTAGCCGGCAGCGGGGAATCCACGGGATGACTAGTGAGTGTCTAATGTCCAATAGAAAAGTGCTCCTTGATGGAAGGTACTAGCGTAAAAAGGATGCGATCCAAATAATCTCCCACATAATCGTCCACATCTCGGTTCACATCAAAGAAAGGAGATCCGAGAACATCTGTTCGTCCTTGATCATAATATAAGAAGCCATGTTTGAATTCCGGATCGGCCATGCATAACGGTGGTGTCGATTGGAAACGAACGATCTTGAGATTTGTGAGGAGGGGAAAGAGGAGTGGAAGATGACTTGGGGAGGATGAGGGGCGGCTTGGGCTAGGGTTTCCTTTGGGTTAAGCCAAGTGGTGTGGGGGAGAAGGTGAGAAGAACTCTGAATTCTGAATTTCAAATTTTCTTTAGAGAGGGAAGAGCCAAACTTTAATTCAAATTAACCCAATTATGGAGTTAATGGGGCCTGCAGCTAATAGTGGCTTTGGAAGGGAATTAATTGATGCTTAGGTGGCAAAGTGAAGAGAGAGAGGGGAGAGAGAGGGGGGCCAGCCCTATGGGGGTGTTAAATTGTGTCTAGGTTTAATGTAAGTGGGGCCCAATGGATTGAATATCAATTAAATCAAATTCTGAATTTAAATTCAGATTTGATTAGATTTGAAGGGTTTCCTAATTGGGTTTTATCATTTAGGAAGGTATTTGAAATTCAAATTTCTAATTGAATTCAATTAGAAAATTTCCTAAATGACAAGGGGATAATTTTGAAAAGTAATGAAAGCTTACTTGAATTTGAAATTCAAATTCCAAGGCTTAGCCTTGGATTGGCCGGCAGGTGGGTTCCAATGGAGCCGGCGGCTTTGGTGTTGGCTCCGATGGAAGGGAGGTGGGAGGGATTTAGTGGGACGGGTGAGGGGAAAGGGGATCTGGCGGGCTAAGGGGAGGGGAAGATGTGGGGGTGTTGGCCGGCAGCAAGGAGGCGGGTTGGGAGGTGGGGATGGCTAGAAGAAAAGAGAAAAGGGGAAGAAAAAAAAAAGAACCAAGAGCTCCCACAAAGGAGGCTGTTGGGTAGTCCGTGTGAGCCTCTCCTAGGCTACTCCTCTCCTCTCAAGCTCACAAAACCATGAACTCAGAAATCTGAAAATTTTCTCTTGATTAATCATTAACCTTGTACAAAGTAAAGGACCTTTATATATAGGTCTCAACATCTCAACAAAAGAAAACAAAAGGACTCATATGCCCCATGGGCTACAACAAAGACTCAATACCCCATAAGGGCAAACTAGTAAACTGAAAATATCAAATAAAACGATACATGGAAATAAATAAAAATATAGGCTCCGAATTGTAGCCGTCGATCTACGATTCCTCTGATGGTACACGTATCAAAATCTCTGACTGATGTCCCCATCAACTTTGCTCGCCAAAATAAGGAGAAGACAAATAGAGTAAGGGAAAATTAATTAAATAAAAACCTCCCACTTGGAGGGAAAGACTTATAATCTTTTATTTTCACTTTTGAAGTATAAATTTAATCATGTATACAATTTCAAAAATTATAAATATAGACTTCTTTTTTTTATTGGATGAATCTCTCTTGACCCTTGATCTTGATATTGTGATAGAGTAATCATAGACTTTGCTCTCATTTGAAAGCTTAATATTGTTTTGATAGTGGGGCCATAATAATTTTTTTCTTGGTGTTCCACATCAATTCTGATGAGCCCATTAGATCTTTGCTTTGCAAAGTTGAAATCCAAGCATTCTTTAGAATGTCCTGGTGCTAATTTTTCCAAATCTTCCTTTTGATCTATATTTCCTCAATATATGGCTTGTTCTTCCATCTGATCAAAAACATGTGTGCCGCAACTTGATTTGTAAGTGAGGCTTGAAAATTTTTTATGAATATAAAAGTAGAATAAAAAATGCATAAGTTAGAATGAAGCCAAATCAATGAGTCTCTTTGAATCAGTAACACAACCATCTCGTCTAGCCGTAGAGGGCCTAATCACTATCAATTGAAGTTGAGCATTCTTCTTTTCTATTAAATTTAGATCAGATAATAAAAATAGGATTATGGAGTGCAATTAGAGAGATCTTCTTTATGGGCTTGATAGGTAAAATTTTGATGTTTTTGTTAATATGTTCGAAAACATAGATCTCCCTGCCATAATGAATAATAAACATATAACATGATCATGGCCGGGATGTGTGCTATATTTATAAGTAGGACATCACACAAATATTTTTGATGAGGACATCGTCAGAGATTTCGACACATGTACCATCAGGAGACGCCGGAGATCAACGGCCACGATCATGCGTTTTATTTTGAGTCATTTTATGTAGTAGTTTATTTAATTTTTATGTTTTTCCGTTTTTGCCCTTATGGGTATTTGGTCGTTATTGTAGCCCGAGGGGCATTTTAGTCTTTTGTTTTCTTGTCATTTTGAGACCTATTTATATGGCCATTTTCTTATGTAATTGCTTAGTTTTTGAGAAATGAAAAGAATGACATTTCTTGTTCTCTTTGTGAGTACAAACCTCCTCGATCTCTTAGTGAGTTCGTAGGAGAAGCTAGATCTCTTTGTAAGTTCTAGGTTCTTTCTAGTTCTACTATTTTCCTTTATTTCTCTTGATCAATTCATCGTCGTGGAGATTCGGGTTGAAGCACTTGTGGAAATTGGAATTCGCTCCTTGAATTTCTATATTTTTCCATACTTCTTCCTCCCCTTGCTCTTGCCGCCGCCTCCTCCAGACAACCCCAAGCCGCCGGCCTCTTGGCACCCTACCTCCATCTTCCGCCGGCCAGATCAGCCACAGCCGGCCAACCAGCCGCCGGCCTCCCTCCAGCCAGCCTCCAGCCGGCCAGCCCAGCCGCCCCTTTTTCGCCGCCTCTCCCCTCTTGAATTCCTAGTGTTTGAATTTCAAACCTTGTTTAAACACTTTCCTAATTGGCTCCTTTTCATTATGGGAGCTCATTAATGAAATTAAATCCTCATTTGAATTTCAAATTTGCTCTCCCTCTTATTTTAAATTGTGGTAAGTTACTTAAGCCACAATTAAATCTGAAATTAAAATTCAGATTTAATTGAATTTCTTACTTAAACTTGGGCCCCACTCTCATAACTCCTAAATCTCTCTCTCTCTCCTCCTCATATGGCCGGCCACTCTTAGTGGGCCTCTCTCTCTCTTCCAAATGACATATTAACACCACAAATTCAGCCCAAATCTTCTCCCCATTGCCACCCCTCTCTCCCTCCTTGGATTAATTTGAAATTCAAATTAAATCCTTCTCCTAAACCACTAAAATCTGGATTTTATTTCATATTTCCTGCATTTGCCTCTTAGCCCCCACCATAGCCGTCAAGGAAGAAAGGATAAGACGTTGGATGCTCACTAGTCATCCCATGGACTACCCGCCACTGGCTACAACTCCAACGGACTACGCTTTTGTGTGCCATTTGTCTCCTAGTGGCATCGCTCGGTTGCTCTCAATCTTCCTCCATTAAAAGTGCCACCAACAAGAGAGTGAGTGAGAGACCCAAGGTGAAAAGTTCTATTTGTTAATTGTGGATTATTGTTTCTCCCCATAACATTACTCTTTAGTTCTATGTTATCAATTTGATATTGTCCCGTTAATCTAGTTATAACCGGATGCCTTACTTAATTTCGAATTGATAATTCTAAAACCCTAACTTGGGTAAGCATTAATTCTATAACTAGCAAAGCTTTAAAATCTTATATTAAAATCTCCAAACAGTTCTTGTTTCCATCGCATGTTGTTTCACATCAATTTTATCCTCGGTCAACAAGCACATAATAATGGGGTTCAACCACCAAGCACACAACCGTAAATATTTCAATCACAAAATTCTTCTTAAATATTTGGTGCTAATTTTCATTCGTCGAAGGAACTATTTAAAGCATTACATTAGGTTCTAAGAAAAGAAATAAGAATGAAAAAAAAAATCAATGCAAAGAAGGAAAGAAAGTAGGCTGCTCCAATCTTTGACTCCAAACAAGGAGTGGACAGCTCTATGCCTTTCAAAATAAGAAGGAAGCAAGTAAAGCAAAGATAAATTAATAAAATAAAAAAGCCTCTCACAAGGAGGTAAGGATTTTAAATTTGAATTTTAAATTGTAATCATGTATATAAATTCAAAACTTCTCAAATATCAACTTATTTAATTTTGTTGTTGGATGAATCGGCCCTTAATCTTGATCTTGTGCTGGGCTTTGCTCTCATCTTAAGCTGTTGATATTGCTTTTGTGTTTAGCCATAATAATTTTCTGCTTGATGTTCTACCTCAAAAGCTCTCCAATAAAATCCTAAAAATAAATACAACAGTAAAGGCTTGAAAAGGATAAATATTACACCAAGTAATAAAGTTCGATGGGAAACTTCTAAATTCTAGTCATCCCAAGATAACAAATGAGTAACAAAAATATAGCATACATGGTTTGACATGCATTGAGCAAAATACGTCCATGCATAAACCAGAGCATATTATCAATAAAGTATTTTAACCATCACAATTGAAGTTTAGTTGCTATAAAAAAGGAAAAAATTGCAAGTTTAGTTAGGAAATGAACCATACTAGGAGGCTTGTTTGGTGGCTCCGGCGCAATGCAGAACTTATGGTAGTTACGTAGGATTTCACAAATTTCTATTGGGCGTAACCATCGATGTTGCGCTTCTCGAAGTATTTGCTCTAAATCTATAAAAAATGGGTCAAATTAGATAACAGTAAGATGTACAATGGATAAAAGGTTGAATAAACAAAAGAGAGCATTAATGCAATGAAAAACATTGGCTCAATCCAATAGGGACGATATTTAAAATATTGTATAAATGAACTAAAAAGTTATTGTAATTTAAAAAAACAAGTTCCACAATTTATTAAAGTTTTGAACAGATGTTTTAACTGGCATTGACAATTACACAAACACAAATATCCAATCAGCAGACGCTTCCATTTCCTTAGGGTAAACAATCACTTTCACAATTTATTAAAGTTTCAGTAGAAATAAGGAAAGAGTTAAACACTACAAATGCAAACTAATATTCAATAGCCATTGATGTGACTTTGGAATTTCACTCCAATCAGCATACGCTTCTATTTCCTCAGTACAAACAATTGCTTTCACAATTTATTAAATTCTCAGTAGAAATAAGGAAAGAACCAAACACTACAAATGCAAACTGCTATTCAATATCCATTGCTGTGACCTTGGAATTTCACAAAAACTTAAAGCATCTCTCTCACTATAAATGGAACGGTATACTAAGACACATAACATGCCTAAAATGTTAATATGCTATAGTGATGGCAAGCTTCACATAACCAAAATCTGTATATTATTTCTAGCCAAGATCTAGAAATAATATTCCTCACTACTTGAAGTTAATTTCAATATATTAATGTCATAAGCTGTAGAGCAATCAAACAAGGGCTTCTTGTGCATCAAAAGAGTAAGGCAAAAATTTTTTAAAAGTCCTTATAATTACAAAAAACACTATAATATATTTGCAAAAAGCACATATTTTGGCTCACACCAGTAATTACATGACAAGTTAGCATGAATTATAAAATGAAAAAAATGATCCTGAACACGATGTGATTCATTAAGACTTACATATATCATTAACTTCATTAATGATTTATCTTGAGTAAGCCGCAATCAAAATTTTGGGGTATAAAATGAATAACATAAGAAAATCCTTTAAAATTTTATTTGTTCCCCCTTATTGATTTTGTTCAACTAAAACATTGACATTTTGACAAATTTAAATGCAACCCTAATACCTATCATATTTGTTCTCATTTTCCCTTTAACCAAATAGATTCCAGGCATCCCTCCCTTCCCTTTGTATCTAGGTTGCAATTGCTCAATAAACTATCATATGATCACATCAAAGCAGGCCTGCCTCCCCTCTCTCGTTTCTCTCTCTACATATAAGTTGCAACTACTCAATCATTGCCTAATGATCGCATCAAAGAGGGCCCTCCCTCCCTTCCTCCATCTCCCTATATCTAGGGTGCAATTTCTCAATGAATAACTATCTAATCACATCAAATAGAGGTTTGTGGAGAATCCTAGTGGTAGTTTAGCATGTCCATATTGGACAAACATTGATACCTCACTCTTCTTAGGAGTGTAAAGGCTTACATATTACTTGCTAGACCTGTCAACATTTGATCCGACCCGAAAGCCCGATCCGAAACCGACCCGAAATTGTCGGGTTCGGGTCGACCCGGTTAAATAAAGGGTCGGGTTAGGGTTTGGAATTTCGACCCATTTAGTTTTTCAGGTCGGTTCCAGGTTAACCCGAAAACCCGACATTAACCCGAATTGACCCGCGCGATTTTATAAATTAATAAATTATAACGCGGGTGTCGAGCGACGAGCGGGCTAATAATCTCATTCCGTCATTCCTGGCTTCTGTTTAGGGTTTCCGGTTTCTACTTTCTTTTCTCTCTCTCCAGTCTCCGCCTCTCCGGTGCTGGAGCTCTCGTCGAGTCTAATTGTCGGCACAATGGCGTCTACGCTTACGTTTCAAACTTTCAATTCACACATTCTCTAATCTGTTTCACTGTTTGTATCTCGTTTCTACTTTCTATTAGCATTTTTTGATATTTTAGAAGATGAAGGTGTTGATATTTTGTGTTCTTCATTTTATCATTTATTCTCTATTTCTCAGCTATGGTGTTGAGATTTTTTGAAGTTGAAGTTGTCCCGTGAAATCTATTTCTCTGCTAGGGTTTATCTCGGCTAGGGTTTTAATAATTTGTAAGATTAACGGTTATTTTTGTGCAAATATTGTTAGCAACGGTGTTTAACCAACATATTGATTTTTGACATTTGTCTCTACTCTCTAATTTAGCCCGGTTTGAACTTTTGCATATGCCACAAGCATTGACTCATTGAGGCAGTTAGGGCATCATGTATTTTTGATTTTTTCCAATTTTGTTTTGGTTATTATTTACTGGTTTGTTGGCTAGGGTGTTTAACCAAAAAATGCCATAATTTTTTTTATTTAGGCATTATGCTGACTGCTAGGCTGCTAGCCCTTTAAGATGTTCAAGTAATCAAGTGTTATGTTAAAATATGTTTTTTCATTTTGCATATATGCCATAAGCCCATAAGTTTTTTCATTTTTTTGTGATGTATTCTAATATTTTTGATAGATGGAGGGCTCTAATACCATTGCTGATAATGTTTGTATTGATGAAAATGAAGTTGGGCCATCTGAAAATGTGATAGAGTTAGAGCCATGTAACATTGAATGTAATGAAGGAGGTGAAGTTGCTAGGAAGCGGAGAAGAATGACTTCGGTTGTTTGGGGTTACTTTGAGATGTTGCCTAAGCCAAAAGATGGTAAACAAAGGTGTAAATGCAAGAAATATGGTGTGACATATTTCTGTGATAGCAAAAACGACACTGCGAATCTAAGACGACACTTGGAAAATTGTAAAAAAAAAGAAATATGCATGAAATTGGGCAACTCATTTTACAAACAAACTCTGAATCCTCCATTTCTATGACTGATAGTAAGTTTGATCAGTCAGAATTTTGTGACTTGTTTATTGCATGTATCATTATGCATGACTTGCCATTTCAGTGTGTTGAGTGGGTTGGAGTTCGAGCTCTTCTAACATATCTTCGTCGGGACTTACAGTTGTTTTCAAGAAACACTGCACTTGTCTGTTGAAAGGATTGGTTGTATGCAGAACAGGGTGCTTTATTCTTCAACCTTCTTTTCTACTTATGGTTTCTGTTATACTTGCTATAGCTCATATTCCTATTTTTTTTATTGCAGTAGTTCATGACACAGAACTAGATGCAGTTACGGATGATATCCTTGATTTACATGTCACTCAAATTGATGCAGAACTGACTGAAAGTTCAGTTATTAGATGATTCTAGTTTAACATTTTATTGATATCTAGTTAACTGTTAATGAGTTAATATGTTACATGTTAGAACTGCTGTTGTGGTCGGTTAAACTGGTAGTTTTGGCTTTAGTTATTGGCTGCTGCTTGTAAAATCTGTTTTGTATTTCAGTGGTTCTGTACTTTTGTTGGTGGTTGTGGCCTGTGGTATGTGGGTTTGGACCTTTTACTGATTGGGTTTGGTTACTGAGTAGTCTTTGTTTCTTGCGGATTATGTTTTTCACTGTTGGATTATGTTTTTCACTATTGGATTATGTTTCTTGTGGATTATGTTTCTCAGGCCTAAGGCTTTGTGTGTGTAGCCCGTTGCTAGCTGCTGTTCAGTGAAGTTGTTAGCTGCTTCTTGTATATTCTATTATTCTATAAATTCTTTTTTGTATTTCGGTAGTGTTGCTATTGTTAGCCTGTTAATCTATTATAGTGTTATGTTGCTGGTCGCTGCTTTCGATTTTTTGAAGTTGAATGCAAGGAAGGAAGTGAAATGAGAAATGTATAAGCGATGATGATTAACCTTCTAAGATGAAAGTGGGACTCGTATAAGTGTAAGTTCTTATGTACTATTACAATTTAGAACCAAGTGACAATTTTTATTAACTTAGAATAATAGATACTATCTTACAATCTTATTCAAAGAACAGATATTAAGTTAATATAAATTATCACCTAGGATGGTAATTTGTCAATATGACAATATTGACTAAACTTACATCCTACATCGCAATGACCTCATTATGAGGTTAAATGATTAATGATTCTGAAGGTTTAATCTGAGCAGAGCAATATATTATTTTTACATATTTGAGTTTGCAAACTATATAATTGATTTTATTGCAGGTCATTGTAGATTTGAAGCTGTTATTTCGAGGAGCATTTCAATATTTCTCTTACAGCTGTTATTTCGAGGAGCATTTCGAGGAGCATTTGAGCATTTCAATATATAAATGTAATAATGTATAATTGTATAAATAATTATTCTGAATTGAGATTGAGATTGTAATTTTGAAAGTTGAAACTTTGTAAATTAGTATTTCTCTATAATTGAATTGAGTTTGTAAATTTGTAACTAAAAAAAATGAGTAAATGATAAATTTGTGAATTTTTCCTGTTTTACACTTTAGCTCATTTTTTCCCCTTAAATTATAATTAAAATTACTGTATATATGGTTAACCGGGTCGGGTCGAGTTGACCCAAACCCGACCCGTTTATAAAACCGGGTCGGGTTGACCCGAACCCGAATAAAACCGGGTCAGTCACAGGTCGGACCCGAACCCAACCCGTAACCCGAAATTGACAGGTCTATTACTAGCAATTTGATATTTTATTCAATGACCAATACTTTCAAAAGGAGCTGCATCTCTAATGGCTTCCAAATCCTCAAGGACTTAGATAGATTTAGATAGCATCAACTTGAAGCAAGTTTATAGTAAATCTCTTCTCGTCCATCTTAACCATATCAACCAAATCATTATCCATTCAATGGAGTGTCAAAGGTCAATTTACAAGCTGAATCAACCCCTGACTCATACTATGCTCACACACAACATCTTTCAATGCATATTCTCTAACAACTTTAGCCTTGAAGCAATAAAGACAATGATTTGTTATAGTTTCTTCAGCTAGGTAAGTGCATAATTACTCCAAGAGAGCCAACTTAAACTTTCACTTTCTTAGACCAAATTAAAAACTTAAACTTGTAATTATAAACCATACTAGCATATAACAAAATGATCTAATTTTAATTAATTATTTAGAAAAAAAAAAGAATTATTTTAGGGAATAAAGGTCAATCGTGAAATATGTCATCAACGTAAAGAAGCCGATACACCTTGGCATCACTATTTAATATAGAATCTAAACGACTGTGCAGTTTGGTGCCTAAGATGGGTCAAAAGATGAGCATTTACCAAAGCTTCATTAGAATAGCGGGCTTTCACCAAGTGTTTACTAGATGAGATATTTTCCGAAAATTGGTCCAAAACGCGATCAAATTAACATATGCCCTAGATATCCTAAAATCCAATTATAATTCGTGTCGGCATCCTTATCCATCAAAGCGTATTCTTTCAGGAGAAGAAACATCGCCCTGCCCTAAAACACATTTACTGCTTAAGTATGCTCTACAAGAATTGTCGCTACTGAAACGCATAAGAAATCACGAAAATCTGCTTAGACAACGATAGATTCAACTTAAGAAATCAACAAAGAAACGGTCAACTTAAGAAATCAACAAAGAAACGGTTTCTGAAAGCAAAAATCAAGAGAATACAATCAATCAAGAAAGTTGAAGAACTCTCACTTAACGGCGGGGTGACCCCCGAGATGCGGGCTTCCGCCATCGAAGAAGCAAGAGAGCCGAAGTAAGAGCAAATAGCCCGCTCAATCAGTCAAAAGAAAGGATAAATAGGCGAAATTCGGCGGCAAAAACATCCAGGTAACGGATCCGGAGAAACGGGTGGTGTCAGAAGTACAAGACCTCGACTTGTTTCTTGAGATTGTTCAATGTTTTAGTTGAATAAGCAGGTAGAAGGTAAGACCAATATAGCCGCCGCCAATTTGGAAACCCGGACAGAGAGTTTGGACCTGCTTTTCCAGACTTTGAGGCTTCGTTTGGGACGGTTTTTTTATTGCTTTCTAAAACGGAGTTTTAGTACAAAAATAAAAAAAATTTGTACTAAAACTCTGTTTTAGAAGCAATAAAAAAGCCGTCCCAAACGAACCCTGAGTTTGAGGGGCAATTTACACCTCGTTTTAAGGGTATTACGGTAAACTAACGTTCGTCGGAATGGACTGAATTGGAATTTTAAACCTCTATCCAGTTGTATTCATTTTAAATTGAAACTAATAGAATTTTTTTACTGTTTATCTCCTTTAAAGAATTTATTTGAGCAAATATAATTTTTATTTGGGTTTAATATTCTCAAAAAAAAAAAATTCTCACATGAAGAAAATTTTCTTATATTAAAGGGCTATTCATTGGTTCAAATATTATTTTAAATGTGAATCGAAGTAATATTCAAAATGGGTGAGCCTTTGATGTGGGTTTGTTGGAAGTAGGGGATGAGGTGCAAGTTAAGATGATGGTGATGCAACGACGAAGAGCTTTTATTTGACCTCAAGTTGTTAACTCGAGTAACTTATTCTTTTCTCTAACACTTTCATCCCTTGCTTCACCTATTATATTATATTTACGAACACATTAAATAAAATTTCCACTATCAACCCGATCTTCGCTCAAGACCTACAAGAACAGTGTCTATCATCTAACAAGAGCAAAGACAAGAAACCATTTCAGATAAATTATTCAAAGAAAGAAGGAAGCCATCGAAATCAAGTTAAAATGATGGGCAGAGGAATCTTGATGTAGTGCAGGCAAACTAAGGCCACCTCATTGGACCTCTCGATCAGGCAGTGATATAATGTTGAGGTACCCTGATTGGGTGGTTACATAGAACGTAGTAAGCATCTAAATGATGGGGATGTTTCCCTCGAAAGGGCGTAGGATGGGGATGTTGGTTCAAGGCTTTCCAATGGCTCCACCCACGAGAGCCTTTGTTTTTTTTCTCTCTCTCTCTCTCTAAAAGCCTTGATTAAATTCAACTTCAAACTTGGGTCCAAATTGTATTTGAACTAGTCCAAATCAATTCAAACTTGAACCAATCTATAAAACTTACAACTTTTATGCATAGTCTAGGTATTAATGTTAATCAGGATGGTGGGTCGAGTTCAATCCTAACCTGAAGTTAACTTGACCCAAGTATGTTTAACCTCAACCTAACTAGTTTATCATGGGTATAAGTATTTAATCTAAACTTGACTAAACCAAAACTTGTCTAACCATAGCCAAATCCATTTAACACATTTATAATATGGATACTACAATTTTTTAAAATCAATATGACATCTTTAACTCAAATTAGCTCGAAAATGACATGTTTAACTCAAACTTGACCCATTTACATCAACTGAAAATAATAATTAGATTTTCAAGCCAATCTGAACCCAAGATAATAAATTTCAAAAGATAATGATCTCATAAGATAGTTGATCATATAAAAACCTCATAATGCATTTCTCTTAGAAATTATAGCTGCACTTAAAATCTCAGTATATGATCATCCTAAAATCTCATATAACCTAAGCTTTAATATCTATATAAAAAATATCAGAAAGTATAAGCTTTACCTAAAAATATCAAGAAACTAAAATCCTCACACAATACATAGATTTCTCCAAAACATTAATTAAAAAGCATAAGCCTTAGAAAGCACACATGAATTGACGACTAAAAATCATGCTTTCTCTTTCCTCTCTCCTCATCCCCTTCTCATTCTCTTCTTTCCTTCCACGGCAAGCCACGACTGAGTGAGGTGATGGAATGAAGGAATGGAACTAATGCCATTTTAATATATTTAAAAACTCATTTCAGTGCATGACGCTGTGACACTCAAGTGATTTGGCATCGCAGCCCTACATGCTAAATCCATAATTACTGTAGAATATAATCTTCAATATCGTGGTGGTAATTTCTAGCAATGTTGCGCTCTAAGGCACAACGCGACAGCACTCCAATTTAGACAAAAAATTAGATTCTCATTTTAAATTTATTTTAATGATGATGAAATTGTTACAGTTATTGCATGACCAGCTTGACCTAACATTGTATCAACTCATCTTTTAGGTTCATTACTTCTTGATCTTCATCATCCCACCTTCGATCACACTCACACAATATACTTTATCTTTATAAATTTATTATTCTAATCCATCAATAAAATATTCAATTATGACTTGAGTTCCAACTTTCATAATATTTTATAAAAAAAGGGGGACATATTAATTAGTATGGAATATAAGGATTAAAAAGAGAATTATGAGTGTCTTACCAACTTAGTTGCCAAGTGGCAACTATTATCTATATGATTTAGTACATCTTTAGTTACATGTATCTTGAAGTATAAAATATCCCTCCATTATTATTTAGTACAATAGTGTCATAACTCCATCACTTTGAAAGAGGCTGGACACCCTCCTCGCAACCTCCACAACCTCTCTCCATAGTAATAGTTTCATCCACCTTTGAGAAAGATGGATACCAGTCTTCACAATTCTTAAAAAGTAGCTTAAGAAACCCTTTGGAGTTCGTTACTGACCTCATCATTTTTGTTGGGCCTATTCAACAGAAGTGCATGAGAACTCCTTGCTTAGACAAAAAGTCTTACCTTGAGGAGTTTGTAGTCATCTGTATATTTACTGATATAGTGTAACTCCAAATGGGAGCTAAATATTCGGGATACTAAGAATATTTGGTATCTTTTCATTCCTATAATGGATTGAACTTTGTAGCTCTTTTAATATATATCCCCCACTTCTTGATCGGAGGAATATCCTATTTATTTTTCATATAAAAGTTTTCAAACTTAACTTTGAGATTGAGATTGTCTAATCTCAACAAATGGTTAGTTGAAACGAGTCTAATGATGCCAATAATACCTTAATCCTAATCTAAATTAATCTAAATCAAGCATTTTAATGTATATTTGGAAACTTCTTGGGATAATTTGAGGGATCAAATGACTTAACGATTTTTTTTTTTTTTTTTTTTGGTTCTTGAAGTTGAAATGAGCTTTTTTAAGAGACATTAGATAACCCCAAATTCAAACAATTATGATATCAGTCATATAATAAAATACTTCTACAAATATTTATTGGTCAAGTGGGATCAACACAAACTGTGATTGTGTTCTAATTTATTGTCAAAACAACTTTATACACCCTCCCAAAAATTATAACTTTGTCATAGTTCTACTCATTGATGAGGCTGACATAGAGGTACTTTTAAGACTTCGTCTAGACTCTAGAGCTTTGCCCATTATCACCCAACAGGTGGACATCAACTGTTGTTGATGTCCACCTACAACTGCTATTGATCCAGGTCAATGTTTCTCGTCAATCACTGCTGATGCCCTTGGCCAGCCATTGCCAACATCTTTTGTTAGACTTCGTCCATTACGTAGTGTAGCTAATTTATGTCGACATTTATTGTCGATCAACACTAATAACAATCATCTTATCTTATAATCTCACTTCCCGTAGTGACGTGAAGGGGCAAACCATTGCAATTCGTAACTCCCATATTAATGTTTTTCAACTTGATCAAACCCCATTATTTGGATTTCTTGGGGGAGGAAGAGAGCTTCTTGCTCTTCTAGAGAGAGAGAGAGAGAGAGAGAGAGAGAGAAAACCAAACTTTAATATTATCATTTGGCTTAGCCTTAAGCCTATTACAACCTCTATATATAGAGACTTATTGGGATAAAATGAACCTAAGAAACATCCTAACTAAAATTATACCAATATCTAACAATCTTCACCTTTGTCCATTTTTATAAAAATAAGATAAGATATTTGTTGTCCTCCAAAAACAGTCATAACAATCTTCTTCGCCAATTACCTCTTCTCATCCACCCGCTGTTCATAAAGAACAACCCAAGAAAAGGACTCCACCAGATCATTATCGGCTTCTCCTTCACCTATTTACTCAAGAACTGCTCCGCTAGCTTCTTGAGCCTCTTGTTGCCCGAGCCCAGCTCCACCTCCACTTCACCTGCTAGTTGCAAATAATAGCTCAAGAAATACATTCCCTTTCGATCCTCCATTTCTCCTAATCCATTGATAAATTTGGCCTTGTATCCTACTCGTCTCCAAAACAACTAATCAGGCTCCACCCACTTCCAGTATCGAGCCTATGCGACACACTCGTCGCCCCAGAGCCAACCTTCTTAGCGTGAACGCCGCACAACACCATACTTGGCCCTAAGCATGCGCCTTGCCCCCTGCCCCCCACCCCCACTTGGAGCGCCCAACGTCTGCCTCGCACCTCGCAACCTGCGACCAGTCTACTGCCCTGATAAGGCCCGTTATCATGCTCCATAGTCTTCACTCTTGTCTAGCACAAACGCAAGAACCGCACGCCCAACATCAGCTTGAAGTCGCTTACTGCACCTCCTGATCGCGACACTAGGCCACTCCGTGCCTCCTGATCAAGGCACCATGCCTGACCGAACAAACCTTGCACGAGCCCTGTCGTAAAACATTTTCTTCCATGCTAAAAGCTCACTGAGCTGCCTCACGCAATCGAAAATATGCCTTTCATTCGTTCACCTCCCTTTGTGCTCGAACAAATCAGTCTAATCTTTTGTGTCAATCTGACGTCCTACCTCTCCTTCCCCGCGATTCCGAACACTAGCGCGGTAGCGCGACTCGCGCGTTGGCGAGTTGCCTCAACCGCGGCCGAACCCAGATGTCCCTCGCGCGTTGCCTGTACCGCGGCCGAACGCCCGAACCCAGAACCCTAGCGCAGCCGCCCGCGAACGGCGAACCTGAACCCTCGCCTGTCGCCACTACCAGGTCGCGGGTCGTGTCGGGTCAACCCGGCAACCCGGTCAGGTCGGGTCCGGGTTGAAATGTCCGACCCGTTTGCAAAAACGGGCCGGGTTCGGGTTGATTTAGATCCAAATCGGGTCGGGTTCGACCCGAACCCGACGGGTTGACCCGAATTTACACCCCTAGAAAAACTTGTCATCTACGGTCACAAATAACTATCACAAATATTACATCAAATCATAAATTCAAACAAATCTTGAAATATCACAAAGTTTGATTCCGAGCACAGACAATCATAGTTCTTGTTTGATTCAAACAAATCTTGAAATATCAAAGTTTGATACAGTATACCATTTAGAAGATTTTTTTTCTTCAATGAATTAGTGCCACAATATTACTAATTCAAGTTTTTATCATAGTTCTTGTTTCCTAAAGATATTTTATTTCTAAAAAAAATAAAAAATAAAAAATAAAAAATAGATATCATTTCTAATTCAAAGTGAAATAAATGGACAAACCTAGTAACCTACTAGTTACCTCACACAAACTTAGGCTTAGTTTGGAACTTTTTTTTTTTCCTGCTTTTTAAATAAATATTTTTAATATAAAAATTTCCTTAAAATACCGAAAAAATTATGATCAAAAGTTGTCCCAAACAAAATCCTAAGTAGAGAAAAATTATTTTGAGCGGGCCTTGGACAGCGTCCGGAGACTAATCAAAACACGTCATGTTACTTTTTTGTTTGGTACCGCTGCTCGATAATGCTGTGTACCGGATGGCGTGGCTCATTTTGATTAGTCTCCTGACCGTTCGGTATCAGCACAAAATAATTTCTCCTATCTAGAGCAGCATAGGTGATTTTAAAAGTCAGAATTAATGAGAGGGGACCTTCAATTAATTCAAGAGGTTAGAAGTGGATAGGATGGTCTTATTGGGGCATTAAGTGAGTGTTTGCCTGCTTTAAATTTAAGTTAATTGTGAACCAAATCAAGAAGACAAATTAATGGAAGGGCGATGGGCATTCAATCTATCTTCAACTGTTTTCTGTATCAAATATATAAAAAATAAATATATTACAAGACAGTATTGATGTTGACGACCAAACAGTCCTTTAACGAGTATTAATTTCAGTAAAAAATAAATTGTAAATGCATCAAGCCTAATTTATATTCCTATTTGATAATGTTGCTCTTGAATAAAAAATACATAAAGAATTATTATTATTATTATTTTATTTTACTTTATTAATTTTTGGGAATGGGGTATCCACCCGCTGCTATCCCCGAAAGTGTGCTTACCGGCGTGACTAATTCTCAGCTGACCTAGATAATGCACCTACCTCAGAAACCAGGCCCGCACTTGATTTGACCCCACTTAAGAGGTACTGCCGCTCCTGATTATTAGGTGCAGAGTGCGGGCGGGGAGAATCATCCGCACAAGCATTGGGTACCTAGCGGTACCAGCACTAGATACCGCTGGTTACCCAATGCTTGTGCGGACGGTGCGCACTCCACACCTAATAATTTTTCCACAGATTTGGAGGTTCCCAACCGTACTTGCCCAACAAACAGGCTAAGCAGGAATTATTAGTTGCTCGTTTTTTCCCTTAAAAGTAATTAAATGAAGGTATAAATTGACCATTTTACAGTACTAATCCTTCAACTTCAGCTCTATGCTCTTAAATATGCTCTATGCTCTTAAATATGAGGTATCCACAAGGCAACAGAGTATGAAATTCAACAACTCTCTAGTCCTCTACTCTTCTCCTCTCGTATGAACATAGAAAGGAAGTGAAAAAACAAAAAACTAGCCATGGTATCTTTGCAAGCAACACTCTCCAGTAAGGAAAAGAAACCTGCTTCTTTAATGGAAATATCCTCTAAGAAGAAGAGAAAGAGAGAAGAAGAAGCGGATAAAGGAGGAGACCAGCTGACAAATGATTCTTTCATCGAGCTGAGCCTTGAGACGCCCTTGCCCTTGGAGTGGCAGCGATGCCTGGACCTTAAGGTACCATTTATAAGCTTTTTTTGCATCTTTTATCTTCACTTCTGTAGCATATAAGTTTCTTATTCGTTTATATTGTAAGCCTGTATTTGATAAAAGAAGTTCATTAAAATGTTATATAAATAAATATAAAGAGTTAGTATTTACTAAATAGTTTTTTGCCTTAAAAGTTAAAACTATCCCTACAGTCAGGAGAGATACACTATTACAACACCAGGACCAAGAGAAGAGCATCCAAGGATCCAACTAGCCCTCTCCAAGGCTTAGACCTGGAACTTAGCCTCATGTGCACTGAACCATCAGAAATCCATGGCTTGGCTTTGCAGGAGCCATCATCCCCTTCAATTGTTGTTGTAGATGCTTCTGATGAACAGGAGATGGTGGCGATGGTATGTGGGAGATGCCACATGCTTGTCATGATGTACAAGTTGTCGCCTTCGTGTCCTAATTGCAGGTTTTCAAACTCGCCGAGGACTGCAAGTGAGAAAATTATTGCGTGCGGCGTCCGGATTCGTCCAGAGACGAATCCGGATGCGCCACATCACCGGAGTCCTAGTGCATCCGGGTGACGTGGCGAGTCCGGATTTGCCTTTGGGCGGTTCGAACGCCGCACATAATAATCTCTTCTGCAAGTGAGCCCGAATAAGGGCTATTGTCTTGGTTTGATTGTTAGTCAGCTGTGTAGATTTTAATTTGGGTTCTACTGGAGAAGTTGGGCTGTAAGGAGTAAGGATATTTTGAAGAAGTAAGAAGAAAGGGATGATGTAATTACGCTTATAATGAGATGGACGTAATGGTGATGTTTATATGGATATATAGAGTAGCAATGAAGATCATTTAAAAAAAAAAAAAAGAACAATAGAATTTTTTCTTGCAAAGTTTTACTAAGAGTTCATCCTCTACTTTTGCTTTGTTCCGTTCTGCTTGCTGGTTACTGGATATAAAACTTCAGAATCTGATTCAAATAGTATAGATGGATTTAATGGCATATCCCCTCTTCCACAAGTCTTAAAGCATTGCAAAAAGTCTTCGTCGAAATGTTCAGAATCTTAAACTTGTAAGTTGTTCGAGGGAGCAGATTTAATTTAGTTTTAGAGATTTACTAATGAGAGTGTCAGAATCTTAAACCTATAAGTTGTTCAGGGCTATTGCACTTACTTGCTTGAGACGAGTTCATATGATTCGTTGTCTGGTTGAGATTACTATATTTGTAGATGAACAAGTTCTTTGAAATTGAAACTAATCAAGTCAGTTTGAATGGATTTTTTATAGCAGCAAATCCGCGGTAAATCCATCGTAAATCATTTGTAATTTGCAATGGAATTTGCGGCGTTTTGCAAAAACGAATCCGTCGTTTTTCTCATTATGATTCCGTGATAAATCCGCGGTAAATTTGCCGCAAAATATTTATGATGGATTTGTTCCGTCTCAAATACTTTTACGACACAACTTGTAGCGTGGGACTTGAATCTGCCGCAAACTGAAATTTGCAACGGATTTAGCTTGTTTTGAGATAGATTTTTCTGACATAAAAGCCTGACTTTCATATAATGTAAATTATTTGATATACTTTTTTATAATTTTTGAAAAAATATCAAGGTATGAATATAAATTATGTCTCCTTTCAAAATAGTAATATATTATATATTCTTACACATTTATAAAATTTTATTGCAAATTCTACCTTTGTATTATGTAATATATAATGATATATCATTAAAAAAACAATCCTGATCGAGCACGAATCTCAAGGCCATTTTGCATTGAAAACTTTTGAAATTAAATTCGGGACTATCCAAACTTCGATTTCAACAAACTTATACTTGAACTGAACACTCGAAAAGACGAACCCAACAACACCAAATTTGTTCTAATTCAAGTGTAAATGAGTTCAAATCAAGGACCCGAAGCGCATTTGGTAGGTTCAAACCATAAATTGGAATATCAAATAATTTTCAAATATGATATGCTTCTAGTTCAATCGAGTAGCTCGACGAGATGAATCCAAGAAGTCTAAGATCATTGAATTATGATATCATAAGATACTCAAATACTCTACAAACAGTCCATGATCAAGAGAGTCGATATTGGATATCCATTCAAGACACTCCCAACATGCATTTGATCTTCTCCCTATTTATGGGTCATGCCACTTTCAAAAAATTATAAATAAATCTCTCATTCTTCATTGGGTAGAGGAAGGAGGAAGGGAAAAAAGAGATGAGACGAAGAGACATATAAGATCTCTCTTGCCACTAAGCTCCTCCTCAACCACCGCTTTGCCACCAACCGTTGCCGGACTTTTGCCCGACTACCAACTGTAGCCAAACCTACGATTGGCCACCAATTCTCACTAGACTTTTGCCCTGCCTCCACCTTTCGCCAGACTTATGCCCGACCAGCGATTGTCGCCGGACTTTCTCCCGACCACCAACTGACACAGGATTTGCGCATGGCCACCAAATTTGGCCCAACCACTAATTGTCGTCATACTTACGCTCATCCACCGATTTTGGCTGAACTTTCACCTTGCCACTAACTGACGCCGAATTTACACATGACCATTGATTGTTGTTGGACTTTTGCCGGACTTCCGCTCGACTACCAACTATCGACGGACTTATGCCTGGTCATCGATTATCATTGGATATCCTCCCAACCACCGTCGCCGACTACAATCCTTCTGACCTCCATTGCTCGACTACAACCCTTCCCACATTCATCACCCGACTACCGTCCTTCTGACCTTCGTCGCCTAATTACGATCTTTTTGCCAACATTTGCCCGACTAAGGTCTTTCCGACAACTACAGTACTTCTGACCACCGTCACATGACTACGGTCCTTCCAATCTACATCACTCGCCGACTATGATCATATTGACCAAATGAACTTACCGACACTAATTCTTCCAACTCCCACCATGTAATGCACTCTATATGATGTATATTTGCTACATCGAGCCAAGGCCTTCCCATCAAAAAAGAGTTTCATTTGTAATCAAATGCAAATACTACTGGATTCTACTATTTATGACAACATCCTATCACAACAGATGAGGCGTAAAACAATATTGTCTATTATACTTTTCTTTAATATAACTTTAATATTTTGCCAATGTTGAATTTTGCAAGTTCATGTGAATGTGAGCTATGTTTAAGCTCTGTTATATAATGTGTATGCATATGTGAGGTAGAGCATTAATAGAAGTTGCTTGGAGGAGGTTTCTAGTGCAGGTTAAGAACCTACGAAGTTTTGAGTTATTATGTTCAAAATGTTTTGTCAAATTTATGACAAGTTTCTAGCCATCTCCATGAAAAGGATTGATAGTGCCATTAAACAAATGCGTGAGTGCATGGCATGAGCAGTTGATAGCCCGTTGGAGCATAGAGCAAATGTAAATGAAATATTTAGGTGTTTAGGGCATGATTGGTCAGAAGATAGTAATTGTGTACTCTAAAATCATTCTAAAAAATATGCGAATAAAGATCTATAGGACCAGGAATTTCTTAAATAATTCTGGTTGAATATAATTTATTAAAAAAAAAAACATTTACTAACATTCTTAATTGTTTATCTTCAACACTTCATCACCACTATGGCTCAAATATTTTATCTTTCACTGTTTAGCTTACTTAGAACCGGAAAATCGAATAACAGTTTTGCTTATTCTTAAATTTCAGCATCTCTATGCTTATAATCCTAAAATAATTTAATAAGCTGCTCATTTATAAAATTTCTCCTAAATTATTGACAATATTTTTGTAAAAAAAATTAAAAAACCTTCATTAACTTAAAACACGGCCGGAACACTACTGAAACTCAGTAGAAATTGCAGAAAAGCAGGCGCCGAGCTCAAGATCAATCGAGAAACAAAAAAAGAGAGATAGATGGGGAGCAGATTAGGTCGCCGCGTTGTCCACTTCGCCAACCTCCCCATCAAGCTTCTAATGCCCTCACCACCCTTCGAATCCATCCGTGAGATCGCGCTCAAGACGATCCCTTCAGCTTCAAAGATCGAGATCCGACGAGTTCTCGAATCCCTCTACGGCTTCGAGATAGAAGACGTCCGCACGCTCAACATGGAAGGCAAGAAGAAAAAGCGCGGGCCTTTTCTCGCAGCTAAGCCCGATTACAAGAAGGCCTACGTCACCCTTCGCTCTCCACTCTCGCTTAACCCTAGCCTTTTCCCTATACGCTGGATCCAAGAGGAACGTGATCGGATCGCTCAGGCCTCCTCGGCCAGGTCCCGGAAGTCGTCGGTTGTGGATGAGAGTAAGGGCAATGAAGGGAGATCGCACTGGCTAGATGATCCTGAGCGGCGAGAACGCGAGGAGCTTGAGGCGCGAAGGAGGTATCCTGCGTCGAGGAGAGATGGGGACAGAGGGCAGAGGGGTAGGAGGGGAGGTAGAGAACGGGAAGGGAGGAGAAAAGAGGAGGAAAACAAGTTTCCATGGAGCAGTATGCGAAAGTGGAGCTAAGGTATTTGTGGTAATGCTTCAATCAACTAAAAAGTTTTTGTTTTGAAGGTGCATGGCCAGTGCTTTTGGCTACTGATAGAGTATGCATTGTTCGTACGTTTCTTTTTAGCGGTAAAAGGAGATTTTTGTTGTTGCAAACGTGCTTATATGGCTTTGATCTGTTTTAGAGCTTGTTGGAATTTCCATTATTATTATGATCATTTTTTGCGACTTTGGGAGTGAATCTGGAAACCAAGCTTGGACTTTGCTAGGATGATCTGTAAGGATTTTTTTTTTTTAAATTCAAATTGAAAAGATATGAGAAAGCTATGAAACATAAATGGATGGTTTGCTTGCTGTCTGAGAGTGAATATCTGACAAAAATCTTTTGACTTCCTTCATCTTCTCTCTGTCTTCTCCACCTAGTCCTCGCATCTCTGCTTTGGATTAATTCTTTAATTTAGGTTGTGACATAATTTATATCATTACATGAATTAATGGTTTGAATCTGACATTTTATTCCCTAATCCCTCCCAACCAAACTGCCATGGAGTATGAAAATTTGGCTACATTTGAAGAACAAGTCTTTGCTTCCATAAGTATTCATTGCCTATAGAACTTACTATTATAGGACTGTTGATGTGATACAATCCCATGCAAAAATGATTTGCTTAATGACGTTTGCACGCTTAGATTTAGAGGCCATAATAAGTAAGATCTTATGTGGAATTGAACGATAAGATAAATATTAAGTGGTACTTAGCTTAGGTTAATTCACATGCATATAAGTTAAGTTCAAAAGATAGCCATCGTAATCCAACATTGCATACATGGATTGTTCCAACAATAAATTTCAATACTATCAATTAGATTATGATATGAAAGATCCCTCACACAACTCTTCTAATTACTAGGCTTTAGCGGTGAAGTGCTTGACATGAGCTTTGTGACTCCAAATATAACCACACTTGAAGGTGAATTAGGAAGATATAAACGTAGGAAGAAAAGTTTACCAAGGGAAGACAAATGCGGAGCTCCGACGTGGTCGTTTGAGTGTTTGGGGAGGGATGAACGGCACCACGAATTTTCTGGCCGTTTGGGACAACACTTTGACAACACTTGGGTAATAGACGGCACTCAGGACTTCACCAATCAGCTGGACCAAAAAACAAGATTGCAAAACTCTCTGGGACGATGCGTGGAATGCTGGTCAGCAGACAAGAGCAAAATCTGGCAGCACTATGGCTGATTGGAGCTCCCCGGACAGCAGTTTCTACTTGGAAAATTGCTGGACAGCAATTTACTGTAGGTTTTTGGAGTTAGGTTTTGAATTTTGAATCCCCAACTCATGTGATCAATGCCATAAAGTGGCATTTAATGGAATTAATCCCAAGCAAGGCCGGCGGCTTAAAGAGGGGAGAGGAGGGAATTAATTCACAATCCTGAAATAAATTTCAAAATTTGAAATTTTAGGAGAGAAAAAATATTTGAAATTAATTTCAATTTCAAATAGGATGGGGCATTAAAGGAGCAATCAATGGGGGGAAATCCCTCATGGGGGCCGGCGGCATGGTGAGAGGGGAGAGGGAGATTAGGGAGGGATTAAGCGCTTTCCAATTGAGTCGATGCCACCTAGGATGAAAAATTAATAATTCCACATGTCATGAAATTGGGATTGGATCAATTCAAAAACTTTCCTTTTTAGGAATTTTGCAAATATGGAAAGTTTGAATTTCAAATTTGAAATTCAAAATCGGTAACTCCTTTATTTATTGCTAGGCCACAAGCAAGGAGCCATTATGATGATTGACATCTTCATCATGGCTGGGAGCAAGGTGGTGGCCGGCGGCCAAAGGAGGAAGAGGGGCTTGCCATCGGGTTTGGGGATTTCTTGATGGAGCTTGGGTTGTGGTGGAGGAAGCTAATGGGTAACTTGGTGGATGATGGGATCTCGGGTAGGGCTTGGCGTGGGGAGGAGGAAAACGAGATTTGGAGAAGAAAACAATAAGATAAAAATAAACCACGAGTCGAGGACGCTTCCGACGACTGGCGGGTATTGCTTTTGCCCTCACCTTGGGCTTTCCTTAGAACTCACACAGAGATCTAAAAGAATTGAACTCACCAAGAGATCAAGAAACTATGAACTCACAAAGAGAACACAAAGAGAAGAATTTCATAATAATCATCATCCCTTTCCAAGAGGAAGGGGAGGGCTTAAATAGCCAAATACATGAAGGAAAATAAAAAGACACAATTGCCCCTAGGGCAAACATAAAACAAAGCCCTCAAGTGAGGATAGAAATGAAAAATTACAAATAACAAATACATCAAAATAAATAGACACGATCGTAGCCGTTGATCTTCAATGTCCTCATCAACTGTAAATGGGGTATATTGTGCGTCTGTACACATAAGCATACTTGTGAAATCTCTAGAATGGTCAAGACTATTGAACTTACGATTGCAGATTTACTGGAGCTTATTGTTTTGTTCCTACAAGTTTTACGTAGCATTTGTTCTGAGGGCTCATTTCTTTACGTGAAGTTTAAATTTTTTTAGAAAAACAATGAAGTTTGCCAAACCCTTCATTCGGTTAGTTGCAGTTAGAAACCAGTATTGTTTTCAACCGCATAAAGCTCCTCAAAACTCCTCCATAGTGATGATTTCATTTTTCACGTTCAAAATGACTGCAAAGACATACAATCAATGAGCCCTTAAGGCTTCGTTTGGGACGGCTTTCTTATTGCTTCTTAAAACAGCCTTCTAGTTATAAAATTTTAATTTTTGTACTAGAAAGCCGCTTTAAGAAATAGGAAGAAAGCCATCCCAAACGAAGCCTAAGTCTCATAAAGTTAGAAAACATGTTTTGAAAAATGATTTATTTATTGGATTTAGGCTTCGTTTAGGACGGCTTTCTTTAAAGCAGCTTTCTTGTACAAAAATTAAAATTTTTGTAATAAAAATCTGCTTTAAAAAGCAGTAAGAAAACTGTCCCAAATGAAGCCTTAGTCATTTTGTTGGATGTAGTGAGAAGTCAATATGGATTTTAAACTCGGCAAAATTTTTTTACATTTCTCAAATGAGATGATTTCATTTTTGTACTAGAAATGAATGAAAATGAAGTCCTCATTTTCTAAAATGTCTTTTATATACAAACAATCAAATGAGCCCTAAGTTTTTGTGATGAACAATACACTGTTTTTGTTTGAATGAAGTGGATGCCAGCCATGATTGTGGATTCTCTTCTTCCTCATGTTATATTAGTAGGACTACACGATTTTTGTCTGTAAAATGATTTATAAATTTATACCTATTGTTATTACATCTACTTTACCGTTTGATGCTATAACTCTTTTGTTCGAAGTTTATAGTGTCTGGTTCTTATGAGACAGAACCTCTTAATTGCCTATCATAGATTTTTCGTGTTTGAAAATGTTCCTGATTCGCTTAATAATTTCAGATGCCCAGATTTGTCTGCATTACTATTTTCTTATAATTTACTCTTCTATCCTATTTTACTTCTAGAGAAATGGTCTCTTTGAAGTTGGAGACTGTAACTCATGCTTTTAATGGCTTTAGAAGGCTAAATTTTGTGGCATGGCTAGTTTTTGTGATTTCTTAACTCTGTGGTTTTGTATTATACAAGAGTGTATATGATGTGAAACGTAATGCATGGAAACAAGAACTGCTTGGGGATTTTAATATAAGATTGTTAAAGCCTTGCTAGTTATAGAATTAATGCTTACCCGAATTAAGTTCTCGGAATTATCAAGTCGAAATTAAGTAAGGCATGTGGTTACAACTAGATTAATGGGACAATATCAAATTGACAACATAGAATTAGATAGTAATGTTATGGAGAGAAACAATAATCCACAATTAATAAATAGAACTTTTCACCTTAGGTCTCTCACTCACTCTCTTGTTGGTGGCACTTTAATGGAGGAAGATTGAGATCAACCGAGCGATGCCACTAGGAGACAAATGGCGCACAAAGTGTAGTCCGTTGGAGTGGTAGCCGGTGGCGGGTAGTCCATGGGATGAATAGAGAGCATCCAACGTCTTATCCTTTCTTCCTTGATCATCAAAGACGAAGCTGTGGTTGATGTCGGGGTCGGCCTTCCATGGATGTGGCGAGCTCTCTTCTTGAGCCCTTGAGGGGGGGAAAGGTGGCGGTTTAGTGAGGGGAGGGGCTCAATTTTCTTCAATCCGGATCTCCACGAAAATAACTTGGCGAAAATTTAGAACTCTCGAAGACAAAATAGTTTGGTGAAAAATCTAGAACTCACAAAGAGATCTAGCTTCTCCTACAAACTCACTAAGAGATCGAGGAGGGGAACTCACAAAGAGGTCATAAGTGGCAAAAAAATTTTTTCATCAAAAAATAACTATTACATAAGAAAAGGGTCATATATAGGCCTCCAAATGACAAAGAAAATAAAAGACTAAAATGCCCCTTAGGCTACAATAGTGACCAAATACCCATAAGGGAAAAAGCGGAAAAACTGAAAATAACATAAACTACTACATGAAATGACTCAAAATAAAACTCATGATCGTAGCCGTCGATCTCCGGTGTCTCCTGATTGTACACGTGTCAAAAAATACTGACAATGTCCTCATCATTCTCCCCAGGTGGGAGAAAACTCGACCCCGTCGAGTAAGCATCTATAGAGCTCTCGTACCACTCTAGTAAGTCGGGGTCCACTCGCTGCAGCTCGTCACGATCAACCCATGTGTTCTCCGTTTTCGGTTTCCCTGCTCATTGAACTAGATACATTTGTTGACCATCATCTCTAGTGGAAATCGCTAAGTATTATCTCAATCTTCTCTGTATTGGGTAAATTAGGCAATTATGGGGTGGAGTTAGGCTGGGGATCTCAACAGGTGGGTTCACACAAGGCTCATTATTTCGTGGAATAGGAGGGTTACACTCTGGACTTCCGAAGGTTACAAGATCTTCGATGTTAACATAGGATTAATGTTAAAACCTTCAGGAAGGTCTGACGCATAAGCATTACTATTTAAAATTTTCTACTGTTATTTGAACGGTCCAACGCTTCTAGCATATAACTTCATAACGATCCCTTGTGGGACTGCTCCGGATGAATCCGAACCAATACAAAATCTCTAATATCAAATTCTTTGAACCGTCTCTTGAGATTGGCAGTAAGTTTATAACTGGCATTGCTTTTGGTTATTCTTTTTATTAATATCCTTCTGCAGTTCTTGAGGATGAGATGCAAATGTGGATGCAAGAGACTCGGTGTGCATGATGAATGACAAGAATCATGAGCTTACAAACTAAAGTTTTAAACATAGACAAATTAGGAACACAACAGACTACAACACAACATACGAACTCACACGAACACGTAGTTATAACAGGTGGACGAGTCACAAAAGAGGGGTCTAAAGTGTTCGGCCTAAAGGAACTGGTGTGGGGGGAGCAATGAAGACATCCTTAGCTAAAAGGACATTCCTATAGGAAATTTCAATCAGGGTCGTAGGTAGTCTCCTAGGAACAATAGTGTAATCTAGTAAATTCATCCCATTAGGAGAGAGATGGTCCTTAACAGGGAAGGACAAGACTATATCGGGCAACACGAATGAATCAGGAAGAAGATAAGGTGATGGCTCCTGACTCACAGTCATAATGGGATAGCCAAACGAGTCACCAGCAGGTATGAGACTTAAGAAATTGGGTATGGTATCTATACCAGAAGTGGGCACGACAGTTAAAATTGTAACATGAAAGTATGAGCTAAGACTTTCTCTCACATTAAAGTCGGCACGATGAGTGGTGGGATAAGCCCAATCACGAAAGTCACACTCTTTAAAATGTAAATCTAGATGAGTGATTCCTAAAATAGACTCCAATAAAATAAGATGAGACCCATTATTCAAGTTAGGCTCAGAAACTTTCAGAATCCAATCACTGTCTTCCGGACTCATATTTCTATCATCAATAGAATCAGATTTGGGTATAACCTTAAGATTGATAGACTCGGGGTTAGTTAAATTGGGGCTTAAATCAGGTAGTAAATTCAATTTAACCACTTCCGACTCGAGATCATTATCATCAAGATTATCTAAAGTCAACTCAGTAAGGGTTACAACTAAGTCAGGATCTTCCGAATTTAATTTCAATGTGTTCGAAGTCAGATTGGCTTCTTTCAAGATCACATTACTATCATCCAGACATACCTTATCCAAAGAGTTATCCTTGAGAAGATTAGGATCGGGGTGGCCTAAGGTGTCGACGTTTAAAGGTTCTAATTTTCCTAGCTCAGGATTTAAGTCATGCTGGGAGTCTGATTCAATCACTGTTGTTTCATCCTCAAAAAATTCTTCGTCATTATTTATATCATTAGCATCCACGAAATGGATGCACTCAGTCTCAGGTTCAGGGGACCTCTTCTTTTTAATGCATTCCTTTATTACAATCATACCTGCAGGGTCAAGGAATGGGGAATCAAAAGGTTGACTGGGATGGCTAGAAGTGGGTCCAAGTGGGGAGCTATAAGAGATTGATCTATCAGAAGACCCAATAGAGGGTCGGCCTTTAAGTTTTGGAGAGGACCTACAGGGTGGGGCAGCAACCCTGATGTTACTAAAGGATGGGTGACCACTCGTAGGGGAAGTGTATTTTAATCCAAGTTCTCGTTTTATGTTTTTCCAATCGGAGGTGGGGTATTCGCCACGAAACTCTTTATGATCTTCCAACCTCATCCAAAATTGGAGAGCATTACCGCTCAGGTGTGACCTAGCAATGCTAAACTGGCGAGAATTAGGGATTTCACGTGATTCAAAATAGTCCTCTAATTATCTAACCCATTCCCTAAAATAGTAAGGGTCCAAAGAACCATCAAAGGTAGGCAGACGATAAGGTGGCTCAAATTGAGGTCGTTGTGGCTTAAACTCGGGTCTAGGTTGAAAAGCATAGGGGGACACATAATTCGAGCGGGGATAGTCAACAGGTTTCTCCGTCATAATTCTAGTCATAGTGCCCACTAGGTTAACGATGTCATCTAAACTCTTTTGGAGTCTTATCGGGTCCATGGGTAAGTGTCAAGTGAAACCTAATTAAGATTGGGTGCAAGGTACCACACTCTACAAGGAGAAAACACCATTTCTACTTACTATAGGGTGAAAGAAAATTACTGGACAGCAATCTAAAATGATGGACGAAGTTATCTACGCAATTTAGATGGACTCTAGGGTGTGGACAGCAAGTTATCACAAGTTTAAAGTCACCTAAATGTCACTAAACAGTGCAGGAATGAGATGGACAGCAAACTACAGCAGTTTGTTTAAGTTGTCTAGGTGTTAGGAAGGTTCCGAGGGAGTGGACAGCAATACAACACAAACTTAGACTCAAATTAAAGTGCTGGAATTTTCAGGAAAGCAGGTTTTATGGCTAGAGCTAAGCAACATAATCAATTAGAGGTGTTGTAGTGACAAAGACAACCCCTAGACAATGAATTAAGCTTGCTTACAATGATGAAACCATGCAGAAATTTTTTGGACAGCCAAGTAAAACAGGGAATTGAAATTAATTAGGCAACGGGATGCATGCAACAAGTGTCACAAAAGGTTAACTAGACTCCTAGGAACTTCTAGCACATGTAAAGCATGCTAGCCATGCTCTGATACCAAGATGATGTGAAACGTAATGCATGGAAACAAGAACTGCTTGGGGATTTTAATATAAGATTGTTAAAGCCTTGCTAGTTATAGAATTAATGCTTATCCGAATTAAGTTCTCGGAATTATCAAGTCGAAATTAAGTAAGGCATGTGGTTACAACTAGATTAATGGGACAATATCAAATTGACAACATAGAATTAGATAGTAATGTTATGGAGAGAAACAATAATCCACAATTAATAAATAGAACTTTTCACCTTGGGTCTCTCACTCACTCTCTTGTTGGTGGCACTTTAGTAGAGGAAGATTGAGATCAACCGAGCGATGCCACTAGGAGACAAATGGCGTACAAAGTGTAGTCCGTTGGAGTGGTAGCCGGTGGCGGGTAGTCCATGGGATGAATAGAGAGCATCCAACGTCTTATCCTTTCTTCCTTGATCATCAAAGACGAAGCTGTGGTTGATGTCGGGGTCGGCCTTCCATGGATGTGGCGAGCTCTCTTCTTGAGCCCTTGAGGGGGGGGAAAGGTGGCGGTTTAGTGAGGGGAGGGGCTCAATTTTCTTCAATCCGGATCTCCACGAAAATAACTTGGCGAAAATTTAGAACTCTCGAAGACAAAATAGTTTGGCCAAAAATCTAGAACTCACAAAGAGATCTAGCTTCTCCTACAAATTCACTAAGAAATCGAGGGGAACTCACAAAGAGATCATAAGTGGCAAAAAATTTTTTTCATCAAAAACTAACTATTACATAAGAAAAGGGCCATATATAGGCCTCCAAATGACAAAGAAAATAAAAGACTAAAATACCCCTTAGGCTACAATAGCGACCAAATACCCATAAGGGCAAAAGCGGAAAAACTGAAAATAACATAAACTACTACATGAAATGACTCAAAATAAAACTCATGATCGTAGCCGTCGATCTCCGGTGTCTCCTGATTGTACACGTGTCAAAAAATACTGACAATGTCCTCATCAGTATAAACTTAAGTGTCTTTCAAACTAGATCAAGCTCTGTGTGTTTAGAGGGTTCTTCTTGTGAAAAGAATTTAAAAGGCACATCGAATGATGCAAATGATCTGATCCCATTGTGAACTTTTTATTTTCAATTTAATGAATACTTCTACGCATTATTGTAATTATGAATCCCAAAACTTGCAAGTTAGTATTATAGATTTTGTTTGGAATGATTTTTTTAGTTCTTTCTAAAGCAATTTTTTTTAAAAAAATTTTGTATAGAAAGCTGCTTTAGAAAGCACTAACAAAACCGTCCCAAACGAAGTCATAATCATATATGAGTACCCATACAATTCCACATTTATAAGAGACACATATATTATTAAAAATACAGAAACTATATTGACTGGAGACATTTATTATGAAAAATATAAGATATAAACAGACACAATATTATAATATTATATAGACGTTATTTTGTCTGAGCTTTAAGCCTTTAAATATTTCCAAAAGCAAAATATTTTTGAGAAATTTATTGAAATGGAAGGGATACGCTGTCACAGTTGATTTCATTTCTGGATAAGAAGTTTGATGATTTATTATAGTTAGTCAATCAATCATAAATTATATATATCAAAATTAATGAAATGGATCCCAGTTACTGTTTTTTAGTACCAAGTGTTCTTAGATTAACTTAATTGTTGAGCAAAGTGGGCATGCCGATGGCATAACTTCTAAGTAACGAACTATGGTTTAGGCTTCGTTTGGGATGGCTTTCTTGCTGCTTCTTGAAGCTGCTTTTTTGAATAAAAATTTTAATTTTTTAATTAAAAAATTGCTTTAAGAAGCAGTAAGAAAGCCGTCCCAAATCAAGCCTTAATTGGTTGTAAAAAGAAGTAGATAACAATTGGCTAGGGCCTTATAAATGGCCTGATATAATTTAGCCCGCTATGATAAAAATTGGGCTATAATTGGCTAAGATTTCAGACTGTTTTTTTACTGATTTTTATAGCAGCTTTTAAAACACATTTTTTGGAAGCATAAAAAAAAATCAGAAGTTATCTCAAATGAAGCCTACGTTTATTACTTAAAATTGGAGGATTTTGATTGGAAGACTAGAGAATTAGTGAAAGTTACAATGAGCAATAGATATTATATAATTACTAGAAATTTTAAGAGGTATGAAATAATTCAAAAATTTTCTAGAAGGTTCTTAACAAAAAAAAAAGTAATTGTATAGTTTATGAAGACTTGAAAGATAATTTTATTGGTGAAGTGCATGATTAGCAATGTGGTTGGACTTCTGTTTGATAGGGTTCATTTAGTTTGATTTTTGCCTTTCCATTACATAGGGTTGCAAGTTGCTATCCGAAAATGCTTTGTGAAAAAGTTTCGATATTTTGTTCTAAAATTAATTTTTTCAATGTAAACTTTTTCGAAGGTAGCTCCTTTTCTTTATCCATTTGATCTCTTTGTTGCTGCAAAACAGATAAAAAGCTCAATGAATCAATAGTTATTCCATTGTAGAGTTAAATTAGAAAAGATTTTTGGATTAGAACATGCGAATCCACTAGCCATAATTTCGATTTGGTCTATTTTTTTAGCAAATTTTGATTTGGGGTTCGGCCCTGATCAAATCAACTAACGATTTGTTTGAAATATTTAAAATGTCTTATCTATGTATCTATATATGTATGATTTATTTGGCAAAAACATTACAGTTTTGTTTTTTTTTTTTCAAAATTTTGAGATTGAATTCTACATATATTAGATCCGTCCTTCCACACTAAACTTTGCCAAAAGACGATCAAGCCAATTTAGACCAATTTGAACCAAGGTGACGGGAGATTAGTACATTGTCTACGTTGAAGCCAATTTTGAGGCCTTATACAAGGGCCGAAGCTCATAACAGTGATGGGGTCTGGCAGATTGTACAATCAAAATCAATCAAAATGGCTTACGGAAACGTTATTGTACCAAGACTTCAAGTCTTCAACGGCTACTTTCAGGCTCAAAGGAACTTACTTCAAATCATAAATCCTAAATTCTAAATCCTAAATCCAAATCTGCGATTTAAGGAATGTGACTGAAATTGTGAAGAGAAAAATAATTTTTTTTTAAGTTATAAAAAATAATTATCTAGTTAAAAAGAAATTATTGAAAGTAGAAAAAAAATACTATATCAAATAAAATAGTAATAACATTATCCCAAATAAATCACGAATTATCAATAATTATCCTTAAATTATATAGCCCAAAGTTAGAAAATCAACCGAAGAAATACAACTCTTCATCAAAACACTTTGTTGGTATTTAATACATAAATCAAAGTTTATAATATAACATTTTTTAAAAAATATAAAACTAAAAAGCATTATGAAAGAGATAATATAGTTTCCAAGAAAATTTCCACCCGCAGGAGAAATGTTGACAGAGGACGCCTAATTGTTCTCTTAATTCGTGAAGGCCGAATGGAAGAAACTGAATAAATGAATGTTCTGTTTTTCTATCACGTCGGATCAGATAAAAAGAAAGCCCACAAGTAGTCACAATCAAACGGGACAATACGAGGAACTGAGAAAGTTTCCAAACCTGCAATGGCTCTCAAGCCTATTGAAGGATCTATGTTGGTTAGTGCTGATTTCTAGCAGGCGCATCCACTAGATTGCTGCACGGTGTGGGACGAACTCGCAGTGGGCTTCAGATTCACATCGACCATTTCTTCTTGTTTGGTAGAAGATAAGTTCTCCATGCCTGGCAGAGCTGCTGCAATTTTCCTGAATAGTGGCTTTATGTTGAATCCTGCTTTGGCACTGGTCTCTATGAACATGACTCCAAGGTCTCGAGACTTGCCTTCACCTTCTTCTATAGAAACTTGCCTGTTAAGCTTTCAAGTTAGAAAAAGGAAAGTAAAAGGAACCAACGATGAGTCCTACAGGTACTAATAGCAAATTGTGAGACTTGAGAATATTCATGAAATGAAATGGGGGGGGGGGGGGGGGGGGGGGGGGGTTTAAATGATAACAGAGGGTCTATGTGCTGCTTCAAAATTTTGTGAGTAATCCGTCTCCAACCGCTTGTGAGCTCCAACCGAATGAAAAAACTTCCGCTATTTGGTTGTGGGTGAACAATGCGACGTCGATATTGGCGCCGCACTGTTCACCTATGCTATTTTTCTGTCTCTATCGGATTTGCGGAAGAAACGTGCGAAATAGGAGAAAGACAGTTACTGCGCAAAATGGAGTTCGATTGGAGATGAATCATGGCATTTTTTAGTTTCACTTAATTTTGGAGTGAAAAATAGGATTTTCCGTTGAAGATGCCCTTACAGACCATGCTAAGGTTTTATTTAGACGCAGCATGGTTAAAGTCTGTGTACAAAAACACTAAAAGTAAATTTTGCATCAACGAAGGAAAGCTGTACTGAATAAAGTTGCAGAGCCATTTCATGCAAAGGAAGTCAAGATTCCATGAAGTGCAACTAAATGCCAGATTACTGGACTAAATAAAGTTGCATAATTATGACCATGTGGATAAATACGCAGAAAGTTGACAAATATGATACAGGCATGCAAACTTTCAGCTTTAACGAAAAAGATGCATCAATATTTTACAAATTTCCCCCATTTTCAAGGATTAGGTTCCCTCTGTTTCAGGTCCTACATCAAAACTGGTATCAGAGTTCAGTGAAAGAGGGATTCATGGCGGGGGGTAGCAAACGACCAGCTCTTGATGGTGAGCAGAGCTTAGACACCCCATGGGCGGCACACTGCGCTAGCTACAGCAGATGACGGATGAGTTTTTTCGGTTCTCTATACAAGTGCACAGATACATTCAACTACTCAAAGGAGGCGGACAACCACACTATTACCGCGAATGATTCACCCTATGTATCAAAGTCGGACAAAGAACGTCACTTGCAACAATAGCTCAAAATTTCGGACTCCACTGACGGGGAGAACTAACTGTACTATAATGATAGGAAATACTTGAGTTCGCAAGTAATCCAAGAGGAAATACTTGGGTTTGCAAGCAAACCTAGCAATAATTGACCAAAACAGCGAGAAAACAAGAAAAATCTGGATGAAATCAATCTAAGAACAATAGATTGCAATAGTAGAATCAAAGCAAAAAAAACTCCAAGCAATATACAATTGATCCTCAATTTGAGAGGAGGATCATCTCTCCCAATCTCTAGATTGGGGATCTAGAGCCCAAGAAACCAAGAAGACTCCAAGAGAATAACTCAAATCATGCATGTCCTAATCCTAGCCTCCCATGTTTTTTAAATACAAATTTTCCTAATAAAAAGCTTTCTAACATAAACCAAATTCAAATTCCCTTCCTTATGCATTAGCCGCCCTCTCTCTCTCTACTTGCCGCCCTAGGGGGCCCACAACCTTTGGCGGAACTCAAGGAGGCGGCTTAGCCCACCTCCTGTAAAACTAAACTGGCCCCTCCTGGGCCGGTTTGGTTGTTTTGGGGTTATTAATCCCCGTAACATATAATCTCCCGCATCGTCATGTTATGCACAATAGGCAGCGAGGTGAATTCCATGTTAAGTTAGACATACCCTTTTTGGATGGTCATCTACACATTGAGGATTATCTCAATTGGGAGCGTGAGATATAAACCTTTTTCAAGTATATGGAAATTGCCCCGGATAAAGAAGTTAAATATGTTGCTTGCCACTTGAAAGGAGAAGCAAGCGCGTGATGGCTACAATTACAACAAACAAGATGCCGAGAAGGGAAGGTGTCTGCGTGCAACTGGTGCAGGATGAAGCAATTGTTATGTGGGCATTTCCTCCCAATTGATTATGAGAAAGAATTATACCTACAGTACCAACATTGCTCAAAAGGCAATCAAATAGTGAATGAATACACCGAAAAATTTTAGAGGCTAAGTGCTCGAAATAACCTTAACGAATCAAGCAATCAATTGGTCGCTCACTATATTGGTTGGTTAAAGGATGATATTCAGGATAAACTTGACCTGAACTCTATCTGGACTCTTTACCAAGCCATTAATTTAACCTTGAAAGTAGAAATGCAACTCAATAGGCACTCTCACAGCTAATCAAATTGTAAATACGCCAATGACCATGCAGCTGACAACAACAAAATTACAATTCCAACAGGAGGAACTTCTCTGTCTCAGGTGGGAAGTCCTAGTGTTGCTAATGCTGAACTAAAAGTAGTTATCATGACTAAGTTTCCTGCCAAGGACAACCCATATAGGGGTGTAAGTGAGCCGGCTCGAGCTCAACTCGATAAAGAGCTCGCGAGCCGAGCTTATCAAGCCGCGAGCTCGAGCTAAAACTTGAGCTCATCAATTGAACGAGTTCGAGTTCGAGCTTGACGAGGCTCGATTTGCGAGTTGACTCGTAATTTTATAACCAATTAAATTTTTTTCTTAGACAAATCAACAAAATTTTTTTTTACCCTAATAAAATTTGCTAGTAATGAAAAAAGCAGCAAATTATTCCAAAAAAAAAAAAAACTACCATGATTTGCAAAGATTTTATATTCCCAAGAAAAAAAAGCTTGGATCAGGATCGTCCGAACGAAGCCCTAGAGAGTTTCATTGGATCGAGATCGTTGATTGCGCCAATTTCGTTAACTTCTCAGATGCGGCACAATCGTCTCTCTTTGTTGGTTTCGACATGCTTTTTGGATTGTTTACAAGTGCAAATGATGAGAATTTTGATATTCCTTTTCACTGCAAAAAATTTTCCATGGATTCATCATTGTTCACCACACCTACCTCGTTCACTACTCCGGAGCAAAGAATCTCATAGTCGAATATTATGGAACAGAGAGGGAGAGGTATAAATTTTTTTTTTAACTTGATTTTGCATATTTGATTTTTTTTTCTTTGCATTTATAAACTTTAAAATTTTAAAATATGAATAAATTCTAGACAAGAAATACCAATTGAGTGGCTTGAATTTTCAAATTTCTCACTTTTATTTGTTGGTTTAGCTGAGGAGAATGATATTAATAGTAATGTAAAGGTAGAGAAGGGTGATGGAGATGGTAATGACGATAGTGTCGATGGTTACAATGTTGATGATGTCGATGATGTTGATGATTGGTTTGAGTATACAAAAACTCAACATAAAGCCTTTAAATGGTGTTACTGAGTGGCCAATGAGTAACAGGATATCACCGTTGCCACCAAAGTATAATAAAGCAAAGAGGGGAAGACCATCAAAAATGCGAAGAAGAACTATTGATGAAGAACATCATATTCACTTTGAAAAAGGTTAGGGAGAGCCAATGTGAAGCATCACTATCGTAAATGAAAATAAAGTGGACACAATAGCTTAACATATGATAAAAGAACGTGTATTGCGAAGGGACATGGAGAAGATTGCGAAGGGACATGGAGAAGTCCAGGAAGTTGTTCAACCACAATTGAACCTGCTTTGGAAGTTCTCACTCAAGGATCTTCCAATATAAAACTTTTAGTATTTTGATTTCATTTTTTTCCTTCATAAATCACTTTTTCTTTTGCTATGCAAATCTAATCAAGTCTCTTTTTTTCCGTAAGTTTACACCTCCAAAAGGAAAAAAAATTCATTGAATGAAACTTTTAAAGCACAGATTTATCCAAATTTTGTCGTTGGTTCAACTGCAATCCTTTTTTGCTTTCAACAATGGGGGATGAAGAAGCATTGAGAGAATTTTATCTTTTGTATGCTTCTTTAATCTACAATGTATATAATAAAACAATGGATTACTCAGTTAAACATTGAGAGAATTTTTAATTGCCAAAAGCTTTTATTTTTCTCTTTAATCCACTCCTTATTGTTCGCAGACGACGAGATGATGAATGAAGTTTAATTTTAGTGGCAATAGACCTAATGAGGGGTTTGTGACTTTGGGGGATCCAATCATTAATAAGAGCACATGTTTTAGATATCTTAGATCTATTGTTCAGAGTGATGGTGAAATAGATAGAGATATTATCAGCAGAATTCAAGTTGGATGGTTAAAGTGGATGAATGCATCAGGCTTGTTGTGCGATAGAAAAGTCCCCCTCAAACTTAACGAAAAATTTTATAAGATGGTGGTGAGACCTGCAATGCTTTATGGTGCCAAATGTTGGCCATTAAAAGAGAAGCATGATACTAAGTTAAGTGTTGCAGAGATGAGGATGATTAGGTGGATGAGTGGCTTTTCCCTTAGAGATAGGATACGAAATGAGCATATACGTGAAAATGTTGGAGTAGCTATAGTGGAAGATAAGATTAGAGAGAGTCGTATTAGAAGGTTTGGTCACATTAAACGGAGGCCTTTCGATGACCCGGTTAGGAAAGTTGAGGTTTTATATTTGTCTTATGTTAAGAAAGGTAGAGGTAGACCTAAAAAGGCTTGGTTAGAAAATATTAGAAATGACCTTTCTTTATTAGATTTAAATGAGACTTTGACTTTTAACATGACACAATGACGAAAAAGGATTCACGTAGCTGACCCCACGTAGCGGGACAAAGGCTTGTTGTTGTTGTTGTTATAAAAGTTTTTATTTTTTCAATTCTTTATAATTCTAGAGCTTGTCCTACATTTGTAATGAACCAAACTTTTTATTCTCCCTCTCTGCATTTTTTTATTGCTCTACTCAATACCCCACTAATCCATCAAAACAAAAAAATAAAGCATTGCATGTCAATTTCTGCATGCAAGAACAAATATGGATTTATGGGATTGGGAGCAGGAAAACATGAAACAATTTCTGCACCCGGTTGATCTCCATGTCCTCGACCAGCAAAAATTTCTTGGAACGGGAAGTCATTGCAATGCAATATTGCCTTCAGAGCTTGTACAAGGCAGAATAGAAACAATATAAATGTTTTAAAAATAGTGAAATAATTAAAACTAAATTTATTTATATTTTTTTATTAAAGGAAAAATTAATAAAGTTTTTTACAAAAATTATAATGCCTAAAAAATTATATTTTTTAAATATTTTAATTAAAAATGATTAAATTACCCTTATACTTAACACCATAAACTCTACCATTGAATGACATGACCAAATCAGTGGCGGAGCCAGAAATTTTGTTCAAGGGGGGCCTAACGAAAGCCGTGCTCAAGGTTGTAACTCGTGAGTCCCAAGAGAGGAGTAAAGGGAAAAACAAATCATTGATGCTTTTCATGTGTCCAGAAAAAAATATTGGTGGCTTCTCTGGATTAATAAATAACTTTAAAAGGAAGAATTACAAAAATTAGAGCAGATTTTCTCGTTGGCGAACTTGTTGCTCTATTAAACAATCAGCTTTAAGCCCCTTTAGGCTTTCAATTTTAATTTTAGTATGGAAACGGAGAAAAGAGCTAAATATACACAATATTGATTTTGTTTGTTGCACTGTCATGAGTACGTGACCGCAGCATTTCCGTTACGCAAAAAGAGCGAGGAAAAGCTAAACCCTTCACAGTAATTCATTAGATCATTAGCAGTGCAAAAATAATTAAATAATTGGATGATAATTTAATATTAAATAATTTTTATTAGATAATGAATAGTTAATTAATGATAAAAGTTTTAATAAAATCATATTTAAATAGCTAAATATTTTAAATAATAATTAAGCATCAAAATCTCTTTTCATCATTTTGTCCACAATGAAAAGTTATTCCTCCCTCTCTCTTTCAATATTTTACCCAATTAGTATTTCTCTCTCTCTCTACAGCTAGCATTAGCTGCATGGTACGATTAAAGGTGGATTGAAGACTATAAATGGAAAAAGTCTGTAACAAATAAAATGAAACTTGATAGGGGGTTCTAAGTAAAAAAAAAAAATTTAGGGGGGGCACGTGCCCCCCCTCCCTCCGCCCATGGACCAAATAATATTGGGGAAGATTGAGGAGTAAACACCATAATGACGAAACAAGCAAGAAAGTAAAAGCAGCGAAAAAGTAAATGACACCAATATTTAACATGAAAAAATTCAGAATAGGGAAAAAACCACGAAGTCACACCACACTAAAAAATTCACTATGAAAATTGAAATAAATAAGTACATATCTCTATTCTCTCTCACTCTCTCCTTGTTTCTCTTCTCACATGCACCGTTCTCACTCTTGCCCTAATTGAAAATACAAGAGAAAGTCAAGTAAAATAACTTCAAGGGACGCAATCATTCATAAAACAAGAAAAAAAACCGTCCAGTCTGTCTCGTAACACCATGGCGCCAGTTTAAAGCGCTACGACGCTCAAGCTGTGAAACCCCTTAAGTAAAAAGAAGCTAAATTCTTAACCATCGAGACGCCTTTTGGTGTAATGGTTGAAATTTCATCAAGAAACTCCGCAGTTAAACATACTCCGGCCATTCAGGAGTAATTTTAGGATGGGTGGTCTACTGGAAAGTTACACCAACATGACAAAACTGTGAGGCTCTTAAACCAAAGGAAACAATATCTTGATAATTAAGAGTTTGAGCTATTACAAATGGTATTAGAGCAATATACCAATTAGAAAATGGGAACTAAGTGCCATACAAGATTAAGTGTTATACCATGGAAGCCACCTCTTGAACCCTGTATGGGACAAAGTGCTACATGATGGGAGCCATCACTCGAACTTGTAGGGGCCACCTCTAGAATCCTATCTGCATGGTGGATGATTATGGGATAAAGATGCTGATAAGGATCTCAGTTACTTAAGTGGGGGAGATTGTGAAACCCCGTAAGTAAAAAGAAGCTAAACTTTTAAACATCGAGACGTCTTTTGGTGTAATTGTTAGAATTTCATTAGCAAACTCTGCAGTTAAGCGTACTTATCTCGGAGTAATTCTAGGATGGGTGGCCTACTGGGAAGTTACATCAACAGGACAAAACTGTGAGGCTCATAGGCCAAAGCAGACAATATCTTGAGAGTTAAGAGTGTGGGTTGTTACATAAGTCTCTGTCTTGAACTACTACGACACTATATCTAGGCCGCTGCGGTGCTCTGCTTTCTTTCATTCAGCACCGGGGCGCTCGAGTACACAACGCTGGGCATTATACCCAAACCCAAGCAGGGGGTACACCTCCCGCACCCTCCCAGTGTACATTATAAGCTTTAAGGTCCGAGACAACAGAACAATCTAATTGATCAACAGTTCAACACAATTAGATTCCACACATAACAAATAAATCTCATTTGGAGGAATTGAGGGACCAAATTGGTCCCTTAGAAGAGTTGGGGACCATTTTGGTCCCTCACAAAGAATTGACGGACCATTTTAGTTCTTTTCTCTATTCATTTTATTCAGTCATATGAACAATTGTTTGATGAAGGACATTTCATTAATAAAATTGTAAATGGAGAGTAAAATGTCAAAAATATCTAATATTTTCCTTCTTTTTCATCTCTTTTACATTTAGATGTAAATAATATTTTCTAACAATCCATTTCAGATGATGATGGTGTTATTTGACACGGATCTAATAATCTCACGCCTCCAATGATGTTGTCAATTTTGTGCGAGCTCACATAAATATTATGATAGAGTTCTAATTCACATGCTAGAGCTTTAGAGAAATTTGCAACTCCTTTTAAGTCCTTCACGAGCATAAGAGTAATGGTTCCGATGAATTTGCAAGTCATGGATCACCCATCTTTGGATGATCCAACAACAATAAAGAAGCCAAAGCTATCCATCACCTGTTTATCCCCTAGTTGACTTCATCTGTATAGTCTTGTCATAACTCTAAATTCCCTTGGCTTTCATATACTCCTAACACTTTTCACAATGGAACTTCGCCTACTTTCCAAGCAAAACAGTGATAACCATCTAAAAATCTAAAAAGTGTACGCTTCTACATTGTCCACCTCCTCACGCCCTACTTTCTACCCAAGATCAACTTCCAAGTGAACATTGTCGTCGTCGACATCTCACTATGCGACAAGAATGGTGATCTATTCTTCTGTGGTAGGGATTTCAATGTGTTTGCATCGATATTAGAAGCATCGAGGTGGTGGAGTTTTTGAATTAGAGTGGTGAGCTTATATCAACTTGTGTTTTGACTAATGATGTGTATGCCGAACTAGCTGAGATGCTCGATCATAAACCCCATGCAACGAATATTAGAATCAGAGATGGCAATGAGACCTCACATTGATTCTTAAGATTTGTAGATCTCATATGCTTTTTAACCATGAAGTGTGATACAAAATTATATAAAGGACATACTACGATACTTACGTGAATAAATTTTGAAATATGAAAATTGTGTCAAAATTCGTTCTTTGATTAGATGAATTTTTTTGGTGGTATATCAATCTCAAACTTTGTTCCTCGCAACTCTCCACACCAATAATAACACATTTTGTTACTCTCAATTCTCCAATCCAATAATAACAAAGCTATTTCTGATATGGTAGATATTAATTTTTACGAGACATAATGAGCATAAGGGATATTTTCAATTTCTCACAAAAAAATCAAGCATGATAATAACTAGTATTATTTTCCTAAATGGCAGCCTAAAATGTAATGTAAAAGAAAGAATGCCTACGATGATCAAGGAAGTAAAATATAAAGTTGTAGAAAGAAACCTAAAGTAATTCCATGGAATTGCATTTCAAATATTTAAACAAAAAACAAAAATAATCAAGGCATAGAAAAAGAACACGAATCACCCTTCAAAGTAAAAAACGTATTCAGATGTGTAACCTTTTGTCCACGAGATCAGTTTTATTTCCCACAAGAACAATGATAACATCACCACCACGTTCTGTGCGAACTTCCTCAATCCACTTCGACGTATTTAAAAATGACTGTCGATCTGCAGTTATTAGGATCAATAAAAACAAAACATTGTTTACACAGCTAAAAATTTATATATGGGAAAGCAAATACACTTTTTAATTTGAAGAAAACTTATGAAAAGAAAAAGAAATACGTTCATTTTCCTGGATCCATATCACGAGCAACTAATTTTTTCATTTAATCACGCCTAAAATATGCATCAAGCAAATAATATTTACTCAAAACTTCACGAGGAATGAGTAAATGAACGGACCATTGATGTTTTGATTGTTTTAAAGATTTTATAAATTGACAAAACCTCATGAGTTTATAACATTTCGGAAAAAAAAAACAATTATTATTGTATTGAAGTTCTAGGAGAATGGATTAAAAATTATAATTAAGAATACATGTGATCATTTCCTTATTGGTTCATTCTACTTGTTTGCATATTATTGAATGACTACTGCTTTAGGATGATATTTGTATGCGCCAATTAAGGATAAATTTCAACTGGTGGTGAAGGTTCTGTTGAGGCCAATAAAAATATAAATCATTGTGCCCATAGATAATTAAATCATGAAGATCATCTGAAGGGAGTGATTATCTTTCACATTTAATTATTGTAATACAACAAATGCTATTCAAGGGAAAAGACACGCTTAACTCAGAATTAATGGATCAAAATAATAAAAAATGTCTTAAAGTAAATAAAAAAGTACAAAGACAAAAAAGAAGATAATTTAAGGATGAAAAAGGAGTGTTTCTAGAGATCTCTTTTACATGGTGGTTTTAGTTGTCTTCTTCTTTAATATAAATGGGGGCAAAAAACGAAAACGTTGGTATAGATACTACATTAGTGAAAGAGGTCTAATAAGCAAATTCAAGAATAATTAGATGATTAAATTGCAAGATTTTTTTTTGGCAAGTTTTACTTTCAATTTTACAAAAAATTATCATCATGACAATATGATTACTGGGAGTGCAACACCAAAATAAACTCCAATCTGAACAAAGTTATTATAATAAGAGAAAACTGCTATTGAAATGTTGCTTGAACGTACAAAGGAACATGGAAAAGAGAGCACGAATTCATTGTGTGATCGAAATTATTAGAAAATAATCGAATATTTTTTAGATCAGTAAATTATAAGGGAAAATACAATAATATACACTCGTCACTAACTTGATTAAAGAATTGATGATAGAGGTCACCCTTATATAAGATATTCATGTAATTACTGATAGAACTCCTATTTCTAGGGCAATGAATTTGTTAGTTGAAACATCCTTATATTTTTTTGAACACCTTGTGCTGTACACAAGCTCAATCTTATTTTGAAAAATATTTATACCATTAAAATAATGGGGCTAATGAAATCACTTAATGATGCCATTGGATAAATGTAGCTGTTGATGATGTTTTCATGGCTAGAAATTTATTATGAACCATTATCAGAGGATTTTTACGTTTAATGATTTTTAAACATTGAAAACGCTTATTATGGTTAAAACTCTTTTCTTTAGTTATTGTGAAGATGAAAATATTAAGACATTAAAAAACAAAAAGCTCTTTAAGTCACGGTGATTACAAAGAAATGGTATACTATCATGAGTATGATGTTAGAAAGATGCGAAGTGTGAAAAACATTTCTTAGATTATCTTTAATGTTAGTTATATTATTTCTTTTAATGATCCTATTTATGTGATGTGCGTTGATAAAATTAAGTCTTGCTTGGACTTGATTTGTAAGATGGATTCAATTATCTATAATGATGGAAATCATTCATAGACATGAAAGAGTCATATCACGAGCATAGAAGATTTTGGGCTGTTATTCTTGTTATTTTGGAGGCCATGTGAATCAAAAGCAACACCCTTAATTGTTTAGCTCATTCTTTGAATCTAAGATAAGTTTCATTTAATGCTTCCATCTCATTTTATTTCTTCTAGCATAAAATCTTTGTCTAATTGAGTTTTCTTGATTTTTTTTAAGATGCTCAACAAAGGAATGACTAAAGAAAACCCTCAATGTGTATTTCCTCCAAAAGATGTCAAAATATGAAATAATAAAAGGAAAAGCTTGCTTGAAAAATTAGTTTATAAATGAGAAGAGACTACTTGATGAATGTGAGTAGTGAAATTCTTTGAATATTTTGATGTATCTGGGATCATGAATATTTGCATTCCAAATATATGATGGGTAATTCATGAAACTTGAGCAACTGGCACCATCCACTACAAACCACTGCCATAACATTGTTTGGTTAAGTCTTTTTCTCCCCTTGTTCTAAGAAAAATTGGAGTGCATACTCATTTATATAATTAATGAGGAATAAAATCACTCTATAACATGTTGAAGATTTATTTTGCGTATATCAATATCCGACTCCTATCCTATCAAGAAAGATAAAATAATATGTGAAAGATGATAACAAAATGTTGAATGTTGAATGCTGTTGGAGATAAATTTTCAATAAATCAATTGATGGTATGTTTTATAGATTAATTATTTTTTTGTTTTTTGAAGAGTTTGAATTGAATGATTTCCTTATTAATAATGCTAGTGGAAAATAAGCAAAGAAGTTTTTCCTGCTAAGAACATTGAAAAAAAAATATGAACCAATAGATGCGTTCCTCTTAGCTCGAGTATGAAAGCTGTTGAAATATTTAATGGAAAGAACACTGAAAAAACTAATTTAAAAAATTAAGAGAAAAGCACCCAATAGTACTTGATCCTAGAGAAAACTTACTGGCTACATCATAAACAATAACCGCAACAGATGAATCCCTGATGTAGCTCGGAATTAAGCTTCTAAATCTTTCTTGTCCTGCAGTGTCCCTATCAGATAGACAAAATCAAAATTTTATGCAATGGAACATACTATAACAAATTATATTTGATGTAAGAAAGTAAAAAATAAGATTTAATAATTCAACCGAAAATGAGAAGTATGTGAAAACGAGAAATGGCTCAATATAATCCTCCGAAAATTAATAAGTATCCGATTTAGTTCCAGAGTTTCAAACCACCCCAATTTGGTTCATTGACTACTGAAAATTCCCATTTGGTCCCTCCATTAAGAAACAGTCAAATTTAATAGAAAACACCATGGGTCTCCCATTTTTGATAATTTGAGGGTGGAAATTTTGGTAAAAAATTTACAAATTCATTTTTTTTTTAAATGCTTCTTATCATTCTTGTTCCCCTCGGAGTGCAAGATTTATGCTAATAAACGACAAGGAATTGCGGAATTCAAACTACTAGCGGTAGAGCATTGAAGTACCGTGCGTCAATCTCCCACGAGCAATATGCGAGCGCTAGAGTTTGCGATTGTGCGTACTAGCCACAAAGCAAGTATAACATAAGGCATATATTTACATTTTTTTTTCAAATTTCAAGTGGCTTTTTAAAATAGTCAATTAATTCCCCTATAAAGTAAATAATAATTACTAATATAATTAGTGCAATAATAGCTTACTAACTTGATACTCGTTATAAATATTTCTTTCATTAATTATTCACTCTTATAATTTAGTAGATTATCTTTCATTTAGGTTTTTGTATTTATTATGATTTATTAATTGACAAAATAAAGCAACATAAGAATTAGAGCCGTAAAATGAAAGTTTTATGGGCAACTTATCAACAGTCAACTTTCCCAATCAAGATAATTCAATATCCTACCATAGTTGCAGGCGGACTGTCCGATCTTCAAGATACATTGTCTTTGAGAGAAAATCAATGCCGATTGTAGCCTGTCATAATGAACAAAAGTGATGAGAAAATTAAGTATTGAATATAAGGATGATTCCACCAGTTAACAAATAATACCACAAACTACACCATTCATTTACATTAGAACACATTTCCAAAGTTTCTTCAATAAACAAATAACATATTATTTTCCAACAAGAGGTATGTTTTGGATTGCTTTGAGTCATATTCCTTTTTCATGATGGTGTCATATTCCTTTTTCATGATTTATATTCTTCCTCCAATATGTTCACTGAAGCATTTTGATCCTTTTAAGTGGCAGCAAGCACACATGAATCTCTTCAAAAATGCATTTCCTCACATTCAAGTACTTTACAAATAATTGCCAAAATTGGATATTTACCAATTAACTGAGTGCATGCTCTGTAACGAGACAGCACACCAGTATCCTTAGAGGCACCTCAGCTTCATTTTTCTCAGCACACTTTAAAACAAATAAGCATCTTATACTTCCAAAAATTTTTGGCAATAACATAACTACTCTATAATGTCCCTGAAAACCATAATATTTCATATTCCTCCAAAGACTTCTAGACAGAGTTTAATCATAAAAACAACAAAAGAGCAGAGTAATTTTACTTTACATCATACCTGTTTACACAGTATAATAGTTTGATAACATAAATGGTCTCTATTTCATAACTTTGCATTTTGTGTGTATAATATAAATGTAAATTCGGATATCTGATTGATCATAGTTAAAGAGTTATCATCCTTCATTTATTATTCATCTCAATTGATCAAGCAGTTCATCTCGAGTTCAAAAGAATTCATCTAGTTAGCCAACTTGCAGATAGGATTCAATTTTAAGGATCACACTGGAGCCTACCAAGCCATTCCTCATTGCCATTGATCCCCCACCCGATATCAGATTAGATTATGCATTAAGTTCTTTTAACTTTTTCTATCATTTTCCTTCTTTGCTACCGATTGTTATGTTACTTTATTCTAGGACCAGTTTGTTGTAATTTAATTTACAAGGATTATTAAGTAAATATTTGGGTCATAATGTCATACCATTGCTGTAAATAGCCAATAAATTCCCTCTTAGACTAAGTTGATGATTGAGAATAGCCACTTACTAGACCCCTTTCTAGGATCAATGAGATCTCATCCTTTCCTAAGTGAGTCAAGGAGCTTTGTGAGACAACTGCAAATCTTCTTGCTGTAAGAATCCCTTCTTTCCCTTCGTTGCCTTCTCTCTGTTTTCTACCAATTTTGCTAATGTCCCAACCATATCTCACCAGGAAACCCATCAAAAGAAGGCAGAAAAAGCTATTATTTCCACATCCCCTAGCAGCTATTCTATCACCCCATTTGCCAAAAATTACTCTAAATAAGCTTGGATTAATTGTTAAGTTTCCTTCATGGTAAAGTGAAGGTCAGGGTTTGAAACAGAGAAACGATTTGAAACGCAAAACTAGTGATGCATACATCAATCCCTCACCATAGCCACATTGACAGAAGCCTCATACAGAAACTACACAACTTAAACAAAGTTTTTCACAATGGTAGGCCCAGAATTTGCATTCAAGTTATAAGAGATTATTGATTGCCCAGAACCAAAATAAATTTCATTAACCAAATCCAAGAGTCATACACTCAGGTATCCTAATCCAGTTTAAGATTCTGATTTCAATCATGGAATGAAAATTAGCAGCAGAAATTCAAAAGAATTTTCAAATTACAGAATAATAGAATAGTAACTATATATCATTACCACTGTGCAAGAAAAGAACCCATACTCCCACCACCAATACCAGCAGACGGAACATTTCGATAAATACAAAACAAAAAAGTACGTCACGTGGAGGATCTGGATCATGCATGCTATAAGAGATCCCGCAATAGAAAACAAAATCACCAGATTATGTAAAGTATTTTTGGCTTCGCAGATCGACTAATACGAACCCATTCTAATCTAAAACAAGATACCCAGTCAACGAATCTCAATCGAAAAGCCGTACATCCAAACTCCAATTTTCTACACCCAACTAAACCAAATGATACCGGAAGTCATTCGATCAAAAGCAAATGGCACTAGAATCCACAGATCGGATGCCAAAAGACCGCCACGAAATCGAAGGAAAGGGTGATCGATAACCTGATAGGTGGTGTCGAACTTGTCATACATGAACCGGGTAATGATGCTGGTCTTCCCCACGGATTGATCTCCCAAGAAGACAAGCTTGTACTTTGCCAGGGCTGAAACAACCGCCATTAGGGATTCTTTATCAACCAACCCCTTCTCTCTATATCAATCTAATACGTTGCCTATAACAAAGAGAAATAGCCGATCGGAGCAGAGATCTAGAAGAGGAACTATCTGAAGGAAGAGAAGCGAGAATTCCGTCCTGTTTATACAAACGACTCCAGGACAACGAAGGAGAACCCGCGGGCTGGCGCGGGCTGCCAGCCCGCGCGACAAAAACCGATTGCCAAAGCGCGGGTGATGTGGAAAAATCATACACAGGTGTACCAAAATTTCTTTTTGGGAAATTTTAACGAAATGCGAGAAATTTACCATACCACCCTTGCTTTATATTTTTGATGTTTTAAAAGTAAAAAAAACTTGTTTGTGGTGCCTATAGTATTTTATAAAATTGGTCCTCAAATTATTATGTAAAAAATAACTTCATTATTATGATTCTAGAATATAATCTTTCAACATAATTTTATAAAAAACAATGAGAACGTAATAGTCAAAATAAATTACAATTGATGTTTGAAAAGCAAGTAGTGAGAAAGATGTCCTAAATAGAAAAAAATATTCTGTGTGAACAATGAACATCGTCCAGAGATCAACCAGAATGTGTCACGCCACCCTATACGTGCTTGGTACCGCGGCTTGGTACTGCTCAATACTGCTCGATACCGCTGACGTGAAGCATTCTTGTTGATCTCCGGACAACGTTCTACTTCCGGTCTCTGCACATAATAAGCTCTCCTCAAAAAGACCCTTATACTCTGGATCTATTTGGGACAACAACATGTTTTTTCTATGAAAGTGATTGCAAAGCTGTTGTGAGTAAAGCAAATCTTTTGAGAGTTGTTGTAAAAAACATATTTCTAGAATAGAATTTTCTTAAAAATGGTGAGAGATCAATAGCCAATTAAAAATTGTGATTGTGGCCTCAAAAATAAAGTTGTTAAAGAATTGTCCCAAGCAAACTCTTCCATCCATTAAATTAATATTAATATTAATATTACTGTTGCGAGCTAGAATATACGCGGCGGTAGAGTTTAGAAATTCACGTCCGAGCGTTGTACGAATATTAAGCACACAAACAGAAAAGAAAATGAACACCAGGATTTTTACGTGGAAAACCCAGAAGAGGGAAAAAACCACGGGGCCACGCCCAGCTGAAAAGTTCCACTAGTGTTTGTTTGAAGTACAAAGACCGATTCGTACTCACAAGTCGAGACGATCAGTTTGCAATCAGCTTCTAACAAAGTTACAAAATTTTGCAAAATCTTGGCCTTTTCCAAAAATCCGGCAGAGTTCCGGCGGATTCAGGCGGCGGGAAGAGCTCCGGCGGTGGTCGAGGAGGAGATGATTCTCCCTTTTCCCTTTCTCTTCTTCTTTCATTCTTCTTCTCTCTCTTCACTTGAGTCCCTCTTGTGAAGAATGAGGGCTCTATTTATAGTTTTTCTGGAGTGGCATGGCTTGTAAATAGGTGTGAGATCAGGGGCGAATTGGGAGTGGTTTGAATGGACGGCCGATATGGAACCATTTGATCGAGCACCGTTCGTTTGACATTTAAAGGCCTTAGTGATGTCGGAATTCGGCGATCTTTGGGCTCGTTGGATTTGTCTCGTTGAGTCGTTCGATTCGAGTATAAGCTCGTTAAAATCGGAGACCGTTTGGTAACTCAAATTGTGGTTTGAACCTTCCAACAGCACTTCGGGTGCTTGAATTGGGCTCATTAGGGCTCGAATCGAGTCGAATTTGGTGTCGTTGGGTTTGTGTTTTCGAGACGCTCAGTTTGACTATAAGCTCGCTGAAATCGGAGTTCAGATGCTCCTGGATTTAATCTTTGAAGTTTCCAACTAGCTTTTTGCCTCGAGATTCGTGCCCGATCAAGATAAATTTGTGTTGACATATCAGTTTCCCCCTATTTTCAGATGTCGAAACTCTAGATGTCCGAAAATATGCATCGCAAATTTTAGAGAATTTATCCGAGTGAGTCAGAATTGATCTTGCGTGTAGGAGCCTCGAATGACTCTTAAAGTGCCAAAATTGAGCCAGGAACATCAAAAAACGATGTCGGGGACCCCAAAAACGTTCGATTTGGTCTTCCAAGGGCGAAAAAAGGACTCGAAACGGACCGGGCGACCAAACCGGCCAAACCGGCCGGCCGGCCGCCATTGCCTCCACCGGCGGCGTGAAAACGGGCGCAGAGCCCGCCGGCACGTGCGCCGGCCCGCTCCACGGCCCGTGCCTAGGCCCGCCTGGGCTTTGCTTGGCCCGCTGTGCGGGCCATTGCGCTGGGCCTGCTCCGTTGCAGCACTACCGCTGCAGCCGCGACTGTTGCCGCCGGCAGCCAGCCTTTACGTGCAGTTCACGTGCTACTGCACGGCTGGCCGAGATCTGCGTGAAAAATTCGTGGATCGGTGCGCTGTTCGTGCTATTTTGAGGAGAGAGAAAGGTCGGTTCGGCCCACCGCCTTTGTGGGCCCCACATACCCGAAAATAGCATTTTTTGTGCTATTTTTTTGGTCCAAAAAATTTGAAAAATTTTAGAAAAATAGGGAAATCCGAAAGTGGTAATAACTCCCCCCTTCTTCCCCAAAAACCTATAAATAGGCCCCCAAGGCCTTTAAAAAAATTGTACATTCTCTTTTTCTCCCTCTGGCTCTCTGACAGTTGAGGCTTCCTCTATTTTCGAATGGAAAATTTCCCATGCTCGACCTAGCATCCCTCATCTTGTGTAGAAATTTAGGGGATTTTTCTTCCTCTGGCTTTCTGATGGTTGAAGCCTTCCGCTATTTTCGAGTGGAAAATTTCCCCTGCTCGACTTGGCGCCCCTCCTCTCGTGCAGAAGTTAGGGGATTTCTTCCGCCCCTCTAGCTTTCTGACGGTTGAAGCCTTCCGCTATTTTTGAGTGTTAAATTTCTCCTGCTCGACTTGACGCCCCTCCTATCGTGTAGAAGTTAGAGGATTTCTTCTGCCCCTCTAACTTTCTGACGGTTGAGGCCTTCTGCTATTTTTGAGTGAAAAATTTTCTCTGCTCGACTTAGCGCCCCTCCTCTCGTGCAGATATTAGGGAATTTCTTCCGCCCCTCTATTTTTTTCCCCTCTGGCTTTCTGACGGTAGAGGCTTTCCGCTATTTTTGAGTGGAAAATTTTTCCTGCTCGACTTAGCGCCCCTCCTATCGTGCAGAAGTTAAGGGATTTCTTCTGCCCCTCTATTTTTTCCCCCTCTGGCTTTCTGCTATTTTCGAGTGGAAAATTTTCCCTGCTCGAATTAGCGCCCCTCTTCTTGCGTAGAAGTGAGGGGATTTGAGAAGATATGGTGGTGATAGCATCTTGGAGGAGAACCGGAAGTGATGAGCAGATTGAGAGAATTTCAATGCCATTTGAGCGGAAGTTTGCCGGCGATGGACGATCGAGTTGAAACCCATTAGCAGTCAACAACCGAGTGTAGAGTCAAAGGAGAGAGTTCGATGGGGCGTTACAAGTAGTGGTCGAGCGAGAAGACGATGATGGCTTATACGAAGTAAATGACCGACGACGAACATCAGGCAAAGAGCTGACGATGACGGTGGTCTAGTTACATTTTGCAAAGATATAAAATATCCATACGGAAGTTTGCCAACATTAGATATCCCTGATTCAAGGGGCCGGAGCAGTGTGTTATGCCGACATTTTGACGACAGATGTATAGTGTTAACTGAGTTGAGGCTTGATGAAGATCATATTGTAATCTGTCTTTTTGCTAGATGTACAATCTTGTAATATAACTCCAATGACATTGTATATGAAGTTGAGATGTTATCCCTTAGAGGAAATTGAATTGTTTATGCATCTTTGAGTCATGCTCTGATATATTGCATAATATACTTTTTTAAGCTTTTTCGTCTACTAAGAATCTATGTAGAAGATGCCGAAAGAATCCACAAAAGATGTGAGAACTATCCGAGGTTGTATGTCGGAGCCTTTGCTCGACGACATTAACCTGTGTGGAAGATGTCGAGAGAATCCACCAAGGATGTGAGACCTATTCGATGTTGTATGTCGGAGCATTTACTCGATGATGTTAACCTGTATGGAAGAGGTCGAGAGAATCCACAAAGGATGTGAGACCTATCCGAGATTGTATGTCGGAGCTTTTTCTCGACGACGATAACATGTGTGGAAGAGGTCAAGAGAATCCACCAAGGATGTAAGACCTATCCGAGGTTGTATGTTAGAGCCCTGCTCGATGACGTTAACCTGTATGGAAGAGGTCGAGAGAATCCACCAAAGATGTAAGACCTATCCGAGGTTGTATGTCAGAGCCATGCTCGATGACGTTAACCTGTGTGGATGATGTCGGATCAAATCTCCCTAGGATTGATCATCCGGTGATTGATATATAATGCAGATTGTGTATTTCTCGAATCACAGAGAAAGAGTTTGATAAATAAAATAATATCACAACAATGTGAACATTATATTACTGCATTATGTAAAACAGTACAATAGTTCTCTAGTATGACTTAGGAATATAAAAATTACAAAGTACTCAACACATAAGATCTACGTACGGTGACAATACAATATTTAACTTGGAAGAAGATATTAGATGTATCAAAGTGATACCCTACTCAACATAAAAGAGACAACAAGACAAGTAGTATTGCTAATACAAATGCACGAAGTGCGTGGTCATTCAATCTTTCCAACCATTTGAATATTATTCAATGGTTGTTTTTGCTGTTGACTTTGCCCCTCAGTGGGACGAGCTTCCTCTCGGGTAGGCGAATCTTGAATAAATTGTCAAAGGTAGCCCTAACGGATAAGTCTTTCAATATCATCCTTGAGATGCTTATAGACTTCGGTAGTGTGACCATGACTACGATGAAAGTGACAGTACTGATTTGGATTTCCTGCGTTCGACTTCAAAGGATTCAGCCATTTTAATGTATCTTGATCTCGAACGGCCATCAATATATTTACTCGAGATGTGTTGAGTAAGGTATACTCCTTCTCCTATCGGGGTTCCCATCGCGGTAATGGAGGCCTAGGAGGGAGATCATTATTCATTCATTTTTTCTATTATGGGAATGAATTGTCCATCCCAAGTGCAACTTTGCGCTTCCCAATGATTTGCTCAAACTGCTTCCTGTGAGCATTTATAGCTTCATGTGCAGAAATTTGAGCCTCCACGCGATGGATCAGATCAACATATGAATGAACAGTGTTGCACATGAGTGCTGAATAGAAGGGGCCAGGACGAAGACCTCCAAGAAAGACCCCTCTGAGTAATTCAGGATATACTCCTGGAATCTGTCGAGCCTCGGTGGAAAATCGCTGAAAATACTCTTTCAACGATTCTTCGTCATTTTGACGGATCCCGGAGAGGTGGGAAGAATCCTTAGCAATTCTTCGATTGGCCACAAATTGTTCGACGAATACTTTGGCCAATTTGACAAATGAGGGGATCGTTCCAGGTGGAAGCGAATAAAACCACGTTTGGGCCTGTCCTTTAAGGGTGGCAGGAAAGACTTGGCAGAGGAGCGCATCCAAGGCTCGTTGAATATGCATGATGGTTCTATAGTAGTCGATATGCTCATACGGGTCGGTCGTTTCATCGTAGGACCAACATTTGGTACTTTGAATCTAACTGGAATGGGGTGCTGAAGAATGGCTTCAGTTAGAGGTGATGACTCTTGGAAGTTCATCAGTCGAAGATTTTGCCTCACATCTTCTCGGGGGAACTCTTCTAGTACTAATCTCCGCAGTTCATGATGGAGGGCGTTGCGAGGGAGCTCAGCAACTTGTGGTTGGGTAGAGTCTTCTGGGAGATCCGGGAGAATGCGAGGCTGTCGAGTTGAGGGCGGAGGATGTGTAGAACTTGCTGTATCGACTTATCCAGATGTATCTGCCTTCTTGGGGGAGGAATTTCTGCTCGAAGATACTCGAATTGAATATCTTCAATCCGTGGTGGATCTCGAGGGAGAAGCACTTTTTCCCTTTGTGGTAGTGTCGGTTGCCGAGTCTTTCGCAAGAGTTGAAGAAATTCATTCTGAGATTCTTCCATATTCCGGATTCTTTCTTCTAAAGAAAATCCCAAGATTCCTTCTCCGGCAGCATTTTGCTCCCCAGGATGAAAGAGGTAGACATCGGGCGTCTGTGATTCACAAACTGATTTCTGGATTGGTGGGAGTTGGAGTGGGAAGCTCCAATGATGAGATTGCTACGTCTGTTGACCATAGTAGCAATACTTGAAGTTGTGGGATAGTAGTTTCCCACAGACGACGCCAAACTGTTGTGGGCTAGAATATACGCGGCGGTAGAGATTAGAAATTCACGTCCGAGCGTTGCACGAATATTCAACACACAAACAGAAAAGAAAATGAACACAAGGATTTTTACGTGGAAAACCCAGAAGAAGGAAAAAACCACGGGGCCACGCCCAGCTGAAAAGTTCCACTAGTGTTTGTTTGAAGTACAAAGACCGATTCGTCTCACAAGTCGAGACGATCAATTTGCAACCAACTTCTAACAAAGTTACAAAATTCTGCAAAATCCTGGCCTTTTCCAAAAATCTGGCAGAGTTCCGGCAGATTCAGGCGACGGGAAGAGCTCCGGCGGTGGTCAAGGAGGAGATGATTCTCCCTTTCCCATTTCTCTTCTTCTTTCCTTCTTCTTCTCTCTCTTCACTTGAGTCCCTCTTGTGAAGAATGATGGCTCTATTTATAGTTTTTTTGGAGTGGCATGGCTTGTAAATAGGTGTGAGATCAGGGGCGAATTGGGAGTGGTTTGAATGGACGGCCGATATGGAACCATTTGATTGTGCACCGTTCGTTGGACATTTGAAGGCCTTATTGATGTCAGAATTTGGCGATCTTGGGCTCTTTGGATTTGTCTCGTCGAGCCGTTCGATTCGAGTATAAGCTCGTTAAAATCGGAGACCGTTTGGTAACTCAAATTGTGGTTTGAACCTTCCAACAGCACTTCGGGTGCTTGATTTGGGCTCACTTGGGCTTGGATCGAGTCGAATTTGGTGTCGTTGGTTTTGTGTTTCCGAGACGCTCAGTTTGACTATAAGCTCGCTGAAATCGGAGTTCAGATGCTCCTGAATTTAATCTTTGAAGTTTCCAACTAACTTTTTGCCTCGAGATTCGTGCCCGATCAAGATAAATTTGTGTTGACGTATCAATTACATATAATATCAAAAAAATACATTGATATCAAAACAAAATGAAATTGAAACCTCTTATAATATAATTTACATAAGAATATTCTTACTTAATTTGTTTTCTTAATTCAGATCAGTCATCGTGTTGATTTGAATCGAGTCATGAGTTTATTGGTTTAACCCGTTGAAGAGATCTAATAAATCGGTCCAATAAAAAGATCCTAAGAAAAAAGCATTATATTTAAAATATTAATGAACAATTTCTTTCAAATTATATATTGAAGTATTATAACATTTTAAATTTTTTTCTTAGTTCAATTTAATCATCTACATATACCAATAAAGACACGGTTGGGTTCAACCATCTAAATCTGATTTTATTGGTTCATTGTTGTTTATCGATTTAACTAAGGCTTTATTTGGGACAATTTTTTCACTACTTTTCATTTTAAAATCACAACTACAATTTCTATTTGGTTATTATTATTTTTGTTATTTTTTTTTAATTGTGATTGGAAGATGCTTTAACAACACATTTAAAAAAATTACTTTATCTATAACAAATTTATAAAGCAATAAGAAGATTGAATCAAATGAAACTAAGGTTTCGTTTTTTGACAGCTTTCTTACCGCTTCTTAAAGGTGCTTTTCATTACAAAAATTTTATTTTTTTACTAAAACGTTGCTTTTAGAAGATGTAAGAAAGCCGATGACAACTTTCTTATTGCTTCTTAAAGTGACTTTTTAGTACAAAAATTTTATTTTTTTGTACTAAAAAACATCTTTAACAAGCAATAAGAAAGCCGTTCCAAACGAAGCCCAAGTCATTCAACAGTCTACTTATTCAATTAAATTGCGCAAGCAATCAGGTCAATTTTCTCTACATATAAAATGCATAAAGTTCATTAAATAAATAAATTATATATATATATATACTTTTAATATTTTTTCTCTCTTTTTACGTGATACTTAATATTTATATAATTATAACGAAAAAATTTTATATCAGAAAATTTTGATTAAAAATTAATTCGAATAAACTATAAAAGTATTAAATGTTTAGTGATTATAATATATAAATATTTTATATTGTATTCATCTTAAAATAAATTTAAAAATTTTAATGCTCATCTTAATAAAAAATTAGCAAAATATTATGATAAGTTTCCTTCCTAGAAGTTTAGTAGTCGCATCATTCTCTAGTTGATGCCCATTTGTCCTCAAAAGGATCTTTCAATGAATTCAAACAACAACATTGTACAAATAATTGTTCACAAACAAATAAAATATCAGTAACGTTTTTATGCAAATTTGAATATGCATAACAATGCTATGGTGTTAATTAAAAAAGCCCTATTTGATTCCATAGGGCTTTAAAGCAAAGCATGAGACATAAAGCATGCATAAAAGATTGAGGTTTCGTTTGGGATATCTTTTTTACTACTTAAAGCAGCTTTCGAATGCAAAAATTTTAATTTTTATACTAAAAAGTTATTTTAAAATGTCCGGACACCTGACGTAGCTCTACATCCGGACGCCAATAACATGTCGCCACGTGCTCGTACTCTTTACCGCGTGACCCGATGACCCGGACCCGGTATTGCTATGTATTGACTGATTTGTGTATTGCTATGTATTGCTCGGCAATAATGATAAATACCATTCCGTTAAGTCCAATACCTAGCAATACCGAGAAATACCTAACAATACCCCGATTTTTCTAGGTATTGCTAGGTATTAGTCTTGAAAGAGCGGTATTTCTCATTATTGTCAAGCAATACTGAGCAATACCTAGCAATACCGAGTAATACCTAGCAAATCCCAAACATAGCAATACCGGGTTCCGGTCTGGCTCGGGTTGTCGGGCCGCGCGCGCGGTAAAAAGTAAGAACACGTGGAGATATATTATTGGCGTCCGGATGTAGAGCTACGTCAGGAGTCCGGACCTAATAATTTTTCCCCAAACAAACCCTGAGATTTTGTTGGGAATAACTTTCTTAGTTCTTCTTAAAGCAGCTTTTTAGTACAAAAAATATTTGAACTTAAAATTTTTATACTAAAAAATTACTTGAGAAAACATTAAGAAAGCCGCCCCAAACGAATCTAAATTAAAGATTTACTAGCTAAAATAGGCATTTGAACAGACTCATGCTATCTAAACTGGACCGTTCACTAATTTGTATGAGTTAAATGAAATTTGTGCACATTTGAAGTAGGTAAATCAAAGTATAAACAGTATACAGGCTTTGATCGATCGAATTGGCTTATGATCAATCAAATTCAGATCAAAATGTTGGCTGCACGTCCTCCTCTTCAGCGTCATCTCCATTAATTTGCTTTTCTCATTGATGTCAAAATTTGGAGTTCTAACGTTTGAGAATTCTACTGGAAATTTCAATGTTTGATTTCGAACTTCAAAGAAACCTCAACATTCTTAAGATGAAGGTTTCGTTTGGGATGACTTTCTTATTGTTTCATAAAGCAATTTTTTAGTACAAAAATTATGAAGCAAAAAGAAAGTCATCCCAAATGAAGGCTTCATCTGAGATGACTTTCTTACTATTTCTTAAAGCAGCTTTTTAATACAAAAATTTTAGGCTTCCAACTAGAGGTGATATAGAGTCAAGTTTGTGTTAGTCGAATTTAGCTAGAGTTTGACATATTTGACTTTAGCTTGAGAATTTAGAACCCTCTTTCAACTACGGCTTCGTTTTAAACAGTTTTTTTATTGTTTTATAAAACAATTTTATACTAAAAATCTACTTCAAAAAAAGGTAAAAAATTTGTTCCAAACAAAGTCTAAGTTAAGATGCCGAGCAATTTTTGCCTACTATTAATAGTTTTATTATTATTATTATTATTTTTTTTTATTGCCTACTATTAATAGTTGAATTACATGCATATTCTTTTTCAAGACGGCTCAAATCATTTGTTGAGCGACCAGCCCAAAGCCAAAAATTAGACTGAGTTTATATTTCGACTCATAACTTAGGCTTTGTTTGGTTCTTCCTCTCTTTTAAGGTAGTTTTAGAAATAATGATTAAGAGAGTGTAGTTTTCTAACGGAGAAACAAATATCAAAAAGCTTATCAAAACAAAAGAAAAATGAAGTTCCCTAAAAAGCATTTCTATAGAAGCGTCCCATCCAAACAACGACCAAAAAATAATTTATCCATATAGGAATGAAAAAGGAAAAAAAAATGAAGAAACAAACGAGAGCTTCATTTCAAATATTTTGAATTGGCTTAAAATTTGAGCGATAATTAAATTTTGAGCAAAATTTATTAAATCACACCTAACAGAGTTATCAGCATGTACAACACAAACAATCAAAATTTAAGTACATGCATCAGTATGAAATTATCTCACAAGACTCATAATAACAACATAGAAGAAACATGACATACCCAAGATTTAAGATTTATTTTGCAGGTGCCAGCCATTGGCAAATAGCAAACAATCCTTATCCCTTACTTCCATGATCAACATAGCAATCTAGGCACTAGATCTGCTCCATATGAAATGTTTAGTTAGGCTTCGTTTGGGACGATTTTCTTACTGTTATTTAAAGCAGCTTTTTAGTACAAAAATTTTAATTTTTGTACTAGAAAGTTGCTTTAGGAAGCAGAAAAAAACCGCACCAAACGAAGCCTTAGATGCAAAATAAAGGCCACAACTCGCCGCAACTCACAAGAATAACTTTTAATTCTCAAGTTAAAATCCAATGCCATGATGTTCACTGATTTGGAGAGAAGACCAAAGAACAAATTTTATTTCAAACCAAAGTAAGCAGGCAAGTTTTGCATTTGGAAGAAATAAGTACACATGCTTCTGATATTCTCAGAGCTCTTTGATAGGATACTTCAAAGCTAAATGAATGGCTGGGATGGAAAATGGTGCAATCACCATGAAAATTGAAGAGAACTGTACCTGAGAAAAGAGTCTGAGGGGCCAAAACCACATTTAACCGGCTTACTTCCAAATTTGCTATTGTAACTGATTCCATGGCACATTAGTTCTAAGAGTTTTCACCAAGTAAGCAAGATTTCAATGATACCAGTTCTGAGCCAAATCAAAATTCGAACAAGAAAGAGTCAGGTTTTGGGTTTCCAAAGCTTTTCCACATTCCCTAACAACTCTAGCTCACGAAATTTTTCAAAACTAAAATTTGACAACCTGCTCTGCTAACTGGATCCAAGCATGGCGTTTTAGCAGTTGCAGTGTAGTTAACTGCTTTAGCATTTAAAAAGAAGCCAACAAATACTCAAATCTCCATCAAGAAAACCCATCGGAGAACTGATGGTGCAACCATATTGATGCTTTCATGGCATTCAAAACCTGAAAGCAAATCAAATTGCCCCAAGATCTCCAGTGCGCACTTTCCCTGGCTTCCTCATTAAGGCCTGTAAGTGAAGAAATAAATGGGCTTGACTAAGGACACATAGATACACTTTGATTTATGTGATTTCACCCTTCAGGCCATGATTGCCACCGATGTGCATGGAAATCCTCTCTGAAAGATCTGAAACAAGAGAGTATCTATTATTCTCATAGCATCCACTCAGAAATGCAGTGTATGTTATGTGATCCACACTGCAATCAACATCTAACAGCTTGTTAAGAAATAAGAGGGCTGCATCAACATTCCCAACAGAACTGAGCTTTCTAATCAAGATATTTGCTGCTTGCACCCAATGCTTTTTCTCAAGTCTTTCTAAAACCAACATAGCAATCTCAATTTTTTCTCTTTTACAAAATTCATACGCTAGAGTTATCCCTGTAACTTCACATGGAACTAAACCCTTGTCCAACATTGACTCATATAATGCTCTTGCCTCCTCTAATCTGGAATCTTTGCAAAGCCCGCTTATTAGAGCACCATAGGTAACGGAATCGGGCATACATGCTTCCTGAATCATCTTTTCAAAGATCCTCAAAGCAGATTGTGTTTTTCCATCCCTACAATACCCAGAAATCATGGATGTGTAAGTTTGCTTGGTCGGTTTAAGTCCAAGCTTGAGGCAATCACTTAAAAACTTCTCACCCTCTTCCATTCTTTTTTGTCTGCAACAACCAGCGATCATGACGGTGTAGGTTTTGATATCAGCCTGGTAACCATTTCCAACCATCCAATCAAACAACTCTAGAGCCTGAGCTATCCTGCCTCTTCTAAAGTGCTCATTGATTAGAATTGTGTATGTAACTTTATCAAGCTTCAGTCCTTGTAGTAGACATTCTTGAAGTAGCTTATGTGCCTCGTTGGCCCTCCCTTTCTTAAACATGCCATCAACCATTGAATTATATGTATGAATAGTGGGAATGCAATCCACACTCTTCATTTCATCCAATAATTCAAAAGCCCGATCAATATCTCCTTGTTTGCAATTCCCATCAATCAGAGCAGTAAATGTGTTAGTGTTTGGAAGCAAATCCTGCTCTCTCATCTTTGATAATAACATTGCTGCTCGATTAAGCTTCCCTTCCTTACAATAACCACCGATCATTGCAGTGTAAGTATAGACATTAGGTTTATATAAATTGCTCCTAATAAGCTTCATAAACAGCCTAAAAGCCCTCTCAGTCCATCCAATCTTGCACAACCCATCAATCAATATAGTATGTGTATAAACATTCGGCTTCATCCTCTTCCCAACTATTTCCTCCAAAACCTGAAAGGCTTGCTTCACACTGCCTCTTTTGCAAAGCCCGTTGATCAAAGCAGTGTAGTTGATCAAATTGGGAGGAACATCCATTTCATACATCCTCTCAAAGATCCAAAACACCTTTTTGAATAAACCTTTCTTGCAAAATGCATCCACAATCAACGTACATGTCACATTGTCCATCCGGAATCCTCTTGCCTCCATTGCTTTGAACAATTTCTCGACATCTCCAACAAGTCCCTCCCTGCAACAAGCAATGATCATGGTCTTAAATGTATACATATCAGGAGAAAGCTGGTTCACAGACATTTCACCAAATACTTGTTGTGCAAGTCCTATCAAGCCCGAATCAGCTGCTATTCTCAGAATCCGATTCATGGTGTGGATGCTCAGGGGCAAGCCTCCATTTTGCATCTCAAAGACCATGTTGGATGCCTCCTTCAACCTTCCAACTTCAGCGAAGCATTCGATCATGCACCTCATGACCTCCTGAGCCTTTTCAAAGTTCCCTCTCGCAACCAAAGATCCGGCCGTTGCTATATAAAACCTCATCGAGTGCCTGAACTGCGCTCGGACAATAGCCCAGTGGAAGAAACTGAGAGCAGCAATGGAACCCTCTCGATCGGCGAGAAGAGCGACGACGGCGACTGCCTGCTCAATGCTGATATCGACGTGAAGAAAACGAAGGCTTTGATCTCCCTCGTCGTAGGACTGACAGACCAAATTGAAGACTCTGCCTACGATTCCAGAGGGAGAATCCATGGTAGCGTTGCTAACTTCGTCAAGTAGAATCGGAGTTGGTGTTTGCAAGAGAGAGGAAAAACGGGATTTTGCAATAGAAAAGATTCGATCTTGATAAAAATGGCGGCAAAACAAGAAGTGAGGTTTGAGCTTGGGGAAGATGAGACGATAGATGTGATGGCTGGTTGAAGCTTGGAGGAAGAGCATTGCTTCGACGTTGGAAGGTTGCATTAGTGATGGTTTGCAAATTTTAGCAATTGACATTTGCTTAAAATCTGAAACTTTCTTAAACCGGCGAGCAAAAATTTTATTTTTGGGGGTAAAATTAGGAGCAAACATGCTCAATTTTCATTAAAGAATAAAAAATTTTACAAAATCAAAAGGCAGTAAGAAAAATAAGAAAAAACTTACAATCAAATGAAATGAAAAAAAAAAAAAATAATAAACCTAGCTAATCTCCCAACCCAAGAATAAAAAGCTACAGAAAAAAGAGTAGCTAAAAAAAAAAAAAAGAAATCAGCATTATAACTGCTGCTGAATACAAAAGGATGCTATAACAAAACGTTAACCAGCAACTATAGCAACATCAATCTCATAGAACGCGTGCTAAAAAGTAACATCCAATAGGATATATGTTGACTTTGATATGAAATCTGGGAAATCAAATCGACCAAACTATCAGCAGAAACCTAATTGACCCGAATCAAAATGTAGTTAGATTTTTTTTTTAATAGGGTATCTACCGGTTGTCACTTAAAAAGGAACATTTAGCGGTGTAACAATTTCCTCGGCGGAACCTAGCGAGGCTACCCACCGACATCGAGTCCACACTTGCTTTGTCCCACTGAAGAAAGGAGACCGTAGTAGAGGAGATTCAAATCGACCAAACTATCAGTAGAAACCTAATTGACCCGAATCAAAATGTAAATAGATTTTTTTTTTAATAGGGTATCTACCGGTTTTCACTTTAAAAGGAGCGTTAGCGGTGTAACTAATCCTTCGGTGGAATCTAGCGAGGCTACCCACCAATATCGGGTCCACACTTGCTTTGTCCCATTGAAGAAGGGAGGCCGTAGTAGAGAAGATTCGAACTCGGGATGGGAGGTTCCCAACCATGCTTGCCCACCAACCACCCTAAGCATCGGTGGGTAAATGTAGTTTGACCTTTTCTATTTGATTTTGAATAAATAAAATACATGGGTAAAACTAATATTTTTTTTCATTAAATGATATGGCTATTTCAAATAAGAGTGAAGCTCATTACGAGCCAGCCTCGTTTTGATCTTGAGCTTGATTAATTAATCAAGCTCAATCTCAATCTTGAGTTGGCTCAGTAGTATGTATGAGAGACAATAGTTTTGATTTAAATAATGATTATAATATATATATTTTTGGCCTCGCTAAGATCAAGTGTAGTATGTGTTCTTATCAGTTTTATAAAATTATAAAGTGAATGAGAAATTAGATAAGAAATTATTTAATAATAATAAGTGAAATGAAATTTTAAAATGATTTTAATAATTTTGTACTTAAACTCTTGAATTCTTGACTTTTAATTTATTTTAAGTGATTTTATGTTAGCCTTTTTTGAACGAGCCCATTCAAGAGCTAATGAGTCAAGGTAGGGCATGCTCCAGCTTTACTTATTAGCTTATTTAGCACAATTCAGGAGCTATTTATTGAGTTGAATTCGAACCGACTTGAATCAATTATGTTCTTGAACTCGGCCTAAAATATGTGGGTTTGAACTAACTAAATTAGGTTAGGTGATAAAAAGCTTTGCAATAATTATTAAGATTTTTTAATTCAAAATTTAAATTTGTATTTTGGTAATAAAATTTGATGTTTTTTTTTTTAATTTTCGATAATATATTAAATTAATATCTTGCAAAATAAAATGATTAATAAAAATATATTATATGCACATGATAAAATAATATAATTCATTTGATACATGAGAGAATAAAAACTGTTATTATTTTCTTCTAATAATTTATATATTATGACTTCGTTTGTGATAATTTCCTTACTGTATTTTTCAAATAGCAACTATAATTTTTATTTTGCTTTTGACTTTTTTTTTTTTATTTCAAAGAAAAATTATGAAGATGTTTTCAACAACAACTTAAAAAATTTATTTTTCTTCTAGACAAATTTTTAAAAAGTAACGTAAGAACAATCAAAATTATAAGGAGCAATGTTCAAGAAAAAATTAAAAAGGAGCAAAATCACTAAACTATTTTGCGTAGCCTACATTTATGAAGAAACCACCAAAATATTTAACTATTTGTGCACAATTCACAAAAAATTGTCAAATATTTTGGCGTATTCCGCTCACCTAGGAGGGGAAAGAGAGATAAGAAATAGATATTTGCGGGGAGGGAGAGAGAGAGAGTGTTGGGTAAAAGAAAATTTTATTAATTTTAATATAAATATAATTTAAATGTAAGAAAAGTTATTATATTATTTATAATTTTAATTAATTTTAATTTATTAACATGATGACTATTATAATTTTTAATTAACTTTATTTTTATTAAATTTTAATTAAATTTTATAATTCATTTATCTTAAAATAATATATTAATTATAATTATATATTTTAACTAAACTTTAATAGCTATAAAAATTAAAAATTAAAATATATTTATGTATAATTATTTATTTTAACCAAAATATTTTGGATAAATTGATATTTTATCTAATTATTTATTGTAACATTTTTGTATAATTATTTATAAAATATTTAAATAAGAAATTATGTATAATTATTATAAAAAAATTATGTAAATTTGTATTACAATTTTAAAATTGATTAAAACTTAATTATAAAAATTTTAAATTAATTAAATTATTTAAATATTATAAAAAATTTATTTAAGTAATTTATAAATTTTATAATAGTTATAATAAATCATAATAAATGTGGGTAATATAAATTCTAATCCTATATATATATATATATATAAATTGCTTCTATAATTTTTAATAAATAATTTAAAATAAATTTTTTAAATTAAAAAAATATGTATAATTATTTAAAAGTATGATGAATTTATGTGTTATTAGATAAAAGTAAATTTATTAGATAAAAATATTAGTTTATACAAAAAATATTAGTAAAAATAAATAATTATATATAAATTTATTTTATTTTTATATATATTAAATTTTGGTTAAAAATATAAAATTATAACTATTATATTATTTTAAGATAAATGAAATATAAATTTTAATAAAAATTAAAGTTAATTAAAATTTATAATATTCATCATGTTAATAAATTAAAATTAATAAAATTTTATATTAAAGTTACTTATATTTTATAAATTATATTATAACCTTATTTATATTTAAATTATATTTATTTTAAAATTAATTAAAATTTCTTTCACCCGCACTCTCTCCCTCTCCTAAAGTTCTTTCGCCTCTCTTTCCCCTAAAAAAAAAATCAGTGCACTTGTTTGGAGAGAGAAATGGAAAGAGAGAGAGAGAGAGAGTATGTGTGCAAATTAAGCTCTAACCATTGTAAAAAGTCAATTTATAAAAAATGATCATGTTTTAAATTTAAATTAATTCAAGGAGCATATTAACGAAAAAATCTAAAAAGAATAAATACATAACTTAATTATCCGATTTCAATAGAAATTTCAATTTTTTATTTTTTTATTTTTTGTTATTTTGTGATTTGAAAAGAAATTGCGATTTCTTTACAAACTTGATTTTTATATTCTGGTTTCTTGAGAAAACGAAATAATTATTTTTATTTATTGGCATTTTCTGAATGGCATGCACCTTGGCCACGACGTTGCTTCTCTTATGCCCCACGCACCTGCCGCGCCGCGTCATTTCGCTACGCGCTGCTTGTTAATTAGGAGCATCGTACACGGGATGCCACGTCCAATTGGTTAAAGTGGCATCTCATAAAATAAGCCAAATTGCATCCCGCTCCGCCACTGTAGAACCTCCCTGGCTCACTATTCCATTAGTAAATGAAGACAAAAAAGGACAAATGAGGATGAGGAAAAAAATAAGAGAAATTTAGATACATATCATTTTATGACATCCTATTTATACATCTAACATCTAAAATTTTAATATTACATGCATACAACCCTATATTATTTTAATATCAAATATACAACTTATATTTCTTTCCTAGCACTCATATATTTCATTTCTATTACTCATTTTTAATATAAAAATGAACTATGGATGGTAATATTAAAGTTTTAAGAGTTAAATATGTAAATAGAGTAGTATAAAGTGGTGTGTTTGTAAATCTCCCAAAAAATAAATAAAATGAGAATTGATAGCGATGACAGAAAATTTTGAAAAATAATATTTATAATTTTTTTTATTTTTATCTCTCTTGAATAGTACATCAAAATCAGGGATCTTAAAAATTCAAATTTAAAATTAAGTCATACTAATTTTAAATATGACGCTCTAATAAATATCATCTCAAATAAAAATATATTATTATATATTATATGCTAAATAAAAATAATTTAATATTTTATTGTTATATGAAGATTTCACATGCATAAATAAGTTGGACAGGTAAATATCAGAAAATTTTTATATAAAAATTAGAGAAAATTGGGTGTTGATTTTGATCAATAAATAGTGATGAGCTTCATCTTTCTCATAATAGAAGAGGAGATAAATCATTTAAAAAGATGACCAAAGACATTAAATAGTAATCATTGATATTACGCAAATAGTAATAGATGAAGAATATTAAAATTTCAATAATGATAAGTGATCAATTTATTCATTTTCATGATATGAGGGCATATTGAGTGATTAAGAAAATATGTGGTGAAAATCAGTGGTTAGAGAACATGAGTTATTTGTAGGTAGCAGGCTATGATCATCGTGGAACATTGAAAGTATGTTGACATTAGTGGCCACTTGGTAATTCTTCTAATAAGAGGGGAGATCATGTGGCCAGAAAAACAAGTATCAGAGGCCAATTGTTGATGACATTAGACATTGGTTATTATCCATGTGGAACATCATAAACCATATATTGGTGGAAATTGCATGGTTGTTATATTCATAGGATGGGAGGCTACACAACTAGAATGATGAGTGTTTGACAATAGTGGCTGACCAACATCAAGCATTAATTGATATTAAGTATTGGACAAAGTCAAAAGGGAACATCTGAAGTTAGGTAAAAATTGATATTCAACTTGATCATTCTACTAATAAAGCAAAATATTGGATGATTGGAAGATGGACAATAATTGTTAGTCATTATCTATCGACTGATACTAAACATTTAGAGGAGGGAGACAGAGGGAAGTCAATTTGGTTATTCTTTTAACATGTGGTGAGATTGACAATTAAAAAGATAGGTATTAAATGTCGATAGTTGGAAGACATCAAATATAAGTTATTGGAAAGCATTAGGAGATGATAAATAGGTCATATTAGAAGGTGAGTGATTGTGGATGGTTAATTTGACCATTTCTTGATACGAGAAACTACTTCCTCTAGAACCCAAACATAGGTTGCACTGTATAATTTTATCAAGACTTATTATAAGTTTAATGGACTCAATAATATAGGGGTGATTCAAAAGATTCGCCAGCTGAGGAAGAGTTCTTTAGAGAAACCTAAATATTATTTACAGGAATCAAAGATAGAAACATTACTATTGAATAAAGTTAAACTAAGATAAACTTATAATTAAAGAGTTTCAAGATGATGCTTAATAAATATAAACCGAGTGCTGATAGGATAAAATTCAATATCCAAAAGTGCCAAGAGGTCTTCAAAACGTGCTCGAGAGATGAGCATCTCTAAAATCATGAAGGCCAATGATTACATAGTGATAATAATGCCATCAATTCATGATTTAACACCAATTTTGGCACTAATTTGTGCTCATATTCCTCATAACTTATCAAAAAAGAGTCATGATGATCTATATCACTTACATCACTACATTCAATACTATATTATGATTAATGTTCACATATACCTTATCTATATGAATAAGTGTTAGAGGAAGGAAATATGTTAGCATATTTAGAAGAGAGGTACTTGGTATGAGATTATTAAGAGAGAATCATAAGGAGATCATGTTAATCATATAAAAAATATAAAAATTGGAGAGTCATGAGAGAGAGAGAGAGAGAGAGAGAGAGAGACTATGGAGTTAGAGACATGGAGAGAGATAATTCAAGGAAGCATAATTTTTCTCTTTTTAATTATTTATTATTCTCTTATTAGTAAAATTTATGCATTTCTTGTTCCAAAAATTGGAGATGAAATTATTTTACCTTACTTTATTAAGGCGTACTACTTGTGTTTATTGGTTCCACTTTTGAGTCTTTGAAAATCTATCGCATAAGTCCTACAACTTTGGCATAATTTAAAGATAAACCCACTCCCTATATATTAATATGAGTCTTCCCTTAATGCTAAGAAATAACAATTCACCTCTACTCGTAACCTTATATTTATATAATCTTTGAAAATAATCAAGATGCCTTTTAGTTCAAAATCATTTTGGAAAATCCAACATAAAATTCTTCAAAATTGTTTAAAATTGTATTAAGAGGCTTCATTGGTGCTTAAATTTCTATATAAATGGTTTGGCTTTTGGAGGAACTTGAATATATACTCATGCTTCTTTCCCATCCTTGAGCAAAATCTACTATTACTTGAGAACTTCTTAGCAATATTTCAGACCTCTTGAATAGATTTTAGAGAAGGCACCTCAAGGATTGCTCAAATTTTATTTGGATTGGCTTCACTCCATTGATCGAGACCAAATAACCTGATATTTTTTTTCTTTCTAAATTTGAATTGGTACTTGACATGTCCCTTCATATAGTAATTTTTAAGAGAAGATAATGTCTCTATGAGGTCGTTGAGGTTTTCTTCATTGCTTTTTCTTTTGACCAAAATATATATCAAAATTGCTTCCTATTTTGCTATGAAATATTTTATCCATCTATCTTTAATTTGTAGCTCTAGCATTCTTAAGACAAAAAGAACACGACTTTATACAATAAATCTTCTAATTCATTATAAAGCTAATTTTATCTTTATCCCCAAAGAGCACTTTGATTTGATATCATCTTGAGAAGATATTAAGAAATCTTAATATTCAACTTCAAACCACAAAATACACCATGGCATTAGTGTTCAATAATGGAAGAAAATTCATATTATAATATTTGATATGTATAATAGGATGGATTTGTGTTTAAATTTAAGATTAGACTGTCATATTATAATATTAATATAATTATTTTTTAATAATATTATTATTATTACATCCCCGGTCGAACTGTAAACCTCTTCTTCTTTCGGTTCATTGTCCGGTTCGATTTTTGAGTGCATGATTTAGACAATTTAAACTCTTATATGGATATTTTATTTTATTTTTTTTAAACAAAAATAGAATTTATTGCAATAGAAAAAGGAGTACATGAAGCAGATAAACAGAATGATTAAAAGGAACATAAGATACAAAGGCATAAAAGCCCATTAGGCTCAGTATTTGGTAGAGACTTCCAACTACTCCGAGACCAAGCACGAACCATCCAATTTGGAGGGAGAGCAGACGAGCACAAAATAGCCAACCAAATGACTACAACAGAGACCCCAACCAAGTAAGAAATGAACCACCAAAGGTTGCCACGGACCACGAAATAAAGTAGTGAGCCCTAGCCACATCATTGCCTGAAACCTCCAGCAAAAACTCAACCACCAAAAGCAATGGGAAAATACCAACCAATCAATGCAGCCCACGAAAAAAACTAAAGGGAAATAATCGAAACCAGCAACACAACCACATAATTATTTTCCACCACGTTTACCCCTACCACGAGAGGAAACAAAGACATCCAGTTGATCAATCTATAAAGCAAAATCAACCCAGGTTCATCATCGCCACTAGAAGAGTTCACCCCTCCAACCAATCAATTTGCTCAAGACAGCTACAATTCAAAATAGACTTTAAATGGAATTTCAGTTCCTCATTAGATATAAGGGAAATAGAGACTTCAATAAAAGGTCCACCAGACGAATGCTTAGGACCTAGAGGGGATGACGAAACAGAGCCATCCACATCCAAATGCACAAGAGTAACACAAGAAGTTCCAACCAACTGCACATGAACCATATTAGTGGGAGAAGACACATCATAACCAGCAACCATAGGGTCAACAGACCCCCGAAATAACCCCCACATACAGATCAGTCAGAGCAGGCTCAACAACCCTACACGATAAGCTACCTTTACGATTAGTGTGACAATTCAACTCTCCCACATCACCAAAAATAGGAGCATAAAAAATCTCCACACTCGCCACCTCAAGACTAACATTCTCGATAGGGACAGATGGGGAGGGAACCAAAATACCATCAGACGGGCCATCAATGACCATAGCTAAGGGGCTGGAAACCAAAGTTTCCACAGACTCAACATTCATTAAGTTAATATCCTCAATCTTCTTAACAATAACATTATTCTCCACCACAGGCAAGACAGGACCCTCATTAACCAAAGGCACCCCAGGCAACGCACAAGGATTATAAATAGAACCATGAATATTTTTAGTAGCAGAAATAGGCTGATCAGCCACAATGGGAAGGGAGGAGGAAATAACCAGCTCAGGATTAACCAAATCCTTAGATGAAACCTTACCTGAAATCAAAGGATCAGCAGCATGATGATAATTATCAAACAAATGCCCAAAATACTTACAAGAAGCACAAAATTGAGGGAAATCCTCCAAAATCACTTGCTGAAAATAGCCAGACTTCTCAGGGCCTAACCAGACCTTATCGGGGTAGGACTTAGTAACATCCAACTCTACCAAAACACGAGCTAGTGACGGCCTGGAACCAATGGAGGTAGCTGAATCAATTTTCAGGGATTTTTAAAGAGCAAACCCAAACCATGAAGAATGCGGGGAGAGGATAGGTGAGGGCAAAATGAGGGAAAGAGACCAAAATGGGAACAATCGGTGAAACTGATACACTGATATCCATAAGGGGCGACCACTTGGTAAGCTTCATATAACAATTATACACTAAATAGGATCTATAACAGAACACACGACAGTAATCAAGATCATTTTTCAACTTGGTAAGAATATGCTTTGGATCTAACAGGGTGACCGAAAATTCCTCATTCAATTTGAGATTAAAGAAAAATATTCGTATAGAGTCCAGAGATGGTCGTTTCAACGAGAAAAAAACTAACTAAAGAAAACTGGAAAGGGAAGCTAATGCATTGATCTCCTCATCCGAGATCCAAAGAGAAGATAATCCACGAAAAGAGGAAACCCTAAGTTACAGAAAAGCAACGACAGACGAGCCCGCAAGAACATCTAAAAAAGAACGAGACGAAGAAGAACCCTCTAAAAAACCCGAGCCGTAGAGCTTCAGAGCCATGCCGACACTCGCCGGAAAGACAAAGAAACCAAACCAACAAACGAAAAGCCAAGAGCATAACCAGAGAGTAAGGTGAACTTCCCTGAAGGAACGAAAGGAGGCGGCGCCAACGACCGGCCGAACAACCGTGCCGGAGAGAGCTAGGGCAAAGCCCTAGCAGAGCTCACACGACAATCCCACATAATGATACACACATGTATATTTGTATTTTAAAGCGATTAAATGATATTTTGTATATTTATGAATTCATTTCATCAAGACAATTTGGATTGACTATAAATTCATTAAAAATAAAAATTTTATAATCTCTAAATCAATTAATAAGATTTCTTATCCAAATAATTGTATATTTTGATATCAAAGTTACATCTAATTTATGTTAGCTTGGATTAATTAAAGAGCCACAAGCTCTTGATTAATTAATTCATTTAATAAAAAAGATTTCAGGAACACATAAGCTATTTTTGTCTCGTTTCCATATCCCTCATTGCCTGCAACAGCCAGCTCAGTACATTTTATTATTTTTTTAAGGTTCGCGCTGTGCGCATGCTAGTTGTATACTATACTTCCCTTTGTTAGCTTCCTGTATCCCCATTCGCATTACTATATTTACTTTCCATATTTTCCTAATCTCTGCGTATCTGCTCCATTAGCCGAGACGATCAACGAGATGGCGACGATTTCGATCCCTGAGTACGTTCCTTCCGCTTCCGAGGACGCTGAGCAACTGCGCAAAGCTTTCTCCGGTAAGTCCGCTCTCCTTAGATAGCATCCTTAAGCTTAGAATTAGGTTAGGGTTTGGCAGAAGCCGTCGATCTCTCCTGAGAAAGTCTAACGCTCCCCGTTCGGTGATCGGCTACAGGATGGGGCACGAACGAGAAGCTGATCATCTCCATTCTCGCCCACCGCTCCGCAGCTCAGCGCCGTCAGATACGGCAGGCGTACGCCGATATCTTTGGTGAGGATCTTCTCAAATCCCTCGACAAGGAACTCACGCACGATTTCGAGGTGTGATAGCCTACGTTTTACTTTGCTGTCTTCGAAAGGAGAAATTATTCTGTGCGGAGTCGTCTTCGATTTATTTCTTTTAGGGTATTAATGGTCAAGGGATCGGGTTCTGATTGTTGCAGAAAGTGGTGCTTCTTTGGGTGCTTGATTCGGCTGAAAGGGATGCTGTGCTAGCCTACGATTCGGCAAGAAAATGGGGCCCAGGCGACCGAGCCCTGATCGAGATCGCTTGTGCCAGGAGCTCAGATGAGCTCTTTGCAGCGAGGAGGGCTTATCATGCTCGGTATAAGAGATCGGTTGAGGAAGACGTCGCTGCCCATGCCAAGGGAGATTTTAGAAAGGTAGCTGCTGGTTGCTGTAAATTTTTTTTTTTAATTGCTAGTCAAATTTTATGAAGTACGTCCAGATAAATACCAATTTAAATCTTCTTTTTTTTTTTTTTTTGTATATTTTAATTTCTAAAAAAATTGTTTGGCTTCCAGGTAAGGGTTTTGAAGATTAGATGATCATTATTGTGTTTTGGATTCGATAGATTAATTAACTTGTTAGATGTTTAACTGAACTAATTAATTAATGAATAGGTTAACTTGAGGTTGATTAATTAGTTTGACTGGTTAGGCTCATTTGGTAGGATTAGTCATTATTTAATTAGTATTTAGTTCCAATAATTAGGATAGCTAGCATTTTATTGGCATAATTAAGAATTAATTATACTTCAATTAGGAATTAACAAACTATTGATTGACTAGGGAGTAATAGAACGTAAATATGAATTAATTAGTTATTATAGTGAGTAGATAAGCTATTCTGCTTAACTAGTGTTCTGTGTGCCTTGAGAATGAATATATCGTTTGTTAATTAGGAATAATTAATCCATTGTTATTTAGGTAATCACAGATAAATTTGTTTGTTATTTTTTTTTTGTTGACAAATTAGTCTTATATTGTTCCACCCTTCTCGTTTACTTTAAATCTTTTGCAGAGTTCTCACATCCTTCAATGGATTGTAGGATTAAGAAAATTATGCTACATATTATGAGTATTATCTTTTCTAATTTATCACATTTGTTAATTATTTATAGTAGGAGTTTGCTGTATGTATTATCATTATTATATTTCTTTATTATTAAATGTATTCTTCTTCATTCTTATATTGTTTGTATATAGGCTCGAGGTGTGTAAATGAGCTTAGCTTGACATGCGTTCTTCTTCGATTCATTTGATTTTTTGTTTGTTTGTATTCGGCTCAAAATATTTGTTTAATCTTGGCTCATTTTAATAATGAGCTAGTCCAATAAGAGTTATTTGCGAACAACTAGATTTTTTTACTGCCATAATAGGCACATATGTGCAGTTGTGCTTATACTATGAAGAAAATTCAAAGAAGTTTTAGCAGCACTTTTCGATTCTCTTTCTTATAATATGGAATTGAAGGAATGGTCTTCAATCATCTCTTTCTTCTCTACACACTTTGCTTCTGAAGTCTGACTACTTTGAAATTTGATCTCCATTATTTGCTTTCTTACTTCTCTAAGACAATGACTTCTCCTTCAAGAGACCTTGAATTTATCATCAACTATTGAAGCACTTGGCTTCATTCTCTGTTTCTGAAAAATTTGTCCGCCTTCGCAACCCACTGTGACATTGTATTTTGTGGTTTCTTGTCGAAACTCTCTTTCAATGCTTTCTATCAATTTTCTTTGGCGACGCTATCTGTTGATACCTCTATCGACGCTCTCTATTAATACCTACATTGGTGCTTTATGTCCATGCTTTCTACCGATATCTCTATTCAAGAATTTTATTTGTGCTTTCTTTGACATAGATCTCTTTAACGACTTTTTATCCCGAATCTCATTACTCTTTTTCTCAAATTGGTCCCTTTTGTGACGGGCATGACCAATGGGCAGTCGATAATTTTCGTGAACCATTTATAACATTAAAAGATAAAACAACCATTAAAGCTTCGTTTGGGACAACTTCTTTGCTGCTTTCTAAAACGGTTTTCTAGTATAAAAATTTCTAATTTTTTACTGAAAAGCAGTTTTATGAAGTAGCAAAAAAGCTGTCCCAAACAAAATCTAAATCTCTAAAATCGTTAAAACAAATTCCGCTGCGGATATCATTGCTTTATTGGGTAGCAAATACTTTAGTTTCATCAATCCCTTATGGAGTATTCTTTTTGCCATGCTGCAAAGCATTCATCTATTCCCCAGCATGAATATATTCCCCAGCATGAATACCCTCCCACCTCACCCCTTTTGCCTAAGCTCTAAAAATGCGAACATGACTGGAAAACTAAAGATTTGCATTCGATCAGCTCTGCAAAGTTCTTTTATTATGAGATTTATTCTTGTGCCGTCAACTGTAGAGGAGATTCAAATCGACCAAACTATCAGTAGAAACCTAATTGACCCGAATCAAAATGTAAATAGATTTTTTTTTAATAGGGTATCTACCGGTTTTCACTTTAAAAGGAGCGTTTAGCGGTGTAACTAATCCTTCGGTGGAATCTAGCGAGGCTACCCACCAATATCGGGTCCACACTTGCTTTGTCCCATTGAAGAGGGAGGCGTAGTAGAGGAGATTCGAATCGGGATGGGAGGTTCCCAACCATGCTCGCTCACCAAACACCCCTAAGCATCGGTGGGTAAATGTAGTTTGACCTTTTCTATTGATTTTGAATAAATAAAATACATGGGTAAAACTAATATTTTTTTTCATTAAATGATATGGCTATTTCAAATAAGAGTGAAGCTCATTACGAGCCAGCCTCATTTTGATCTTGAGCTTGATTAATTAATCAAGCTCAATCTCAATCTTGAGTTGGCTCAGTAGTATGTATGATAGACAATAGTTGTTGATTTAAATAATGATTATATAAATTATAATATATACTTTTTTGGCCTTTTCGCTAAGATTAAGTGTAGTATGTGTTCTTATTAGTTTATAAAATTATAAAGTGAGATGAGAAATTAGATAAGCAATAATAAGAAATTATTTATATAAACAAGTGAAATGAAATTTTAAAATGATTTAAAATTTTGTACTTAAACTCTTGAATTCTTGACTTTTAATTTATTTTAAGTGATTTTATGTTAACCTTTTTTGAACGAGCCCATTCAAGAGCTAATGAGTCAAGGTGGGCATGCTCAAGCTTTACTTATTAGCTTATTTAGCACAATTCATGAGCTATTTATTGAGTTATATCAGCCGACTTTAATCAATTATGTTCTTGAACTCGGTCTAAAATATGTGGGTTTGAACTAACATATTAGGTTAGGTAATAAAAAGCTTTGCAATAATTATTAAGATTTTTTAATTCAAAATTTAAATTTGTATTTTGGCAATAAAATTTGATGTTTTTTTTTTAATTTTCGATAATATATTAAATTAATATCTTGCAAAATAAAATGATTAATAAAAAATATATTATATGCACATTAAAATAATATAATTCATTTGATACATGAGAGAATAAACTGTTATTATTTTCTTCTAATAATTTATAGATTATGACTTCGTTTGTGATAATTTCCTTACTGATGTATTTTTCCAAATAGCAACTTATTTTTATTTTGCTTTTGACTTTTTTTTTTATTTCAAAGAAAAATTATGAAGATGTTTTCTACAACAACTTAAAAATTTATTTTTCTTCTAGACAAATTTTTAAAAAGTAACGTAAGAACAATCAAATTATAAGGAGCAATGTTCAAGAAAAAATTAAAAGGAGCAAAATCACTAAACTATTTTTCGTAGCCTACATTTATGAAGAAACCACCAAAATATTTAACTATTTGTGCACAATTCACAAAAAATTGTCAAATATTTTGGCGTATTCCGCTCACCTAGGGGGGAAAGAGAGATAAGAAATGATATTTGCGGGAGGGAGAGAGAGAGAGTGTGGGTAAAGAAAATTTTATTAATTTTTTATAAATATAATTTAATGTAAGAAAAGTTATTATATTATTATAAATTTTAATTTTTTTAACATGATGACTATATATAATTTTAATTAACTTTATTTTTATTAAATTTTAATTAAATTTTATAATTCATTTATCTTAAAATAATATTAATTATAATTTATAATTTTAACTAAACTTTAATAGCTATAAAAATTAAAAATTAAAATTATTTATGTATAATTATTTATTTTAACAAAATATTTGGATAAATTGATATTTTATCTAATTATTTATTGTAACATTTTTGTATAATTATTTATAAAATATTTAAATAAGAAATTATGTATAATTATTATAAAAAAATTATGTAATTTGTATTACAATTTTAAAATTGATTAAAATTTAATTATAAATATTTAAATTAATTAAATTATTTAAATATTATAAAAAATTTATTTAAGTAATTTATAAATTTTATAATAGTTATAATAATTATAAAATGTGGGTAATATAAATTCTAATCCTATATATATATTATATAAATTGCTTCTATAATTTTTAATAAATAATTTAAAATAAATTTTTTAAATTAAAAAATATGTATAATTATTTAAAAGTATGATAAATTTATGTGTTATTAGATAAAAGTAAATTTGTTAGATAAAAATATTAGTTTTATACAAAAAATATTAGTAAAAAATAATAATTATATATAAATTTATTTTATTTTTATATATATTAAATTTTGGTTTAAAATATTAAATTATAACTATTATATTATTTTAAGATAATGAAATATAAATTTTAATAAAAATTAAAGTTAATTAAATTTATAATATTCATCATGTTAATAAATTAAAATTAATAAAATTTTATATTAAAGTTACTTATATTTTATAAATTATATTATAACCTTATTTATATTTAATTATTTATTTTAAAATAATTAATTTCTTTCACCCGCACTCTCTCCCTCTCCTAAAGTTTTTCGCCTCTCTTTCCCCTAAAAAAAAAATCAGTGCACTTGTTTGGAGAGAGAAATGGAAAGAGAGAGAGAGAGAGTATGTGTGCAAATTAAGCTCTAACCATTGTAAAAAGTCAATTTATAAAAATGATCATGTTTTTAAATTTAAATTAATTCAAGGAGCCTATTAACGAAAAAATCTAAAAAGAATAAATACATAAACTTAATTATCGATTTCAATAGAAATTTCAATTTTTTATTTTTTTATTTTTTGTTATTTTGTGATTTGAAAAGAAATTGCGTTTCTTTACAAACTTGATTTTTATATTCTGGTTTCTTGAGAAAACGAAATATTATTTTTATTTATTGGCATTTTCTGAATGGCATGCCCTTGGCCACGACGTTGCTTTCCTATGCCCCACGCACCTGCCGCGCCGCGTCATTTCGCTACGCGCTGCTTGTAATAGGAGCATCGTCACGGGATGCCACGTCCATTGGTTAAAGTGGCATCTCATAAATAAGCCAAATTGCGTCCCGCTCCGCCACTGTAGAACCTCCCTGGCTCACTATTCCATTAGTAAATGAAGACAAAAAAGGACAAATGGGGATGAGGAAAAAAATAAGAGAAATTTAGATACATATCATTTATTGACATCCTATTTATAATCTAACATCTAAATTTTAATATTACATGCATACAACCCTATATTATTTTAATATCAATATACAAACTTATTTTTCTTTCAGCACTCATATATTTCATTTTATTACTCATTTTTATATAAAAATGAACTATGGATGGTAATATTAAAGTTTTAAGAGTTAAATATGTAAATAGAGTAGTATAAAGTGGGTGTGTTTGTAATCTCCCAAAAAATAAATAAAATGAGAATGATAGCGATGACAGAAAATTTTGAAAAATAATATTTATAATTTTTTTTTTTTTTATCTCTCTTGAATAGTACATCAAAATCAGGGGATCTTAAAATTCAAATTTAAAATTAAGTCATACTAATTTTAAATATGAACTCTAATATAATCATCTCAAATAAAATATATTATTTATATTATATGCTAAATAAAAATAATTTTATATTTTATTGTTATATGAAGATTTCACATGCATAAATAAGTTGGACAGGTAAATATCAGAAAATTTTTATATAAAAATTAGAGAAAATTGGGTGTTGATTTTGATCAATAAATAGTGATGAGCTTCATCTTTCTCATAATAGAAGAGATAAATCAATTAAAAAGAGGCCAAAGACATTAAATAGTATCATTGTATTACTCAAACAGTAATCGATGAGAAATATTAAAATTTCAATAATGATTAGCAATCATTTATTCATTTTCATGATATGAGGGCATATTGAGTGATTAAGAAAATATGTGGTGAAAATCAGTGGTTAGAGAACATGAGTTATTTGTAGTATGCAGGCTAGATCATCGTGGAACATTGAAAGTATGTTGAATTAGTGGCCACTTGTAATTCTTCTAATAAGAGGGGAGATCATGTGGCCAGAAAAACAAGTATCAGAGGCCAATTGTTGATGACATTAGACATTGGTTATTATCCATGTGGAACATCATAAACCTATATTGGTGGGAATTGCATGGTTGTTATATTCATAGGATGGGAGGCTACACAACTAGAATGATGAGAGTTTTGACAATAGTGGCTGACCAACATCAAGCATTAATTGTATTAAGTTTGGACAAAGGAAAAGGGAAAACTGAAGTTAGGTAAAAATTGATATTCAACTTGATCATTTTACTAATAAAGCAAAATATTGGTGATTGGAAGATGGACAATAATTGTTAGTCATTATCTACGACTGATACTAAACATTTAGAGGAGGGAGACAGAGGGAAGTCAATTTGGTTATTCTTTTAACATGTGGTGAGATTGACAATTAAAAAGTAGGTTTAATGTCGATAGTTGGAAGACATCAAATATAAGTTATTGGAAAGCATTAGGAGATGATAAATAGGTCATATGAGAGGTGAGTGATTGTGGATGGTTAATTTGACCATTTCTTGATACGAGAAACTACTTCCTCTAGAACCCAAACATAGGTTGCACTGTATAATTTTATCAAGACTTATTATAAGTTTAATGGACTCAATATATAGGGGTGATTCAAAAGATTCGCCAGTGAGGAGTTCTTTAGAGAAACTAATATTATTTTACAGGAATCAAGATAGAACATTACTATTGAATAAGTTAAACTAAGATAAACTTTAATTAAAGAGTTTCAAGATTGATGCTTAATAAATATAAAACCGAGTGCTGATAGGATAAAATTCAATATCCAAAAGTGCCAAGAGGTCTTCAAAACGTGCTCGAGAGATGAGCATCTCTAAATCATGAAGGCCAATGATTACATAGTGATAATAATGCCATCAATTCATGATTTAACACCAATTTTGGCACTATATTTGTGCTCATATTCTCCATAACTTATCAAAAAAGAGTCATGATGATCTATATCACTTACATCACTACATTCAATACTATATTATATTAATGTTCACATATACCTTATCTATATGAATAAGTGTTAGAGGAAGGAAATATGTTAGATATTTAGAAGAGAGGTACATTGGTATGAGATTATTAAGAGAGAATCATAAGGAGATCTGTGTAATCATATAAAAAATATAAAAATTGGAGAGTCATGAGAGAGAGAGAGAGAGATATGGAGTTTGAGACAAGGAGAGAGATAATTCAAGGAAGCATAATTTTTCTCTTTTTAATTATTTATTATTCTCTTATTAGTAAAATTTATGCATTCTTGTTCCAAAAATTGGAGATGAAATTATTTTACCTTACTTTATTAAGGCGTACTACTTGTGTTTATTGGTTCCACTTTTGAGTCTTTGAAAATCTATCGCATAAGTCCTACAACTTTGGCATAATTTAAAGATAAACCCACTCCCTATATATTATATGAGTCTTCCCTTAATGCTAAGAAAATAACAATTCACCTCTACTCGTAACCTTATATTTATTATAATCTTTGAAAATAATCAAGATGCCTTTTAGTTCAAAATCATTTTGGAAAATCCAACATAAAATTCTTCAAAATTGTTTAAAATTGTATTAAGAGGCTTCATTGGTGCTTAAATTTCTATAAAATGGTTTGGCTTTTGGAGGAACTTGAATATATACATCATGCTTCTTTCCCATCCTTGAGCAAAATCTACTATTACTTGAGAACTTCTTAGCAATATTTCAGACCTCTTGAATAGATTTTAGAGAAGGCACCTCAAGGATGCTCAATTTTATTTGGATTGGCTTCACTCCATTGATCGAGACCAAATAACCTGATATTTTTTTTCTTTCTAAATTTGAATTGGTACTTGACATGTCCCTTCATATAGTAATTTTTAAGAGAAGATAATGTCTCTATGAGGTCGTTGAGGTTTTCTTCTTGCTTTTTCTTTTGACCAAACACATCAAAATAAATATCAAAATTGCTTCCTATAGCATCTATCTTTAATTTGTAGCTCTAGCATTCTTAGACAAAAGAACACGACTTTATACAAAAAATCTTCTAATTCTTTTATAAGCTAATTTTCTCTTATCCCCAAAGAGCACTTTGATTTGATATCATCTTGAGAAGATATTAAGAAATCTTAATATTCAACTTCAAACCACAAAATACACCATGGCCTTGCATTAGTGTTCAATAATGGAAGAAAATTCATATTATAATATTTGATATGTATAATAGGATGGATTTGTGTTTAAATTTAAGATTAGACTGTCATATTATAATATTAATATAATTATTTTTTAATAATATTATTATTATTACATTCCCGGTCGAACTGTAAACCTCTTCTTCTTTCGGTTCATTGTCCGGTTCGATTTTTGAGTGCATGATTTAGACAATTTAAACTCTTATATGGATATTTATTTATTTTTTTTAAACAAAAATAGAATTTATTGCAATAGAAAAAGGAGTACATGAAGCAGATAAACAGAATGATTAAAAGGAACATAAGATACAAAGGCATAAAAGCCCATTAGGTAGTATTTGGTAGAGACTTCCAACTACTCCGAGACCAGCACGAACCATCCAATTGGAGGGAGAGCAGACGAGCACAAAATAGCCAACAAATGACTACAACAGAGACCCCAACCAAGTAAGAAATGAACCACCAAAGGTTGCCACGGACCACGAATAAAAGTAGTGAGGCCTAGCCACATCATTGCCTGAAACCTCCAGCAAAAACTCAACCACCAAAAGAATGGGAAAATACCAAACAACAATGCAGCCCACGAAAAAACCTAAAGGGAAATAATCGAAACCAGCAACACAACCACATAATATTTTTCCACCACGTTTACCCCTACCACGAGAGGAAACAAAGACATCCAGTTGATCAATCTATAAAGCAAAATCAACCCAGGTTCATCATGCCACTAGAAGAGTTCACCCCTCCAACCAATCAATTTGCTCAAGACAGCTACAATTCAAAATAGACTTTAAATGGAATTTCAGTTCCCATTAGATATAAGGGAAATAGAGACTTCAATAAAAGGCCACCAGACGAATGCTTAGGACCTAGAGGGGATGACGAAACAGAGCCATCCACATCCAAATGCACAAGGTAACACAAGAAGTTCCAACCAATTGCACATGAACCATATTGTGTGAGAAGACACACAAAATCAGCAACCATAGGGTCAACAGACCCCCGAAATAACCCCCACATAAAGATCAGTCGGAGCAGGCTCAACACCCTACACGATAGCTACCTTTACGATTAGTGTGCAATTCAACTCTCCCACATCACCAAAATAGGAGCATAAAAAATCTCACACTCGCCACCTCCAGACTAACATTCTCGTAGGGACAGATGGGGAGGGAACCAAAATACCATCAGACGGGCCATCAATGACCATAGCTAAGGGGCTGGAAACCAAAGTTTCCACAAACTCACATTCATTAAGTTAATATCCTCAATCTTCTTAACAATAACATTATTCTCCACCACAGGCAAGACAGGACCCTCATTAACCAAAGGCACCCAGGCAACGCACAAGATTATAAATAGAACATAATGTTTTTAGTAGTAGAAAATAGGCTGATCAGCACAATGGGAAGGGAGGAGGAAATAACCAGCTCAGGATTAACCAAATCCTTAGATGAAACCTTACTGAAATCAAAGGATCAGCAGCATGATGATAATTATCAAAAAATGCCCAAAATACTTTCAAGAAGCACAAAATTTAGGGAAATCCTCCAAAATCACTTGCTGAAAATAGCCAGATTTCAGGGCCTAACCAGACCTTATTGGGGTAGGACTTAGTAACATCCAATTCTACCAAAACACGAGCTAGTGACGGCCTGGAACCAATGGAGGTAGTGAATCATTTTCAGGATTTTCCAAGAGCAAACCCAACCATGAAGAATGCGGGGAGAGGATAGGTGAGGGCAAAAATGAGGGAAAGAGACCAAAATGGGAACAATCAGTGACTCGACACTGATATCCTAAGGGGGACCACTTGGTAAGCTTCATTTAACAATTATCACTAAATAGGATCTATAACAGAACACACGACAGTAATCAAATCATTTTTTCAACTTGGTAAGAATATGCTTTGGATCCAACAGGGTGACCGAAAATTCCTCATTCAATTTGAGATTAAAGAAAAATATTCGTATAGAGTCCAGGACGGTCGTTTCAACGAGAAAAAACTAACTAAGAAACTGGAAAGGGAGCTAATGCATTGATCTCCTCATCCGAGACAAAGAGAAGGTAATCACGAAAGGAAAACCCTATACAAGAAAAGCAACGACGAAGACGAGCCGCAAGAACATCTAAAAAAGAACGAGACGAAGAAGAACCTCTAAAAACCCAGGTCGCGAGCTTCAGAGCCATGCCGCACTCGCCGGAAGACAAAGAACAACCAACAAACAAAAAAGCCAAGAGCATAACCAAGAGTAAGGTGACTTCCCTGAAGGAACAGAAAGGAGGTGGCGCCAACGACCGGCCGAACAACCGCGCCGGAGAGAGCTAGGGCAAAGCCCTAGCAGAGCTCACACGACAATCCCACATAATGATAACACACATGTATATTTGTATTTTAAAGTACTAAATGATATTTTGTATATTTATGAATTCATTCATCAAGACAATTTGGATTGACTATAAATTCATTAAAAATAAAAATTTTAATAATCTCTAAATCAATTAATAAGATATTCTTATCCAAATAATTGTATATTTTGATATCAAAGTTACATCTAATTTATGTTAGCTTGGATTAATTAAAGAGCCACAGATCTTGATTAATTAATTAATTTAATAAAAAAGATTTCAGGAACACATAAGCTATTTTTGTCTCGTTTCCAATCCCTCATTGCTGCATGCAACAGCCAGCTCAGTACATTTTATTATTTTTTTAAGGTTCGCGCTGTGCGCATGCTAGTTGTATACTATACTTCCCTTTGTTAGCTTCCGTATCCCATTCGCTTACTATATTTACTTTCCATATTTTCCTAATCTGCGTATCTGCTCCATTAGCCGAGACGATCAACGGATGGCGACGATTTCGATCCCTGAGTACGTTCCTTCCGCTTCCGGGGACGCTGAGCAACTGCGCAAAGCTTTCTCCGGTAAGTCCGCTCTCCTTAGATAGCATCCTTAAGCTTAGAATTAGGTTAGGGTTTGGCAGAAGCCGTCGATCTCTCCTGAGAAAGTTTAACGCTCCCCGTTCGGTGCGTGATCGGCTACAGGATGGGGCCTACGAAGTTATCCCTGTAACTTCACATGGAACTAAACCCTTGTCCAATATTGACTCATATAATGCTCTTGCCTCCTCTAATCTGGAATCTTTGCAAAGCCCGCTTATTAGAGCACCATAGGTAACGGAATCGGGCATACATGCTTCCTGAATCATCTTTTCAAAGATCCTCAATGCAGATTGTGTTTTTCCATCCCTACAATACCCAGAAATCATGGATGTGTAAGTTTGCTTGGTTGGTTTAAGTCCAAGCTTGAGGCAATCACTTAAAAACTTCTCACCCTCTTCCATTCTTTTTTGTCTGCAACAACCAGCGATCATGACGGTGTAGGTTTTGATATCAGCCTGGTAACCATTTCCAACCATCCAATCAAACAACTCTAGAGCCTGAGCTATCCTGCCTCTTCTAAAGTGCTCATTGATTAGAATTGTGTATGTAACTTTATCAAGCTTCAGTCCTTGTAGTAGACATTCTTGAAGTAGCTTATGTGCCTCGTTGGCCCTCCCTTTCTTAAACATGCCATCAACCATTGAATTATATGTATGAATAGTGGGAATGCAATCCACACTCTTCATTTCATCCAATAATTCAAAAGCCCGATCAATATCTCCTTGTTTGCAATTCCCATCAATCAGAGCAGTAAATGTGTTAGTGTTTGGAAGCAAATCCTGCTCTCTCATCTTTGATAATAACATTGCTGCTCGATTAAGCTTCCCTTCCTTACAATAACCACCGATCATTGCAGTGTAAGTATAGACATTAGGTTTATATAAATTGCTCCTAATAAGCTTCATAAACAGCCTAAAAGCCCTCTCAGTCCATCCAATCTTGCACAACCCATCAATCAATATAGTATGTGTATAAACATTCGGCTTCATCCTCTTCCCAACTATTTCCTCCAAAACCTGAAAGGCTTGCTTCACACTGCCTCTTTTGCAAAGCCCGTTGATCAAAGCAGTGTAGTTGATCACATTGGGAGGAACATCCATTTCATACATCCTCTCAAAGATCCAAAACACCTTTTTGAATAAACCTTTCTTGCAAAATGCATCCACAATCAACGTACATGTCACATTGTCCATCCGGAATCCTCTTGCCTCCATTGCTTTGAACAATTTCTCGACATCTCCAACAAGTCCCTCCCTGCAACAAGCAATGATCATGGTCTTAAATGTATACATATCAGGAGAAAGCTGGTTCACAGACATTTCACCAAATACTTGTTGTGCAAGTCCTATCAAGCCCGAATCAGCTGCTATTCTCAGAATCCGATTCATGGTGTGGATGCTCAGGGGCAAGCCTCCATTTTGCATCTCAAAGACCATGTTGGATGCCTCCTTCAACCTTCCAACTTCAGCGAAGCATTCGATCATGCACCTCATGACCTCCTGAGCCTTTTCAAAGTTCCCTCTCGCAACCAAAGATCCGGCCGTTGCTATATAAAACCTCATCGAGTGCCTGAACTGCGCTCGGACAATAGCCCAGTGGAAGAAACTGAGAGCAGCAATGGAACCCTCTCGATCGGCGAGAAGAGCGACGACGGCGACTGCCTGCTCAATGCTGATATCGACGTGAAGAAAACGAAGGCTTTGATCTCCCTCATCGTAGGACTGACAGACCAAATTGAAGACTCTGCCTACGATTCCAGAGGGAGAATCCATGGTAGCGTTGCTAACTTCGTCAAGTAGAATCGGAGTTGGTGTTTGCAAGAGAGAGGAAAAACGGGATTTTGCAATAGAAAAGATTCGATCTTGATAAAAATGGCGGCAAAACAAGAAGTGAGGTTTGAGCTTGGGGAAGATGAGACGATAGATGTGATGGCTGGTTGAAGCTTGGAGGAAGAGCATTGCTTCGACGTTGGAAGGTTGCATTAGTGATGGTTTGCAAATTTTAGCAATTGACATTTGCTTAAAATCTGAAACTTTCTTAAACCGGCGAGCAAAAATTTTATTTTTGGGGGTAAAATTAGGAGCAAACATGCTCAATTTTCATTAAAGAATAAAAAATTTTACAAAATCAAAAGGCAGTAAGAAAAATAAGAAAAAACTTACAATCAAATGAAATGAAAAAAAAAAAAAAAAAAAACCTAGCTAATCTCCCAACCCAAGAATAAAAAGCTATAGAAAAAAGAGTAGCTAAAAAAAAAAAAAAGAAATCAGCATTATAACTGCTGCTGAATACAAAAGGATGCTATAACAAAACGTTAACCAGCAACTATAGCAACATCAATCTCATAGAACGCGTGCTAAAAAGTAACATCCAATAGGATATATGTTGACTTTGATATGAAATCTGGGAAATCAAATCGACCAAACTATCAGCAGAAATCTAATTGACCCGAATCAAAATGTAGTTAGATTTTTTTTTAATAGGGTATCTACCGGTTGTCACTTAAAAAGGAACATTTAGCGTTAGCGGTGTAACTAATTCCTCGGCGGAACCTAGCGAGGCTACCCACCGACATCGAGTCCACACTTGCTTTGTCCCACTGAAGAAAGGAGACCGTAGTAGAGGAGATTCAAATCGACCAAACTATCAGTAGAAACCTAATTGACCCGAATCAAAATGTAAATAGATTTTTTTTTAATAGGGTATCTACCGGTTTTCACTTTAAAAGGAGCGTTTAGCGGTGTAACTAATCCTTCGGTGGAATCTAGCGAGGCTACCCACCAATATCGGGTCCACACTTGCTTTGTCCCATTGAAGAAGGGAGGCCGTAGTAGAGGAGATTCGAACTCGGGATGGGAGGTTCCCAACCATGCTCGCTCACCAACCACCCTAAGCATCGGTGGGTAAATGTAGTTTGACCTTTTCTATTTGATTTTGAATAAATAAAATACATGGGTAAAACTAATATTTTTTTTCATTAAATGATATGGCTATTTCAAATAAGAGTGAAGCTCATTACGAGCCAGCCTCATTTTGATCTTGAGCTTGATTAATTAATCAAGCTCAATCTCAATCTTGAGTTGGCTCAGTAGTATGTATGATAGACAATAGTTTTGATTTAAATAATGATTATAATAAAATTATAATATATACTTTTTTTGGCCTTTTCGCTAAGATTAAGTGTAGTATGTGTTCTTATTAGTTTAATAAAATTATAAAGTGAATGAGAAATTAGATAAGCAATAATAAGAAATTATTTAATACTAACAAGTGAAATGAAATTTTAAAATGATTTTAATAATTTTGTACTTAAACTCTTGAATTCTTGACTTTTAATTTATTTTAAGTGATTTTATGTTAACCTTTTTTGAACGAGCCCATTCAAGAGCTAATGAGTCAAGGTAGGGCATGCTCAAGCTTTACTTATTAGCTTATTTAGCACAATTCATGAGCTATTTATTGAGTTGAATTCGAGCCGACTTTAATCAATTATGTTCTTGAACTCGGTCTAAAATATGTGGGTTTGAACTAACTAAATTAGGTTAGGTAATAAAAAGCTTTGCAATAATTATTAAGATTTTTTAATTCAAAATTTAAATTTGTATTTTGGCAATAAAATTTGATGTTTTTTTTTTAATTTTCGATAATATATTAAATTAATATCTTGCAAAATAAAATGATTAATAAAAATATATTATATGCACATTAAAATAATATAATTCATTTGATACATGAGAGAATAAAAACTGTTATTATTTTCTTCTAATAATTTATAGATTATGACTTCGTTTGTGATAATTTCCTTACTGATGTATTTTTCAAATAGCAACTATAATTTTTATTTTGCTTTTGACTTTTTTTTTTATTTCAAAGAAAAATTATGAAGATGTTTTCTACAACAACTTAAAAAATTTATTTTTCTTCTAGACAAATTTTTAAAAAGTAACGTAAGAACAATCAAAATTATAAGGAGCAATGTTCAAGAAAAAATTAAAAAGGAGCAAAATCACTAAACTATTTTGCGTAGCCTACATTTATGAAGAAACCACCAAAATATTTAACTATTTGTGCACAATTCACAAAAAATTGTCAAATATTTTGGCGTATTCCGCTCACCTAGGAGGGGAAAGAGAGATAAGAAATAGATATTTGCAGGGAGGGAGAGAGAGAGAGTGTTGGGTAAAAGAAAATTTTATTAATTTTAATATAAATATAATTTAAATGTAAGAAAAGTTATTATATTATTTATAATTTTAATTTATTAACATGATGACTATTATAAATTTTAATTAACTTTATTTTTATTAAATTTTAATTAAATTTTATAATTCATTTATCTTAAAATAATATATTAATTATAATTATATATTTTAACTAAACTTTAATAGCTATAAAAATTAAAAATTAAAATATATTTATGTATAATTATTTATTTTAACCAAAATATTTTGGATAAATTGATATTTTATCTAATTATTTATTGTAACATTTTTGTATAATTATTTATAAAATATTTAAATAAGAAATTATGTATAATTATTATAAAAAAATTATGTAAATTTGTATTACAATTTTAAAATTGATTAAAATTTAATTATAAAAATTTTAAATTAATTAAATTATTTAAATATTATAAAAAATTTATTTAAGTAATTTATAAATTTTATAATAGTTATAATAAATTATAATAAATGTGGGTAATATAAATTCTAATCCTATATATATATATATATAAATTGCTTCTATAATTTTTAATAAATAATTTAAAATAAATTTTTTAAATTAAAAAAATATGTATAATTATTTAAAAGTATGATAAATTTATGTGTTATTAGATAAAAGTAAATTTGTTAGATAAAAATATTAGTTTATACAAAAAATATTAGTAAAAATAAATAATTATATATAAATTTATTTTATTTTTATATATATTAAATTTTGGTTAAAAATATAAAATTATAACTATTATATTATTTTAAGATAAATGAAATATAAATTTTAATAAAAATTAAAGTTAATTAAAATTTATAATATTCATCATGTTAATAAATTAAAATTAATAAAATTTTATATTAAAGTTACTTATATTTTATAAATTATATTATAACCTTATTTATATTTAAATTATATTTATTTTAAAACTAATTAAAATTTCTTTCACCCGCACTCTCTCCCTCTCCTAAAGTTCTTTCGCCTCTCTTTCCCCTAAAAAAAAAATCAGTGCACTTGTTTGGAGAGAGAAATGGAAAGAGAGAGAGAGAGAGTATGTGTGCAAATTAAGCTCTAACCATTGTAAAAAGTCAATTTATAAAAAATGATCATGTTTTAAATTTAAATTAATTCAAGGAGCATATTAACGAAAAAATCTAAAAAGAATAAATACAGAACTTAATTATCCGATTTCAATAGAAATTTCAATTTTTTATTTTTTTTATTTTTTGTTATTTTGTGATTTGAAAAGAAATTGCGATTTCTTTACAAACTTGATTTTTATATTCTGGTTTCTTGAGAAAACGAAATAATTATTTTTATTTATTGGCATTTTCTGAATGGCATGCACCTTGGCCACGACGTTGCTTCTCCTATGCCCCACGCACCTGCCGCGCCGCGTCATTTCGCTACGCGCTGCTTGTTAATCAGGAGCATCGTGCACGGGATGCCACGTCCAATTGGTTAAAGTGGCATCTCATAAAATAAGCCAAATTGCGTCCCGCTCCGCCACTGTAGAACCTCCCTGGCTCACTATTCCATTAGTAAATGAAGACAAAAAAGGACAAATGGGGATGAGGAAAAAAATAAGAGAAATTTAGATACATATCATTTTATAATATCTTATTTATACATCTAACATCTAAAATTTTAATATTATATACATACAATTCTATATTATTTTAATATCGAATATACCAGTTCTATTTTTTTCCTAGCACTAATATTTTTCATTTATATTACTCATTTTTAATATAAAAATGAACTATGGATGGTAATATTAAAGTTTTAAGAGTTAAATATGTAAATAGAGTAGTATAAAGTGGTGTGTTTGTAAATCTCCCAAAAAATAAATAAAATGAGAATAGATAGCGATGACAGAAAATTTTGAAAAATAATATTTATAATTTTTTTTATTTTTATCTCTCTTGAATAGTACATCAAAATCAGGGATCTTAAAAATTCAAATTTAAAATTAAGTCATACTAATTTTAAATATGACACTCTAATAAATATCATCTCAAATAAAAATATATTATTATATATTATATGCTAAATAAAAATAATTTAATATTTTATTGTTATATGAAGATTTCACATGCATAAATAAGTTGGACAGGTAAATATCAGAAAATTTTTATATAAAAATTAGAGAAAATTGGGTGTTGATTTTGATCAATAAATAGTGATGAGCTTCATCTTTCTCATAATAGAAGAGATAAATCAATTAAAAAGACGGCCAAAGACATTAAATAGTAATCATTGATATTACTCAAACAGTAATCGATGAAGAATATTAAAATTTCGATAATGATTAGCAATCAATTTATTCATTTTCATGATATGAGGGCATATTGAGTGATTAAGAAAATATGTGGTGAAAATCAGTGGTTAGAGAACATGAGTTATTTGTAGGTAGCAGGCTATGATCATCGTGGAACATTGAAAGTATGTTGACATTAGTGGCCACTTGATAATTCTTCTAATAAGAGGGGAGATCATGTGGCCAGAAAAACAAGTATCAGAGGCCAATTGTTGATGACATTAGACATTGGTTATTATCCATGTGGAACATCATAAACCATATATTGGTGGGAATTGCATGGTTGTTATATTCATAGGATGGGAGGCTACACAACTAGAATGATGAGTGTTTGACAATAGTGGCTGACCAACATCAAGCATTAATTGATATTAAGTATTGGACAAAGTCAAAAGGGAACATCTGAAGTTAGGTAAAAATTGATATTCAACTTGATCATTCTACTAATAAAGCAAAATATTGGATGATTGGAAGATGGACAATAATTGTTAGTCATTATCTATCGACTGATACTAAACATTTAGAGGAGGGAGACAGAGGGAAGTCAATTTGGTTATTCTTTTAACATGTGGTGAGATTGACAATTAAAAAGATAGGTATTAAATGTCGATAGTTGGAAGACATCAAATATAAGTTATTGGAAAGCATTAGGAGATGATAAATAGGTCATATTAGAAGGTGAGTGATTGTGGATGGTTAATTTGACCATTTCTTGATACGAGAAACTACTTCCTCTAGAACCCAAACATAGGTTGCACTGTATAATTTTATCAAGACTTATTATAAGTTTAATGGACTCAATAATATAGGGGTGATTCAAAAGATTCGCCAGCTGAGGAAGAGTTCTTTAGAGAAACCTAAATATTATTTACAGGAATCAAAGATAGAAACATTACTATTGAATAAAGTTAAACTAAGATAAACTTATAATTAAAGAGTTTCAAGATGATGCTTAATAAATATAAACCGAGTGCTGATAGGATAAAATTCAATATCCAAAAGTGCCAAGAGGTCTTCAAAACGTGCTCGAGAGATGAGCATCTCTAAAATCATGAAGGCCAATGATTACATAGTGATAATAATGCCATCAATTCATGATTTAACACCAATTTTGGCACTAATTTGTGCTCATATTCCTCATAACTTATCAAAAAAGAGTCATGATGATCTATATCACTTACATCACTACATTCAATACTATATTATAATTAATGTTCACATATACCTTATCTATATGAATAAGTGTTAGAGGAAGGAAATATGTTAGCATATTTAGAAGAGAGGTACTTGGTATGAGATTATTAAGAGAGAATCATAAGGAGATCATGTTAATCATATAAAAAATATAAAAATTGGAGAGTCATGAGAGAGAGAGAGAGAGACTATGGAGTTAGAGACATGGAGAGAGATAATTCAAGGAAGCATAATTTTTCTCTTTTTAATTATTTATTATTCTCTTATTAGTAAAATTTATGCATTTCTTGTTCCAAAAATTGGAGATGAAATTATTTTACCTTACTTTATTAAGGCATACTACTTGTGTTTATTGGTTCCACTTTTGAGTCTTTGAAAATCTATCGCATAAGTCCTACAACTTTGGCATAATTTAAAGATAAACCCACTCCCTATATATTAATATGAGTCTTCCCTTAATGCTAAGAAATAACAATTCACCTCTACTCGTAACCTTATATTTATATAATCTTTGAAAATAATCAAGATGCCTTTTAGTTCAAAATCATTTTGGAAAATCCAACATAAAATTCTTCAAAATTGTTTAAAATTGTATTAAGAGGCTTCATTGGTGCTTAAATTTCTATATAAATGGTTTGGCTTTTGGAGGAACTTGAATATATACTCATGCTTCTTTCCCATCCTTGAGCAAAATCTACTATTACTTGAGAACTTCTTAGCAATATTTCAGACCTCTTGAATAGATTTTAGAGAAGGCACCTCAAGGATTGCTCAAATTTTATTTGGATTGGCTTCACTCCATTGATCGAGACCAAATAACCTGATATTTTTTTTCTTTCTAAATTTGAATTGGTACTTGACATGTCCCTTCATATAGTAATTTTTAAGAGAAGATAATGTCTCTATGAGGTCGTTGAGGTTTTCTTCGTTGCTTTTTCTTTTGACCAAAACACGATCAAAATAAATATCAAAATTGCTTCCTATAGCATCTATCTTTAATTTGTAGCTCTAGCATTCTTAAGACAAAAGAACACGACTTTATACAAGAAAATCTTCTAATTCATTATAAAGCTAATTTTCTCTTTATCCCCAAAGAGCACTTTGATTTGATATCATCTTGAGAAGATATTAAGAAATCTTAATATTCAACTTCAAACCACAAAATACACCATGGCATTAGAATACACCATGGCATTAGTGTTCAATAATGGAAGAAAATTCATATTATAATATTTGATATGTATAATAGGATGGATTTGTGTTTAAATTTAAGATTAGACTGTCATATTATAATATTAATATAATTATTTTTTAATAATATTATTATTATTACATCCCCGGTCGAACTGTAAACCTCTTCTTCTTTCGGTTCATTGTCCGGTTCGATTTTTGAGTGCATGATTTAGACAATTTAAACTCTTATATGGATATTTTATTTTATTTTTTTAAACAAAAATAGAATTTATTGCAATAGAAAAAGGAGTACATGAAGCAGATAAACAGAATGATTAAAAGGAACATAAGATACAAAGGCATAAAAGCCCATTAGGCTCAGTATTTGGTAGAGACTTCCAACTACTCCGAGACCAAGCACGAACCATCCAATTTGGAGGGAGAGCAGACGAGCACAAAATAGCCAACCAAATGACTACAACAGAGACCCCAACCAAGTAAGAAATGAACCACCAAAGGTTGCCACGGACCACGAAATAAAGTAGTGAGCCCTAGCCACATCATTGCCTGAAACCTCCAGCAAAAACTCAACCACCAAAAGCAATGGGAAAATACCAACCAATCAATGCAGCCCACGAAAAAACCTAAAGGGAAATAATCGAAACCAGCAACACAACCACATAATTATTTTCCACCACGTTTACCCCTACCACGAGAGGAAACAAAGACATCCAGTTGATCAATCTATAAAGCAAAATCAACCCAGGTTCATCATCGCCACTAGAAGAGTTCGACCCCTCCAACCAATCAATTTGCTCAAGACAGCTACAATTCAAAATAGACTTTAAATGGAATTTCAGTTCCTCATTAGATATAAGGGAAATAGAGACTTCAATAAAAGGTCCACCAGACGAATGCTTAGGACCTAGAGGGGATGACGAAACAGAGCCATCCACATCCAAATGCACAAGAGTAACACAAGAAGTTCCAACCAATTGCACATGAACCATATTAGTGAGATAAGACACATCAAAATCAGCAACCATAGGGTCAACAGACCCCCCGAAATAACCCCCACATACAGATCAGTCGGAGCAGGCTCAACAGCCCTACACGATAAGCTACCTTTACGATTAGTGTGACAATTCAACTCTCCCACATCACCAAAAATAGGAGCATAAAAAATCTCCACACTCGCCACCTCAAGACTAACATTCTCGATAGGGACAGATGGGGAGGGAACCAAAATACCATCAGACGGGCCATCAATGACCATAGCTAAGGGGCTGGAAACCAAAGTTTCCACAAACTCAACATTCATTAAGTTAATATCCTCAATCTTCTTAACAATAACATTATTCTCCACCACAGGCAAGACAGGACCCTCATTAACCAAAGGCACCCCAGGCAACGCACAAGGATTATAAATAGAACCATAAATGTTTTTAGTAGTAGAAATAGGCTGATCAGCCACAATGGGAAGGGAGGAGGAAATAACCAGCTCAGGATTAACCAAATCCTTAGATGAAACCTTACTTGAAATCAAAGGATCAGCAGCATGATGATAATTATCAAAAAAATGCCCAAAATACTTACAAGAAGCACAAAATTTAGGGAAATCCTCCAAAATCACTTGCTGAAAATAGCCAGACTTCTCAGGGCCTAACCAGACCTTATTGGGGTAGGACTTAGTAACATCCAATTCTACCAAAACACGAGCTAGTGACGGCCTGGAACCAATGGAGGTAGCTGAATCAATTTTCAGGGATTTTCCAAAGAGCAAACCCAAACCATGAAGAATGCGGGGAGAGGATAGGTGAGGGCAAAAATGAGGGAAAGAGACCAAAATGGGAACAATCAGTGACTCGACACTGATATCCATAAGGGGCGACCACTTGGTAAGCTTCATATAACAATTATACACTAAATAGGATCTATAACAGAACACACGACAGTAATCAATATCATTTTTCAACTTGGTAAGAATATGCTTTGGATCCAACAGGGTGACCGAAAATTCCTCATTCAATTTGAGATTAAAGAAAAATATTCGTATAGAGTCCAGAGACGGTCGTTTCAACGAGAAAAAAACTAACTAAAGAAAACTGGAAAGGGCAGCTAATGCATTGATCTCCTCATCCGAGATCCAAAGAGAAGGTAATCCACGAAAAGAGAAAACCCTAAGTTACAGAAAAGCAGCGACAGAAGACGAGCCCGCAAGAACATCTAAAAAAGAACGAGACGAAGAAGAACCATCTAAAAGACCCAGGTCGCAGAGCTTCAGAGCCATGCCGGCACTCGCCGGAAAGACAAAGAATCAAACCAACAAACAAAAAGCCAAGAGCATAACCAAAGAGTAAGGTGAACTTCCCTGAAGGAACAGAAGGAGGTGGCGCCAACGACCGGCCGAACAACCGCGCCGGAGAGAGCTAGGGCAAAGCCCTAGCAGAGCTCACACGACAATCCCACATAATGATACACACATGTATATTTGTATTTTAAAGTGACTAAATGATATTTTGTATATTTATGAATTCATTGCATCAAGACAATTTGGATTGACTATAAATTCATTAAAAATAAAATTTTAATAATCTCTAAATCAATTAATAAGATTTCTTATCCAAATAATTGTATATTTTGATATCAAAGTTACATCAAATTTATGTTAGCTTGGATTAATTAAAGAGCCACAAGCTCTTGATTAATTAATTAATTTAATAAAAAAGATTTCAGGAACACATAAGCTATTTTTGTCTCGTTTCCATATCCCTCATTGCCTGCAACAGCCAGCTCAGTACATTTTATTATTTTTTTAAGGTTCGCGCTGTGCGCATGCTAGTTGTATACTATACTTCCCTTTGTTAGCTTCCTGTATCCCCATTCGCATTACTATATTTACTTTCCATATTTTCCTAATCTCTGCGTATCTGCTCCATTAGCCGAGACGATCAACGAGATGGCGACGATTTCGATCCCTGAGTACGTTCCTTCCGCTTCCGAGGACGCTGAGCAACTGCGCAAAGCTTTCTCCGGTAAGTCCGCTCTCCTTAGATAGCATCCTTAAGCTTAGAATTAGGTTAGGGTTTGGCAGAAGCCGTCGATCTCTCCTGAGAAAGTCTAACGCTCCCCGTTCGGTGATCGGCTACAGGATGGGGCACGAACGAGAAGCTGATCATCTCCATTCTCGCCCACCGCTCCGCAGCTCAGCGCCGTCAGATACGGCAGGCGTACGCCGATATCTTTGGTGAGGATCTTCTCAAATCCCTCGACAAGGAACTCACGCACGATTTCGAGGTGTGATAGCCTACGTTTTACTTTGCTGTCTTCGAAAGGAGAAATTATTCTGTGCGGAGTCGTCTTCGATTTATTTCTTTTAGGGTATTAATGGTCAAGGGATCGGGTTCTGATTGTTGCAGAAAGTGGTGCTTCTTTGGGTGCTTGATTCGGCTGAAAGGGATGCTGTGCTAGCCTACGATTCGGCAAGAAAATGGGGCCCAGGCGACCGAGCCCTGATCGAGATCGCTTGTGCCAGGAGCTCAGATGAGCTCTTTGCAGCGAGGAGGGCTTATCATGCTCGGTATAAGAGATCGGTTGAGGAAGACGTCGCTGCCCATGCCAAGGGAGATTTTAGAAAGGTAGCTGCTGGTTGCTGTAAATTTTTTTTTTTAATTGCTAGTCAAATTTTATGAAGTACGTCCAGATAAATACCAATTTAATCCTTCTTTTTTTTTTTTTGATATGTTTAATTTCTAAAAAAATTGTTTGGCTTCCAGGTAAGGGTTTTGAAGATTAGATGATCATTATTGTGTTTTGGATTCGATAGATTAATTAACTTGTTAGATGTTTAACTGAACTAATTAATTAATGAATAGGTTAACTTGAGGTTGATTAATTAGTTTGACTGGTTAGGCTCATTTGGTAGGATTAGTCATTATTTAATTAGTATTTAGTTCCAATAATTAGGATAGCTAGCATTTTATTGGCATAATTAAGAATTAATTATACTTCAATTAGGAATTAACAAACTATTGATTGACTAGGGAGTAATAGAACGTAAATATGAATTAATTAGTTATTATAGTGAGTAGATAAGCTATTCTGCTTAACTAGTGTTCTGTGTGCCTTGAGAATGAATATATCGTTTGTTAATTAGGAATAATTAATCCATTGTTATTTAGGTAATCACAGATAAATTTGTTTGTTATTTTTTTTTTGTTGACAAATTAGTCTTATATTGTTCCACCCTTCTCGTTTACTTTAAATCTTTTGCAGAGTTCTCACATCCTTCAATGGATTGTAGGATTAAGAAAATTATGCTACATATTATGAGTATTATCTTTTCTAATTTATCACATTTGTTAATTATTTATAGTAGGAGTTTGCTGTATGTATTATCATTATTATATTTCTTTATTATTAAATGTATTCTTCTTCATTCTTATATTGTTTGTATATAGGCTCGAGGTGTGTAAATGAGCTTAGCTTGACATGCGTTCTTCTTCGATTCATTTGATTTTTTGTTTGTTTGTATTCGGCTCAAAATATTTGTTTAATCTTGGCTCATTTTAATAATGAGCTAGTCCAATAAGAGTTATTTGCGAACAACTAGATTTTTTTACTGCCATAATAGGCACATATGTGCAGTTGTGCTTATACTATGAAGAAAATTCAAAGAAGTTTTAGCAGCACTTTTC